>CM042415.1:18568051-19168051 GCA_023634145.1 Thymallus thymallus | reverse complement strand
CTCTCTCTCTCCCTCTCTCCCTCCCTCTCCCTCTCCCTCTCTCTCTCTCTCTCTCTCTCTCTCTCGTTGTTGTTGTTGTTCTCTGTCTCTCTCACTCATGGCTCTAACATACAGGTGTAGGTTCCATAACGTCCATTTGTGGTTATCAACATATCGCAAACATGTTCATACTGCTTTATTGAATTAGCTTGCAAAGCATATTTCGTTGTTATAGGGGTTTTGTCGGGGGTGGGTGGAGGGGGAGACACAAACAAACAATGACAAGACACTGAGTGAACCATAGTAACTAGAGCATCGTGTTTTTGAAGTGGAGATCAATCTAGACTCTCTCTCTCTCTCTCCTTTTCTCTCTCTCTCTCCTTTTCTTTCTCTCTCTCCTTCACTATCTTCTTTTCTCTTTTTCCTGTACGCATGCACACACACGCACACACTCCTCCTCCATCTGTGGAAATACCTCCTCCCAGCCCATCTATCAACCAGCCTCTCTGGCCTCGTGCAGGGCCCTCATCAGGTTAACTTCTTATCTGGGCGTGAGCTGGTCTAGCCGTACACATACACGCACATAAACACACACATGCATGCACACACACACATTCCTGTTATTGAATTTACCCTTTTATTTCTACTGCCTCTGCATCTCTCTGTCCAGATGGCCAGCAGCGCTGCACTCACAGGTCTGTACTCCCTGCTTCCATATACAGTATAATCGAATTCTCCTTGTTTGTGATGTCATCTCCCGTTAGTTAGGATGTGTCCCAAATGGCACCTTGTTCTCTATATAGTGCACTACTTTTGACCATAGGGCTCTAGTCAAAAGTAGTGCACTATAAAGGGAATAGGTTGCAATTTGGGACGCACACTCAGATCCACTGGAGATGTATAGGGCTCCCCAGTGAGGGCACCAACAATAATACTGTGAATGGAATAATGTTGTTATTTAGAACATTCTGAGGAATACACTGACTCACATCCCATATGGTTTGTGTGCATGTAAGCAATAACAAAGGATTTAGTGTAGTGATTTTTCAGTGTCTAACATGGAGAGAGGGGAAACTGGAACCAACACTGAACAGTTACAGTAGAGTTCTCACTTGTGTCCCATGCCATGCCCCTGTATTATCTGTGAGAGCCATAGAAGACAGTTATTGTTGAGTGTGTAGCACCGTTCTCTATGTTAATCTTATCAGATTCCAGACTTCCTCTCAGAGGGCAGCAGCCAAACATCTGTGTGCTGACAAAGAGCGACAGGTCAGTAGCAGATTGTAGCAGACACACACATACAGACTCACGCACACACACACACAGATGCACGTGCGCACACACCAACGCATGCACACATACACACACACACATAAATATTCACACACACACAGAGAGAGAGACACACATGCACACACACACACACACACAAAGCTGACCTGTGATACATCTCAGCAGCTGCAGTGGCACTTACAGCAGGGGGTCATTATACTATACAGGGGTCAGTTATTGGCAATCGTCCTGCTCATGGATGCCTGCTTTCAGACTAACTGCTTCTTGACCACACACACCCAGTGATCACCCATAAAAAGCTTGGAAAACAAAAGACTGTAAAAAAAATAAAAAATAAAAGAACAAAATCCAAATATAAGGCTGTCGTTTATTTAAAATCCTAATCTCATGCTGTATCCTGTGAGAGTGAAATTAGTTTAGTACAGAGAAAAACCCAAACCCTAGGTTATCACATTTTTCCAGGACACACATGAAATTGTTTTAGACGGTGCTGTTGTTCCAGTTGGCAGCTGATAGCTGGAGTTTAATGTTATTAGATGGACCTCTTATGTTTTCTTCTTAAACTGATACTTTATTTTATGAATCTTGTATATTTACATTGGAACTGTTTCCCACTATTTGTGATGACAGAAAACACCTGTTGTGCGTCCACTTGGCTAAACCCCGTTCCAACACTAAGATTTTCCTTGGTATGATCATGTTATTAAGTCAAAGACATTATGAAAGTGAGATCTTAAGAGTGACATTTTAAAACCTCCCGCTATCTGTGGGTGATTTGTAACACTACGAATACAATCACACACTCAAACCGCAAACTAAAAATGTGTTTAAGTGACACAAAGAAAATACGTTGTGTAAGAGAATTCCACCAACATGGAGGCCATATTTACTCACACACACACACACAGGTCCAGGTACCATGTGAAGCCCATGCAGCCCAGGCAGCAGGTTTGTGTTTGAGCATTTGGAGGAGACTTGGCCGTGGCTCCCAGGGGATGAAATCTACTCTGCCATGGAGCCTGCTCCGTGTTTATCTTTGAGCTTTATTTGATGTTGATGTTGGCCGGGCCAGAGGACCTTTTGTTTAAAGGCTATTTTTAAGGGAAGAACAGAGAGGTTGGCTCTATCTGGGATTTATTTAACAGCAAACCAAACCTTAGCTAGCCTAGTGCCTAGTAGAGTCCTGAGGAAAGGTAGAACCAGCGGCGACCGTAAACCGACCGGCCGACCGAGGTCTGGATATGTAGAGAGTTCTCAAGGGTTCTAGAGAGTTGTAGAAGGTTCTAATAGTTCTCCCACTTCATTAACATACCACTGAACACAGACAGAACACATAACTCTGACTAAGGTTCCCAGATATGATTAATGAGTAGAAGCAATAGAACCATGGAGCTTTAGAACTGTATAGAACTAGCTTTAGAATCTTAGAAGCTCTAGGACTATGCCAGAAGAACAATACACTAAATTGTTTTTGTTGATATCATGCAGAACTGGGTTGAATACATATTTCAAATGTTTGAAATATTGTAGGTGACCTTGATTTACAGAGTGAGTCACAATGAAGCCAATTGAATATTATAATAGTATCATGTCCGTATGCTAAATCATGTGCACCTCAAGTATTTCAAATATTTGAAAAATGGATTTGACACAGAGCTGATATCAGGTGACATGCTAAAGATTCTCCTACACCTGAGAGTCAAGTGAGGTCATGGTCAGGGCCATCTCACTCTCAGAAGACATGGTAAAAGGGGATCTGTGTCTCTGGCAGTAACATTTGAATATTAAACTGCCTCATGAAGACACATACAGTAATGAAGCCTGGTCATCATGTTCAACACAACAATAGAACAATATGTACAGTATAGTCACCAAGGCTTCATATAGGATCACAGTTAGGTGTGTGTGAATGTGTACTGACCTTGTCATACATTTTTCACCATACAAGGCTTAGACGCATGACATCATTGGCAGAGAGCCCATGCAGTGCCGCGTGGGTAAAGCACGGAAGGAGAACGACGAGCACCTGAGCGCTGTTTAAAGATGACTCATGGCAAAACAAACTGAGGGTCCAATGGTCCCTGACCGGGTCTGGCAGCTATAAGTCTACTGCACCAGGCTCCAAGTATGTGGCGTAAAATAGCAGCGACGCGGAGAGAGAGATGTGAAGAAAGACTGGAGAAGAGATGGCAGCTCCCCTGTCCTGTCTCGGCCTGGTTGGTCATTCTGCCCAGTTGGTCAGGTTGCCCAGGCCATAGCCACAGGGGCAGGCAGACGAACAGGCAGGCAGGCGGATGGACAGGCTGGCAACTAGGACTACCTCACTGACAGAGGGTAATGACAAGATGGCGCCAACAGACACGGTCGCCCTGTTTCTTGCTCCTTGCCAACTTTAGCTGCCAGAACATTTCTTGTATTATTACCTACAGCCGAAAATAACTTTTGGACATTAGATTGGCGGTCACTCACCGGAAAATTCAAGCAGAAATTTGACTTCCCTGACATGGATCCTTTGTTTGAACTTCCAGAGGGAGCTCTATTCTTCTCTGGGGCTGCACCAAATCACTGACACCGAGGAAGAGGAAGAAGAAGTGGGGCGCTAGTCAGACTCAGGCGGCGTGCATACCATCCACCGCTTCCGAGTATATTAATCGCTAAAGTTCAGTCCCTGGACAATAAAGTAGATAAGCTCATCATGGACTGTGACATACTCTGTTTTACGGAATCATGGCTCTCTCCGGATATATTGTCCTCGTCCGTTCAGCCAACGAGGTTCTCTGTCTATTGCGTGGACATGAAGAGGGAACTTTCCGTAATAAAGATGGGCATAGGGGTTTGTTTCCTGATTGTACAACTCATGGTGTGATTGTGGTAACGTACAGGAACTCAAGTCCTTTTGTTCTCCCGATCTGGAATACCTCACCTTTAAATGCCGACGCATTACCTCCCGAGATAATTTTCTTTGTTCATTGTCACTGTTGTGTATATTCCCGGTCAACACAACGCATCATCGGGGGCACGCTGCCTGCCCTCCAGGACATCTACAGCACCCGGTGTCACAGGAAGGCCAAGAAGATCATCAATGACCTCAGCCACCCGAGCACCCACAGTTCTTCAACACCCTACCAGCTAGAAGGAGGACACAGTACAAGTGCATCAAAGAAGGAACCTAAAGACTGATTAACATCCCAAAAAACATCCCAGCATTGAAGGTCCCAAAGAACACAGCGGCCTCCATCATTCTTAAATGGAAGAATTTTGGAACCACCAAGACTCTTTCTAGAGCAGGCCCCCGGCCAAACTGAGCAATCGGGGAGAAGGGCCTTGGTCAGGGAGGTGACCAAGAACCAGATAGTGACTCTGACAGCGCTGCAGAGTTCCTCTGTGGATATGGGAAAACCTTCCAGAAGTATAACCATCTCTGCAGCACTCCACCAATCAGGCCTTTATGGTAGAGTGGCCAGACAAAAGCCATTCCTCAGTAAAAGGCACATGACAGCCAGCTTAGAGAGTTTGCCAAAAGGCACCTAAACAAGATTCTCTGGTCTGATGAAACCAAGCGTCACGTCTGGAGGAAACCAGGCACCGCTCATCACCTGGCCAATACCATCCATACAGTGAAGCATGGTAGTGGCAGCATCATGCTGTGGTGATGTTTTTCAGCGGCAGGGAGTACAGAGAAAAGTACAGAGAGATCCTTGATGAAAAT
This sequence comes from Thymallus thymallus, assembly GCA_023634145.1. Taxonomy (NCBI): domain Eukaryota; kingdom Metazoa; phylum Chordata; class Actinopteri; order Salmoniformes; family Salmonidae; genus Thymallus; species Thymallus thymallus. The sequence goes on along the minus strand of CM042415.1, from coordinate 19,163,070 downwards.
CTGCTCCAATGTTCCACTCCCGCGGAATGTTCACCTTCCAATAGGACAACGACCCTGAGCACACAGCCAAGAAAACGCGGGAGTGGCTTTGGGACAAGTCTCTAGATGTCCTTGAAGTGGCCCAGCCAGAGCCCGGACATCTCTGGAGAGACCTGAAAATAGCTGTGCAGTAACTCTCCCCACCCAACCTGACATAGTGTCACGATGTGGGTGTGGGAATGACCAAGACGCAGGGCAGGGATAGTAGTTCGTCATAATATTTATTTATACTATGTATAAAATAATACAAATTGAACGAACTAACAACACTAAACAAACACTAACGAAACAACGTCACGTTCACAAAAACAAACACGAATAAACGGACGTAACAACTAGAACACTTACTTTCACCGTGACTGCGAAATACATCGACAACGACCCACACCAGAGTGAAGGACAGACAAACATATATAGGATCCCTAATTAGAGACAATGCGGTGCAGCTGCCTCTAATTAGGGATCCAACCCAAAACCCACACAGAACCAGAAAAGAAAGACACTGTCAGACTCTGACCATAACTACATAGAGAAGCAAATAGGCTTCTCTATGGCCAGAGCCTGACACATAGCTTGAGAGGATCTGCAGAGAAGAATGGGAGAAACTCCCCAAATACAGGTGTGCCAAGCTTGTAGTGTCATACCCAAGAAGACTTCAGGCTGTAATCGCTGCCAAAGGTGCTTCAACAAAGTACTGATTAAAGGGTCTGAATACTTACTGTATGTAAATGTGATATTTCATTTTTTCTTTATATATATATTTGTAAAAATGTCTAAAAACCAGTTTTTGCTTTGTCATTATGGGGTATTGTGTGTAGATTGATGAGGGGGGAAAAAACAATTTAATCAATTTTTAGAATAAGGCTGTAACGTAACAAAATGTGGAAAAAGTGAAGGGGTCTGATTGCATTCTGAGTGCACTGTAAATCTCTCAGTGTTGTCCTCTCTGAAGAGCCTTCATAAGTACAGTGTTCAGCGTGTCTCGACCATGGGGCTGCTGTTTACAAGGAGTCTGAAATGAGTAACAAATCACAGCCCCTTTCTCGCCTGCATGGTCATTTGTATATAGAGTGCTTGTGGTTTTCGCGCCCATCTTGGTAAGAAATAGACACCTGCCCAACATCTGCTGGGAGCATGGCTGGGATGCCATGAATTGTCTATCACAGTGAGGCGTACTGAGGGTGTGTGTTTGGGTAGGTGGTTTCTGGTCTAGTTTCTGGTCCAGCCAAGGTTGTGGGTTCACGGGTTCAAACTAGTACAAAGTACTAGTTTGCACTAAAACATTCTATGTTTTCATATGGTGGAAAACAATGGACGGAGATGGACAGTTATGGGCCCTGTTATGTTCTGTTATAGACCACATGGAGAATTTAAAAAATCTTGAATTTGAAAAAGGCTTGCTAAAGTGGCCAAATTCAGTATTTTGACATATCCCTCTGTCAAGCTTGTGTCACTTCTAGGAAGATTTGAACCCACTTGAGCCCAAAATTTGTAAAGACCTAGTTATTTTGTTGCTTTGACAAAGTAATTCCTGATTAGTGATTCTGTACCTCATTTTAAGGTCAATTCTGTTACGTGAACTGAACTCTCGTTTTAATATGGTGAAACTATTCCTTTTTAAATATTTTGTTTCAAAATAAACATTGAATCATAGACTAAAAGCAGGTGACCTGGTTCTACTCTTTTTGGCAGTTTTCTGGTCGAGCATAACACGTCAACCCTGTTACCCATAGATCGATCCAGGATAGAAATGTTTAAGCAAAAAAGAGAGAGACAGAGAGAGAGTGAGGTGAGGGATCAACTTGCAAAACAACATTTCACCCAATGGGACTAACAACCTATTGAAATCCTGCATGCAGAGATTCTCCTACATGTCCAGAGGAAAACTACAAACAATGAATGCAGGGCAGAATTAGGCCAATATCCACTAATAATAAAAACTAAAAAAAATAGCAATTAAGTTTTGGAAACATCTAAAATTCAGTGACCCCCTCTCATATCATTACTAAGCCCTGCAATGCCAAGAATGGAGCAAATAAAATAGTCCTCTCATCCAGCTAGTCCTGGGGCTGAGTTCGCAGACCTGTTCTACTAACACACTGAAGCCACGGGACCAGAACATCCAATCAATCAGAATAAACCAAAAATCAACACAGTGAAAACAAAACTACGTTACCCATTGGGAAACACAAAACACAAGCACAAAGCACTAAATCAACAGTACACAATGACAAACTATTTGACCATGGTTACTGATCGAAACCTTAGAAAAACCTTGACAAAGTACAGGCTCAGTGAGAAAACCTGGCTCCCTGTAGAGGAAAGGCTGTGCAACCACTGCATCACAGCCAAACATACGGAACCAACACCCATGGAGCAGATGTAGTAGACAGCTAAAGATACAGAGAGAGACAAAGGCAAGGATTTTACTTTCAAACTGACTCCTATCAGGAAGAGACATAGTGAACTACCTCCCTGATGGCTTGGGTTCAGTACAGATATAAGTTTTCTATTCCTCTCAACAGGGGGTAATAAATGATGCCTCTCTGGTTGGCCCAGGGTGTTTCATCATCTGAACACTGACACTAAAATCCAGCCAGCCTGCAGACTGAGAGGGCCGTGAGCGGAGGAGTCCCTGTTGGTCGCAGACTTTGTATGTTTTCTTTATTCCCCTCCACTCTGTCTATCTGTCATCCTGGCCTTATTTATGGCCTCACTCCCCTGGGTCTATTTGTCTGTGTTTTACACCATTTTGGGAAGGAAAGGTTGGTGGGTTAGTTGGGGGTGAAGGGGGTGGGGGGGTGTATGGTTGAGGTGGGGGTAAAGCGGATGGGGGAAGTTTGTTAGAGGGTAAAAGATGAGGTCAGAGTGGAAGTCACCAGCTATCCAGCCTATGTGTTGAATGGGGGGAAGGTGGTTAGTGAATACTCACTCCTCTCCTGCTTGACTCCCACTCGCTGGCTGTCCCACCCTGCTCGGCCATGCGTGTTTGTGTTGCAAATCAAATCGAATCTAATTTTATTGGTCGCATACACATATTTAGCAGATGGCGGGTGTAGCGAAATGTTCCTAGCTCCAACAGTGCAGTAATATCAAACAATTCGCAACAATACACACATATTTAAAAGTTTGTCAGGCCTGGCCATAGAGAAGCAAAAGGCTTCTCTATGTAGACATGGTCAGAGTCTGACAGGTCTAGGTTCTATTTTCTATGTGGTGTTTTGTGTTGGATCCCTAATTAGAGGCAGCTGCTATGCATTGTCTCTAATTAGGGATCCTATTTATGTTTGTATGTTCCACACCCTAGGTCTGGTTCATTATCTCCAAGTCCGATACAGTAAGTGTGTTTCCGTTTTGTGGTATCGTGTTTTTATTTGTATAGTTCGTCATTTAGAGTTATCTCCTTTATTAAAAGTATGTTGAACTATTACTGCGCTGCGCCTTGGTCTGTCTTAACACCTGATCGTGACAAAGTTAAAGAATGGAATTAAGAAATATGTCAATATTAGGAGAGCAATGTCGGAGTCCGGAATATAAACATACACTACCGTTCAAAAGTTTGGGGTCACTTTGAAATTTCCTTGTTTTTTTGTCCATTAAAATAACATCAAATTGATCAGAAATACAGTGTAGACATTGTTTATGGCGACTCCGGGAGGCTGGCCTTCTAGGCAGAGTTGCAAAGAAAAAGCCGTATCTGAGACTGGTCAATAAAAAGAAAAGATTAAGATGGGTAAAAGAACACAGACACTGGACATAGGAAGATTGGAAAAAAGTGCCAGCATCCCAGAGTTGCCTCTTCACTGTTGACATAGAGACTGGTGTTTTGCAGGTACTATTTAATGAAGCTGCCAGTTGAGGACTTGTGAGGTGTCTGTTTCTCAAACTAGACACTCTAATGTACTTGTCTTCTTGCTCAGTTGTGCACCGAGGCCTCCCACTCCTCTTTCTATTCTGGCTAGAGCCAGTTTGCGCTGTTCTGTGAAGGAAGTAGTACACAGCGTTGTACAAGATCTTCAGTTTCTTGGCAATTTCTCGCATGGAATTGCCTTCATTTCTTATAACAAGAATAGACTGATGAGTTTCAGAAAAAAGTTATTTGTTTCTAGCCATTTTGAGCCTGTAATCGAACCCACAAAGGCTGATGCTCCAGATACTCAACTAGTCTAAAGAAGGACAGTTTCAGCTGTGCTAACATAATTATCGTCTTACTAACACCACGCAAGACTCCATTGCTGAAAAAAAAGCATGTTGAAGCTTGTTTAAAGTTTGCTGCACAACATTTGGAAAAGCCAGTGAAATACTGGGAGAATATAGTGTGGTCAGATGAGAGCAAAATTGAACTGTTTGGATGTCATAATACACACCATGTTTGGAGGAGAAATGGCACTGCACATCACCCTAAAAACCCCATAACAACAGTGAAGTTTGGAGGTGGGAACATCATGGTGTGGGGCTGCTTTTCAGCAAATGGTACTGGCAAACTTCACATAATTGAAGGAAGGATGAATGGGCAAATTTACGAGGAGCACCTGGTCGAGGCAAATTTATGGTGAAATGATTGGCCCCAACAGTGCTCACTGGAACATTCAGAAGCTTAGAAATGCGCCTATAACCAATGCCATCATTATGCTTTGCAACAATTAGGTTGCGAATGTCTTGAGACAGCTCTTTGCTTTTACCCATCATGAGATGTGTCTTGTGTGACACCTTTTTGTAGGCCATCAGTTACTGACATTCATTTGGGCTGCAATTTCACCCTTTAAGAGATACAAATGGTTGTCATCAGTGATTTAGTTGTACTTTTATTCTATATTCGGTCCTTTTTCAATATGACTGATGTGGATGATTGCAGTTATTTTCCATTGAGTCGGTTAACTGTCCTCCAATTCTCTCTGGAGTTTAGAGAAAAGTAAGTTGAGACAAATGATGTACCTTGCCACTGAGTTTACATGTCACTTTTCCCCTCGGAGCAGCGAAGGACAAAGTGGGGAAGAGAAGCCACCCATCGCCCTGAGCAGCGCTCACGGAAACTCAGCAACGAGTCAGTATCGGCGATGACGCGTGTTCCAGTGCGGCAGTGTACCAAACTCCCATGGCAGGCTGTCTGTCGGTGGTTCGTTGTGTGATCAGAGAGGAGCTTTCAGCGGCTCGAGTGTGTCTGGCCTGGTGAGACAGGGAAAAAAGAACCAGCACATTGTCAGTGGAGAGGAGAGGAGAGGAGAGGAGAGGAGAGGAGAGGAGAGGAGAGGAGAGGAGAGGAGAGGAGAGGAGAGGAGAGGAGAGGAGAGGAGAGGAGTCTTTGCTCTAGTTTAGTAATGCTGGCTGCAACACGGCTTAGGAAGGACGAAGGAGAACAACAGGGCTTAGCTGTTCTTGGAAGAGGGAGCTCCATCCTCTGTGGTGGAGGTGGAATAGCTGGGTGGATATTCCTCTCATTATAAAGGAATGCAGCTGGATGAATCTAGGGCTCACCTGAAACAGAGGTCCTTCCCTCCAGACCAGACACAGTCTATGTTGAAAGATTCTGTTTCTGCCTGGTGGTCCAAACATGGTTAAACTCTCTCTCCAACTTTCCAATGTTAGTTCCCTGTTCAGTTTGTCAATGCGTTCTTGTAAGAATTAGTCATTTATAGGGTCATATACTATAATGTGTGGTGGCAGCTTTGGGAAGTGAAGGTCAGAGAGGATGGGTGCGTCCCAAATAGCAGCCTATTCCCTAAATAGTGCACTACGTTTGACCAGGGACCATAGGGCTCTGATTAAAAGTAATGCACTATGTAGGTTAAAAGTAGTCCACTATGTAGGAAATAGGTTACCATTTGGGACGCACAGATATGCATTACCTGCTATTAAGTTCCTCTGTCTGCTGTAGATTCCAAAGAGCTATGATGTCATCTAAACGGTGTGTTTAGGACACAGCATGTGCTCTACCACACACATTATATTACAAGGCACACACTCACACACATACACAAACACACACACACACACACACACACACACACACACACACCACAGCGAGAGTCCATGGTGGCAGATGGTTCCATGGTTGTTCCCTGGTTGTCAGGCCAGTGAACATGCAGCCGAGGAGGCCACACAGAGGCTTCCTCCTGGGACTGGGGCACCACACACACACACCCTACGGAGAGGAAGAGAGCTTTACCACCATGACCCCGCACAGCGGAACAAATGAGCGAGGCCGCGTGTCTTACTCACACACACACACACACCAGCTAGCATAATTCCATTATATAGCATGTTTACAGCTGGAAACATTAAAAGGATTTGTTTACTTCCTCCAGAGTTTTAGGAAAACAAAGAAATTAACTAAACTACAAGAGGATCAATGTGAGTTACCATGGTGGATACAGCACATATCCCACTTACTTCCTGCTCTGATTAAAACTCACTTACTGTTGATGGACCACACAACACAACCCCACAGGATACCTGACACAGATCAGATGGACCACATTCTCAGCTAATGTACAGCCAGATACTAAGGAGGCAAAAAAAAGGATTTGATATTAATCTGTCCATATGTATGTTGTGTCTCCGGTAATACTGTACCTGTATCCTCCTCCACTGAGCGCAGAGGAAGAGGTGAGGAGAAGAGATTAAATCCTGCGACTAGTGTCCGGCCGCCCAGCAACCTGCCCACTTGGCCCAATCCCCTCCTCCCTTCTCCAGACCATCTCTAGAGACCTTCTCCCATTCCCAATCACTTCCCTCATCAACTCATGCCTGACCACTGGCTGTGTCACCTTTGACTTCAAGATGGCCAGAGTCGCTCCCCTCCTCAAGAAACCAACACTCAAAACCAACACTCACCCCTCTGACGTCAAAAACTACAGACCGGTATCCCTTCTTTCTTTTCTATCCAAAACACTTCTCTCTCAGAACTATCTTCTTGACCCTAACTAGTGAGGCTTCAAGGCGGCTCACTCAACTGAGACGGTTCTCCTCTGTGTCACAGAGGCTCTCCGCGCTGACTCTCTTCTCTGTTCTCATCCTCTATCCGCTGCCTTCGACACCGTGAATCATCAGATCCTCCTCTCCACCCTCTCAGGGTTTGGATCTGCACACTCCTGGATTGCATCCTACCTGGCAGGTCGCTCCTACCAGGTGACGTGGAGAGGATCTATGTCCACCACGTACTCTCACTACTCGTGTCCCACAGGGCTCGGTTCTAGGCCCTCTCCTCTTTTCTCTTTACAGCAAGTCACTCGGCTCTGTCATATGCTCACATGGTCTCTCCTATCATTGCTATGCGGATGACCTCAACTACTCTTCTCCTTCTCCCCTTCTGACACCCAGGTGGCGACACACATCTCTGCGTGCCTGTCAGACATCTTAGCTTGGATGTCGGACCACCACCTCAAGCTCAACCTCAACAAGACGGAGCTGCTCTTCCTCCTAAGGAAGTACTGCCCGCTTCAAGACTTCTCCATCACGGTTGACAACACCACGGAGTCCCCCTCCCAGAGTGCAAAGAACCTTGGCGTGACCCTGGACAACACCCTGTTGTTCTCTGCAAACATAAAAGCAGTGACTCGCTCCTGCAGGTTCATGCTCTACAACACCCATAGAGTACGACCTTTCCTCACACAGGAAGTGGTGCAGGTCCTAATCCAGGCATCTCCCGTCTAGGCTAGTGCAACTCTCTGTTGGCTGGGATCCCTGCTTGTGCCATCAAACCCCTACAACTTATCCACAATGCAGCAGCCCACCTGGTGTTCACCATGATCTTGCTCACTCCTCCTCACATTCCAATGGCTTCCAGTCAAAGCTAGCATCCACTACAAGACCATGGTGCTTGCCTACAGAGCAGCAAGGGGAACTACCCCTCCTTACCTTCAGACTATGCTCAAACCCTACAGCTCAACCCAAGCACTCTGTTCCTCCACCTTTGGTCTTATGGCCCTCCCACCCCTACTGGAGGGCAGCTCCCGCTCAGCCCAGACTTCTCTGTCCTGGCACCACAATGGTGGAACTAGCTTCCCCCTAAAGTCAGGTCAGTCCCTGCCCATTTTCCAAAAACGTCTGAATCCCTACCCCGGCGAGGAGGAAAGCAGAGTGGATAGCGGGGCTAATAATGTAGCCCTGATCCAGATCATGTATGTCAACGTCTGTCAAATATGTACGTTGAAAACATTGTATGTTAAAAGCACTGTAACAAGTTCGACAGACTTTTGTAGGTAAGATGCCCAAATAAAACATTTCAGTTGAATGAACAAGATATCAAGTTGGAGCAAATTTTGGGAGCATTTTTTTTGTTCAGGTAACACTTTGACCAAAAAGGTAAGTAAACTGTTAAGTAAGCTGTGGAACCAGTTACTTACAAATGCAACAGCCAATGCCCCTGTGTGAAAATAATTTCCCCCCTACACTCAATAATTGGTTGTGCCACCTTTAGCTGCAATGACTCTAACCAAACACTTCCTGTAGTTTTTGATCAGTCTCTCACGCCGCTGTGGAGGAATTCTGGCCCACTCTTGCATGCAGAACTGCTTTAACTCAGCGACATTTGTGAGTTTTCAAGCATGAACTACTCGTTTCAGGTCCAGCTATAACATCTCAATTGGGATTAGGTCTGGACTTTGACTAGGCCATTCCATAACTTAAAATGTGTTGCTTTTTAGCCATTTTCATGTAGACTTGATTGTTTGTTTTGGATCATTGTCTTGCTGCGTGACCCAGCTGCGCTTCAGCTTCAGCTTACAGACGGATGGGCTGACATTCTCCTGTAGAATTCTTTGATACAGAGCAGAATTCATGGCAGCAAAGCATCCCCAAACCATTACGTTTCCACCACCGTTGGTATGAGGTTCTTACCGTGGAATGCAGTGATTGGGACCCATGTCGTTGGGTGATGCATAACTTTGTTTATGAAATAAATATGTAATTGTTGTGTTATTTGTTCCCTCAGGTTACCTTTAACTAATATTAGGTTTTGGTTGAAGATCTGATAACATGATTTATCACAAATATGCAAAAATATAGAAAATCAGAAAGGGGGCAAATACATTTCACGGCACTGAATACGCAACATTCCACCAGTTACGATGGTTTCCCAATCCCAGATAAATGAGTGTATACTCCTGGACATCATTTTCAATAGAGAATCTCACTTCAAAGTGCTTTAGTCCAGGAGAAAAGCTTAATAACCTGGGTCTGGAAAACCCTCCCATAGTGTACAACAACTAAACTAATGGCAACACTTCCTTTTATAGCAGACAATGTGGAGATATTTTAAGAAGGAACTCTGCCAAGTGACCCAGGTGTCAGAAGTCAGAGGGTTCTCTACTGAGTAACAGAGATCCTTCTCTATTATTATTAGATACGTTATGGAGTTCTGTTCTCTCCTCTATAGCTGAGAGAGAGGCAGAGAGCAAATGGGGGGACTTTTTGTGTTGGAAGGAGCCCAAAGGGATTTGTGGGTAATCAGATAGGCATAATGGAAAAAAAAAAACACTTCCTGCCGTTTTGTGGCTCCATGGGTCGTCCCCACGTTAGACGTTATAGCCCAAAGGGAGTTAACCAACCGGGAACGGGAATCACCCCACCCGGTGTGTGTGTGTGTTTGTGTGCGTGCATGCGTGCATGCCTGCGTGTCTGTGTTTATGTGCTGTGTGTGTGTGTCTCACCGCCCCGGTGGGAGTGTAATTAACTTTGGTTAGCGCCCTGTAATATTCCAAACCGTGACCTGACATGGCCCACCCCTGGCAAGTGGCATGTTAGCGCAACATTAGCCTTTATGAGGTTTTATTTGGTCCAGGCCAATGTCTGTCTGCAGTGGGGTTGGGGGGGAGAGCTGGGAGTTAGACCTCCAATATGAGGAATGGGGAAAGAGAGCAGAAGGAAGACAGAGTGTTGGGGGGGAGAAAGAGCAGGGGGACAGAGCCGAGAGAGCGGGTGGGAGACAGAGGGTAGAGGGTAAGAGAGGGAGGGGAAAAGCAGGGTGAGGTGTGAGTGTGTGAACAGTGTGATTAAGACCCCGGTCGTCAGAGGTGATGAGGGGAGCAGGCCCAGGAATCCCTGCCTCAGGGCTGTGCTCCTGGCTACCTGCGGAGAGTTACAGAAAGGCCCTCTCCACACCATCAGGCTGGAATCCTGTAACCCGCCGGCCCGACCGCCCCCCCAACGGTCCCCAGCCGCCTTGCCGCCCCAGCCTTCATTACTTTCTGGGGCTCCCGCTGGGCAGAGGAGGGGGCACACAGATCATCCTAAACCCCTGGGTGGGGCTGGAATTTACATCCCTGGCCTGATGGAGAGAGGAGGGAGAACCACACTTCTTGGTTCTTTTCTCACACTTCCCTTCATTGTTAATGGGGGAGGAGGGAGGAGGGGAGAAGGGGAGCAGGGGTCCACCCAGGCTCTATGGAACACACAGAGAGCTTGATGAAACTGGTTTCCCATGTCTCTGGGGTTTATTCCATGGGCTTTAAGAGTCTCCACTCAGGGGTCCAACTGACTGGAGAGACGGAGCACAGCACGCTGATGGGAAACTAATTTCCCATCTCTCTCGCTCTCTCTCTCTCTCTCTCTCTCTCTCATTACAGTTATCCAACGGCACTCTTATCATTTGTTCCTGTGCAGGTTTTTAGAGTGTGCGTAGAGGCTTGTGTGTAGAAGCATTGTGACAGTGTGCACATTGGAAAGACACTACTCACTGTGCGTATGAGAATTGTTGCTTCCACAGCCCCAGAGTTTTCCTTTGAATTGCAGAGAGAGTCTCAGTCCCAAATGGCACCATATTCCCTATATAGTGCACTACTTTTGACCAGGGAATTGGGTGCCATTTACGATGAAGTATGTTGGGACATTACATTTCCAAAAGTCAAGCTTTCCATAGGTGAGCTCTAACTCAATTCGCTGTAGGTAACGAGAGATTAGTTGCAGCTCGAATTCCCAACCCCTCAACCCCACAGTGTGTGTACACTTGTTTTCCTACATGATCAGGAACCCAATACACAAACTTTCATCTTAAACAATATATTTTTTATTTTTCATGATATTTTTCATGACTTTTTTCAGGTCCTGAATTTGTTCAAATGCTATTTTAATCTTAAGGGTTAAGGTTTAGTTTTTACAAAATTATTTAACCTTTGTTTAACTAGGCAAGTCAGTTAAGAACAATTTCTTATTTACAATGACAGCCTACCTACAGGGTCAGCCCATGGAGCAAATTAGCGTTAAGTGCCTTGCTCAAGGACACATCAAAGTTTTTCACTTTGTCGGCTCAGGTATTCGAACCAGTGACGTTTGGGTTACTGGCACAATGCTCTAACCGCTAGGCTATCTGTCACCCTAAGGGTTAGGTTAAGAGTTAGGGGTTAAGGAAAATGTGATTTTTAATGGTGAAAAAATGGTACACTCCAAAAAGTCCTGACATTTCACGAAAACACAGCTGTGTATGTGTGTGTGTGCGTGTGTGTGTAAGGACCTGCACCACCAGAGAGGGCCCCATAAAAAAGCACTTCCCCTCTAATTGAGGACGCTATCATTTGCTTTCTGGTAAAAACAAACACAGTAGAGCGAGACAGAGGGAGGGGGCACTAATATCTCTCTCTCTGTCTTTTTCTCTCCTGCTCTCTCTCTCTTATCCTTTTCTCCTCTCCCCCTCTCTCTCGCTCTCCCCCCTTGTCTTTCTCACCACCACTCCCTCTCTCCCTCCCCCCACCTATCTCTCTACCACTCTCCCTCCCTACTCCTCTCCCACTCTCCCTCCCTCCACCTGAAGTAGGTTTGTATGTGCGTGCTGCCCTGCTAACCAGGGATAAAACACAGTAAATGGTTCTGACTGTAAAAGCTGTGCCTGGCTTCCTGTTCTCACGAGGAGGACAGGAGGCTGTAACTGAGACCTGGACTGTAGACTATGTGGCTCTAAGACTGACTGCAGCCCTAGTGTTTAGAACAGTTAGTGTTCAAGTTAGAGTAGTGGACCAACTGCTAGCATACTGTACCTATCCCTTTCAGATGGATCAGAAAAGGGTTTACAACTGGGTTTAATTCTGTTTACCTGAGAGCGGCCATCCCGGTCTATTTAATACTTTATAAGCGGGACTCATTGAACCATGTTTATATCAATATGAAGTACAGGGGCCCTTCACCCTGCAACTGAAACCCAATGTGGGCTGTTAGAGTAGGGCCCATTAGCCTAATGGCTGTCTAACGTTTCACTTTAGGACTTATTACTGTTATGGCTGAGAGCTTTGAATTGCCCTTTTTACGGCTCCTTCAGATCCACAACACCTACGAATAGAGGAGGAGGAGGAGGAGGAGGAGGAGGAGGAGGAGGAGGAGGAGGAGGAGGAGGAGGAGGAGGAGGAGGAGGAGGAGGAGAGAAAAACAATTCAAACTGAGGCTGAGGCAACCCAGTGACTGACTAGCTATACTCTTAGCTATGGCAAGGAGAGTGTAGCTGCTAGGTTGACACTTTGACGCAGAGGTCAGAGAGTCTTTAAGTAGCTATCCTGATCTGGCCATCGTCTGCCCTGACCCATCTTGTGAAGTTCACCTTTAACCGTTGACCTCTCCAGCTGGTAAATGATTAAAAGTGTGCATCCCAAATGGCCCCCTATTACCTATATAGTCCTGGTCAAAAGTCGTGCACTATTAAGGGAATAGGATGTCATTTCAGATGCACCCTAAGAGAACAGGATAGGATAGTTGAGCTCGGCCAGCCAATCAAGTCCAATGCAAGAATCTGTTAGGTCATCATCATCATATAACTGAGGTATCCCACCCTCATCTTTGGGTTTGGGGATGGTCACCACATAAATCAAACAGCTGAGCCTCTGCTATTCACTAGCATTCCTTTCTTTTAAATCTTGCAGGGCAGATATAGGTCAGTCTGGATGAGACGAGATGAGGGCATCTGGTTGGCTCTGAGGGCATGTGGTTGGTGGGACTAAGATAATACTCAGGAAGAGGGTGTTTTAATGGAGACGATCATTTGAAATGTGATCATAGTTATGTAATGACTCACCCTCCAGAATGTTAGTCATTTGTTTTTGTTATTACACAGTAGCTATCGACTTGATTTGTGTTTTTGTCTGACGGGTTTGACATCTCACAAATTCACCCCTGAAGCCTCCTGCTCGCTCTAAATGACTCTCCCTAAACAATGTGAAAGATGATCTGCTTATGAGTCATTTACTTTCCCGCAAGAGAGAAGGATCATTGTTTATGAGAGATGTCCAGTGAGACAGTAATCTTCAGCAATACAATAAAAGTTAAGCTTAAACATCATTTTGTGTTTGAACAAGAACAGACCAGAATAGATGTGGCCAACTGAAGACATTTCTAGTTGGGCCCCTTAGTCCTATCTCGACCGTTCACTCTGTTGGGGGACAATAAAGATTGACCAGTTTTGAAGTGTATTCCAGGCCTCTCTTGTGATAGCCGATATGTTAATGCTTGGTTTTAGCTTGGCGTTGTTTCACTCCTTCTTACTGAGAAATCCACACTGAGACTGAGGCTGTCCTAAAATGTACACCGTACACTGGTAATACTGGGGAAAGAGTTGTACAACATCTACTCACTGGAGGAAGAGTCTCCAGGCACGCAAGTAATTAATACCAACCAACACAGGACTTTAAACCATAACCCACCACCCACGGTATACCTATACACTGAGTATACCAAACATTAGGAACACCTTCCTAATATTGAGCTGCACCACACTGTATGTATGCCAGTAATGCCTGTATTGTTTCACTATAGAAAAATTACGTTTTCTTTCATTAATGAATCTCCGGGTGGGCAGACCAAAGGGGTGCCTCTCCCTCTGAACCCAGCCTGGGCCTTTCTCCTCCTGGCCTGGGTCGGGTCAGCACCCCAGCGTCTGGCCTGGTCCTGGTGGCAGATGGAGGTCCAAACACTTGATACTCCACTATGGGAAGTCAATAGTGGCTACTTGAACTCCAAATTATTAGCGCTGTGTTTTCATCTCTCTCACGCTCTCTTTCTCTCTCTCTCTGGTTAATTTCAACACTGGTCTTTGTCTGAAGTAAAAAAAATTACAAAAGCTTAGGATTTGAGGACTGAAATTCAACACAAATGCAATTCTTTATACTGTAAGCTTAATTGCCTCTTGGTTGGTTAGAGAGCGAGAGGAGGGAAAGAGAGAGAAAGAGAGAGGGGGGGGGGCCTAGACAGTGTTCTTGGATACAGTAAATAAGCTCAGCATGCTTCCTGACAGAAAGGATGACTGTGCGTAGGAGATACAGAGCAGAATAACATTCAGGCAGATTATGATACATATTTTTCCAATGCTATGATCAGGAATGTGACTCATTGTCTAAATAACAAGTATGATGTTGTGTCAGTACATGATCACATTCATTTCACATTCTCACATTCTTAGGACATACCATTTTTGGTCTGTTCTGTTATTGAAAAGGAACCTAAATGAGGTAGAATTTATGTAAGGAGGACACAGATACATCTATATTTTATCAAATAAAATATGGTTTATTTGAGTAGGGACAAAGAGCCAGAACCACACCAAAGTATCCCCCTCCTTGTAGCCAAACTAAACACTCTTAGGGGCCGATTCCGACCCGAGTTAAGCTCAAGTAAATGGAATTTAATTCCCTTTTTATGCACTTTTCTCTCTATGCGTAGTCTGACCTTGAACTTAAACATGAGAATAGCAAGCTATTCAAACGCTATTAGTTTGGGGTGGAGATCTAAGAAATGAAGGTGTGGTGGAGGTGTGGCGGAGGTGTGTCTACAAATACATGTATATGCCTTTTCTCCATTTTTTTTAAACAATTTGTATCATTTTAACTATTAGCTTCTATCGGTGAGCCACCATTAGTAATACCCACATACATTTAAAACTGTCACTTTACTGTTTGTAGCTTACATTTGCATAATTCCATTCCATTCTGTTTACCTTTCTTTCCTCATATCATATTAGGCTAACGATGGCAAGAATGTGGGACATGTAGCCTTTTTGAATAATTATGGAACTCAGACCACAAGTAGCAGGTTAAACCTGGAGCCTGGCGTACGGTTCACAAAGACTGGACAATTTTCATCCAGTTCCATGATTAGTAAGGATTAGGGTAGATTTATAGGACTATCATTCACTCCTTATTTTACACTTTATTTCCACCTTCCAATATTTCATGGTTTGAACTTGAATATGACTTTCAGGATGGATCAAACCACTGTATTTTTGATTCATCAATATATTTTGTGCATCAAGGGAAAGGGGGATACTAGTCAGTTGTACAACTGAATGCATTCAACTGAAATGTGGCTTCTGCATTTAACCCAACCCCTCTGAATCAGAGAGGTGCGGGGTTCTGCCTTAATCGACATCCACGTCTTCAGCGCCCGGGGAACAGTATGATAACTGCCTTGTTCAGGGGCAGAACGACAAATTTTTACACTTGTCAGCTCAGGGATTTGATCCAGCAAACTTTTCAGTTACTGACCCAACGCTCCTACCCTCCAGGCCACCTGCCGCCCCAAAAAGGCTCCCCAAACCGTTTTCTATTTTTTTTAAGATTCGTACTTTCTAATTTGCCTAAATATTGTACAAGGTCAGAATATTTTTACATCTACCAGTTGGTGCTGAGATATAGACGAATATGCATATACAGTGGGGAGAACAAGTATTTGATACACTGCCGATTTTGCAGGTTTTCCTACTTACAAAGCATGTAGAGGTCTGTAATTTTTATCATAGGTACACTTCAACTGTGAGAGACTGAATCTAAAACAAAAATACAGAAAATCACATTGTATGATTTTTAAATAATTAATTAGCATTTTATTGCATGACATAAGTATTTGATCGCCTACCAACCAGTAAGAATTCCGGCTCTCACAGACCTGTTAGTTTTTCTTTAAGAAGCCCTCCTGTTCTCCACTCATTACCTGTATTAACTGCACCTGTTTGAACTCGTTACCTGTATAAAAGACACCTGTCCACACACTCAATCAAGCAGACTCCAACCTCTCCACAATGGCCAAGACCAGAGAGCTGTGATAGGACATCAGGGATAAAATTGTAGACATGCACAAGGCTGGGATGGGCTACAGGACAATAGGCAAGCAGCTTGCTGAGAAGGCAACAACTGTTGGCGCAATTATTAGAAAATGGAAGAAGTTCAAGATGACGGTCAATCTCCCTCGGTCTGGGGCACCATGCAAGATCTCACCTCGTGGGGCATCAATGATCATGAGGAAGGTGAGGGATCAGCCCAGAACTACACGGCAGGACCTGGTCAATGACCTGAAGAGAGCTGGGACCACAGTCTCAAAGAAAACCATTAGTAACACACTACGCCGTCATGGATTAAAATCCTGCAGCGCACGCAAGGTCCCCCTGCTCAAGCCAGCGCATGTCCAGGCCCGTCTGAAGTTTTCCAATGACCATCTGAATGATCCAGAGGAGGAATGGGAGAAGGTCATGTGGTCTGATGAGACAAAAATAGAGCTTTTTGGTCTAAACTCCACTCGCCGTGTTTGGAGGAAGAAGAAGGATGAGTACAACCCCAAGAACACCATCCCAACCGTGAAGCATGGAGGGGGAAACATCATTCTTTGGGGATGCTTTTCTGCAAAGGGGACAGGACGACTGCACCGTATTGAGGGGAGGATGGATGGGGCCATGTATCGCGAGATCTTGGCCAACAACCTTCCCTCAGTAAGAGCATTGAAGATGGGTCGTGGCTGGGTCTTCCAGCATGACAACGACCCGAAACACACAGCCAGGGCAACTAAGGAGTGGCTCCGTAAGAAGCATCTCAAGGTCCTGGAGTGGCCTAGCCAGTCTCCAGACCTGAACCCAATAGAAAATCTTTGGAGGGAGCTGAAAGTCCGTACTGCCCAGCGACAGCCCCAAAACCTGAACGATCTGGAGAAGGTCTGTATGGAGGAGTGGGCCAAAATCCCTGCTGCAGTGTGTGCAAACCTGGTCAAGAACTACAGGAAACGTATGATCTCTGTAATTGCAAACAAAGGTTTCTGTACCACATATTAAGTTCTGCTTTTCTGATGTATCAAATACTTATGTCATGCAATAAAATGCAAATTAATTACTTAAAAATTATACAATGTGATTTTCTGGATTTTTGTTTTAGATTCCGCCACTCACAGTTGAAGAGTACCTATGATAAAAATTACAGACTTCTACATGCTATTTAAGTGGGAAAAACTGCAAAATCGGCAGTGTATCAAATACTTGTTCTCCCCACTGTATATAGATGGCTTTCTTTCATTGATCCCGATATTCTGAACCCGTTCTCTTAATGTATTCTAGTGTCTGTAGACAAAATTCAAATTAAAGGTACACCGTATTTAAAGGGGTGGCTTAAGATAAATGTACTGAAAACCCTTTTGAATGAAAATCTGTTGGCCAGCAAGTGCGGGGGTTTCCAGTGGTTGAATTACATTTATTCAGCGAGCGCAATGGAACCATGCCTGCAAAGCCCGTTACGCACCTGCATTAGGTAAGTCTGAATACCAACTACTAAGAAGTGTGTTGAAAAGGCATGCATAGGAAAGGTGTACATAGCCGAAGTAGGAATCGGCCGCTTACTGAATAGGATCCTTAGGTCATCCTTAAACTGGCACTCATTGTTTTAAACAAATGTTAATGTTCTATCAGGTGGGAAATAATGCTGCTCTCTGACTGAGAAGTCCTTTAAAACTAAAGACACATTTTAAATATTATCCAAATATCCGTTATTAAAAATCCATTATTAAATTGGATTGTGTAACTTATTATTTTGGCTAATTATTTATTTGTTCACTTTCATTTGACCATACAGTCAGTGTAAGGTTTTGTCATTCTTTAAGGAAGGCGTGAATGTTTTGACATCCAGATAGATCAAACATATGTCAATGTGTCATAAAATGTTATTAAATTGGGACTGTGGACCCTATCCCCAAATTCCACTGTGTTTTCCCCATTCCATCATTTGTGTGTTACTGTTCTTTACTGTATCCAGAGAGATCACCATTGGCCTTACAGTGTTGGCTTCAGTGCTCATTTTCTACCCTTCAAACTCTAGGTAGAAAGATACAGTATGAAATATCAATTATTTTTGGGGTGGGGGGTGTTTTAGAGGCACTCAAACTATGGATACACCTCCTGACCTACTGTTTTGACCTGATTCACACTGAAGACCTGCTGAATCCACATAACAGTATAATAATTTAGTGAGTAGAGCATATAGACTAAACCAGTCCACTGAGTAGAGCATATAGACTAAACCAGTCCACTGAGTAAAGCATATAGACTAAACCAGTCCACTGAGTAAAGCATATAGACTAAACCAGTCCACTGAGTAAAGCATATAGACTAAACCAGTCCACTGAGTAAAGCATATAGACTAAACCAGTCCACTGAGTAAAGCATATAGACTAAACCAGTCCACTGAGTAAAGCATATAGACTAAACCAGTCCACTGAGTAAAGCATATAGACTAAACCAGTCCACTGAGTAAAGCATATAGACTAAACCAGTCCACTGAGTAAAGCATATAGACTAAACCAGTCCACTGAGTAGAGTATATAGACTAAACCAGTCCACTGAGTAAAGCATATAGACTAAACCAGTCCACTGAGTAAAGCATATAGACTAAACCAGTCCACTGAGTAGAGCATATAGACTAAACCAGTCCACTGAGTAGAGCATATAGACTAAACCAGTCCACAAGATACGGAGAGAGGGAAAGACAGGCTGAGAGAGAAAGAGAGAAAGAGAGGGGAAAGGAAAGATAGGAGGAGAGGATAAAAGTAGAAGGAGAGGGAGAAAGATGAGGGAAAAAGCGGGACCACTTATCTCCCCTCCAACCCCCCGTTGGGGCACTTCACTAAAGCTGCCCTCCCTCCCGTTGGGCTATTTCCAGTTGGCAGAAGTCAAGAGGACGCTGAGTGAGAAGGAGATGTATAGTTTTCTTTTCTCCCAGCCAGCCAGCCAGCTAGGCAGCTAGGCAGACCTCATGAAACCTCTACCCTATCTCCCTCTCTCCCTCCCGTACTTCCCTCCCTCCCTCCCTCCCTCCAGATGGATACAATGACACCTCACAGGGGATCTTTAGTAATCTCTTGACCTGCCACCCCTGCCTTGCCCTGCCACCTCGACTGCTGGCTTCATCCATCCTTCCATTGGCTCTGCTCTGCATGTGTGTTGGGGAGGGGAGGTGGTTGCTGTATAAGGTTGAGTTCCAAATGGCACCCTATTTCATAGGGAATAGGGTGCCATTTGGGATTCAGCCTGTGTGTTGGGGAGGGGAAGTAGTTGCTGTGCATGTGGTTTGGGGAGGGGTGTGCAATGTGAATGTGTGTTGGGCAGGGCTCTAAATTAAAAATGTTGATTGGTAGCACTGGTGCTCCTAACTTATAAAAGTTAGGAGCACAACATCAAATTGAACATACTGCCAAATTCTCTAATATGACGTTGGAGGCGTCTTATGGTAGAGAAATTAACATTAAATTATCTGGCAACAGCTCTGGTGGACATTCCTGCAGTCAGCATGACAATTGCACGCTTCCTCAAAACTTAAGACATCTGTGGCATTGTGTTGTGTGACAAAACTGCACATTTTAGAGTGGCCTTTTATTGTCCCCAGCACAAGGTGCACCTGTGTAATAATCATGCTGTTTAATCAGCTTCTTGATATGCCACACCTGTCAGGTGGATAGATTATCTTGGCAAACGAGAAATGCTCACTAACAGGGATGTAAACACATTTGTAAGCCATTTGTGTGTATGGGAAATATCTGGGATCTTTTATTTCAACTCGTGAAACATGTTGCGTTTATATTTCTGTTCAGTATACAAAGCCATTTGAGGAATATGTTTTGGGATTTGTATTGGATCCCCATTAGCTGTTGAAGAAGCAGCAGCTATTCTCCCTGGGGTCCACACAAAACATAGAACATGACAAAATACAGAACACTAATGGACAGTAAGAGCAACACAAATTTAAACTAATACTTTTTTAGCTAGCTAGCTAATGAGGCAACATGGAAAATGGCCCAGAGTTTATGAATGTAAAATGCGTCCCGCAAATCCGCCATAGGAAGAAAAGAAATGCTCCCGCGGTAATATGCGTCTTATCTTCTAAACTGTTGAGGCTAGAAACAAGCCAGGATTTTAAGCTAGCGAATATGCACTTGATTATTTTCTTCTGGGGCACTTGGAAGCAACGGTAGAGCAAAGCCTAATCATAACTAGCATTGACATTGCTGATAACTTCTGTATTGAGGAAAAATGTACTTACTACGACTGTAGATGAATGCACTTACTGTAAGTCGTTTTGGATAAAAAGTCTGCTAAATGAGAAAAATGTAAATTATAACAATTATTATATGGGTGATGTTTTTCTAGGTGTACTGATGCTCCTAATTAAAATACCAGAGCCCTGGTGTTGGGGAGGGAAGGGGGTTGCTTTGTGTTGGGTAGGGGAGGAGGTTGGGTAGGGAAGGAGGTTGGGTAGGGAAGGAGGTTGGTGTGTGTTGGAGAGGGGAGAAGGTTGGTGTTTGTTGGGTTGGGAAAGAGGTTGGGTAGGGAAGGAGGTTGATGTGTGTTGGAGAGGGGAGGGCATTAGTGTGCATGTTTGTTGGGGAGGGGAGGAGGTGTTTGTTTTGTTGTGGTTGTTGTGCTCACGTGTGTCTGAAGACTGGCTGTTTACTGACCCCAACAGAGGTCACTGAGCCCTTTCTCCCTCTCAGCCTAGCCTTTCTCCATCTCAACCCAACCTTTCTCCCTCCCAACCCTGCTTTTCTCCCTCTCAGCCTAGCCTTTCTCCCTCTCAGCCCAGCCTCAGCACTTCTCCCTCCCTACTTCTTCTGAAGGGATGCCAGAAAGAAGAGTAGATGGGAGGAAAAGAGAGGGGGAGAGTTAGAGGGTTTGAGAACTTTCAGACATCTTAGCCCAGCCTTCCTCCCTACAAGCTACCAGAGACAAAGATGTCTCTCATTTAATATGAGAAAAAGCAAGTCAAAAGTGCAGTGTTCTTCATGTAGTAAATTGCAAAGACTAAGCTCAGTTGTTGAGTAGCATATGTTTAGATTCCTCCTTGCCAATGGGATAGAGAGAGACAGAACAGTTGAGAGGGAGAGAGAGAAGGGTGGAGAGAAGGGGGAGAGAGATTAGGAGAGAGTAGAGCGAGAGTGTTAGAGGCCCTGCCATGTCTTGATTTACGACCTGAGTGTAAATTCTATCCCCCCAGCTGACTTTAACACTTTGTCACCAGTGATAAACGAGCAGGTCACTCTAATTCTAAATGAGCTACAATTCCCCTCGTCTCCCTCATTACCCATAACCCCCGTGCCCAGCGAGCTTCGGCTGGCCACCTCGGCCGTGCCAGGCCCCCACCCCGACTTTTCTCCAACACGTCACCTAGGTCAAAGGTCATGTCAGCAGTGTGAAGGTGGTGTTGGTGTTGTGTGTGTTGTTGTCTGTATTTTGATGTGTCTGTGTGACTAACATTGTAAAAAAAAATACTTGGGGTAATGATGTTATTTGGAAGGGACTGTCCAGGCTCAGCGAAGAGAGGAGAGGTCCGCATGGCAGCTGTTGACAGGGAGATGATAGGAAGAGGATAGGTGCTGAGGCATTGACAGATTCTCAGTGTATTTCTACATACCAGCTGCTGACTAGGACAACAAGTGCAGGATTGATGGGAAGTATTGACATGCATATTGCATGACACAGCATTGAATACTTGAACGTTGAATACTTGAAGTTTAAATCGCTACGATATGACACATTCATCCTTGGTGAAGGAATGACAATGACTGCCATTCTCTAAAAGGTTTAGAGGTTTTCTAGTGTATCATGAATCTTTTATAACTTTAAAAGATGTTCCTACTGGCTCCTTTATCTTAGCCAGACCACCCAGTAGTTGAAGGAACAGGGAAGAGGACTGAAGGAGAAATGGTTATGTTTGGGTAACCACTTATCTTCAGAGTCAGCACCTTTAGACTGAGATACTACTGTCCTGCCATTAGCAGAATGTTAATGATTAACAGATGAATGCTAAATATATGAAACAATTAGCAAATGATACATTCTGGCTTAGAACATGCCTGTGGGGTTCACTTTATATCCACAACTACATAATCGGAAAAATCATGTTATGTTATCATTACATTAGCATTCTGTACTGTATAAACATACAATTCAATGTAACACATTATATAAGTTGCAGTTTATAGTTTCTGTGCTGATCAAAAGGAGACCATCGTTCTCCCAGAAGCTTGACTGGTGCATAAAACTTGCGAATTCAGACAAACAAAAGGTGTAATGGGTTCGCACTCAAAAAGATGTTTGTACGCTATCCCTGATGCAGATGTTTGTACGCTATCCCTGATGCAGATGTTTGTACACTAGCCCTGATGCAGATGTTTATACACTAGCCCTGATGCAGATGTTTGTACGCTAGCCCTGATGCTGATGTTTGTACGCTAGCCCTGATGCAGATGTTTGTGTGCTAGCCCTGATGCAGATGTTTGTGTGCTAGCCCTGATGCAGATGTTTGTACGCTAGCCCTGATGCTGATGTTTGTACGCTAGCCCTGATGCAGATGTTTATACGCTAGCCTTGATGCAGATATTTGTACACTAGCCCTGATGCAGATGTTTGTACGCTATCCCTGATGCAGATGTTTGTACACTAGCCCTGATGCAGATGTTTATACACTAGCCCTGATGCAGATGTTTGTACGCTAGCCCTGATGCTGATGTTTGTACGCTAGCCCTGATGCAGATGTTTGTGTGCTAGCCCTGATGCAGATGTTTGTGTGCTAGCCCTGATGCAGATGTTTGTACGCTAGCCCTGATGCTGATGTTTGTACGCTAGCCCTGATGCAGATGTTTATACGCTAGCCTTGATGCAGATATTTGTACACTAGCCCTGATGCAGATGTTTGTGCGCTAGCCCTGATGCAGATGTTTGTACGCTAGCCCTGATGCAGTGAAAAGAATAGAAAAAAAAAAAAAGTAAGTAAGCTTTATGCAACATCTTTTTGAGTGCTGACCCATTACACCTTTTGTTTGTCTAGTTTCTGTGCTGCCCATGTAATGGAACGGGGCAGGACCTGTTCACCAGGCTGTTTACTATCTGAGGCTGCATGCAGGCAGCATGCTTCTAGAATTCCCAGGAGTAGCTAGGCATGGTTCCATGGTTCCATGGTTCCAGGTAAGTAGATAGGTCTCTGACCTGACCTGTTCCAATAGTTACATAACCCTCCAGGACACAAACCTACACATATGGGGAGCAACTAGGAGACGGGTAGAGGGAGGTGGGAGAAGGAGGGAGGATGAGAGAAAGACAGGGGAGGGGGGTCGGGGGGAGAGAGAGAGAGAGAGAGAGAGAGAGAGAGAGAGAGAGAGAGGATGGTGCCGAAGACGTGCTGGTGAAAAAGTTCTCACACTCTGTGTGTTTTCTGTGTGAAAGTGTATTTACAGTAAAAACTGTCGGGAGCATGTGGCTGCGATTATCCCCGCCGTCCCCCGCGGTCACTGCTAAGGAGGAAGCCCGTGTGTGGGCCGGCCGTATGCGAGCGAGCCGTGTGTAAGCCGTGTGTAAGCCGTGTGCAGCGGGACTTCATGCCTGAGACATGTAGTTGGATGTATTGGTCCTGAGGTGCACTCCTCGGCTCCACTGTATCCAGATAACTTATTGGTCAAACAGGCCGAGGGGAAACGAACAGGGCTTCTCTGGCCAGACATGGATCATAATCGCGTGGATTTATACGTTGTGTGAGCAGGCCGGGGAAAGGCTGTCACAGCAACAATTTTCCTTTTTTTGTGGAGATCTATTTTGGTTGCCCTAGGCTGGTTGGTTTTCCGTCGGTCAGCTATACATCATTTGGCACAGTGCCCTTTTTCTCTACCGACTACAGTGTCTGTGTCCCAAATGGCACCTTATTCCCTTCATGGTGCACTACTTTTGACTAGGGCCCGTATGGCTCTGGTCAAACATAGTACAGAGAACAGAGTGCCATTTGGGACATCTAGTTGGATAAATAGTGATGATGGTTATTGCCATTTTTACTCTGTTTTGTGCTAAATATTTCCGAGGCAGTCAACCAAACGTATCAATATCAAGTTGTCTGTGAAAAACTGGTTTAGACAAGTTTCTTGGAACTGAAAATAAGATATATGTTCCAATGTTTTATCAGGTGTTCCCGCAGACAGTGTCACATTGTTTACTGTTCACGGCATAAAGAACTATATCACTTTTTGGAGCATATTCTTTCCACAAGAATCTCTGAAGGTCAATAAAAGTTAGTTAGTGTTATTGCTCCTATTTCTCCTTGGTCCCTTACCAGATGAGACCACACTACTCACCCCCGCCTCTCCTCTCCCAGCCTCTCCTCCCTCTCTGTTCTCAAAGAGCAATGTCTGTTGCAGTGGTCACGGTGACATGATAATATCCCTCCTGGGGTGATAAGAGGCGGGGGTGTCTGCTGCTCTGCTGGCCTCTGGCCTGACATGTTTACACTCTGTGGGACATACAGCCATTAGAGAGAGAGGAGGAGGAGGAGGAGGAGGTTAGGTTCTCCTCACTCCCAACAGACTGCAGATAAAAAACGTCTGAGGAGATTTGAAGACTTTTAATCTGTCAGGTAATTAAAACTGTAAAAATATGTCTAGCAGGAAGAGAAGTACAACAGACTGGGTGACCTTGACTGACTGGCATTAACTCCTGTCTAACTCACGTAGTAGTGAAGGGACTCAGTAGCTAGCTGATACATAGTTTGCATCCCAAATGGCACCATACAGGGTTCTGAGGAAACATAGTACACTATATAGGGAATAGGGTGCCATTTGGGACACAGACAGACTGATTAGTCCTGTAATTTAACAGCAGCAGGGGAAACTAGGCCTATAGTACTCTGAACTTCACTCCCAAAGTTACAAGCAACTGGAATTGTCTTGATGTACATCTGTCTCAGTGTTACCGTTTGTATATTATTTTATTTCACTATATTTACTGTTTGGCTAATTATTCCCATGTCTGAGTGAGGAGCGATGCAGCCTGTGTACACGGGCTGTTATTGGTAACCCACGGCGACACGCTGGCCTATTGGCGGAGGCCATGATGGATGTGTATCTGATTGTGACATCTTAAACCTGTTACCTCCAACTGGATGTTTATTTGAATTCTCCCTGTCCTGATATCATATACGGGGAGAATTCTCTTGAACTGCAGCGACACACAAGTAAATATTATGAAGAAAGCCACTGAGACATGAAATGTATTTTTAATTACAACACTGATACATTGAGGAGGTCAGACCTGTGGAAGCATGTGGACGAAATATGACTATCTATGCTCTCTTTTCTTTTGCTCCCTGTGTACCGCATATTGACTGTGATTTGTCTCACCTAGCTCTCTTAAGACGAATGCAGTAACTGTAAGTCTCTCTGGATAAGAACATCTGCTAAATGACTAAAATGTCAAATGTAAATGTTTTACATACAAATCTCATATTAATGTATTGATAAACATTTTAATATATATCTTTTTTAAATATTGATGTATAATTTTTTAATGTCTTTATATTTCTTACATTTGACTGTGTAAAAACCTAGCAGTGCTACTTATTTATCTGAGAGTGGGATGGATATATAGTGTTTATCAAAATAAACATGATTATTTGTCTATATGAAATTAAACCAGCAAGTGATAGATTTCAAACAAATATGTCTATGTCATTGAACAAGCCCATGCCATGATTAGACAGTGAAAAAAATAACTTAATCTCTTAAATAATAAAAACTAATTTACCAACATTTCTGCAAATGAATAAACAGTGTTTTGGAAAGAATCTCTTCATTTGCTCTAGTAGCCTACAGAGCCCTCAGCTCTCCAGTGAGTGTACAGGTAAGAGCAGATAACCATCAGATATCAACACAGATATCAGCCGGCTGCCCATAGATAAGATGTTTCGTTAAACGTCCCATGCGGGGCAGACAGCCGTCATGACCTATGTATCTGTCTATCTCAGCATCCTACCTAGTGTCAAGAGGAAACACAGGAACATTCATTATGGCGTCAAGTTATTTTGGAATGATTTTCAGAAAAGCACTTATTTATTACTGTCTTATTCTGCAGTTCAGTGTGTTCATATTTGTTTCAGCTTAACATGTTTGCAAGGGTAACTTATTAGGCATCTATATGCACAAATTGTACACAAAGTATGTTTGAGGTTGTATTTCCACTGTTATTAAGCCTCATGGGAGCCTGACAATTTCACACTTTTGTATTCATTTGTCATTTTCAAATCATAAAAAGGGAAAAGGCTGAAAAATCACTTGAAAGGCTTGTGTATGAATAAGAAAATAAAGGGTAAAGAGGCTTCTAAATGTGGGGTTGTTCGTGTTTGAGAGTCTAGGTACACAGAGACAGACACTCCCTATAGCTTACTGACCTACCTAGTGTTGGTCCTCAGGGAAAAACAACACACACGCTTAGTTAAAACAAGTCCTCCCAGCATTTTGAAATGAAAACAATATAAACTTGGAGGGGGGGACATGTCTGACATACCTGTTATTGACCTTCCTGCTCCATAATTTAATAAGACATAAACCAAATGGATGAGCCGCAATAAAGCAGGTATTTACTTTTCCCACTACGAGCTCGTAATCCAATACTGCCGAGTGCTGGAATTTAAGAGCAGGTCTGGGCCAGGCAGGGCAGGAGCAGGATATGCCTCCCTGTGGAAGAGGGAAATGGCTCAAAAGCAACACACAGGGAGTTACAACCCATGATGCAACACTCTCTCTGAGGAGGCCGAGAGAGGGAGAGACATTGACCAGCAGTACAGTACTACAGCACTGCTGTTGCTGATGTTGTTTCTACTTGCTACAGGCTTTTTGCTTTTCGATAAGTGCTCTGTGAGAGAGAGGAGTGAGAAAAATAAAAAGAGAGAGAGATACAAAGAGAGAGAGGGAAGAGGGAGAGAGAGTTAGAAGTTAGTTAGAGATGGGCTCTTTGTGATCCACACTGTCAGTGGGGGTGGTGGTTGGTCACCTGTCAGAGAACTCCAGTCTCCATGGTCAGCGCACAGTAAAAGGTTCTCTTCCTGTATCTCTTTCTCTCTTAGAGGCCAGGTTAATGATTCTGATAGGTAGCCGCTCAGTGCTCACTGATTTGTCTGTCGGCTAGATGGCCTTACAAGGGATCTAGTTACTGTGACTAGCACACTTCAGAGAGAACCAGCCCAACCCAGGGAGCGGACTCCAGCCCACCTAACCCACCGGACCTCCAAACAGTTTATCCCACGAGTGTTTGTCCGCCTGTCTGTCTGTGCATCGCACACCATGAGCTATCACGAGGCCAAGCGCCCGAGCTAGCGAACCTTGCATTGCAGACCATGAGCTATCGTGAGACCAAGCGCCACATGAGCTATTGCGAGGCCAGGCCCGAACCTTGTATCGCACACAATGAGCTATCGCGAGGCTATGTGACCTGTGTGTCAAAGAATCAACCTTGATCATAATCACCGGCTGCATCACGGGCACTGCTCTAGTATTATAAAGATAAGAAAACGTGTTACTTTTGTATTGTGTGTCACTTGCGTTAAATTGTATTCTACGTTCAGTGTGTTCCTTGTGAATTAACCCTGTGTATTACTCCGTGTACAGCCCTATGTTCAACCGTAGGTATTTTTAAAGTGGGTTTTTTTGCCTGCTGTAACAATGCAATTTCCCGATGGGGATAAATAAAGTATCTACACTTGAAGTCGGAAGTTTACATACACCTTAGCCAAATACATTTAAACTCTGTTTACACAATTCCTGACATTTAATACTAGTAAAAATTCCCTGTCTTAGGTAATTTATGATCACCACTTTATTTTAAGAATGTGAAATGTCAGAATAATAGTAGAGAGAATGATTTATTTCAGCTTTTATTTATTTCATCACATTCCCAGTTGGTCAAAAGTTTACATACACTCAATTAGTATTTGGTAGCATTGCCTTTAAATTGTTTAACTTGGGTCAAATGTTTCGGGTAGCCTTCCACAAGCTTCCCACGATTTTGGCCCATTCCTCCTGACAGAACTGGTGTAACTGAGTCAGGTTTGCAGGCCTCCATGCTCGCACATGCTTTGTTGTCCTTGAGACATTTTGCCACAACTATGAAAGTATGCTTGGGGTCATTGTCCATTTGGAAGACCCATTTGCGACCAAGCTTTAACTTCCTGACTGATGTCTTGAGATGTTGCTTCAATATAGCCACATAATTTCCCTTCCTCATGATGCCATCTATTTTTTGAAGTGCACCAGTCCCTCCTGCAGCAAAGCACCCCCACAGCATGATGCTGCCACCCCCGTGCTTCACAGTTGGGATGGTGTTCTTCAGCTTGCAAGCCTCCCCCTTTTTCCACCAAACATAATGATGGTCATTATGGCCAAAGAGTTCTATTTTTGTTTCATCAGACCAGAGGACATTTCTCCAATGTGCAGTTGCAAACCGTAGTCTGGCTTTTTTATGGCGGTTTTGGAGCAGTGGCTTCTTCCTTGCTGAGCAGCCTTTCAGGTTATGTCGATATAGGACTCATTTTACTGTGGATATAGATACTTTTGTACCTGTTTCCTCCAGCATCTTCATAAGGTCCTTTGCTGTTGTTCTGGGATTGATTTGCACTTTTCGCACCAAAGTACGTTTATCTCTAGGAGACAGAACGCGTCTCCTTCCTGAGCGGTATGACGGCTGCGTGGTCCCATGTTGTTTATACCTGCGTACTATTGTTTGTACAGATGAAAGTGGTACCTTTAGGTGTTTGGAAATTGCTCCCAAGGATGAACCAGACTTGTGGAGGTCTACAATTTTTTTTCTGAGGTCTTTGCTGATTTCTTTTTTTTTTTCCCATGATGTCGAGCAAAGAGGCACTGAGTTTGAAGGTAGGCCTTGAAATACATTCACAGGTACACCTCCAATTGACTCAAATGATGTCAATTAGCCTATCAGAAGCTTCTAAAGCCATGACATCATTTTCTGGAATTTTCCAAACTGTTTAAGGGCACAGTCAACTTAGTGTATGTACATTTCAGACCCACTGGAATTGTGATATAGTGAATTATAAGTGAAATAATCTGTCTGTAAACAATTGCTGGAAGAATTACTTGTGTCATGCACAAAGTTGATGTCCTAACCGACTTGCCAAAACTATAGTTTGTTAACATGAAATCTGTGGAGTGGTTGAAAAATGAGTTTTAATGATTTCAACCTAAGTGTATGTAAACTTGCGACTTCAACTCTATCTATCTATCTATCTATCTATCTATCTATCTATCTATCTATCTATCTAAATAAAATAAACGTACATATCAAACCCTGAAACATTAATATGTATTGCACTATTCTGTACCACCTCAAAATATGTTTTTGTAGATCATCAAAATCTCTTTCCCTGTGCTTGAGTATAACATTAAGGAATGCCTGAGCAGTGCACTGGTTTTTGAAACTTAGTTTATTAACGTATCATTGTCCAAAGAGATGAGAATGTATTTCTCAGTGCACATTAGCATGAAAAGCCTCCTGGGTTAATGTGCACATGTCAACCATCAAACATAAATATCATTACAGTATTCTCTACCACATCACCAAGTCTTTTTATACAATATCAAAAAGTGTCTCGCGACATAACATTTTGCATTTAACAAAGCACTTAGTATCGTATATATGTTATATGCTGGCTGCCATAAGGCCACACAATTCCTTGACACTAAACTTGAATTGTGATTTATAGGCAATTGTTACACGTTATATTTTGTTTTGCACACCTAACGTATTGGCAGTTGGTACAGTACAGTACTGTAAGTTAGCACACCTGTCTCATCGTCACCATCAATTTCTCTCTTAAGCTGCAAGCTTTTTTTAATAAACATGTTGCTGAGTTTGGCACATTTGGCCGCGTCATCTTGTAAAGCTTTTTTTTATTTTATTCTGATTTTTTCAGCTCCCGCTTTTCTCTTTCTACTATCCATATTATTGTCTTAGAGCAAGACGTGCCGCTTTGTTCTGGGCCAGCTGCAGCTTAACTAGGTCTTTCCTTGCAGCACCTGACCACCGACCACAGGACTGGACAATAATCAAGATAAGACAAAACTGAGTGTACAAAACATTAAGCACACCTGCTTTTTCCATGACATAGAGTGACCAGGTGAATCCAGATGAAAGATAAGCAATATTAGGAAGGTGTAGTTAATGCTTTGTACTCAGTGTATGTTTCCAGCATAAGTATCCTGCGTCATCACAGGACATCGGTTTCAATATACCTGTTCAAAGCTGAGAAATGCAGGTGTGTATAGCATTGCTGGCATGAACAAATATCTTGATTTCATAAATTCCAGTTTAATCAAGTTGTAAATGAAGGCTCATCAAATAGGTGAATCCGTGTGACATTACATTCTAAAACATACATACTTCATTTGTACTAACCGACCTGTGGTATAAAGCTCTATTCACCAATCATACCCAGCAGGGCCGGAGTGGGACTAATTTTCAGCCCGGGAGTTTCATGCCTCAGACCAGCCCGACTTTAGTTCACAACCTATTATACTGGAGATAAATATAATCTTAGCTTTACTATTTAAGTCTGCTATAGTGCACTATTCTCTACAACCTTGTTATTCCCAGTGTATTTTTCTTGAACATAATTTCCAATTTAGTGCAAATAAGTGTAGCTTCACAACTTAATTTGAGTTTATCTCCCTATTACGGACAGACCTCTCCCCATCTTTACAGCCATTGAATGTATATGTTTTGACCATGACAGTTTACAATGTAAGGTAACACCAAGTCATTTAGTTTCCTCAACTTCAACAGCACACAATTCATGACCAGATTTAGCTGAGGACTAGAACTTAGGGAATGATTTGTACCAAATGCAGTGCTCTTCGTTTTAGAGATGTTCAGGACCAGTTTATTACTGGCCACCCATTCCAAAACAGACTAGAACTCTTTGTTAACGGTTTCAGTGACTTCATTAGCTGTGGTTGCTGATCAGTATATGGTTGAATCATCAGCATACATGGACACACATGCTTTGTTTAATGCCAGTAGCAGGTCATTGGTAAAACATTTTTAAAAAGTAGAGGGCCTAGAGAGCTGCCCTGCGGTACACCACACTTTACATGTTTGACATTAGAGAAGCTTCCATTAACGAAAACCCTTTGAGTTATATTAGATAGATAGCTCTGAATACACGATATGGCAGAGGAAAGCCATAACACACATTTTTTTATGGTCAATAATATCAAAGGCTGCACTGAAATCTAAAAGTACAGCTCTCTTATTATCAATTTCTTTCAACCAATCATCAGCCATTTGTGTCCATGCTGTACATGTTGAGTGCCCTTTTCTATTAGTATTCTGAAAGTCTGTTGTTAATTTGTTTACAGAGAAATAGCATTGTATTTGTTCCAACACAATCTTTTCCAACAGTTTGGTAAGAGCTGGCAGCAAATCTTATAGGTCTGCTTTTAGAACCAGTGAAGGCCGCTTTACCACTCTTGGGTAGCGGAATTACATTGACTTCCCTCCAGGCCTGAGGACAAAGACTTTCCTCTAAGCGTAGATTAAAGATATGACAGATAGGAGTAGATACAGTATAAAGTCAGCTACCATCCTCAGTTGCAATCCATCTAACTTGTCAATGCCAGGAGGTTTGTCATTATTGATCGATAACAATAATCTTTTCACCTGTCCCACACTAACTTTACAAAATTCTATTATTAGTTTTTTATGCATGAATACAATGGCTCACTGTTCGTTGTTAGCATTTCCGGCCTAAGTTTGCCCACTTTGCCAATGAAGTAATCAAAAAAATTCAAATAATTGCCAACATCAAATGGTTTTGTGATGAATAAGCCATCTGATTCGATGAAATATGGAGTTGAATTTATCTTTCAGCCCATAATTTCCTTTAAAGTACTCCAAAGTTCAATACTTAATTTCTCAATTTGCAGTAAGTCAGCTAGTCAGGTGTGCAGCCTGACTTATTAGCCACTTCTTTTGCTCCATCTCTTTCAACTACACAGTTTTTCAATTCCTCATCAATCCATGGAGCCTTAACAGTTCTAACAGTTGGATGACTGACAATTTTCTCCAGCTCAATGATAAAAAATCTGAGACTGTTGTATTTGGCCCCCACCTTGCTACAACTCATTGTAGATAACCTTGGTCATTTGTCCACAAATGTAAAGCCTACGGCCAGAAACCTTGGTGTCTTCTTTGACACTGACCTAAACCTCAAGCTTCATGAAAAAAAAGGTTGTCCAGTCCTGCTTTTATCATATAAGAAATATAGCTAAAGTCAAGTCTTTTATCTCAGAAATGTATACATGCTTTTGTTTCCTCACGCCTAGATTAATTCTTAATATACATGTTTCAGTCAGAAGTCACTCCATCGTCTACAGTTAGTTCAAAATGCTGCAGTTTAGCTTACACCGGGAAATGTAACCATATCACACCTATTTTAGCTTCTCTACATTGGCTACCAGACTAGAATAGATTAAAATATTTATGAATCACTTGTAAGGCTTGGTTTAGTTCCATCCTATATCTCAGATCTTTTGTCTCCCTACGAGCCAGGACATAGCCTGAGATCCTCTGGCAGGGCACAGTGTACCATTCCAAAGTCTAGGTTGAAAATGAAAAGAGACCAGGCATTTGCCATTAGGGCCCCTAGTCTACCGGAAGAGATCAGGCTTGGAGATTCAGTGCCTCTTTTAAATATCCCTGCTGAAGACAAAATGTTATAAAGATGTGTTGATTTTGTATGATTTTAATTGGATATCTTTATTTTTTCACCCTCTTCTTGTTGTTTCTTTGTTAGTAATTTTATTTTATCATATTATTTTATTATGTGAAGCACTCTGTTACTTGTATTGAAAAGCGCTATACAAATGAAAGTTATTATTATAAGCAGGGGATGGAACCAAAATTATCTTCCAATCATTTTGTTCTGAACAGAACCATATTTTTTTTAATTCCATTCCACTGTTCCTACCAGCAAAATAAAGTTCTGAACCGGTTCGAACCCCAAAAAAGTAACAGTTTATAACGTTCCTTTCTGTGCCTTTTTAAACCTCTGAAATCTATTTTTTACATTTAGCTCGACATTAAATTACTTCACCCATCAGTGAGGATAGAGAAGCTTGCTATGGAGAGGCCAAGCTATAATGGATGTTTACATGCATTGGACAGACAAGTGTAAGGCAGAGATGCGACAGGAATTTTGCAGGTGGGAAATGAGCAAGAGAGGCTGGAGGAGGAGGCTTTGCTTGAAGCACTGGGAATCTTGTTATGATGACATGCGTTATCTGAATTAGGCCCACAGAATTATACCTACGGAAGAGCGGATCTATGAAGGAATTTTGAATGTCTTTTAACACCCGAGAGTTGGCTTAACGTTAGACCAGAGCTAACTAGCGCCAGCTAACAAGTTTGTGTGTGCAAAGCAGCAACAGAATTAAAATAAAAACACGTCTTACCTTTTTGTAGTTAATAAATCCAATGAGAAACATAACTATAGTATCTATCCTTAACTAGCCTTGAAAAAGTGAATCCATTCTTCTCAAATAAAAAATCTCTCCCTAATTTCTGAATCCCGCTTGTAACATCAGTAGGTTAGTATACTTTGGAGGGGGAGGTGCAGGTAGCCTACATCCACACATACTGGCCAAGATTTTCAGCTGGCAGTCAGACACTGGAATAAGTTTCTGAGTGACAGAGTGAGGGCTTTGCATATGCACTTTGTTGTGTTTTTTGTGGGACTGGAAAAAAATGCCCAGAACGTAAAATACTGTTACTAACCAGTTCCCATGCTTTTAAAAATAGCGGTTCTGTGCCATAACAGTATAGATCACTTTCATTCCCGGTTCTGATTCTGTTCCTCAAAAAATGTCTTTATTTTCCGGTTATCTGTTCTGTTCCCTGATCTTGATGTTTCCAAAAATGTAATGGATATTTTAACCAACGTTACCGTCTCAGTCGATCTCCATCAGGGTATTTTTCAGGGAGGTACAAATGATTCTCTTTTAAACGACGTTACTCCACAATGTACTCACTCACACACAACAGGTAGACGTTACTCCCTCCCTCCCTCCCTCCCTCCCTCCCTCCGACACATTTTGGCCTGAGTTAGAGCACTTTATGGTGTCATTTCATATTGCCACTTAACAATAGAAGTTGGGAGATTCTGATGGTTAATTTGCACAACAGTTTCACAAATGTCATCAAATTTACCTCATGTTGCTGTCTGTTGTCGATTTACAGTCTTCCATTCTCTGCTATTTTCCACAGCAACATGAGATGCTACACGGGTAAACTCCATCACAACAATTACATCTGACACAACGCATGCAGCTCAAGGGTAAGACTCTCCCCAGCCTTAGCAATTACATCTGTGCAAAATGCTATCGCAAACCTCATCTGAAACCCAACACAACACACGTTCTGTACACAAAAACAAAGTGGGGGAGTCCTGGCCACTCAAAGCTGACAATTCTCATAAATAATAACCAATCTCCATCAAGATAAACATGTCAAGGCATGTCAGGATTTATCATGAAGTGAATGAATCTAATTATAAAGGTTTGACAGAGATCATGACAGGTGTTTATTGGATGGACTTACATTAAACACTGTATTATTAGTGACCTCCTAAATCTATTCTTAAGTCCAACCTAAGATGTGTGAGTTTTATAATAACATGACAGCTAAAGTGTTCTGTATAAAACATCACTAGGTTGATCATGCCTAAAGTGTAATAATGAACATAATGCACTATGTAGGTTATGTATGCCTAATGCCTAAGATTCACCTGGTTGCGTATACCTAATAATTTGTTAAGTTACGTATGCCTCTCTATATACACTACCGTTCAAAAGTTTGGGGTCACTTAGAAATGTCCTTGTTTTTGAAAGAAAAGCACATTTTTTGCCCATTAAAATAACATCAAATTGATCAGAAATACAGCGTAGACATTGTTAATGTTGTAAATGACTATTGTAGTACATTAGAGTGTCTAGTTTGAGAAACAGACGCCTCACAAGTCCTCAACTGGCAGCTTCATTAAATAGTACCCGCAAAACACCAGTCTCAACATCAACAGTGAAGAGGCGACTCCGGGATGCTGACCTTCTAGGCAGAGTTGCAAAGAAAAATACATAGATATGGCTGTGAGGTGTCTTTCTCAAACTGCTCAGGCCTCCCACTCCTCTTTCTATTCTGGTTAGAGCCAGTTTGCGCTGTTCTGTGAAGGAAGTAGTACACAGCATTGGAAATTTCTCGCATGGAATAGCCTTAATTTCTCAGAACAAGAATAGACTGACGAGTTTCAGAAGAAAGTTCTTTGTTTCTGGCCATTTTGAGCCTGTAATTGAACTCACAAATGCTGGCGCTCCAGATACACAACTAGCCTAAAGAAGGCCAGTTTTATTGCTTCTTTAATCAGCACAACAGTTTTCAGCTGTGCTAACATAATTGCAAAAGGGTTTTCAAATGATCAATTAGCCTTTTAAAATGGTCAACTTAGCTAACACAACATGCCATTGGAACACAGGAGTGATGGTTGCTTATGTACGCATATGTAGATATTCCATAAAAAACTCCAGCAACAATATTCATTTACAACATGAACAATGTCTACACTGTATTTCTGATCAATTTTATGTTATTTTAATGGACAAAAAAATGTGCTTTCTTTAAAAAACAAGGGCATTTCTAAGTGACCCCAAACTTTTGAACGGTAGTGTACTATGAGATGAGATGATTCCGACATGGCTCTGGGGCGGTACAGGCGTGGGAAGCTAGGGTTCCTGGTCCATCACACATTCCGGCCCCCGCCCACCTGGATGAGATGACCTCCTAAGCGTCTCCAATTACGTAGCCATTGACAGACACTCACGCACACACTCACACACAGAAACACACGCACACAGCCACTGACAGACAGCAAATTAGTCTGACCGGGGGGGGGGGGGGGGGGGCTGCAGACGACACTGATAAGAAGAGAGCAGTGAGCGCAGGGAGAGAGGGATGCAGGATGGGAGGAAAGGGCCAGGGTGAGAGAGCAGAGTGGTGACGGGATAAAACAGTGGAGGGTGGCAGAGGCAGTGTGGATGGATGGAATGTAGGCTATAGACATATGGTGGTAATAAAGGCGGAAATGGAAAGGTGTAGGTGGGTTAAGGGCGTTGGCCCCATTAGCCTCAGTAGTCCCAGAATGTCAGAATGCAAACTCCTCCACTCTCTCAACACACACACACCCACACAAGCACACACTCACACATACACACAAACACTGCCCCTCCAGTCAGTCTCTCAGCCTTAGCCTTCCTCCCCTCCATACCACCATATAAATATATCTGCCTCTCTCTGCCTCAGCCACCTTGACCCATGACCTTGCAGAACCACACAAAGCAACTGTTATTGTCTGTGAGGGGGATGCATGCACACCGACACACCCCACATAGGGGGTAGAGCACAGCTGGGTACTTTCTATGACTTTTTCTCTTTCCTCTCTCTCTCTCTCTCTCTCTATCTCTTTATTTCTCTCTCATCCACCCCGCCATCATTCTCAGAAATGAAAGAGATGTTCTACAGTATGAGCCAAGATAAAATGATGAGAAAACCAAAAGGTTTAATATGGGGCCTGGGGTTGACTTTTAGACAATGTGTAGGGTTTAACTAAAGAAGACTAAACCAGTTAATTGAGCCACAACGCATTAAGATTATTTATTATTCTCTAAATGTATGACTTTTTTTGTGTTTTCCAGCAACAGATTCCTTGAGTCCTTAGAAAACGAATGCTTCTGGTGGAATTTCTTTCAATTAAGCCTGTGTTTCAGTGGCCATGGATAAGGTGATGACAGGACAGACCCTGTGTTTGAACATGGGGAAAATAAAGAGTGCCCTCACATGGTTTTGGAGAAATTAAAACAGTAACTTCATTGTCCAGAAACCATACATGATTCAGTTTCCCCTCCCCTCTACTCCACTCCACACTTTCCCAAACACACACACATACGAACGCACGTACAAACACACACACACCCTTTCCCAGATCCCACAGCGAACCATTTTAGGCATTTAGCCCAACGGGTTCTGATCATCCGAGGGCGACTCCACGAGAACCCCAGCCAGCCAATCACAAGTCAGTACAGTGCTAACCAGAAGCTGAGCTAGCAGTAGAGGAAACTACTGTTGAGTATAAAATAATATTTATTCTAATCATTCTCATGTGTGGATTTTACTCAGTGGTGCTTTATGCAAGTTTTTTTCTATTCAGAATTATTATATTGTTCTGCAGTCAGTAAATCAGTCAGTCAGTCCTTACTTCTTAATCTTTGGGTTTTTTATGGCTGTCAGACAGTCAGCTTTACTAAGTGAGTTTAAGGATTAAAAAATACTTCATAAAGAAAATACTGTCAGCAACCTGCTCACAGACATGCAAAGCTGCTTAAAAGACACACTCTGTGGCAGGAGTAGCATGGTAGGATGGTGGGATGGAAGATGGAGGAGCAGTGAATATTTGTGTGCTCTTTGAACCCTTGGTCTGCTACAGTCACAGCCTTACTGGCCCTGTGTGTGAAGCTCTGGTTACAAGGCTCTCTTTCCTGTTTATTTAGTCAAGGGAATAGAGAGGATAAAGAGAGAGAGAGAAAGGGGGATGGGGAGAGAAAGAGAAAGAGAAAGAGAAAGAGAAAGAGAAAGAGGGATTGACGGTGAGAGGGATTGACGGGGAGAGAGAGACAGAGAAAAATGTATGGACAGAAAGAGAGAGAAAAATAGAGGGGAGAAAGATGGAAAGAGAAAGATGGATGAGAGAGAGACAAAAGAGAGAAAGATACTGAGAGGCAGGGAGATACGGAGAGCGAGTCAGAGAGACAGGAAGAGAGAGACCGAGAGAGAGAGAGAGAGAGAGAGAGAGAGAGAGAGACAGAGACAGAGACAGAGACAGAGAGACAGAGAGAGAGCAAGAGAAGTACGGAGAGAGAGAGAAAGAGAGAGAAGGGTTTATGCTGGAGAGCCTTTCAACAAGTTCACCAAACAGAGTGTCTCCTAATCATTGAAACCAGATGACAGCAGCTCCTCCATCCTGCTTCATGTGTGGAAAGAGAGACCTGGAATGACTAACTGGGAGCCCAGGAATTCAGAATCACAAATGTTTTACCCTTTTGGATTCTTCTTGTTCTTGTTTTATGACATGATGTATTGACAAATTGCTGTATTATTAAGTTTGTCAAAAACATCTTCAGATTTCGAAGGAATTGTGGTCTATTTTGAAAAATAACTGGTTAAATTGGAAGGCATACAAAATGTTTCAGTTTATAGATTTTCTGGGGTTTTGTGATACAAATATTGTTAACTGACTGAGTGCGGTATTTTGAAGTTTAATGACTGCTCAGTAATTTTAGCGAGAGCTTTAAACAGGAGAAAGGGTTATAGTTCCATACAGACTGAAGGGTGGCCAACACTTGTCACTTGAGAAGTGATATATTGGGCGTCAAATATCTGACTTAACAGCGTTTGACAAGTCAGTTAAACTGAAGGAGTCTGTGAGTCTATTTTCTTGCCCAACATTCCTAACTTATTACTGATCCACAGTAACGCCCATGGTTCAGCCTGTCATTAGTTACTATACAGCAAACTCCTAATTTAAATGATATATTTAAAATTGCTAAATAGTTAATTGACTGTAATGACAGTCAAATTGACGGATGTCAAATCTGGAATACACTCAAATCTTCAAACAGAAGAAATGGAGCCGAGGTGTGATGGGGCCTGACTCGTCCACTAGTAATGGGAGTGAGGGCTTCTGCAAACAGGCTGGCAACAGAGGGCATAGAGTAGACAACAGTGACGTGTGTTCGACCACCACACACAATCCCAGAAAACAATGAGTCATCAATACATAACTTACAGTAATGTAACAGTGTATGAACTGTCTCATCCGTGGGCAGATGTAGACTTGAGAGAATGTGTCTTTCTCACACACAATGCACAAACTCACATACTCATGCACACACGGATGTACTGGGAGTAGCAAGCTATGTACTCTCCATTAAAGGCCAGTGTTTCACATTTGGGCTTATCTGGAAAATAAAGTGTTGTATTAGTTTAGTAGTCAGGTAGTCATCCAGAGGAATGTGTAGCAGCCCCACGGCCTCCAGGGACATCACACACATCCCATACCGTCCCTGGAGTTTATTCAGCTGCTTTGCATGTGTAAAACAAACTAAACATCTGCTTTTACTGCTTTTTTGTTTTGCGGGGGGAAAAAATGAAAAAAACCAGAGCAGAATATAATAGGCTTCACTAAAAATAATTACGCTGGATCGCTTGACGGGGTGCTGATCTGGGACAGACAGACTGACAAACAGAGGCAGAGAGAGAGAGAGAGAGAGAGAGAGAGAGAGAGAGAGAGAGAGAGAGAGAGAGAGAGATTTTCTGTGAGTGGAAAGAGAATCCTCAGGTCCACGCCTTGTTCTACCCGGCTGGAATCCATTGAGGTTTACAGATCCGGATGTACACAGCACACTATGGGCAAGGGAGAGCAGAGACAAAATATTTGTCCGGTGACAATTGCCTCCTGCCTGCTGTAAAACCCTCCCTCCATCCCACCAAACCCACCATCCACATAACAAATCATCTGTGCACCGATCAGGATGCCAGGAACAGACGAAGCATTGCTATCCCACTGATCTCAGCTAACAAGCAAAAACTCATACAGGAAGTACCAGTGACACGCTCAATACGGAAGTGGTCCGATGAAGCAGATGCTAACCTACAAGACTGTTTCGCTAGCACAGACTGGAATATCTTCCGGGATTCATCCGATGGTATTGAGGAATTTACCACATCAGTCAACGGCAATCAACAACGTTGTTCCCACATTGACAGTACGTACTGTACATATCCCAACCAGAAGCCATAGATTATAGGCAACATCCGCACTGAGCTAAAGGCTATAGCTGCCAGACGCTTGTAAGAAATCCCACAACGCCTTCTGACGAACCATCAAACAGGCAACACGCCAATATAGGACTAAGATCGAATACTCCTACACCGGCTCAGATGCTCGTCGGATGTGTCAGGGCTTGCAAACTATCACAGATTACAAAGGGAAACCCAGCCGCGAGCTGCCCAGCGACGCGAGACTACCTTACTAGATAAATGCCTTCTATGCTCACTTCGAGGCAAGCAATATTGCTTATTGATGTTCTTATGTGTGCTTGGTTTGTCGCTTGTTAGTGTTTGTCGCTTGTTGTTCTGGGTTCTGTCTGTGTTGGCTATTCGTTTGATTTAATCCCTACACCCTTTCCCTACAGGAGGCCTATTGGTTTAATCCCGACACCCTTTCCCTACGGGAGGCCTTTTGATTTAATCCCTACACCCTTTCCCTACAGGAGGCCTTTTGATTTAATCCCTATCCCTTTCCCTATATATATTTAATTTTTTTACCTGTTTTTTTTAACAGGTTAACAAGGGCGCAGGGCCAGACGGATTACCAGGACGCATACTCAGAGCATGTGCTGACCAGCTGGCTTCTTTGACATTTTCAACATCTCCCTGACCCAGTCTGTAATACCTACATGTTTCAAGAAAACCATCATAGTCCCTGTACCCAAGAACGCCAAGGTAACCGGTCTAACTGACTATCTCCCCATAGCACTCACATCTGTAGCAATGAAATGCTTTGAAAGGCTGGTCATGGCTCACATCAACACCATCAACATCCCAAACACCCTGGACCCACTCCAGTTAACACACCACCCCAACAGATCCACAGGTGATGCAATCTCTATTGCACTCCATACTGCCCTTTCACACCTGGACAAGAGGAACACCTATGTGAGAATGCTGTTCATTGACTACAGCTTGGCGTTCAAAGAGATCACGACAATGCCTCTTCCCCCTCAGGAGGCTGAAAATATTTGGCATGGGCCTTCAGATCCAGGACAATAGGCAAGCAGCTTGGTGAGAAGGCAACAACTGTTGGCGCAATTATTAGAAAATGGAAGAAGTTCAAGATGACGGTCAATCTCCCTCGGTCTGGGGCACCATGCAAGATCTCACCTCGTGGGGCATCAATGATCATGAGGAAGGTGAGGGATCAGCCCAGAACTACATGGCAGGACCTGGTCAATGACCTGAAGAGAGCTGGGACCACAGTCTCAAAGAAAACCATTAGTTACACACTACGCCGTCATGGATTAAAATCCTGCAGCGCACGCAAGGTCCCCCTGCTCAAGCCAGCGCATGTCCAGGCCCATCTGAAGTTTGCCAATGACCATCTGGATGATCCAGAGGAGGAATGGGAGAAGGTCATGTGGTCTGATGAGACAAAAATAGAGCTTTTTGGTCTAAACTCCACTCGCCGTGTTTGGAGGAAGAAGAAGGATGAGTACAACCCCAAGAACACCATCCCAACCGTGAAGCATGGAGGTGGAAACATCATTCTTTGGGGATGCTTTTCTGCAAAGGGGACAGGACGACTGCACCGTATTGAGGGGAGGATGGATGGGGCCATGTATCGCGAGATCTTGGCCAACAACCTCCTTCCCTCAGTAAGAGTGGGCCAAAATCCCTGCTGTAGTGTGCAAACCTGTTCAAGAACTACAGGAAACGTATGATCTCTGTAATTGCAAACAAAGGTTTCTGTACCAAATATTAAGTTCTGCTTTTCTGATGTATCAAATACTTATGTCATGCAATAAAATGCAAATTAATTACTTATAAATCATACAATGTGATTTTCTGGATTTTTGTTTTAGATTCCGTCACTCACAGTTGATAAAAAATTACAGACTTCTACATGCTTTATAAGTGGGAAAACCTGCAAAATCGGTAGTGTATCCAATACTTGTTCTCCCCACTGTATTTACTTCAATTACCTCGTACTCCTACACATCAACTCAGTACAGGTACCCCGTGTAGCTAGCCAAGTTATCGTTACTCATTGCATTTATTTACTTTTCTATTATTTTTCTATTGTTGGGTAGGGCCCGTAAGTAAGCATTTCACTCTTGTTTACGAAGAATGTGACGAATAAAATGTAATTTGCATTTGATTTGATCCTCCTCCATCATCTCTATACTGACCTCTTAATAGCTAGCTCAGCTGTTTCCAAATTGTTTCATGTTCCATCCAATACCCATTGTCTGTACAGTACAGACAGAGATAGATAGATAGATAGATAGATAGATAGATAGATAGATAGATAGATAGATAGATAGATAGATAGATAGATAGATAGATAGATAGATAGATAGATAGATAGATAGATAGATAGATAGATAGATAGATAGATAGATAGATAGATAGATAGATAGATAGATAGATAGATAGATAGATAGATAGATAGATAGATAGATAGATAGATAGATAGATAGATAGATAGATAGATAGATAGATAGATAGATAGATAGATAGATACTTTATTGATCCCCGAGGGGAAATTTCTTTGTCAAGCAGCTACGAAAAAAACACAGGGCAGTTGCAAAATGCCAGAACAAAAATACACAAAAGACAGATACACGATACATGATACATAGAGCGGCAGTATGAAAAAGTATCAAAATACTTCTGGAGTGCAAAACAACTATAAAAAGACATTGCATAGTATGGGTGGATGGCTGAATA
Source organism: Thymallus thymallus (assembly GCA_023634145.1). Classification (NCBI taxonomy): domain Eukaryota; kingdom Metazoa; phylum Chordata; class Actinopteri; order Salmoniformes; family Salmonidae; genus Thymallus; species Thymallus thymallus. The sequence continues at coordinate 19,120,379 of CM042415.1, read as the reverse complement.
TGTACACTATACATTGGTGGATGGTGCATGGTTAACTATACTATACAGGTCGATGGCAGAGAAATACTTTAATAGCTAAAAGTGCGTATGATATAAGTGAGGGTAATAATAGTTTACTTAATATACTTAATATACTGGTTAAATGAACAGGTATGTGAATATTTTGCATGGTTAAATTAACTTTACAGGTAAATATACAGTTACATTTACAGGTGTGTATATTTGCATGGTTACATTAACTGTACAGTTAAATGACAGGAAGAGATACTTAAATAGCTAAATGTGTGTATGATATAATTTAGGGTAATAATAGTAATTCCCTTCAAATACAGTCCTTAGAGCGCAGGGGTTAATTACAGATAACTGCACGTATTACACATTCAATATACTAAAAGCAATGAATGTGCATTCCTGAGTGAATGACTAAGTAAGTTAAGTCCAAGAATTACTTACAATATTGCACGTGATATGATAACAACTGTACATGAATATGTATATACAGATCTGAATGAATAAATAAGTCCTGAGTGAATGAGTGATTACAGACCAGAGTTACTCACGGATGGATGCATAATTGTTAAACTAGGTCTTAACACCCCAACAGTTCCAGGTCTATGTTGAAGCCCAGTGAGGCATTAAATAGTCTAATAGCCGCCGGCAGGAAGGACCTCACCAGCTTTTATGTTGGCGCCCCAGCACACCACTGCAAAAAAGATGGCACTGGCCACCACAGACTGGTAGAAGGTGTGCAGTAGTTACTGCACACGTTGAAGGACCTGAGCCTCCTCAGAAAGTAGAGTCGGCTCTGGCCCTTTTTGTACAGAGCCCCAGGAACTTGTATGACCCAACCATTTCCACATCCATCCCCTGTATAGGGACTGCAGTCAGTCCTGTACTCCTCCTCCTGCCCACCCCTGATGCACCCTACAATTCCGGAGTCATTCGAGAACTTCTGTAGGTGGCATGTTTCAGAGTCATATCTGAAGACCGAGGTTTAGAGTTTGAACAGGAAGGGGGACAGGACCATTCCCTGGGGGGGCCCTGTGTTGCTCACTGCCCGTTCTGACACACAGCTCTGTAGTCGCACAAATTGTGGCCTACCGGTCAGGTAGTCCGTGACCCAGGAGACTAAGGGTGCTTCCACTTTCATCCTCTTCATCTTCTCACCTAGTAAAAGGGGCTGAATGGTGTTGAAGGCACTGGAGAAGTAAAAAAACATAACCCTCACAGTGCAACCTGCGTTGTCCAGGTGAGAGTAGGCCCTCTGCAGAAGGTAGATGATTGCATCATCCACCCCGATGTTGCGCTGATATGCGAACTGCAGGGGGTCTAGTGATGTACACAGCATTTCAATTTGTCCTTGTCCTTGTCCCCCTCCTTGAAGGCCCTCTTCTTCTCATTCAGCAGGGCCTTCAGGTCGCTGGTGACACAGGGTTTATTATTTGGAAAACAGCGTACCTTCCTGGTGGGTACAGTGTAGTCTACACAAAAATTGATATAGTCCGTTATGCAGTCAGTAAGTCCATCGATGTCCTCCCCATGAGCCTCACAGAGCACATCCCAGTCTGTTGTTTCAAAGCAGTCCTGTAGGGCCTCATTCGCCTCCGGAGACCATCTCCTTATGGTCCTAGTGGTCGCAGGCTGCAGTTGGACCATAGGCATGTATAGTGGGGTGAGGTGGACAAGGTTGTGATCCGATCTACCGATGGGAGGGTGTGCAGGGGAGTTGTATGCATCCTTCACATTAGCATATAACAAGTCCAGAGTTTTATTATTCCTGGTTGGGCACTTCACAAACTGTTTGAACGTGGGCAGCGTTGAAGAGTGAGATGCATGGTTAAAATCCCCCGAAATGGCAAAGAAAGCACTGGGATGCACTGTCTGTAACCTCGCGATAGCAGAGTGGATGACGTCACATGCTGTGTTTGCGTCAGTGGAGGGCGGGATGTAAACAATAAAAGCAATGGCCACCGTGAATTCCCTCTGCAAATAGTAGGGTCTCAGGCTAACGGCAAACAGCTCAATGTCCGGGCTACAAAACTCTTCCTTAAGAGTAATATGGCTCGGATTACACCATCTGTTGTTAACTAATACAGCCAGCCCCTGTACAGTATAGTACAGTATAGTACAGTTCCGTATAGTACAGTTCAGTACAGTACAGTTCAGTACAGTATAGTACAGTATAGTACAGTAGGGATGTAAGGTTTTGGAGAACAGAAAGGGTGTCTGTTCCAAATGGCACCTTATTCCTTAAATAATGCACTACTTTTGACCAGAGCCCTATGGGCACTTCAGTTCTTATTTTCTATGGAGCAGAAGTGAACTTTTGACTGTGGGTTCAGCAGGGTGGACCATGGAGCTCCTGGCCTCAGCTGTTGCTGTTTGAGAGGAGCAGTAGACAGTAATTACACTGCTGACATTCAGACCTGCCCCTTAAAATAGAAATCATAATATCGCTGCCATGATGTTGGGGGTGATGAGGAAGTGTTGATGCTAGGTCTGACACATAGGGTGTGTCCGAAATGGCACCCTTTTTCCTATGAAGTGCATCGTGTTTAACCAGAGCCCTATGGGAATAAATAGGGAATATGGTGCCATTTCAGACACAGCCATAATGAATAAACGGCTCTCTGTTTCCTGGAGTTGGTGCAGTGCATTAATCGTCGTCTTAGTAACGGGGGTGACCTGTGAGGTGACCCACCGGGCAGGGCAACACCCTTCCTGTCCCACGGCACAGGTGTGGGGTGTAGGGTGAGGGTTGTGGTGAGAGCGGGGTGTGGGATGTGGGGAGAGCAGGGTTTGTTTTGCGAGGACCCAGCTTCCTCCCCCCCCCCCCCCCCCCCTCTCTCTCTCACACAAACACCTCAACTCTTTCTACTACAACACCCCTTTTTCTTTCTCTCCTCCTCTTAGTCATCCACCTCCTCCAATTCTACCTTTCTCTCTCCTTCTCTCTCTCCCACAGAAACCTCTCCTACTTCCTTCTCACAGATTCCGAGGAATGCCAGGAATCCCTGGCTCCTTGCAGAATCATGTTTTTCTTACACATATGACTGCAATCTCAGAATCCAACCTCTGAGATGCCCTGTGAAGCCAAGCCTGTGTGCTTTTGGAGTGGTTTAGTGGGAAGAACTAGGAATGGGTTTTCAAGGTCCTCACACTAAACAAGATGCCCATTGTTCTTCTATTAACACATCGGCCCCAGATCCGGACATGCCTGGGATCTTCCGTAGAGGACCGAACGGTAGACAGGCTACGATATGGCAGGCCAGACTGCATGGATGGGTGCTGCTGATGGAGATAACCCTGGTCTGCTGTTGGAGAGGGTCCCATTCTCACTTAACCTCCAAGCTGATAGCACTTTTCATGACTTGAGTTATCATTTGAAAGATATTTTGAATGTGGGTTACACAGCTACTGTGAAGATGGTAGTCTTGGTAGGTAATCAGATAAGTGGTAGCCTGTATCGACTAACATTTTGTTTGATTTGAATACATCACAGAAAACATCTTGTTAATTTCAAGCCATTTAGTGTAAACTGAACAACCTTCAGTAACCTTTAGTTGGAGGTGGTGTCTCAAAGCGGTTGCTGAGTGGACTGCATGCCTCCTCAGTCTTATCAGTTAGCTTGAGGTTTAGAACAGTTAGGAACAGGAGACTGCGCCAGCCTCTGAGCTATAGGTCTGTGTTCATCCTTGAGTCATAATGTTCACATTAAAGTTTCCAGTATTATCAGTCATATGTACAGGATACACATGGTATGCACCGTCCAATTTAACCTCTATTTAACTAGGCAAGTCAGTTAAGAGCAAATTCTTATTTACAATGACAGCCTACCCCAGCCAAACCTGGACGACGCTGAGCCAATTGTGCGCCGCCCTTTGGGACTCTCAATCACAGCCGGATGTGGTACAGTCTGCATGCTCAGCTTCCTTCTCGACAATTCAACAACAATAAGAAAAGATAAGAATACGAACATCAAGTAAATGGCTCAGTAGAATAGAATAAACATTTAAAGCAGTATGTATTCTCATCTAATAAATATGTTTTGGCTAAATACTATAAATACTATTCCTCTCATAACTTCTCAACACTCCTCACCAACATTATTTTCCAGACACTTCTTACATAAAGCTGAGTAAAAACCATAATAAGCTTATGCAGCTCTGATTTTAGGAACGTAGTTTAACCACTTAGTAAGGCTTTGTTCACAGTAACATGGGTCTTGTGTGTGTGTTTGTACAGACACTGTGGCTGCCTGGTCCTCAGCTGAAATAACGGAGCAGCCCAGCAGCTCAACATGTCAGGGAGAGACATAGGTAGACGCAGAGGCAGAGACTGAGGCAGATGTCGGGGCAGAGACAGAGACTGAGGCAGAGACAGAGGCAGAGACAGAGGCAGAGAGAGAGGCAGAGAGAGAGGCAGAGAGAGAGGCAGAGAGAGGCAGAGGCACAGACTGAGGCAGAGAGAGAAGCAGAGGGAGAGATGGAGGCAGGGGTCAATATAACACACCAGACTGCTGTTAGAAATACACCAGCACCCTACAAATACACCAGCACCCTACAAATACACCAGCACCCTACAAATACACCAGAACCCTACAATATACTGCTAATACTGTATCAATGGACGCTAGTCAAAGATACTGTTGCAACTAAGTAACTAGTCAATTAAACATACAAAACACTACAGTGTTTTCTGTAAACACTCAGCAAGATACTGCATTAGAGCTTTCCCACCAGATACAGATAGCGTGATCAGTGGCGGATTTAGGTATAGGCGACATGGGCAGTCGGGGGCGGCACGGGGCGCCCGCACAAAAAAGGGGGGGGATTCGCCCAGAGCGACATACAAGCTAGAACCGCCACTGAGCGTGACATCAGATGAACATAACAACGTTTAACTCGTAATTCTGATGCAACTAATACTAGGATCCCACACAAATCAAACATAGCGCATGAAAGAGTAGTGATGCATGTGACAACAAAATGACTGTGAGTCTATATGCAATATGGTTGCAATTCCAGAGAAGAAATAAAGTTTTACTACCTGGACATTTTGTACTGACTCAAAGGCTCCCGCTGGGACCACTCAGAACAGAACAGACATGACAATCTTCTTCTAAGTTGAAAGAATAGTGAATAAATATAATTTCTTGAATCATGCAACCTTCTCTCCTTGTCTTGAAGCCAGACATGTGGTGGTTAGGGTCATGATATAACACACATTATAGGCATATATAGGCCACAGGCAAATACACAGTCTGTGTCCCAAATGGCACACTGTTCCCTAATGCACAACATTTGAACAGGGCCCAAAGGGATTACCCCTAGGGTCAAACATGGTGCACTATGTAGGGAATAGGCTGCCATTTGGGACGCCTCCAAGGATACACATAAGTTCTACACTAAAATGCACTCTTACACATTTGACTGAGTGATGGGATTGGTGTGGCCAAGATTGTGTTTGTTCTGGGTTCAGCCTATACTGGATAACAATCTATTAATTGTTGTATTCAACAACATTATTCCGTTGTTATTCACTGATTGTGACTGATGCTATTGACTGATGAATTGATCACATTTTTACACAAATGAAATGAATACCTCTTGAGAGAAAACGCCAGAGCCAAAACACCAAGGACAAGTTTTTTTGGCAACCTTCCACACTTATAGGTTTAGTTTTCTCTGCAGTGAGGAAAGGAAACCATTCCTGTTTGTTTGAATTAAGCCTGATGGTGTCACGATGCGTATATATGGGACGATACATGGAGCGTTCGTGGAGTGTCATCCTTTTTATTTATATGAGTTGTACTCACGAGGCATATAAATCAAAGAGGAGAGTATTACTAAAAATGACTACAAACAAAAGCAAGGTGACTTACGTGCGTTCTGCTCACATGCAGACAAACACAAACAATGATCCACGCACAGGTGGATGTGGAGGACTGCTAAATACTCTCCCCAATCAGAGACAACACTAGACAGCTGTCTCTGATTGGGGATCATTAATCCTCCCTAACTGAAGTAAGGACTGGGTTGTGGCTCATCCACTCCCAATGATGGGAGTTAGCGGCTTCACCACTACCCAGCCCTTACAGTACCCCCCCTCCAAGGTGCGGGCTCCCGACCGCACTTGATCTCCCCCTCTCCCCCCCAAAAAATACACAAAACCAGGAGGGGAAATGGCGGGGTACTGAGGTGGTTGTTGGTGGGGGTTCCGGTTCCGGCCTCGGGCGTGACGCAGGCCGTGAAAGCTGCTCTCCTCCTACCTCCCTGTTGCACGCCCGGTCCGGCCCGGACCCCGGCGCGATGGTTCCCCCCTCAGTACTCCCGCCATTCACCAAGTCCTGTCTGGACCCTGGTGTGGGAGCCCTCGACCCTGGAGAGGGGCTGATGTTTTGCCCTGGCTCTGACCCCAGTGGAGCGGACTGCTCCGGCACTGGAGCGAAGCAGACGACCGGCCCCGGACTGGGCACCGGTGGAGCGGACTGCTCCGGCACTGGAGCGAAGCAGACAACCGGCCCCGGACTGGGCACCGGTGGAGCGGACTGCTCCGGCACTGGAGCGAAGCAGACGACCGGCCCCGGACTGGGCACCGGTGGAGCGCACTGCTCCGGCACTGGAGCAAAGTAGACGACCGGCCCCGGACTGGGCACCGGTGGAGCGGACTGCTCCGGCACTGGAGCGAAGCAGACGACCGGCCCCGGACTGGGCACCGGTGGAGCGGACTGCTCCGGCACTGGAGCGAAGCAGACGACCGGCCCCGGACTGGGCACCGGTGGAGCGCACTGCTCCGGCACTGGAGCAAAGTAGACGACCGGCCCCGGACTGGGCACCGGTGGAGCGGGCTGCTCCGGCACTGGAGCGAAGCAGACGACCGGCCCCGGGCTGCTGACCTTCACTGGAGGTCTCGAGCTGCTGACCTTCACTGGAGGTCTCGGGCTGCTGACCTTCACTGGAGGTCTCGGGCTGCTGACCTTCACTGGAGGCTCAGGGTTGCTGACCTTCACTGGAGGCTCAGGGTTGCTGACCTTCACTGGAGGCTCAGGGTTGCTGACCTTCACTGGAGTCTCAGGGTTGCTGACCTTCACTGGAGGCTCAGGGTTGCTGACCTTCACTGGAGGTCGGGTGCGAGGAGCCGGCACTGGGCGTACCGGACTGGGCAGACGCACCGTTTGGCTGGTGCGCTGAGCTGGCACGGGTCGCACTGGGCTTTTGTTGCGCACCGATGTTTGGGTGCGCTGAGTCGGTCTCCTCCTCCTCCGACTCTGGACCGGCGCTGAAGGCACCGGGCTGGGAACTGGCACTGGATTAGGACTGTTGCTGTCGTTGTCTCTCCAGCGCCAATCCCCATCCTGTGAGGGTTCCTCCAGGAACCCCCACGAGTGAGGGAACAGAAGCACATTGTCGTCGTCTTCCTCCGACTCCTCTCTGTACTTCCGCTCCCATGGCTGTAGGGGCTCCTCCGGGAACCCCCACGAGTGCAGTGGTCGGGGCTCTTCTCCGTCGATCCCCGACCACCCCCATAGCCCCCCCAAAAAAATCTGTTTGGGGTTTTTTCTGGGCTCCAGGCTGGTCCCTAGCTTTTTTGGTCCGCTGCTCCGGACCCCAGCCTTCCTCCACCGCACGATAATGGGAGTATTCCTCCTCGGTAATTTTCCCCATACCGAGGAGGATATCTCCCAATGTCAGGCTCCATTGCGTCCCGGGTTGGTGGATCATTCTGTCACGATGCGTATATATGGGACGATACACGGAGCGTTCGTGGAGTGTCATCCTTTTTATTTATATGAGTTGTACTCACGAGGCATATAAATCAAAGAGGAGAGTATTACTAAAAATGACTACAAACAAAAGCAAGGTGACTTACGTGCGTTCTGCTCTCATGCAGACAAACACAAACATGGGCCTGCTAAATACTCTCCCCAATCAGAGACAACACTAGACAGCGGTCTCTGATTGGGGATCATTAATCCTCCCTAACTGAAGTAAGGACTGGGTTGTGGCTTATTTGTTATTATTCTCAGTATGATACTAATCATTACCTAAATATTTCATAAACCTGTCAAAAAACTGAGCACAAAACCAACAAATTAGTTTCAGTCACGATTACTGTCATTACCTTAATGTTTGCTTTCAAACAACCAGCCAGAACAGATGGAAAGAGCAAAATAGTTTTAAATAACCTTTATTGGGTCTGGTAACCCAGAGCACAAACAACACTCAAACAACAAAGCAGATATCATGGGCATCTGTATCAGTCAACATGACCACTTCTACTGTAGCCTTCCCAGGAGTGTCCAGGCTAACCAAGAAAGTAAGGATGTTTTGGTTTCCTTTTGTCGTCAGTGCTTCAAGATCTGCCAATTGTTCACGAGGACAGGAGAATGCTTTACGTCCGAAGGCTGTCCCATGATCTACTGTCCCAACAATGTTGTGAAGCTCTAGTTTACACTGAGTGTCTGCGAATCCCATCAGCACAGTGTTCTTCTCCTCATTTCTCTTTTTCAACTTCATCCCCAGAAGGGAGGACCAGTAGTGTATTGATTCCTGCAGGTCAGACCCTGCCAGACACACCTTCTGTACAGGATCATTGGAAGGCTGTTCTGTGTCCACCAGGTAGAAGCGATAACATCCTGGGGCCTCAGCCATTTAGAGGGCCTTTTCAACCTCAGCGAGGGGCAAAGACACTTAGCATTGCTGACAGCCTGGCTAGACTGTAGAGTCAGACCCAGGAAGTCATTGCCTAGGCGATATTATCCCACTCCATAATTGTAGATTAGTTCAGCCACAAAGTGACCATTCTCTGGCCCAAAGCCGACCATCGTCTTGCTCCATTTTCCATCATAAGGGCCGTTACAAGTTCCTTTACATCCCTCTTCAAACTCTTTATGACGCAAAATCTCTGTAAAAGGTGGCCGTTTTGCTTCTGTCACCCACTTTGAAAACGGACCACAAGGCTCGCCTCAAAGCCATGATAACCCAAGTGTGTTTGCTATGTACGATACGATTATATATTACGCTCAGTTTGTCTACTTTAATTGAGGATCCTTGCAGTTGATTGCCATATAGAAAAGAGAAAAGAAGAAACAGAAGAAACCACAGAGAAACCAGACAAAGAGCATGATCATCATCGTTTTAATTTTCTCTTAACCTTACCACGTATCCCACTACCTTTTGCTGCCGTGACAGCAGTAACACATTTCCTCAAGCGGAAACGCTTCTTCACACTCAACTGATCTAACCCCATCGTCTTCTGTAACACTACAGCTGACCTCACAAACTCATGAACATTTAAAAAATCTGCCAATTTGACAGATTTTCCAAAAGTCGGAACAAGGTACCCATTTACCTCCTCTAGACTGCAAATTGAGTCGTCACCAGATGCTATCATATCAACAGAGATGTACATATCCTTCTCTTGATCCTCCACAACTGAGGCCACAGACCCCTGACTCCCCTCTGCCACATCACTCTCAACACTCCCCACTTGTACCCCATCACTCGTACCGGGCATCTCCTCCACTACCTGGGAGACTAGCCCCACCTGAACCACCTCCAGTACCCCATTACTTGTAGTGGACATCTCCTCCTCTACCTGGGAGACTAGCTCCACCTGAACCCCCTCCGGTACCCCATTACTCGTAGTGGACATCTCCTCACCTGTCTGGGGAAGTGACTCCCCAGATCCATCCTTACCTCCTATAACAATATTTTTCTTCTGCACATCAGACGCTATATTCCCCTCTGGTACAAGCTGCAACTCAGTACCTTCAACACGGACAACTTGTTCCTCAGCAACAGGTGCTTGTGGCTGCTCTACCACTGTCGGCCCACCTCTCCCTACATCAGTGGGACCAGGCGTTATGAGGGCCACCTGTGGCCTTCCCTTCACCATCCCCACACTCAAAACACTGTTGACAATCTGTTGTCATACTTGACTTAAAACGATAACTCCAAAGTCTGCTCCGGTCCAAAATCATAAACACCTGTTGCCGAAATGACAGAACCTGTTTCAGAGCCGGGTGTTTGCAACCCAACGGGACAATCTGAATTGAACTTGCAAACTTCTCAAACCGCAGAAACCTGAGCTCCAATAGCTCATTGGGAATAAACGGCGGTACATTCGAAATCGTTATCCTTGTTGACAGAGAAAAAAGCGGCATAACTTGAATAAACATACCTTTCAGAAGTACGCCATGCTCAACCATCCGATCAATAAGACACTCTTCTTTAAGAAACTTTATTCATCCACAACGCATAAGCAACATGTTCATAGCCTGCCTTGTCTCTGACGGCGACCAGAAACACCTCCACAGTGACAGTAGCTTCAGTAACACACCTGAAGCCGTGCCAAAGTGACAGGGATGGCGTCCCCATGTGGGTCGCCATCCCCACCAAAACCAGGGCAATTCCAAAAAGAAATTAAATATACCTTAATGCCTAGAAAAAAGAAAACCACCAAGAAAAGGAAACTAAAAAGAAAACACAGGAGATCTAACTTTACACCAAACACTGAGTCTCCAAAAAAACCTCCCAGCATGCACAGAGAGAGAGAGAAACCAGTATGCTGCAATTCAGTTATGTACACCAGTTGATCCTCAGTAACTTCTTTATCCCGACTCCATCTACCCCTCAGGGTCTAATGCCTAATGCATCCTCGCTCCTTCATATGGCCTTAATGCTATACCTAAGTAGAGAAGGCCCATAATATCAACTTGAATATAAAATGGGCTATAATATCAAATATGAAAAGCAAAAATGGCTTGTTAGGGACCAGATCTGCCAAGTTTAATTTATTTAATAGATGATACGTAAATACATAAAGAAAACAAAGTGGTAAAAAAAACATTTGTCCAAAAAGCAGTCAGCTTGCTTGGGTTATGGAAAGCAAGGAAAGGCCCAGGAATGTTTTGCCGCTAAATTAAACAAAGAGGGAACAGGGCCAGGCACTAACATGTGGTTACTGTTGCAGCCTGGCTCTGGACACAGTGATATATAGAATTACCCATTTAACAACAATTACACATTCTCTGTAGACACAGCTCACCTTCCCACCTCATTTTACCAGAACTCCAAAATATGAGACAACCCTATATTTAGTTATGTTGTGCCATCTCAAGATTTTGCACTCTAACATTGTATCAATTCTGTATCAGGTCAACATGCCATGTATACCTACAGCCGAACAGACCAGGGATATTTCATTTGTGACACCCAAAGAGTTTGATTGGAATTTTGTTTGGGATAGATCTGTCACTCGAACAGGTTTATTTCCTGTGGGGAGTATTGACAGAAAATGAATTGATTCAATACTCTGTACTATCTATCTCCTATTCTAAGGTATAGTGAATTTCAATTCCACTGCATGTCATTTAGTATTTAGCTGTGTGAGTGCCCATTGCCTTTTGGCTACAGGTACTCAGTCTATATCAGGTATGGGGTCAATTCAATTACAATTCCATAACTTAATTACTGAATTGAAATGGAATTGACCCCAACCCTGGTCTACAGTACACCGGTTCAACCTGTGACCTCCATAGCCCTGTGGAGCCAGCTTATACTGCAGACAGTAGCCTTCACTTTCACTGGGGCTTGGTCCCAAATGGCACCTTATTCCCTGTATAGTGTACTACTTTTGAACAGAGCCCTTTGGGCCCTGGGTGTACCTTAGCTCTGAGGGAGCTAGCGCTGCACAGTGGGGTTTATGCATTTAAACCTCTACATGTGTCAGTGATTGTGGTTGGACCAGGAGAAGGGCTGCGCTGAACAAACTCTCAGCAATGTCGCCCTGTCCCGCTGCTATGCTATTTGACATGCCCTGCAGGGGAGAGAGCATTCTGTAGAGGGGGAAAGTATGTGTATCTATTTACATATTGTAGTCCGAGTGGAAAATACTCTTATTTGGTCGGCTTGGGCCACTTATATATTTAAATAGTATGTTTCTCATGGAAAGGAAATGTCTCTGTTTTGGTCCAGAGCATCAGGGGCAGGCTTGGACAAAAAGTCAGCCCTGGCATTTCAGACACACCAGCCCACATCACCGTGTGCAAATATAGAGCCAACATATTAAGGAACTGGCAGTACATCTGTGTCTCTCTGTTTTCATTTGCTCATAATACCTTATAAAAGCCTAACTACTTATATTGCAAATGTTAGTGCCTGGCTACATCCTAGGGTAACGCTTTATTTTAAAGGTCCATAAGACCCGGGTTCGATCCCATGCTGTGTCACACCCGGCCATGATCGGGAGTCCCATAGGGTGGCGCATAATTGGCCCAGCGTCATCTGGGTTAGGGGAGGGTTTGACCGGGGGGGGGGGGGGGGTGGTAATGGTGAAGTTATTCATTACACTTTGGATGGTGTTTCAATACACCCAGTCACTACAAAGACACAGGCGTCCTTCATAACTCAGTTGCCGGAGAGGAAGGAAACAACAACATTGTAGTTACTCCACAATATTAACCTAATTGACAGAGTAGTGGTGGCTGCATCACGTTATGGGTATGCTTGTAATCGTTAAGGACTGGGGAGTTTTTCAGGATAAAAAATATAACGGAATGGAGCTTAGCAGAGGCAAAATCCTAGAGGAAAACCTGGTTTGTCTTAAATGTAATTGAAAATCTATGACAAGACCAGAAAAGTGTTGTCTAGCAAGGAATTTTGAAAAATAATAATTGGAAAATGTTTCACAATTGTCAGGCTTTGGCCATAGAGAAACCTATTTGCTTCTCTATGTAGCCATGGTCAGAGTCTGACAGTTCTTTTATTTCTGTTTCTGGTGGTGGTTTGTGTTGGATCACTAATTAGAGGCAGCTGTAGTGCATCGTCTCTAATTAGGGATCCTACATAGGTTTATATGTTCCACACCGGGGATGTGGGTCGTTGTCGTATATTTCGCAGTCACGGTGACAGTAAGTGTGCCTCTTTTGTTACGTCCGTTCATTCGTGTGTGTTTTTGTAAACGTGACGTTTGTACATTGTGTGTTTGTTTGTTTTGTTAGTTCGTACATTTGAGTTGGTTTATACATAGTATAAATAAAATGTCGAACTACTATCCCTGCGCTGCGTCTTGGTCTATGCTTGCACCCACTTGTGACAACAATCCAGGTGTGGAAAGCTCTTTGAGACTTAAGACCCAGAAAGACTCACAGCTGTAATTGCTGCGCAACCCTTTTTTCTTAATTTCACCCATTCATTCTTTATGTTTCCAGAACTCCCAATCCAGGTTTATTTCAGTAGTAAAAGATTTACCATATGTTTTGGTTGTTGTGATGACGTGGTGTACTAAGCATGTGCAGACCATTATTTGTTGTCTCCTCCTGTCTATCGTGAAGACTTTATGGATGTCTTTTATGAAACAGATGCTTGGTGGTTGGATGGGACAGGCCACTCCCTCTCCAGTCTTTAGAACCAGCCTGGTCGCTTTATGCTTTATGTGTCACACTCAGTCAAGATGAAGATCAAAGCGTTCAGAGGGCGTTGCCATGGCGATGGTGGCTTGAGGTGGGTTTCGGGGCCACCTGTGTTTGTGCGAGAGCAGGTTCTCATGGACAGTGTGTAATGGCCTGCTGAATGAAATCAATCCTCTCTAGAGTCGGCTACATTAAACACACCAGGTCATCTGCAGGTCCCAGGGACTCACATGCAGACTGACATTCACATTCCCGTAGCGTGAGACAACAGGATGCTCTATGACTCAACACCCTCTCTGTGGCCTCTATCGCTCACTCTATCCATCCATCTCCCTCACCAGCTCTCTCAATTTCTCTCTCTCACACACACACACACACAGTAGTCTCCCCTCTTTTTCTCTCCCCCTCTTTCTCTCTCTGTCTTTCTGATGCTCCAGATTCCCCCTACTTGCTCTCTTTGACCACCCAGAGCTTTGTGAAGGGAGGTGATGACTAAACGAGGCTCTGCCTGAGTGACAGACATAAGTAGCGAGAGAGAGAGAGAGAGAGCGAGAGCGAGAGAGAGAGCAAGAGCAAGAGCAAGAGCAAGAGCAAGAGCAAGAGCAAGAGTGAGAGTGAGAGAGTGTGAGGGAAAGAGAAGGACAGAGTGGTAGACAAAGAGAGAGAGGGAAAGAGGAGAGAGATCGCCATGGAGGTCGGCTGGTCGCAGCAGAGGCAGGAGCGGGTGTTGGCATGTTGAGAGCTGAAACACAGAGTCAATTACTGCAAGAGGAGAACTTTGTAGTGAGAGGCAGGCAACGCTAGTAGGCAGTCCAAGAGAAACTGTTAAACATGTGGTAATCAAAAAACAGAACAAATCTGGTGTATTTTCAAAAGTATGAGAAGCAGACATTCCTTCTGGCAGTGGTTGGAAGGGACATGTCCTGCTGAATTTCCTGATTGGATCAAAGAAGCAGTAGATACTACGTATCATTACCTTACATGAAACTGAGGGCCTAGACTTCAATTAGACCAGGTTGCTTCTGGCCATCATGGCCCTGAATTGAACAGTCAGATGGAACTGATACGTGTGTGTGTGTGTGTGTGTGTGTGTAACAACCCTGATCCAGTACATCGCTATAGTTTTCCGACAGGCATAAGTCTTAAGAAATGTAATAGAATCCATAAATTGCGCTCATGGAATGCTGCAGAATGTCAACAATTAACAGACTGTAAATGTTCTTCCAGTAATATGGTAATTGAAGCATTTGGAGAAACATAGTATTAATTGCTTCCAGCATACGTCACTTGTTTAAAATGTGACTTCATCATCTCTTTAAGGCACTAGGCTAGTTTAGCATCTCATTAAAACCCAATACTTTACACATGCTCGTCTCAGACCTGGGTTCAAATACAATTTGAAATCTTTCAAATCCTATTTGAACCGAGGTCTGGCTGGTGTTAATGAAAAAGGAACTCTGTGCCTGAGTGGTCTAAAGGAAATGAGGCAGACAGCAAACTCTCCTCACAGACTCAATCAACCCAGCACACACACACACACACACACTCAATCAACCCAGCAATTAATCACAGGTTGAATTAGTGGCCTGGCCCGATACAATGATGAAATAGGTCTGAAGTTGGACCTGATGTTAAGATACATAAACATCCTGATGATAGCTTCTCCTTCATGTGAAATGCAGCATCACATTCCCATCCCAGGCCAGGGTAACAGGAGGAGAATGAGAGGAAGCCTGCATGGCCCTCTTAAATGCTATTTAATCACTGCGAGCAATCACCTGCCATACTGACTTACCAACTCTATACCTTTCTTTCTCTCTTCATCTCATCTTAATAATTGAGAGGAAAGCATGTGATGAATGTGTTTAATAACTGGAGGAAATCAGAGCACTTAGGCTGCACATCAATCTCACCACACAGGGGTGGAAAAAGACCAGAGCTTTCCAAGTCCTTGAGATCTGGCAAGTGCTTTTTGGAGAGCTTTATCCAGATACGTGGAGACAAATTGAGAGTGAGGGAGGGAGGGAGAGAGAGCGGGAGAGAGTGGGAGAAAGAGGTAGAGGTGGTTATCTAGGAGCAAAGAGGTTGTTTGTTAGGCTAGTAGACATGACAAGAGACCAGTTATACACGGTGGAGTTGATGCCTCCAGAGAGACACAGCTTACAGAGGGATGGAGATAAAAAAAGAGGAGGACAGAAAGAAAGAAAGAAAGAAAGAAAGAAAGAAAGAAAGAAAGAAAGAAAGAAAGAAAGAAAGAGGATGATAGTCTTCCTTTTTCTTTTCTGAAAATGTTTGTTCGAAACCGTCCCATACCCAGTTGTGATTCACAGTTTTAAAGAAGAAAAATTTACCTTGCAGAATGAGAGGCAGAACATGTGAAGATATAGGAAAACAAAGAGAGTTAGACAAAGGGATCAGAAGGGCTAGAGAAGGAGAATTAAGGCAGGTTACGTGTGTTCAGAAGGGCTAGAGAAGGAGAAGTAAGGCAGGTTACGTGTGTTCAGAAGGGCTAGAGAAGGAGAAGTAAGGCAGGTTAAGTGTGTTCAGAAGGGCTAGAGAAGGTGTAGTAAGGCAGGTTAAGTGTGTTCAGAAGGGCTAGAGAAGGTGTAGTAAGGCAGGTTAAGTGTGTTCAGAAGAGCTATAGAAAGAGAAGTAAGGCAGGTTAAGTGTGTTCAGAAGGGCTAGAGAAGGTGAAATAAGGCAGGTTAAGTGTGTGTGTCTGTCAGCTTGGTTAGTGTCAATACCACGACACAGAGAGCAGGCTTTGATGAGCTGTATTGTCAGCATGTTGTTCACACAAAGACCAGTAGCCCAGCAGGTCATTACCCTCAGGGCATACTAAAGAGGAGACTCACACATTTCACCTCTTTCTCTCACTCAACAGGGGAACCCCTACACTACACAGGCTCTCTCTCTCTCTCGGTCTCACTGTCTGTCTATCTCTCTCTGTCTATCAATTCAATTCAATTGAACACCTTGTGCTCGCCTGGGTCTTATCCAATTTAAAGTGGTACACAGAGTGCACTTCTCCAAGGCCAGACTGGCTTGTATTTACCCTGACGTAAAGGATGAGTGTGATTGATGCCATGCCTCCCCCTGTGATCTCACTCATATGTTTGCCCAATGCCCTGCCTTAAATAGCTATTGGGACTCTATATTCAAGGTACTGTCTGAGGTGCTGGGTGTGGCCTTGCGGCCGTGCCCTCTGTTAGCAGTGTTTGGCATCCCTGCTGACTTGTCCTCCTTGAACCACAGACAGGCAGAGGTGGTTGCATTCACTTCTTTACTGGCCAGACGTAGAATACTTTTGAATTGGAAGTCAGTCCACCCCCCATCCATCTCTCAATGGCTCAGGGATGTTATGTTTTTCTTACAACTAGAAAAAATGTAATGTCTACCTGTTCAATAAAATATAAAACACAAAACATTTAATTTGCTTTATTCTCTCTGTGTGTCTCTCTCTGTGTGTGTGTGTCTCTCTCTCTCTCTCTCTGTCTCTCTCTGTGTCTCTCTCTGTCTCTCTCTCTCTCTCTCTCTCTCTCTCTCTGTGTCTCTCTCTGTCTCTCTCTCTCTCTGTGTCTCTCTGTGTCTCTCTCTGTCTCTCTCTGTCTCTCTCTCTCTCTCTAGTGAGAGGAGTTGTAGGCTGGTCTAGGCTGTGCTGTGGGTGGGTTCCCCCTCCCTCCCCTCTACTCTGAAGTGTAGTAAAGCCTGTGGAATGCTTTCCTCTTATACCCCTTCACTTTGGCTGTAAATCACTTGCATCCCTGTCTGAATAGCCGTTAAATGCCACATTGTCCACTCACATTTCTCCCCCAGGTTTTTTTGTTCCAGGCATAGAAAGACATAGCAGAGCGAGAGAGAGCGAGAGACTGATCTAATTTACAACCACCTGTTTGTGTGCAGGTCACATTCATATCAGAAACAACATGTTTAGATTATAAATAGTAAACATTTAAAAAGGTTTTGGTACATTGTGAACTTATGTTCCACATGGAGCGGTGCAGGAAGAGGAGAGAGAGATGGATGGAGGAAGGAAGGAACACCTGCTTGCAATTTTGTAAACAGAAAACTTAAGTTCTTGGGCTTGGCTGGCACAGCTATTCCGCATCATTTTTCAGATAAATCCAATATAAAGCTGATATAAATGCCAGGCCCTCTGGAGTAGGCCATGTGTGGACATTTTTGTCACGTTGCCAGAGGACCATGGAGAGACGGAGGCTACTTTAAAGGGGAAATGTGATGAATTACTTTTCAATCTCCCCCTCTTAGAGGTTCAGCTGACCCATGCATGTATGAATTGGTGCGTTTTGGGGGGGGGGGGGGGGGGGGGGGGGGGGTCGACTGCTTCAGGGTAGGTGACATCACAGTTTCAGGAAGGAAGGATTTGGACAGTTCTGGGACAAGGGATATGCAATGTACAGTATGTGAAAACTCTCAGTCAGTCAGTCATCTATTCATCATAATTTAGAGGCCTGTGTAGTATTACAGTAAAACAACAAATTCAATCTACCAACATCTCTACCTACAAAAAAACAGAACCAAAACCTTATCCTAACAAGTTTTCAACAGACCACAAAGGATACTGTACCTCAGTACTTATTTTAGTCTCATTTTCGTAATTTTAGTCTGTGAATATTGTACATTCTATGGGATCAGTTTAGATTTTCGTAACATTTCGCAGTTGCTTATTTGTACTGTGTCTCAACCCCCCAAACCCCCCCCCCCATTTCTGTCTCCTGCTCTCCTTTATCCAGAGAATGTTCCTACTAACAATAGGAATCCTCTCTATTGTCTTGTCTATGGACATCTCTCTCTCTTCATGTGGTTCAGACATCAAGCATGAAAGAAGAAGTGTACTGTAATGTCACACTGTATCTCCCCCCAAGTGAAGAGGAAATGGAGATCACCCCTTCATATACGCTTGCATGAGAAGAAGTCAATGTAAACGATGACATTGTCTATAACTATGTAATTATCAGTACTAATGATCATGTGTAAGCCTTGTCCGAGCCATAAGGCAGAAAGCCTGTTTCTATACCGTGAAGCATCTTGAAGGGCCCTCAGATCCTCAAAAAGTTATACAGCTGCACCATTGAGAGCATCTTGACTGGCTGCATCATCGCATCGTATGGCAACTGCTTGGCATCTGACCAACAGGCGCACAGAGAGTAGTGTGTATGGCCCCGTACATCACTGGGGCCGAGCTCCTTGCCATCCAGGTCCTCTATGCCAGGCGGAGTCAGAGGAAGGCCCTAAAAATTGTCAAAGACTCCAGCCACCCAAGTCACAGAATATTCTCTCTGCTACCGCACTGCAAGCGGTACCAATGCACCAACTTTGGAACCAACAGTACCCTGAACAGCTTCTACCCCCAAGCTATAAGACTACTACATAGTTAACCAAATAGCTACCCGGACTATCTGCTCTTTGCACTAACTCTTTTGACTCATCACACACTTCTGTTTATTATCTATCCTGTTGCCTAGTAACTTTACCCCTACCCATATGTAGATATCTACCTCAATTACCTCGTACCCCTGCACATCGACTCAGTACTGGTACCCCGTGTGTATAGCCAAGGTATCGTTACTCATTGTGTATTTATTCCTCGTATTGTAATTTTTTCTATATCTTTCTCTCTGCATTGTAAGGAAGGGCCGTAAATAAGCATTTCACTGATAGTCTACAATTTGTTTGAATTGATGTACAAGTACACGCCCTGGAGCCCCTCAAAGTCCTGTGTGCTTCTCACCTGCTCTGAGGACCTCTCTGTGAGGATGCTCTAACCTTCTGCGGCCCCTCCTCTTTCTCCCAGGGTCACGCCTCATTGGAACACAAACATCCTGCCCCCCTGCCCCTACAACACAAACACCCCTCCCCCTTCACCTCCCCCCTCCTCCCTCTCCAAGCTCAGCCTGTAACCCTATCCTACCTGCAGAAGATCGCTTACATGCATTCATCAACGTCAGCCATTAAGACATGCTCTTTGGGGGAGAAAAACAAAACATTAGAGAGAGAGAGAGAGAGAGAGAGAGAGAGAGAGAGGCTGTTCTGTTACTAGTCTGGTGAATGGAGGAGGGTAGGAGGCCCATTTCCCCTACTGAGACCCCTGAAGAGGTTAAAATAATTTAGGATTCCGCTCAGTGGATAAATTTAACTGGATGTGGAATCTGTTTCAAATGCAGGTCAAATGAAATAAACAGTAACTGCCCCCACATGGACTGTGCCTCTTCCTTTTCTACAATAGGGGTGAAGGGCCTACTGGCCCTTATAGAGTGAAAAACACTGAGGAAGGTCTCCGGTGTGTGCTTTCATATTGGGGATCAGTTTGGGTGGCTGAGTGGTGGTTTTGGTTGGGTTTGGTGAGACTAGACACAATAAGTAGGAAGAGTTGTACCACAACTAAGATGCCACCAGCACCAACTTATGCCTCCATTTCCGGAATCATGCCATGGATAAGCAGCGGGCAGCAGATCACATGCATGCCGGTTGGCTGAGCCATCTGATAATGGCCATAGACAAGTGCCAATGAGCCTGAGGAGATAATGTGGGAGATAATGCAGAGGACATGTAGGTCCAGGAGGATATGTCTGTCAGGATATGTCTTTGGGTTGTGAATCAACAAAGACAGGGAGCCAGTATGTAGTCAGTGGGAGTGGTAGAGCAGGGTTAATCCCATCAAAATAGTTTTTCCTTCCTTTAAATTAAACACACACATTTTATTACCAATAGGATAATTGTGGTGGAACGTGGATTATAACAGAGTAGGTTTGATAATTCAGCTTAAAGCCTTTTCCTTTGTAATTATATTTTCTGGATGCTCAAAGTAAAAAGATACAGCCAGGGCCTATATCAGTGGTGGGGGAGTTAAACCTTCCAGATCTGGTGGATCACTCAGTAATTCAGTGTTGCGTGGAGTTTTTTAATGAATAAAGGAGTTCGATTTGGGATCGAAGACCAAGTCTGAGTCTTATTCCTTATATAGTGCCCTACCTTTGACCAGATCCCTATGGGCACTGGTCAAAAGTATTGCACAATATAGTGAATAGGGAGCCATTTAAGACACAGCCCAAGTATGAGCAACAAGGCTCCTCTTTTCCTCTGTTCATACTGGAGATGCCTGTGTTTGAACTTTGAAGTGAAGCTCTTTATGAATGGGCAGTGTGCGTTTCTAAGCAAAGAGACCCTTCTGGAGTGGCTCTGTCACTTTCATCTTATCCCTAGTACCTCCCCTCCCCATCCCATGTTATAACCAATACACTGCAGACAGCTTGCCTGCACTCTGCACAGAATGACTCACAGAGCACAGAATGGATCTGATGTGGGAAAACAGAGCAGGAATGTCTTTGCAACAATACAAGACAGACTGACCTGAGATCAAACCTATCAATACTACTAGCTAGAACACTCAAAAAGACAGCTCTCCAAAAAAACATATACAATGCCTTCAGAAAGTGTTCATACCCATTTACTTTTTTGTCACTGGCCTACACACAATATCCCCATAATGTCAAAGTTGAATTATGTAAAAAACATAATAATAATATATATATTTTTAAGACAATTAAAAGCTAAATAAAAAAAATCTATAAATATTGAACCCCTTTGTTAGCCTAAACACTAAGTTCATGAGTAAAAATGTGCTTTACAAGTAAAATAAGAAGTTGCATAATAGTTTTTAACATGATTTTTGAATGACTACCTCAACTCTGTACCCCACACATACAATTTTATGTAAGGTCCTTCAGTTGAGCAGTGAATTTCAAACACAGATTCAACCACAAAGACCAATGCCTCGCAAAGAAGGGCACCTATTGGTAGATGGGTAAAATAATAAAAAGCAGACATTGATGCTTGTAATCGTTAAGGACTGGGGAGTTTTTCAGGATAAAAAATAAATGGAATGGAGCTAAGCACAGGCAAAATCCTAGAGGAAAACCTGTTTCAGTCTGCTTTCCACCAGACATTGGGAGATTAATTCACCTTTCAGCAGGACAATAACCTAAAACTTAAAACAGTGAATGTTCCTGGCCGAGTTACAGTTTTGACTTAAATCCACTTGAAAATCTATGGCAAGACCTGGTTGTCTAGTAAAGATCAATGACAACTTTGAGAGAACATGAAGAATTTTGAAAAGAATAATGGGCAAATGTTGCACAATCCAGGTGTGGATTTTCTGTATTTCATTTTCAATAAATTTGCAAAAATGTATAAAAACATGTTTTCACATTGTCTTTATGGGATATTGTGTGTAGATGGACGAGAACAAAAATATATTGAATCCATTTTGAATTTAGGCTGTAACACAACAAAATGGGGAATAAGTATAAATACTTTCTGAAGGCACTCTACATCAACATGACTTTCAACAACATTTTTGCATCGCAATACCCTTCCACAGGTGCACTATTTGAGGCATCGTACAGCAGTGTTGTTTAGCCATGGAAATCCCCTGGCTGTTCCACTGCTGTGAACATGGTGAGAGTCCAGACAGAACATGCATCCCAAATAGCACCCTAATCCATATATAGTGCACTAATTCTGACCAGGGCCCTGGTAAAAGTAGTGCACTATAAAGGGAATAGTGTGCCATTAGTGACACAGCCAGAGTCTGACCTCGGTGAAGCGTCCCAGTCTAGGGGTCCGTGGCTCACGCAGCTGTGGACTGTTAGGCGGGACGGGTTGGACAGGGGGTGGTACAGGGGGGTGGTACAGGGGGGTGGTACAGGGGGGTGGTACAGGGGGGTGGTACAGGGGGGTGGTACAGGGGGGTGGTACAGGGGGGTGGTACAGGGGGGTGGTAGGGGTGGTACAGGGGGGTGGTAGGGGTGGTACAGGGGGGTGGTACAGGGGGGTGGTACAGGGGGGTGGTACAGGGGGCCACTCACACACCCTTATAGGAATAAAGCGGATTATGACGCCCCCATCAAACCGCTGTCTTTATCCCGACACGCTCTTTCGCCCTCCTCTCCTAAACAACTTAGGAAAGTAGCGACTGATGTGATCCATGTTTGGTGCCGTCCATCCAGTTTTTCTCCACTGCCTCTGGCTGCACAGCACAGGTAACAGTTATAAACACAGGTAACAGTTACAAACACAAATAATAGTTATAAACACAGGTAACAGACCTGTTATACGAATGCATTTTGATGAATGAAGACAATGAGTAAGAGGCTGATATAATTGAAGGCATACATCTGCCCTCCCGCTCCTTTTGACTTACAGTAACCTTCCTAGAGCTGACTGTAGGGGCGGTGGACGAGAGGCAGCCAGCAGGTTCAGATGATTACAGTGAACATTTTAGTCATTAAGCACAAAATAAGATGAACAAAGCTCAAATGCATCGAACCCAGTACACTACATATTGAATGCACTAATAACTAATCCCAGAAATGAGTTTTGAGCCATACACACAAACACCCTATTACATTTTGGTTATGATCAGTTTGTGGCAGCTTTAGCAGTTATTGCACAGAAGACCAAGGGCAGTCTAGCATACTTTTATAGACTAAACTAGCTAGTAATCGGTCTGCAATATTGCGACATTGCGTGTCGGCCTGCCTGTTACAAAGGCGCCTGGTTAACAGTATGCAATGTTCATAATGCTATTTCCTTGCTTCATCTATTGCACAGTTACAGTTCCATCAAAGATAACTTAACCTTCTTCGACATGTGGTTCCATGGGTATTACAGTCTGCCATCAAACATCAACAATATGACATGTAGCCTATAGGATATTATAGCTAGCCTACCTCAAAACAGATGCTAGCCACTGCTCCATGATGCACCACCAACCTCTTGACTTGAATCATCTTTTACAGCTTGCTTTATTTGAATGGATGGCCATTAAAGTTTAGGTGGCTAATGAGCCCCGAGATGTTTTATCGCAAAATTTCCCTCATAATGGTAAGTTTTAAAATTATTTGCTAATAGATAGCTAAGCTAGTCGACATGTTTCAGCTAGCTAAGCCACCTAGTTTGAAGAGGTGGTAACAGTCAGTTGTAACTAGTTAGCTATTGTTTATTATTTTTTATTTAACCTTTATTTAACCAGGTAGGCCAGTTGAGAACAAGTTCTCATTTACAACTGCGACCTGGCCAAGATGAAGCATAGCATTGCGACAAAAACCAACAACACAGAGTTACACATGGGAATAAACAAACGTAAAGTCAATAACACAATAGAAAATAGAAAATATATGTACAGAGTGTGCAAATGTAGTAAGGTTAGGAGGGTAGGACAATAAATAGACCATAGTGGCGAAATAAATTACAAATTAGCAATAACACTGGACTAATAGATATGCAGATGAAGATGTGCAAATAGAGATACTGGAGTGCAAAAGAGAGCTATGAAGTTGACTCCTCAGTCTAATCAAAGTTACCGGGCATAAGACATTGATTTATCTGTGGCCAATGACAATGAGCCTTCTTGGGCGGTCTCTTCTACTGTAAATCAACGGAGCACAGAATAGAGGCTTTTGCGACCACATATGCTTTATTAGATCAAGCAAATGTTTAAATACATTTTAAACAATTGCTAACTGATGTGGTATATTGTTGTGACATGAAATAACAGAATTGCATGCAAATCTTCAGGATATTGGTGGGGATCTGCCCCACTTGCCCTACGTGATGCATCACCACGGATTTAGCAGATGCTCTTTTGATGCTCAGCTACCTGCCCATCTCTGGTCTGAACTGAAAGCATGGTTCAATCAATCAAATTCAAAATCAAAGGCCCTTTTTCATCAGCAGTTATCACAGTGCTTTACACTTACCCCGCCCCTAAATCCCAAAGAGCAAGTCCCTCATGGCGAAGCCCAGAGAGCACGTAGCAGGATTGGGGAACTGGAAGCAATCTGTCTGTTTGTTTCCGTTTTGTGTTGAAAGGGAATCTCTCATCTCTATCTCCCCCATGGTGAGGTGTCTTGTCTTCACACAAAGGGAAGCAGTTGAGGTTTATCTCTTGAAGATTTACACAGAGACAGACACAACGACTGTTCTCTCGTCCCCTAGGTTAAGTGGTTGGACAGATAAGGTACTCAGAGATTGCTGTCTCTCTGTGGAATGTGTATATGGGGAGCGTACAGTACAATAGTCAAGTAGACGTGTTGTCTTCTGAACACAACCACAGGGGTCCACCTCCCTCTGCAGATATATTGAAACGTGTTTTACACTCAACTGAGGCAACAATCACTGTCAATTACAATTTACAGTTATAAAATACACAAAATAATACACAGAGAACATCTACAATAATATACAACATTCTAATCTAGACTGAAATTAATGTATCTGTGTTGTTTGGTCTGAGATGTTAGTATGGCCTGAGTGTGGTGAGCAGTAAGAGAAGTGAGAGGAGGCTAGTCTAGAACAGAACTGTGGGATTAAAACAAAGTAACACATCTGATGTCTTTAGAGAAACACTCAGGTTTTAAAGTCAAAGAGCTCCGGGAGAGAGAGCAAAACCAAATCACATCCAAAAGCTGTTTGTTTTCATAGTTTTGACGGCTGTGTGCATACCTGCACGGCTCCTCACTTAGCCCACAGGCCTTAAGTACACAATCGGTCTCATTGTTCCGTCGCTCGCACCGCTCTTATCGGCCGCAGAGCTAAACCACAGAGCAACGACAGGGCAACCCTGCCGTGGCCCAGCCCAGCCTCAGACCTGGGTTCAAATACTACTTGAAATCATTTCTAAATGATGTGTTTAATCTGTGCTTGATTGAGTTTGCCTGTTGCAAGGAACCAATAGGAAAGTCTCAAAAGTGCAAACCCCTCCCACCTAGCACTCCAGGCAGACTAGAGTAAACGCTCAGAGTATTTGAAAGATTTCCAATACTATTTGAAGCCAGGTCTGCCCGACCTCACCTTCCTCTCCAGCAAGGAGAAATGTACACTATGTTCAGTCGCCATGGAGAACCTAACCTACCTGTTAGCTGCAGCGTGCAGCCCCTGTCCCATCTGAAGGGAAAATAAGATATTTGGTGTCTCAGTCAGTCGTCATCGTCACTGTCAACATTGACGTCAACATGGATGTCTATGACATTGTGGTCAAATATTGTCGTCATGATGATAATCATCATCATCATCAAATCACCATCATCACCTACTACATAGAATCACTAGAATGATAGGATCTCTATGATCATCATCATCATCATCATCAACAATTCTCTCTCTCCCTTTCTCTCTCTTTATCTCTCTTTATCATCCCTTTATCATAAATGTCTCACTTTCTCTTACCCTCATTCACTCTTTCTGCATTTACAACACCCCTCATTTACAACACCCCTCATTTACAACACCCCTCATTTACAACACCCTTCATTTACAACACCACTCATTTATCACTCAGACACAGTAATTGTCCTTGTGGCACTGCAACATTGTATGTGTGTGTGTGTGTGTGTGCGAGCACCTCTACGTGCACATGCAGGCGTGTGTGTGTGTGAGTGTGTCTGTATGTCTGTACACACGCGCATGAGTATGTTGAATGAATGCTCTGCGGGATTGTGGTGTTTGTTTATTTGTTTTCAGAGAAAGCTCTTAAAGTGTGTGAGTAAAATCCCTGCAACAGCCGCAAGGCAGACAGACACAGACAGACACAAGGGAGGAGGGGAGGGAGTCCCTGTTCTGTGCTGCTGGTGTGTAAACAGAGCCTGCTGGGCTGGGCTGCTTGCGACACTCCTGCTGAGGTGTTTATGGGTCCATGTGTGAGGAGCTTCCCATTGCACCCCATGGGCATTCCATCACACACACACACGAGCGCACCCACACTCAAATACACAAACACACACACACGTGTGCCCGAATGCACACACACACCACCTCCTCCACCAGCATCCCCAATTCATGCGTGCCTATGAAACACAAACCTCATTCCAACCACACAGAGACATGATGTTTCACAATCCTTACAGAACACACACAATCCCTACAGAACACGCACAATCACTACAGAACACGCACAATCACTACAGAACACGCACAATGACTACAGAACACACACAATGACTACAGAACACACACAATGACTACAGAACACGCACAATCCCTACAGAACACACACAATGACTACAGAACACACACAATCACTACAGAACACACACAATGACTACAGAACACACACAATGACTACAGAACACAAACAATCCCTACAGAACACACACAATCCTTACAGAACACACACAATCACTACAGAACACGCACAATGACTACAGACTACAGAACACACACAATCACTACAGAACACGCACAATGACTACAGAACACGCACAATCCCTACAGAACACACACAATGACTACAGAACACACACAATCACTACAGAACACACACAATGACTACAGAACACACACAATGACTACAGAACACAAACAATCCCTACAGAACACACACAATCCTTACAGAACACACACAATGACTACAGAACACGCACAATGACTACAGAACACGCACAATCCCTACAGAACACACACAATGACTACAGAACACACACAATCACTACAGAACACACACAATCACTACAGAACACGCACAATGACTACAGAACACGCACAATCCCTACAGAACACACACAATGACTACAGAACACACACAATCACTACAGAACACACACAATGACTACAGAACACACACAATGACTACAGAACACAAACAATCCCTACAGAACACACACAATCCTTACAGAACACACACAATGACTACAGAACACGCACAATGACTACAGAACACGCACAATCCCTACAGAACACACACAATGACTACAGAACACACACAATCACTACAGAACACACACAATGACTACAGAACACACACAATGACTACAGAACACACACAATCACTACAGAACACACACAATGACTACAGAACACGCACAATCACTACAGAACACGCACAATCCCTACAGAACACGCACAATCACTACAGAACACGCACAATCACTACAGAACACACGCAATGACTACAGAACACACACAATGACTACAGAACACAAACAATCCCTACAGAACACACACAATCCCTACAGAACACACACAATCACTACAGACTACAGAACACACACAATCACTACAGACTACAGAACACACACAATGACTACAGAACACAGAACACACACAATGACTACAGAACACACACAATGACTACAGAACACACCCAATGACTACAGAACACACCCAATCACTACAGAACACACCCAATCACTACAGAACACACCCAATCACTACAGAACACACACAATCACTACAGAACACACACAATCACTACAGAACACACACAATCACTACAGAACACACACAATGACTACAGAACACACACAATCCCTACAGAACACACACAATCACTACAGAACACACACAATCACTACAGAACACACACAATCACTACAGAACACACACAATCCCTACAGAATAATCCATGTATCACAACTGTCATCACCATGCTCAGCAGTGGTAGTGACAACAGCGCCGTCAAATATTTGGCTTTGTTTGTAGCCTATACATACTGTTTATCGGGTTGGGTTTCAAAGACAACGTGTCAGTGTGTGTGTGTGTGTGTGTGTGTGTGTGTGTGTGTGTGTGTGTGTGTGTGTGTGTGTGTGTGTGTGTGCGCAGATGTAGTGTGTGTGTGTGTGTGTGTGTTTGTGAATGCCCTGTGGTGTTTTGTTAGGCGAGCACCCGTTCCCAGTGAAATAGATTGGTGTGTGTTTGTTTACTCTGTTGCTGACATAAACAGTGAGCTGTCGTGTCATTATAGAACGGCCTCAGACATATTTATGGACCTGGTTTTTCCAAAGCAGAGCTGTGTCATTCAGCTAGGGTGAAGCTACTTATGAGGGCCTTCTAAAAGGGCTGATGGGTTTCACTGGGAAAGGTGGATGGATGGGATAATACGCCTCCTTGGAGTAGTTTGGTGCTGCCGTAAAAAGAGTGGAGAGAGAGGGAACGAGAGAGAGTGGGGGGGGAGTGGGGGGGGGGGGACAGGGAGGGAGCGGGAGAGGGGGGGAAGAGAGAGAGAGGGCGAGAGAGAGAGAGGGCGAGAGAGAGAGGGCGAGAGAGAGAGGGCGAGAGAGAGTGGGTGAGTAGAAAAAGAAAGAAGAAAGTGAAAGAGAAGGGGATTAAGAAAGAGCGAGGGGAGACCGTTGGTCAGTTTGAGGAGGAGAGGGAGACAGTGAGGGGTTCAGTGAGTCCGTGTTTTTCCGTTCTCATGCAACACTTCACTATACAACTGTAAATCTACCCTATAACTACCAACATTAAAATGTCCCAGTTGAAATAGTTGGAAGATGACTACATTATTGATGTTAGAATGTGAAAATAAGTCTTCATGGCCGGTCCAACTTTTATCTGGGGTGTTAGTGATATCTGTGAAGGCTTTCTGGGGCTTCACACTCGATAAAGGTGATCTAACACCAAATGAAGAACGTCTCCTTCTCATCACCTGGCTGGAATGTTTTTAAGCAATGAAATTTTCATTCAGTGTTTTTAATTGTCCAACCTATTAGTAATTTATGAATTAATTTATAGTATATTGGTATATACCTTTTGTCTGTTGTCACCTACTTAAGTTGATCTTACGTTAAGGATATTGTAGGTATTTTGTTGCTGTGGTTTTATTCTATGGCCTGTGGGATGGAAGGCGGGTCCTCTCCTCTCCGCTACAGAGAGCTTGGTGAGAATGTCCCACAGAAGGAAGGTCATTCAACTGCTACAAGTTGTCTAGTGTATATTAAGTTGTTTGACAGTGTAAACTGACAATGATGATCCATTGGCTGGATCACACTTATGAACAGATAAAATAAACCCTTTTTTCTGTAAACCCTTTCTGTGTGCATGAAGTGCAGTTAAGGAGTAACAATATAAAAACAAAACTCAAGATTAATAATCTGTGATGCAGAGACCAAAAACTACCTAAGATTATTAATCTGTGATGCAGAGACCAAAAACTCCCTCAGATTAATAATCTGTGATGCAGACACCAAAAACTCCCTCAGATTAATAATCTGTGATGCAGACACCAAAAACTCCCTCAGTTAGAAATCAACCGTGTGACAGTAGAGCTAAACTATTCTGTCCTGACTTGTAAAATGATTATAGTATAATAACTTTGACTTTGACTCGAATAACAAGCACGTGAGTCAACCAATACGATTTCTGCAAGAATCCTTCACTAGGCCTAGTAGCCTACTTCAGCTATTTGTTTTGGTAAAGTGATAAACAGTTACACAGCAAAATAAC
Organism: Thymallus thymallus; assembly: GCA_023634145.1. Classification (NCBI taxonomy): domain Eukaryota; kingdom Metazoa; phylum Chordata; class Actinopteri; order Salmoniformes; family Salmonidae; genus Thymallus; species Thymallus thymallus. Next base: position 19,090,720 of record CM042415.1, on the reverse strand, counting down.
ACTGTCAGGATTGGAAGGATTCTACAGGCTGGTCTTAGCACTTATTATTCCAGTGTTAGGCTGCTAGGTGGAGAGGGGAAACAATTAATAATTTGTTGACAGAACACTACAGTAGTTAAACTACAGTGACCAGAGACCCCTGGGGAGGGAGGGAGCTGTTGTTGGCTGTGGAGAAACTACTGCTGCAAGGTTGCAAAACTGCACTGTGAAGCATCTCATGTGTGAAGGGTAAATTGGTTTGATGTGCTCAATTGTCTAGATTGATCTACTTTGGGGGTTTGTTTGATGTCGGTAGTTACCCGCTGGGTTATGTTAGGCCTATGTTATGTTATGTTATCTTATGTTATCACAAACAGTGTTAAGCCTGTCTGTTATGTTATACTGGCGTGTGAGCGTTGGCCGTGTGGTTTCCAGCCACCATAGCGTGTGTGGGAAGAGTGATCTGTGTTTTGGGGGTCACAGAGTTTTTCCGATCATAGCAGGGTTCCGAGCGCTCACCCAAGCCACAGAGGAAATGCCCTGGAGACGCAATCCCTAAACACACACACCACAAATACACACACCTCACGCACACACACCACTCACACAAACACACGCTCAAACACACACACGTGCAATCATGGAGAATGTGTACCATGAGGGTAGAGTGTTACCACATTTGTGTTTTCTGCCATTTTGCTGCAGAGTCCTTTGGTTCCTCTTTCTCTCTCTGTTTGCCACCTGTTGGTGATTAGAAAAGTACAGTAAAGTTCCACAAATATGAGAAAAATGTGTAATCTATTATGGAGATGGCTGATTTCCGGCTTGTTAGTAAAAGGTCTCTTTCTCCCTCTCTCTCGCTCAGTCTACCCCTCTCTCACTCTCTCTCGCTCAGTTTCCCCCTCTCCCCCTCTCTCTTGCTCAGTCTCCCCCTCTCTCTCGCTCAGTCTCCACCCTGACTTAGAAAGATGGAAACCCGCACACTTGCAAAAAAATAGGAAAGATCAGCAACTGTCAAGGTTTCCCAAACTCGGTCCTCCAGGGGGTGCACATTTTGGTTTTTGCCCTAGCACTACACAGCTGATTCAAATAATCAACTAATCATCAAGCTTTGATAATTGTAATCAGCTGTGTAGTGTTAGGGCAACAACCAAAACATGCACAGAGTTTGGGGAACACTGTTGTAAGAGATTCTAATGAATGGATATTTTTGTTGGGGTGGATACATTTTTTGTAAGGGGAAAATCATGTCTGAAATTTCAAAGTGGAAATAACAAACTTCAGAAGCCCTTTTTAAACCTCAAATACATTACAAGTAAAAAATGTCCTCAAATAAAAAATCCTACATCTGTAGGAGAATAGGAGTTGGCAAGACAGGACAAACAGATCTGTGACAGACTAGGGTTTTGAGTTGAGGGCCAGAGAAAGAGCCTGTATGGCTGCTTGCAGCAGGATGGATGAATGTAGGATTCACAGGATAGCGTGCTTCTGCTCCGTCTTGTCCTACCTCTAATTAGAACAATGAAAACAATGGAAACCCAATAAGCTCTAATGGCGGAGCGTATCTAAAATGTGGACAGGACAGACATGCTCAGGGCCAACTGGCTATGATGCAAAAGGAAGGAGGGATTTTTTATGGCGACTGAGATGGAATCCGTTTTTTAATCAGTTCCCCTCAGTCTCAATCAATGTTAGCATGAATCCGGTGGGGACTATAGGGGCTTTTTTTTTCTTGCCATTGATCTGACGTAGGTCACACTCTTAGGTGGCACAGTGCTAGCCATCCCTATCTCATCTGACATGTCTTGGATAGCATCACCACCTTGGAGACACCTGCGTTGCATAGATTTCTAGGGCTACTCGGCTATAGCCTTCCAGTCCAGTAGAACTGCAGGCTGCTAAAACAGTGTCACAAAACCATAGGCACAATTAGCCCCCGGTTGGTTTTATAGAGGGCCCATTATCACTCACTATAAACAGCCAAGAGTCGCCCCACGCTCTCAGTCAGCTCCGACGCAGAATCATGTATGTTTTACAGGCTTCATGTGCTAAACACACGCTAAACACGTGTGCTGTTTCTTTTGTGACGATTAGCTCTGCTCTGGCCCAGACTGGCTTGCTGCTATAGATGGGTCCACACTCCAACCAATGAGACCACTCCACTGGTCATTAGCAGGGAAAAGCTTTGGCTTTAAACTAAATGCGCACCTGAATCATACTGTTTTATGGGTCTGGGTTTTTTAAACGACGTTAAATGGATGTTTGTAGTCTAATCAACACCAGTTAGTTTTAGTGGTGCCTCTCAGTGGCGATTCCATTTCTTTGTTAGGTATTACAACTTGGCTAAAACAAAACCCATTGCGGTTTTATCTCTGCTGTGAGTAGGCAGGTATTACATATATTTTTTTTTAAATAAGTAGCTATAGTGAACTAACTTTAAAGCAGAGGAATCTAATTGAACATGCCAAGCATTCACCAAAGCTCTGTGTTTGGAGGACATGGGCTAATGCTTCCATTGGAATTTGTTGACAATCACTGGTTGGCTTCTTGAAGAGATACTCCACACTCAGGATTTAACTGTAGACTTTTTAATCAAAAATAAAGTGTTGAGGATAATCAGGTTTGATCAGAGTGGTTATGTCTGTCTGAATCTGTTAGAGTACAGCGGTCTTCATTCAGTGAGGTGGTTTACCCACCACTAACTTCAGAAGAACAGATGTGTGTTACACCCGCCATGTTTGGAGGGGGCAAGGGGCTAGTTTTCTAGAATGGAAAAAGTCGGAATTAATTTGTGTTATAAAGGTTATTTTATATCGCGGTGCGCCCGAGGTTGTTCTACCTCAACAGAAACCAAAAGGTAAATTGTGCTTTCACAAGTGTTTTAATTCAAGAACTTTCCATTAGAGCCCCCTAGATCGAAAGAAAATTGTTCACTAGAAAAATAAAGCTCCCATCTTGGTTTGACAGCAAGTAGAATAAGAGACTATCCTGTAATACTGTGTAAATAGTATAGGCTTTGTATTTAGCTTTATGCATAATTTAAATGAGAGTGCAGACTAAGACAGAGTTGTTTGAGAATAAGTAGTGTATGAGACAACATGAGCACTGAGGTCTTACATACGTGTACATTGTTTAAATCTGCATGACATCTTATCCCGAGGGATGATATTGTGACTTCATCGGAACTATGCTTACTGGCCATCCAGCATTACCTAATCCCACCAGCCAGGTGTTCTCTGTTCTAACACGTCTACCCCCTTGATAGTGTCTCACCAAACTGACGCTGTAATTTTCAGCTGTAAAATAATGATATCTTTACTGCACCAACGGGATCCATAGTTTGACCTACAGTTTGACTTTCAAGCACAGAATATAGCCTAACTTAAGGAGGATAAACAACTTCTATGCTGGTCAGAAACGGTGCCCAGATGTTCAAATAAAACATTCTACCAGTCCATCAGTCTGGATTCAACTATTTATCTTGTCATTGAAGTTGAACTGACAGAATTTAAGTGTCTCCACGTGTCCCTTTTCGCCCTCACTCCAACCTTTTAGAAGTGGGAATAAAATGACATGTGGCTTCATAAAAGACTTGCTGTAATTAGTGAACAGGTGCAAATAAACAATCGCATGAGAAATCAACCCACAAGACACCATGTTTACCTTTTAACAACGGTAGTAGAGAAACTGCCATCCAACACAAGAATACACATACAGTACATGCAAGCAGACACACAGACTCTTTCTCACACACATGCACACAAACTGAAGAGCTGTTCCCTCCCTGCTCCCTGACTCCTGTCTCTGTAGAGCAGAGTGGTTACTGCGGGACAAAGGTTGGTGCAGACAGCACAGGCCACCTGTTAAGAAAAAAAAAAATAAAGCTTCATCAAAGTTTAAAAAATCTCCATGACCCCCATGCAGATTAATATAAACCCATGGTTCTTTACAGACTCAGATCCCTCAGCTCCATCCGGAACGCCTGCATGGGGCTGCCGTACACATTGCCTGGCAACAACTGATGAGAATAAGGTGTTGGAACTCTTATGATTAAATCTCCTGGGGTCAGGGGGTTTGACCCCTCGGTGCTGGAGTGTTGTCGTTATTAACTCCCCAGAAAAAACGGTGAGAATGAAGAACCTATTTGGTGGAAACTCTAGACTCAGTTGTAGCTGGCTTTGTTCACCGAGGGGGGGGGGGGGGGGGGGGCGGTAGATTTCATGATGTGTCTAAACTGACAGACCGTCACCAAGGCAACAGTCAAGCACTGAGAGGAAACGGAGGAAATACATATTGAGGTTCTGCCAGCCACAGATCCTGGCTTCTTTTCATCTTAGGTTCTGTTTATTTAAACATTTCGATCCAACCGACAAGAGGTGCGCCTTGGAAGGAATGCGTACTTAATGCCGCAATCACGCTCAAATTAGTCAGGGCTGCCGAGGGATTCCTACGGGGTTGATTTCATCATGAAAACGTCTGGAGCTCCGTGCCTGTAAAAATGTCTGACCAAAGCCTGTTGAACGCCTGGGGAATGTCTGGGGAACGTTCCCAATGCTGCAACGGAGGTTTTTTAGGAGGAGCAGCAGGTGCTGAGAGGCTCAACCCAGTGCGTGCTTGCGTGCGTGCGTGCGTGCGTGGGGTGTGTGTATTTGTGGTGTGTGTGTTTAGGGGGTGCGTGCGTCTCTATTTATGACACATGACGAGGCTCTCTCTGTCCTCTCCTTACCTAGCTGTGTTTTCACTCTGCATGGCAGGCAGCTGAACTGATCCTTGATTATCTATCCTTAGCCAACTCCTGAATCCCCCTTACTCAGACATGATCCCCCCACCAGCCTTGATACAAGCATCTGTCTCATGCATGCCGCCGTGGTTTGATCTAAGCCCTCTGCCTCCAGATAGGACAATCTCATGAAGTAACGTCCATTTACTAGGAGGCTCTGACTGTGAGGGTGACATCATAGAAATATAACTACTAGAACAGACAAAGCCCCTCAGACCATGGTAATCTGACTGTACCAAGATAAGAATGTGGGCACAGCGCTTCACAGTGCCCTCATTGGCACATTCAATATGGCTGACACCCACTCCTCTCCCTCTCCTCATCCCATCCATGCACCCTCTGGTTGCTTCATGTTCTGAGAATTTCCTGGATCAGTGTGGACCTAGGATTATCATCAGGACACAGGCTGCTCAAATGGAACACTGCTGCCGCCTTAAAAAACATGCTTATAAGGACAGAGAGGGTGCTGTGTGTTTTCACAGGCTCTCCGTGGCTCACCATTACGGCCCACTTTCAATCTCCATCTCCATTGCCATCCAGGGGTGACTGAATCGTAATGGTTAGAGAATGAAGATGAATTACTGCCCATGGGCATCATCTTTGGGGAGAATGTCAGTGGCTGCCTCCCAAATGGCACCCTATTCTCTATGTACAATACTTTGACCAGGGCCCATACGGTGCCATTTGGGATGCAACCTCAGTTATTGTCCAAATAATCATTCAAGCAGAGATTACAATGGATGGGATGACAACAGACATGTGCAGACTGTGGCAGAGAAATATAAGTATCCAATAAAACATGATAATTCCTCCCAGTGCCCTGGCTCGGAGTTTGATTTGCCCTACTGCCCCATTGTCAGCTGGAGCCCACTGTTCTGAGGTTGATTCATGCACCTGGCAGACTTCATTTAAGGGTGTTGATGGATCGTCTCGCAGGCGGTCACAGGGAGTGACCAAGCGACCTTCCCCCTACCACCCCCTCGCCTGCCCTCCCAGGCAGCGCCCGTCTGTATGGGACAACAATATGAGGGGTGCTGGGGGGGAGGGGGGTACAAAGAGGGGCTTGTTTCTAACCTAACCCTCCCTTATGTTCAACATCTTGGGGACCTAGCTATCATCTTCATTCCATGGATTTTGAATACAATGTCCACACAGTGACAAATACAATTGGAGATGTGAACATATCATGGTTGAGGTCCGTCCTTTGCATCTTAGCTGTGGTTAAAGTATTTGACATTCAGACTAGAGGAGAAATGAATCAACGTTATACAAATCCATCCGTAATACTACTGCATGGCCTAGTTCTGTGATGGTGCGGTTGGCAATGGAGGCTTTAGTTCCCCCCCCTACAGTAAAAAGAACCCACACAATGCTTACATTATATTCCACATCAGTGTGATTGATGTAGCAGCCACAATGGAGGGAAGCATTGGTCTGCATTATATTCTTCTAAACGTCAACAGTTAGAGCTGGTTAGAGAGAGGCCTCTACTCTGCTCACAGTGCCAGACATGTAAATAACCTCTCCTCTAGGAGGGAGACAAGCAGCAGAGGAACCACTCTATACAATTAAATTAAATCCAAAGGGCATTATTGGCATGGGAAACATATGGTTACATTGCCAAAGCAAGTGAAAAACTGTAGATAATAAACAAAAGTGAAATAAACGACCAGAAATTAACAGTAAACATTACACTCACAAAATGTTCAAAGGAATAGAGACATCAAATGTCATATTATGACTATGTACAGTGTTGTAATGATGTGAAAATAATTCAATTACAAAAGGGAAAATAAATCAATATAACGCTCTCTCTCTTCCCTCTCTCTACTATATCATCCCTCCCATCGCTGGTGTTGTTGTTAGGATAGAACATACAAGTACATATATTTGTCTTAGTGTCACCATCCTCACACAGAATGGAAGTGGATCTGCTAAACAACACTGCCCTCAATACCTGTGGCATTGATAAGAACCACCGCAGACAGACAGACGCTTTAATGCCACTGACTCCCTCTAGAGGCGATGGGACAAACTGCTTCTGTCCTCTCCTCTCCTCTCCTCTCCTCACTGTCATGGTGTGGCAATGAGCATGCATATTGCCTACCTACCGATGTTCATTTATTGTTAGAGTCCTTCTCGCTTTGTACACCATACAAGAACTAATAGGTTAAACAAAATATATACCATTGTCCAAAGTGCTTTGTTACATAAACATGCGCGCTCCGTTCTGTATACGCAACTGGTTACGGCGCGTAATGACAGCATATACTGTATATGCTACCTCTCCAGAGATTCCTTTAGAGAGGGTCCCCATTAGAGAGGGTCCCCATTAGAGAGGGTCCCCATGCTGCCCTCCCTTAAGCTGCTGACTGATCGTCTGCTCACATTTTATTTCTAAAGTGCACAAATGCATAATCAAACTCAAGAGCCATAGTTGCCGTGGAGAATTACATCCGACTAAAATGGAATATATTCAGTATCTTCAGAAGACGCGAGCTAAGGTGGAGCTTGGCTTTGGGTTAATTGTATACCACACTTTACTCGACAGGCCCCCTCAAACCAGATTAGGCTATACTAGGAAATGTCTCTCTCTCCCTCCCTCTCTCTCTCTCTCTCACTCTCTCTCTCTCGCTCTCGGTTAGAGATACGCGACCGCAGGTCCATCAGAGGTCCGCTGGCTGAGCACTAGACCAAGCTCGCGTGTTATATATGAGCAGAGAATGGGAGAGTTGTCTCTTGAAGTTTAAAGGGATTGTACATAAAAACGACACAAAATAAATAGCACGCCATGCAATAATGCTTTCTAGCACAAGTGCACTCTTTTTTTGTACTCTGCTGATTGCAATTAGTGCCATCTACAAACAATTAAAACGTTTAAAGTGTGTTTCGCTGTAGCCAGAAATAACAGTAATCAAACATAATACAAGTGTATCATAAATTCGAAATTAAAATGACTAGTTGGCCATAAACACGGATTACCTGATATTTCATAGATATACTACAGCGCAATCTCCCAATAATACAATATCAACACCATGCCAAGTAAAAAGATTCTCAACGGAGGGGTCAAAAGCGAAGGATATCTGACGTGGGGTGGATTGCCCTCTAAATAAACTTTCATGCGTGTAGAGGGAGACAGCAGAGGGCTGAAGTCATGAGTGAGAGTTGGAGTAAGGGAATGAGTATTGCACGCAAAGCAGAATAGATTTGAAACTGCGCAGATAGTTTTTGCTTTAACTGTCGACCATTCGAGGTGCGCGACAATCAAGAGAACCAACCAAGTTTCACCTCATCGAAACTTGGTACTTTATTATAGTTATAGGTGCTGCTGCTGCCAGTGACGCGCGCGACTTCCAGTTTTGGTCTACTCGGTTAGATGATGGGGATGACGCGATGACCTCCTACACGCAGGGCACAATAAAGTAACCCTCACACCTGGACGTGCGGCGAACTTCGAGAGAGTATCAGTGGAGGGTACAGGAAGAGGACAACTGAAACTGTATCAATATGCCAGCCTCGATTATATGATCTACGCTTTCATTCTTTGAGTATCTTCTTTGTCCCGCGGTGGATGATAATCTAACGGTTTGGTTGTGGGAATATGCTCACTACGGATACCTGATTTGGTCTCGCTTTGTGGCACACATGAGGATTCTATCCAGGATGTTACTGTCTGAACGGCCCAGGTGTCATTGGGCCATCGTAAATCACACATCACACTCTCCGCAGAGCAGGGGATTCTGCTCTTTCTAGGAATAAGACAACACATTCCCTCTCAAAAAGTGGAATCACAGCTGCACTTTGCTGGAGGACATTGACATTGGCTATACAAGTCATCATCTCCGGGTTACTATGCAATTACAACTGATATCCTTTGTTTTGATCTTGCACTGCATGGAATACATTGATTGTCAGCAGCACCCCTCCGGTCACCGGCAACATAAACGTGAGTAAAGAGCGCCCGCGCATGCAGTGAGGTGCTCGTGCGAATACACATGCACATTGTCTAAATTCCATTCAACACTACTGTAGTTTTGTAGTGCCTATCTTACCATATTACATAAGTATTTTCATGTAGATATATAATTAACAGAACAATATGGGTCCTGAATCAAAGTTAACCGATATGATTTGAACAACACATACTTGACAATTACATTTACAATGAAAGATCATAGCATGGCTTTAGGAAATATGCCTAATCGGGGTGGAATGCTTTTTGGTTGAGGTGGAGATGTAATAACATACTCCTGTGGTTCATTTTCTGTTACAACATATGAAACTTCCCATAAATTAATTTGGCAAAACAATGTTAATAGGTGGGTAGCCTATAATGTATAATATGATACTGATTTTTTAAGTACAGCCCACATTTAGTTATAATCGAGGACAACTCAATCCTAACAATGTGTTGTTATCAGATCAACATGTAATTTACATTTTAAAAACGTGTATTTTAATCACTAGGCAAGACTGAGTGCCTCTGTGGAACTCATTATTTTGTGTCTGTAAAAGCCATAGGCGCACTTTACTCTCTGCAGCGGGCAATTTTACGCACAGGTCGTCCTCAACCACACCACAGTTAATAATTGGACTTCATGGCGTTCAACATCACATGACCCTCGGGGGTGTCATTTTTGCAGATAAAATTCAACCAGTCACTGTTCCCTGACAGTTTCCCTTGAAGTGTATTCAACAAAGCTCCATCAGCAGTGCGTGCTCCATCAGCAGTGCGCGCTGCATCCCATAGTTCCCATCGCTCTCTAGCGGCCAGTGGCAGAGCACTTTTACGCGGCATATTTGCCGCTTTTAGCGACAACGTATGTTATAGCTTTTTGATCTGAATTATTCATTACATCGTCTGAAGTTCGTCTGAAGTGTATTATATCTCCATTTCACTGATGTTATGGAATGTCTGTAGTGCTTGTGCTCGTTGACAAACTCCGCGTAACACTGAGTAGAAGCTTTGAGCATGTGGTAGCGCGTGCTATCCAACCGCGGTTAGAGGATGCTGATACAGTTATCTTCGTGATTGTAATACATGTAGAATGTAAGATTGTGCATCTAATATGAAAATGCATGAAAGCCTGGCCATTTTCATCTTCAAACGGCGTTCTGTGTAGAATTGCCAAAGATGTGACATCTTTTTTTGCTTACCATAACTGTGACTTTTTGTGGTGATAATATTTTGTGGTGGAAAAATGGAAGAGGGAACTCATATGTTCATATTTAGTAGGCAATTCAGAATACAACCATTTTTCAGTTAGAAATTCAGAGGGGTTAGTATTTTGCATGAAATTATTTACAGTATTTCAAAGCTCTGAAGCAAAACTATCATCATATCCAAAACACAACAAAGAATCTTCGGTAAATCAGAAGACACTATACATGTTTTTTTTTTGCTTCCTAGATGTTCAGAGTATCAGCAGCATTGACCATGAGAGGGTTCTCCAACCCCGGTTCTGTGTGTTAGTGCAGGGCTGGAACAAAAGCGAGCACTTCCAGTAGTTCTCCGGGACCAGAGTTGGAGAACTCTGCATGAAGGTATCCATCCGTTCAGCATCTTTCCTTAACCCTAATAGGTGTCATGTTCTGTGTCAAGTAACGCCACAGGTCTCACCCTGTATCTTGTCAGTAGCATCATAGAGCTTGCTTAATTATTCTCTCTATGCACTATATTACAGTTCCAGATGTGCTTCCAGGTGGGCTCCTCTGCCTTAGTAGAATGGTTGAGTAATGCATGCATCACCTGTATGGCAGGTGGATCGTTATCTGGAAAGGTAGGCTAGTAACCAACAATAGTGGTGTTTTGGGGTGTGTCCCATACATATTGCCTGGAGAAGCGTTTAAAGTCTTAAGAACCACTTCTTCAACATGATATATAATCTTCTTATCTAAACCGCACATGCCTGCGTAGAAATTGGGGAATCACATTGGTTTGTGGGTGCATTCCAGCCTACACCAGCATCGTAGCCTACTCAGCTGGTGCTAATTGAATGAGTCCGACCTGACACATGACTATCTGTGATAGTCAGACAGAGAGAGCAGGGTGAATGAGCTCTAAGCCAGGGACCTGACCATGCAGTCAACTGGCCAAAAACCGTCCACTTCCTTCTGCCCTTGATGTATCCACAAATGAGAGATATGAATGCCTGAGAGCAAACACAAGATAGCAGAATGATTTCTAGAATAGAGGACAGAATGTTTTCTATGTGTTCTAGAATATAGATGCCAGAAAGATGCATGTGTGTTCTAGAATAGAGGCCAGAATTTATTTATTTTATATTTATTTAACTAGGCAAGTCAGTTAAGAACAAATTCTTATTTACAATGACGGCCTAGGAACAGTGGGTTAACTGCCTTGTTCAGGGGCAGAACGACAGATTATTACCTTGTCAGCTCAGGGATTCAATCCAGCAACCTTTCGGTTACGGGCCCAACGCACTAACCACTCGGCTACCTGCCGCCCCGATCTATAGGTGTTCTAGAATAGAGGCCAGAGTGATTTCTAGCGGGTCTAGACATGTTTAAAATAGACTGTGTGTGAATAACAGTGTTGGATTACTAATAAAGGGAAAGAAGGACAGATAATGAAATAAAAGGAGGGGGGACATCTGCAGAGGTTAAACACCACAGCGTTTGATAAAGAAAATATTTTGGAAAGGCAAACTTTTTTCAGATATGATTTTCTTTTAGGTCTGTGCTCTTAGACTTGCATGTTTGTCTTCATCATTCTGCTGTGAACCGTTCTGTTTACATCTCAAAATAATCATGGTTTTGTTCATCTTGTGGTCAATGATTTTAAGTTTACAAGTGGTTCAAGCAGTTCAGGCAATTGAAACCTTACAGTACAGACCTCACAGTACAGACCTCATGCAGGAACATTTGTGTTGTGGGTATGCAAGCCGCCCAATTGATGTTGGACAATTACATGATAACAGAATTACTCTGAGACTCTGATTTTTTTCACTTAAAAATTTACCAAACAAATTTTATACCAAACAAAACACATTGATTTGAAAGTTTAACATACCATATCCACAAGGACTACTTTTAACAATTTCCACTAACAATGTTACAAAAACCCATTTCCAGGAAGAACTGTGCAGATGCAAAGTTTACATTTTACCGTAATTCTGTTACCAAACTTTGCATCTGCACAGTTTTTCCAGGAAATGTTTATTTTTTAAATGTTCCATGTATATTGTTCAAAGAAGTCATTATGCATAGAGTTGTATGGTTTGTTAAACTTTGAAATCAATGTTTTTAGTTTGGCATACATTTTAAAGTGAAAAATCTGAGTTTTAGCCTAATTCTGTTACCATGGGATTGCCCTGTTGTGTCAGTGAGAGCTAGGCAAGGACAGGCAAAATTCCTCTGTGTTAAGGTTTCTGTGAATTAGTGGGCCTTGGCAGGAACACATGTGGGCAAATGGATGTAAGATATGTCAAACACAATCTCCGTGATCTATTGCAATCTGGCAGCTAACCCTGAAGCGAAGGAGGGAGAATAGGCCAACAACTCACCCACGGCACGATATGCCAGAGAACTAGGAGGAAAACACACCTACTATACACACTGATATTCTCCTTGTGTAGCTCTGCAGTGATGAATACTGAGACTAGCTCTTAGCATGTGTCGCAATCCCAGTTGTTGCCCCTGAGATGTTCCCCCTAAAAACTGATATAGGATCTGCGTACCTTCCCCAAACCCTAACCTTAACCATCAAGGGATATAATTCCAAACTGACCATAGACCAGTGTCTAGCTCTAGCAGTAGCAATCCAATCTGTACTAAATTAGCTCAAAATATCTGACTCAGTCAGGTGTTCCCTGTCATTGCATCAGGTACCATGCGTGCCTTTAACCCAGCTCTCGGGGAACACGTATCTACTATTCACCTGTCACCTGCAAGACTACTGTTTAGAGCAGGCCTGACCAAACTGGGACCCACAGTATTCATTAAACATTTTTGGGGAAGTCATTCGGGATCTCAACTTACTTGTTGAGCAATACCATAGTTGAATACAATTTTGAAATTAGGTAGTGCATCAGCAGTTTTCCTCTTGTTATGTCAGTCACTTCCCATGTCAACATTTTATAGATTGCTAAACCTTGTAGTAGTCATGGCCGAATTACTGACCCAAGTCACTCAGATATCATATGAGCAAGTCATAGCAAAATATGTAGAACTGCAAGGAATTAACATTCAAAGTGCCACATTCTCTCCATCCCATGGCAACATTTGTAGAATCGCATTAAATTAGTTTTAAAAATGCAAAATGTCCTCTCTGCCCCATGGAAACATTTGTTGAATTGCCGAAAATCTGCTTTAAAACTGCAACATTTTCTCCACCCTCCCATGGCAAAAGGCCGTTAACTTTAAAGCTGCAAATTTTCTCTCCGCCGCCAAGAGGGAGGCCACTAAATTGTTTTGCATGCGAGGTGGGGGGCTTAGGTCCCCCAAAATCCTGCACATATTTAAGTTATTAGGGGTAATCAGAATGTGTGTCAAGTTATATGACTATGATTTGATTCATGTTTGAAGTGACATTTTATAATTACCTTCAAAAATGTTATTGTTTCACGACCCTAAAAAGCTATTTAAAAAAATATATAATTTGTTTGGCTCGCGGCCCACCACTCAGATTATATTTTGTCCAACCAACCCCAAAGGTTTGAGCACCCCTGGTTTAAAGTACATTTTTAATTATAATTTTATATATTTTTTATATAACCTTTATTTAACTAGACAAGTCAGTTAAGAACAAATTCTTATTTACAATGACAGCCAAACACCAGCCAAACTCGGACGCCGTCCTATGGGACTCCCAATCACGGCCGGTTGTGATACAGCCTGGAATCGAACCAGGGTGTCTGTAGTGAAGCCTCTAGCACTGAGATGCAGTGCCTTAGATCGCTGCGCCACTTGGTAACCCAGAGCCACCCGCTAGTACACTTTTCACATCGTGCCAACCCAAACCATAATGTGCTGGCTCAGATATGATCTTTTCACATGTCCTTTCCTGCATTGTTCCATAAACTATGGTACAGTAGATGCATAACCAGGCACAATAAAGCTCAGTTTAGCTTGTCTCAGTAGTGTGAAATGGCTATAGGTTTCCTCAGTCAGGTACCCACTTGCAGCTCCTGCTGGTAGTCCTAGTATGTACCCAACCTCTTCTCCAGTCTGTCTTCATCTCCTCTGTCCTCGGAGGTCAAGCTCTGTAATTCAACATGAGTTGAGAGTTAAGCCGTTTGACATGCTGCCCTACAAGTCAGTCACACATGGCTTAAATCAGCAGCAGCAGTCAGGACGCATGAGGTTTCACTTGTGCCCAGTCTAAGATGACAGTTTATGGTAATGGAGCGCTGCTCAGTTCCCCATTTGTCTGTAGACTTCTCACATAATGTGATGACACTGTCACTCATTCAAATACACTGACCTACCTTGGGCATTTTATAGCCTCCTTATATCAGAGGCTGGACAAATTTATGCAGGACTTTAACCTGGAGACCAACGTTTTGGAAAAGTCTGAATAATAACACTTTCCTGTAAACATTTTGCTTACATAAAATGTTAATAATTTCAACCTGAGCAGGGGCCAACCTCCACACCAACCAACAGAGAAATTAGATGTTACATTCTGGCAGGGCTTTTTCTGAGCCTATGGAAAGATCTCTGACACAAACCCTTTCTAATCCTACCATCAGTCATAATGAAAGCTCAGCCTTTCCCTGTTTCTAACACAGTCAACCCTGCGAACCATGTGGATCGACAGATAGGCCTATCTTCAACACAAAGCACAATGAAGATGAATTTGAGACATGTTGCAAAGTTGTCAGTGCCAGTGCTACTTACTCATCTTACTCATTTGGATTGAGTAAGACGAGTCATGTTTGCATTTTCATGACCAGACAGTCAGCTGGAGGTCTCTCTGAATATTGATAATGTTGCCAAATTGTTTAGTCCTTTTAGTCATAGTACAATGAATAAACTGTCCTCCTGCGGAGAGAGCGCGTGCAAGCCTTGGTATGCTTGACGTCTCATTTGATTATTTTTCCCACCAAGAGAGTCCACAGGCCTGCTTGTTGCCTGTCATGTGTATTATTGAGTTGCTCTATGGTCACTGTTCCCAGAAAAATTTGCAAATCTATAGCATTTCGTCACAATCCATACGCTTTGTTGGCTATTTGGTATCCTCGTTGCGGTAGTCGGATAGAAGTCATTACTTTAATACAATTCTATTTGTGATATGTTCATTTGTGACGTGTTGAGTTGTGGTGTTGGTTAACACCTTCATCGGTCTCACTACCACAGTAATATATTCAAACTAGAACCTGGATTGGCATTGTGGATTCTATTTCAAACGTAGGCTATCCCCATTTGATACTGTAACAACATGTTGAGGGATGTTCCTCTGTTCCGCCATTGTTGGTTTGTTTAGTGTGCCAAGGTGATGATGCACCTTTTGCACATTGTTAAAGTCAGATACCATGTCAGTTGAGGGACGAGCGTCACGTAGGACTGACATCACCTGCCGTAAGACAAAGCCTTTTGCAATGATCATGTCATTGTCTCAGTTACTTTAGTTGAATGCACTTATTGTTATTATAAGGCTCTCTGGATATGATTCTCTGTTTAATCAGTGCTTCTCAACTTTGGGTAGTAGTACCCCATGGGGTACCTGCCTACCTTACCTGTACCCAGGGGGGTACCTGCCTACCTTACCTGTACCCAGGGGGGTACTGGGAAAGGACCCATATGCCTAACCATCAGTTTTACATGAGGAGGGGGTACTTCAGGCAGATCAAAATGTGATTGGGGAACACTTCTGTGCTAACTGACTGTTTGTGCATCCCAAATGGCACCCTATTCCCTACATAGTGCACTACTTTTGCAGTGCACTATAAAGTCAATGTTGTGCCATTTGGGACACACACTAAGTAAAATGTCTAAACTGACTTTTCTCCTTCTGTGCCGCATCATCTCCCTCCGTCTTCCCTGCAGAGATCTTGGGGGTGAGCTCAGGGTGTCAGGGAGGCTGTCTGACCTGCTCTGATTACAATGGCTGCCTGTCCTGTAAGCCCCGCCTCTTTATCTTCCTGGAGAGAAATGGGATGAGGCAGATCGGGGTGTGTCTGCCCTCCTGCCCCAGCGGCTTCTACGGCACCCGCTCGCCAGACAGAAACACATGCACAAGTAAGTTGCATAGCTATCACCAAAGACGTTTGTAGCCTACCTCTACTTTTACTCTAAGGGCCGGCTTACATAGACAGATTAAGGCTAGTCCTGGACTAAAAAGCTATTTCAACTGAGATTCTCCATTGAACATGCTTTTTAGTCCAGGACTTGGCTTAATCTGTGTCCGGGAAACCATCCCGTAGTGTTTTAATGTATGTATTAGGTCTATTTTCTATAACTCCATGCCAGTAACTCCAATTACATTATTTCTTACACTAAAATGAAGAGATGATCTATATGCAGTCAATTTTCCTGTTTTAGAGTGTTGCTCATTCTAACATACTGCACGTTCAACAAATCACTTCTAGAGCAACATAAACATGCAGGCTGTTGACTGACTGACTATGTGTTTCAGAGTGCAGGCCGGAGTGTGATTCCTGCTTCAATAAGAACTTTTGCACGCGGTGCCGTGCAGGGTTTTATCTCCATCTGGGCAAATGTCAGGAGAGCTGTCCAGAGGGCCTGGTCTGCAGCGACACGCAAAGAGAATGTGTTCCCAGTGAGTCAAATATTAGACTATTACGTTATCATCAAGTCCTGATGGTGTTGGTATTAGACACGTTACGAAGAGGGGGATAGTGTAGTGTATTAGTGTTATATATTTGTTTCTATATCTCAATCACATGATGTAAAATGTAGAGTTAAAATAGCATATTGTATTGCATTTGATTTTCTTAGAAGGGAGGAGTGCAGTTAAATGTAATTGTAAAGGTCTTTGTTGTGTGTGTTGATTCGATTTGTAATAATATTATGTATGTGCTGGTGTTTCAGAGTGTCCTGCGGAGTGTGGTGCCTGTCTGATCAATGACACGTGTACGAGGTGCAGACCAGGCCTGTACCTGCTGCTGGGGAAGTGTCACCACGTCTGTCCAGACGAGTTTGAACCAAACGACAAACTCATGGAGTGTTCCCTTCAAGGTGAGCTCCAGAATAAGGAGGAGAGAGTGTTTACCAGTGGAGGCTAGTGGGGAAATCTGAGGATGGGCTCATTTGGCTGAAACTGGAGGATATGGAATACATCAAACACATGCTGTGTTAAGCATCCAGGCATAACAATAAGTCCAACCTCGGATTAAAAGTGGCACTAGCCTCCACTTGTGTTTACTTAAACAATTTACTTTACAGTGTCTTTGCCCATCTATACGTGAATTTTAGTAGTGAATATCTTTTGACTCTGCCTCTTGTAACATACAGCATGTATCTCCTCCTCTTTCTTCAGTGCCCTGCGAGGTGGGTGAGTGGGGCGAGTGGAGCCCCTGCTCCCGGTCAGGGAAAACCTGTGGATTTAAATGGGGTGAGGAGACGAGGACCCGGGAAGTTGTCCAGTTCCCTTCCGCCTATGGAAAACCCTGTCCCCCCATCTCGGAAAATAAAGAGTGTGTCCTCAAGAGGAGGCGATGTCCAGGTAAATACAATAATAACTATATGATGATCATTAGTAGTAATACAGCTCACTCACATCTCCATTCTGAGTACAATTGTAGGCTAGAGTTCCAGAACCAACTTTGTTTTTAGACTATAATCTGAAATTACTGGTCAGTAAACCGTAGCAAAACAGAAACAGAGTGTTTGTAAGAAGAGGTGGGGAGGACTCAGAAAAAAATATTTGCTTGTTGCTTATTATTATTTGTGTGTGTGGTTTTTTTAGTCATTGGTGGCTGAGGGGAGACTGATCATTCAGCAGGCCCTGACTGTAGCGTTAAGGGACAGATAACAAGCCCTCAGCCCCCCCAGGCCATCATTTCCCCAGGCCTTTAGCTCCCCAGGCCCCAGCCCCCCAGGGCCTCCAAGCAGCCTTACTTACAGCACAAACACAACCCCTCAGTAGGGATTCAGCAGAAAGGTTTACTGTGAAGCAGAAACACACAGACTCCTCAAACAAACTTTCTTGGGGAGCCATGAGGCGACAGGGGGGGGGGTCAGAATTAGTTTAGACTAACAACATCAGCTAACAACACACACACATACACCAACTTGTCCCTTTAAAAACCATAGGCGGTAATTTGTAAAGAGTCAACTGGTTGGGTTGAATCTGTCATTTAGGCTGTGAAACGTCTGTCGTCTTTCTCTCTCCCTCCTATTTTAACTACCCTGCCGCTACTCTCTCCTGCACACCCAAAGACAACACACCACCCCTCCTTCCTCCTAAATGGGGCTCCTGTTCCCCTGTCCCATGGTGGGGTGGGGGGCTTAGTGTGGAGTCAGTGCTGTGTTGATCCGCCTGGCGGGCCGGAGCGGGGTGGAGGCAGGCCAGAGCTGTGGGTGGGTGCGCGTTACACACTGCAGGCCGAGGCATCACACACACACACACACACACACACACACACACACACACACACACACACACACACACACACACACACACACACACACACACACACACACACACACACACGCGGTTATCGACCTTGCCCCTGCGTGTGATTACCCAGCTGCTTCCCCCGGGTCGGCCGGCCGGCTCCTGGAACATCCAGTGAGCAGGGCTAATTATCTGCTCTGGCGCGTCCCCTCCGCTCCGTGTTTACGTTCCGCATACGCCACGGGGTCAGTGGTCCGACCTCCGCCAACTCGCACTAATCCCCACCAGCCCCTAAGACACTAATACATCCTCCTCCCTCTATCCGTTCACCCCTCCATCTTCCCTCCATCGCTCCCCAAGGGCCTCCGTCCACCCCCAGACCAGGTTTATTTGTTATTTCTCCAGCCAAGTTTTGTCTTTCTCTAGAAAGTGCTCTCACTCCTTTTCTCCCCCTTTCTCTCTCTCTTCTTCCCGCTCTCTCCAGCTCTCCCTAATGGCTGTTGTTTTCTAACTTCTCTCTCCATCGGTCTTTTCTGTTTTTAAACAGAACGTTGTAACCTCCCTGTCACCCCCAGTCTTCCCCCTCCTTATGAATCAGAGAGCAGGAACTCTGAATCAACGGGGTTTTACGCTCCTTATCCATGAAAATGACAACAGGAGCTGGACTTTAAACAGGTCCAGTACATAGAGAAATGTAGAAAGTCACTGAATGAATCACGGGGAAAAAACCCTCACTTTCACTCTTCCTGTTTAGCATAACTCTGATTTGGCCGTTCCATCTCTCCCAAACTCTGTTGAGCTACTGTAGCCAGAGGTGTCCATGTCATTGCAGTGTACAGTGTCCTCCTCCCCCTTCTTCAACATGCTTGGTGGTCGTAAATGTTTACATACGTGTCCTCGCCTGCTGCCTTCCTGCTGTCTCCTTGGTGTTAACAACATTAGCTAATTTGCCCTCCAAACCACCGTTCACCTATCTATCTAGCCCAGCTAGATGGTAGCCCCCTCCCGCCCCCCAGTGAGGGGGTGCGGGCCAAGCGTCCCGTAGCCTTCAAAGCCCCGGGCATTTCTCCTGTGGGACAGCTCAGAGCCTTTAATCCCAGCCTGGCTCCCGCCAAAAGCCCCCTGGACGACAGTGCGCCTGCCATGGAGGATGTCAACCCCTCTGCGTCATTTGACTAATTATGCTCCTGCACATCCCCTCTCTGACAGCGGACCAAACAGTTTCCCTGCACGCACACTGAGCAGCATGGTGTCTAGTACTTTATACAACCTTTAAATGCACAGCATAGGAGTGTGTGTTCGAGGGTGGTCCCCAGAGAATTTCAGCTGTTTCTCTCTCCCCGTTTCACCCCAACTCTATGTTAAAATTGTAAATAAATCAAGGCCAGATGACAGTTCAATGAAAGTTTCAATTCAGCTAAGATATCTAGCTAGGGCTAAGCAACGTGAAAGCCAAGCACTTGAATAAACTCTTGTGAAGTTGCAACACTTTTGAAAGCTGTCCTTAGTTACAGTAATCTTATAATCCAGCTCTGTTGATATTACTTTTACAGTCATTTTTCACAGTTAATATATAAACCACATGCCTAAACCTGATCAAACTGTATGTGGACACACGTCTCATCAAAATGTTACACCCCCATACACACACACACACAAACCATTAAAAAACACTGCCAGTCATCCACTGCAGTGTAGCGGTGATGACCATGCTGGTAAGAATGTGCTAAATCTCTGTTGAGAGTGTTTCAATTTAAGTGTCTCCTTCGGGTCCCCTGCATTGCTAGACAGTTTACAAAATTCATAGACAGTTCCAACAGACAAAAGTGCTCTCTGATAAATATACCCAGTAATCACCTCAACACGAGCCCAGATAAAGTTGTGCCTTGGGTTTTAGGAAACCCAGAGATTATGACTAAGCCACTGAACTTTAAACGGTTATGACAAACAAAACAATATGTGTAGAAGGGACTTCCTGTGTTGAAAGAGCCAGAGGAGGGGTGGGATGGGGGGCGGAGTCAGATTCAGAATGCTACTCATCTCTTTCTCTCTCTATCATTCTCTCTCTCTCTCTCTATCATTCTCTCTTTTTCTCTGTCTCTCTTATTCTCTTCTTCTATCTCTATCATTCTCTCTCTATCATTCTCTCTTTTTCTCTCTGTCTCTCTCATTCCCTGTCTCTCTATCTCCGTCTTTCTCTCTCTGTGTGTGTCTCTCTCTCTATATATAAACATATACATACATCCCCGGTAAAAAGTTTGGAATATTACTCATTCAAGGGTTTTCTTTATTTTTACATTGTAGAATAAAAGTGAAGACATCAAAACTATGACATAACACATACAGTTGAAGTCGGAAGTTTACATG
The DNA here is from genome assembly GCA_023634145.1 of Thymallus thymallus. Taxonomy (NCBI): domain Eukaryota; kingdom Metazoa; phylum Chordata; class Actinopteri; order Salmoniformes; family Salmonidae; genus Thymallus; species Thymallus thymallus. Next base: position 19,070,048 of record CM042415.1, on the reverse strand, counting down.
CACTTAGGTTGAAGTCATTAAAACTCATTTTTCAACCACTCCACAGATTTCATGTTAACAAACTATAATTTTGGCAAGTCGGTTAGGACATCTACTTTGTGCATGACACAAGTCATTCTTCCAACAATTGTTTACAGACAGATTATTTCACTTATAATTCACTATATCACAATTCCAGTGGGTCAGAAGTTTACATAAACTAAGTTGACTGGTCCTTTAAACAGCTTGTAAAATTCCAGAAGCTTCTGATAGGCTAGTCCAATTTGAGTCAATTGGAGGTGTACCTGTGGATGTATTTCAAGGCCTACCTTCAAACTCAGTGCCTCTTTGCTCGACATCATGGGAAAATCAAAAGAAATCGGTCAAGACCTCCGAAAGAAAATGGTCTGGTTCCGCCTTGGGAGCATTTTCCAAACGCCTGAAGGTACCACGTTCATTTGTACAAACAATAGCACACAAGTATAAACACCATGGGACCACGCAGCCGTCATACAGCTCAGGAAGGAGAGGCGTTCTATCTCCTAGAGATGAACATACTTTTTGTATGAAAAGTGCAAATCAATCCCAGAACAACAGCAAAGGACCTTGTGAAGATGCTGAAGAAAACAGGTACAAAAATATCTATATCCACAGTAAAACAAGTCCTATATCGACATAACATGAAAGGCCACTCAGCAATATAGAAGCCACTGCTCCAAAACCGCCATAAAAAAAGCCAGACTACGGTTTGCAACTTCACATGGGGACGAAGATCATACTTTTTGGAGAAATGTCCTCTGATGAAACAAAAATAGAACTGTTTGGCCATAATGACCAGCGTTATGTTTGGAGGGAAAAGGGGGAGGCTTGCAAGCCGAAGAACACCATCCCAACCGTGAAGCACAGGGGTGGCAGCATCATGTTGTGGGGGTACTTTGCTGCAGGAGGGACTGGTGCACTTCACAAAATAGATGGCATCATGAGGAAGGAAAATTACGTGGACATATTGAAGCAACATCTCAAGACATCAGTCAGGAAGTTAAAGCTTGGTCGCAAATGGGTCTTCCAAATGGACAATGACCCCAAGCATACTTCCAAAGTTGTGGCAAAATGGCTTAAGGACAACAAAGTCAAGGTAATGGAGTGGCCATCACAAAGCCCTGACCTCAATCCTATAGAAAGGTTGTGGGCAGAACTGAAAAAGTGTGTGCGAGCAAGGAGGCCTACAAACCTGACTCAGTTACACCAGTTCTGTCAGGAGGAATGAGCCAAAATTCACCCAACTTATTGTGGGAAGCTTGTGGAAGGCTACCTGAAACGTTTGACCCAAGTTAAACAATTTAAAAAGCAATGCTACCAAATACTAATTGAGTGTATGTAAACTTCTGACCAACTGGGAATGTGATGAAAGAAATAAAAGCGGAAATAAATAATTCTCTCTACTATTACTCTGACATTTCACATTCTTAAAATAAAGTGGTGATCCTAACTGACCTAAGACAGGGAATTGTTACTAGGATTAAATGTCAGGAATAGTGAAAAACTGAGTTCAAATGTATTTGGCTAAGGTGTATGTAGACTTCAACTGTATGGAATCATGTAGTAACCAAAAAAGTGTTAAACAAATAAAATTATATTTTATATTTGAGACTCTTCAAATAGCCACCCTTTGCCATGGTGACAGCTTTGCACACTCTTGGCATTCTCTCAACCAGCTTTATGAAGACCCAGAAATACCTCTGCTGCAGAGGATAAATGCCTGAGATTGCAGCCTAAATAAATGCTTCACAGAGCTCAAGTAACAGACACATCTCAGCATCAACTGTTCAGAGGAGACTGTGAATCAGGCCTTCATGGTTGAATTGATGTAAAGAAACCACTACTAAAGGACACCAATAAGAAGAAGAGACTTGCTTAGGCCAAGATGGACAATGGACATTAGACCTGTGGAAATTTGTCCTTTGGTCTGGAGTCCAAATTTGAGATTTTTAGTTCCAACCTCAACCAAATTTAGATGGTTTGAGATGAGTCGGACCACAGTGAAGGTGACAGAACGACATATATACGGGACCCAAAAGCGGACACGGAGGCAGAGATATGATTGACTGTTTAATAGAATATATGGGGCAAGACAGGCTCGTAGTAAATGACAGGCGATGTTCGTAACAGGGGATCTGAATAGCAGTCGTCCAATAAGGGGATTCAGGCTCGTAGTCGTAGTTCAGGCAGCGTTCGGTACCGGGAATCAGAAGGGTGGCAGTGCAGAGGAGTAGACAGGCTCGTAATCCGTAATGCAGGCAGAGTTCGTTTAGCAGGAGATCAGAAGGTCGAAGGCACAGGAGGGAATAGACAGGGACGTAATCCAACAGGCAGGTAGAGGTCCAAATACCGGGAAACAGACTGGCAGAGTTAGTAATACGAGATAGCGCTGGAACGACTGACTAGGCAAGACGATCTGGCAAAACGCCAACAGAACCCAAGAGGCTAAATACCCAAACTGATTAATGATGGTGATAGGGTGCACCTGGTGTGGGGAGGGGACAAACACAGACAGGTGAAACATATCAGGACATGACAGAAGGAAAAGCATCCAACAAGTGCTCAGGATATGTGGGAATCATTGAGGTGAAGCTGGTTAAAAGTGACAAGAGTGTGCAAAGCTGTCATCAAGGCAAAGGGTGGCAAAATATATTTTGATTTGTTTAACACTTTTTTGGTTACTACATGACTCCATGTGTTATGTAAAAGCTGTCTTCACTTTTATTCTACAATGTAAAAAATAGTGCAAATAAAGAAAAGTGAAGAGTAATATTCAAAACATTTGACCGGGTGTGTGTGTGTGTGTGTGTGTGTGTATATATATATATATATACACACACACACTACTGTTCAAAAGTTTGGGGTCACTTAGAAATGTCCTTGTTTGAGAAAGAAAAGCTAATTTTTTGTCCATTGAAATAAATACAGTGTAGACATTAATGTATACGGCTGATTTTTTATGGAATATCTACGTAGGCGTACAGAGGCCCATTATCAGCAACCATCACTCCTGTGTTCCAATGGCACATTGTGTTAGCTAATCCAAGTTTATCATTTTAAAAGGCTAATTGATCATAAGAAAACCCTTTTGCAGTTATGTTAGCAAAGCTGAAAACTGTTGTGCTGATTAAAGAAGCAATAAAACTGGCCTAAAACGATTACAGGCTCAAAATGGCCAGAAACAAAGAACTTTCTTCTGAAACTCATCAGTCTATTCTTGTTCTGAGAAATGAAGGCTATTCAATGCGAGAAATTGCCAAGAAACTGAAGATCTCGTACAACGCTGTGTACTATTCCCTTCACAGAACAGCAGCTCTAACCAGAATAGAAAGATGAGTGGGAGGCACCGGTGCACAACTGAGCAAGAGGACAAATACATTAGAGTGTCTAGTTTGAGAAACAGACGCCTCACAAGTCCTCAACTGGCAGCTTCATTAAATAGTACCTGCAAAACACCAGTCTCAACGTCAACAGTGAAGAGGCAACTCTGGGATGCTGGCCTGTTCTTTTGCCCTTAATCTTTTATTTTTATTGGCAAGTCTGAGATATGTCTACACTGTATTTCTGATCAATTTGATGTTATTTTTATTAGCTTTTCTTTCAAAAACAAGGACATTTCTTGTGACCCCAAACTTTGAACGGTAGTATGTGTATATATATATATCCCTGTCTCTCTCTGTGTGTCTCTCTCTCCATCTCCCGGTCTCTCTGAGTGTCTCTCTCTTTCTCCATCTCCCTGTCTCTCTGAGTGTCTCTCTCTGTGTCTCTATCATTTTCTCTCTCTATCAGTCTCTCTCTATCAGTCTCTCGCTCTGTCACTCACTTGCTCTCTCTCTGTGTCTCTGTTCCCGTCTCTCTCTCTCTCTCACTCACTCACTCACTTTCACTATCTAGTTATCTCTCGCTTTTACTTTCTCTCTACACCCCCACACATTGTTTGGACCCTACACTCCTGCTGCAAGAGCAACCCACCAACCCCCTTTCAATAATGCCTATTTTACACTGCACTATACTCACACACACACACACACACACACACACACACACAGAACACAAACACACCCTACAATCTGCCTGGCCTTGTGGGATGTATGGGGGCCCCTCCTCCTCTCCTACCCTGAGCTCAGATAGTTCAGATACAGATTACGGCTGGGGAAAGCTAGCGCCAGCGCCAGTTGTCTCACCTTTGAGGCTGGTGGGCTTTCATTATTCCTGCAGACCAGAGCCAGGGAAGACTAAACAGAGTTGGATGGTAGGGCCCTATATCGCACTGGCTGGACCCCAGGAATGTGTGGGTCAGCGTTGGGCTGGCGCGCGCTACGAGCCCTTCTCTGCCTGGTCAGGACGGATCGGAGCTCAGAGCATGGCTGGGCTGATTAATGGACACAGGCGGAAGGGGGGGCCAGGGGGAGAGAGGGGCTCCGTGCCTACCTCAGCAGTTTCGCAATCCTGCTGCTTACACATGGACAGCACAACACGAAGAGGGCCAGATTCAGTCTGTTAATCTGTCTTCTCTCTCTCTCTCTCTCTCTCTTGGGTGTTTTATATTAATGATGTGGGGCTTTTTCAGCTTTCAGTGTTAAACTCTACAACATTCCATGAAATTGATTTGTTTATGAGATGGCACAATGTATTTAAAGGCTTTCTATTTGTGATAAAGCCTATTAGTGGAGAATTGCAACAGCTGAAACAAGCCTTGCTCACAGGGTGAGGACACTGTCTGTGATGCAAGGCTGACCTCTAGTGGTGAATAGGGGGAACACTGATACATTGGTATTCAGTTGAGATTTTTTACATAATCGTCACACCCATTCTCTCTTCATATTCATCTTGTTCTGTATATCATCATCTGAAAGTGCAGCTCCTGCCATGATCCTCAACCAGCTCTCTGTATAAAGTCATGTAGATCACTTGAAAATATCAGCGTTTAATCTACAACAGAAATCATTATGGAGATTGACCTGTTGACTAACAAGTATTTTCTGTCCTGTGTTTTTTCCATCTCTAGGGCAAGACAAGGGGAAGAAAGGGGAGCGTCGGGGCGAGCGGAGAAATCGGGACAACCGCCGGGACAAGGACAACCAGGGGGAAGGCCGACGGGAGAGGAAGAAGGACAGAGAGAAGGAGAGGGGGGAGGCAGGTGACCGGGAAGACTCTGAGAACAGGAACAAGACAGAGCAAAGACCCCGGAGAGGCCAAAACAGAGACCCTGTTGTCTCACCTGAGGGAGGAGGTCCTGCACAGTAACAGAGCCTGGAGGAACCCTCTCACTCCACCTCCTCTTTGTCCCCCTCAACTCCTTGCTGAAGGGGTGCTGCTGCTACCTGTATTATTTAAATCTATACTGTATATGCACACGAGAGATGGGGCCACTACAGACTCTAAGGACCTTTCCTCTACATACCTACCTATCTGCCCCCCCTCCACCACACACACACACACCACTGAGAGGCCGCCTCCCCCTTCCTGTCCTGTCCTCTAGTTTCACCAGACCAGAGAGACCCAAGACTGCTGTTGATTGGACGGGAATGTAAAAAACTGCTCTTGTGATTGGATGGGACTGTACAGAGAGGAAAGGAATGAGACATTCAAATGTGACAGTATGGGGATGATGTGTTTGTCACTGGGAGTCGGGACAATGTAATGCTTGTTGAATCGGTAATTTAAAAGGTTCCCGCCCAGTTAAAAACAAACTTTGCGTCTTGGTTTGAATGTAGATTTATTTTGTGACATTATGTAGAATTGTTGTTTAAATGTCTTTATGTTTTTGTTTGTTGTTTTTTGCTGAGTAAATTATCATGGGATTTCACTAACAGAAAGACAGACCGTCAGATTTGGTTACTGCATGCAGATGTATAGTAAACATATGAGGCAAACAGACTTAATTGATTTTGTGAAAGAATGAGGACGGACCACAGTGTTTTCCTCCCAACTTATTATTGGTCATGTTTGTTCAGAAGTGTCCTGGACAAAGTGCTAGTTTGCCTATCTGTGTAAGCAGGATCTGTGCTTTCACTAAAGCCACCTGAGCAGAAATAAAAAGCATCTGTATGTCAAATAAACTATAATGGGTTTGTACTTGTCGTTGTTTTTCATTTGTTATCTTTGGGCAATTCTTTGCCAGAAAATATGCCTGAAAATATTTTTGGTATCTCAGATTGTTCTGGCAATTCTCATAAAAACTTCATTCGGAGGAAGGATGTTTGATATGCTTTTAAAATTTGTATCACAAACCATAATTTGGGGGAAAATCATGATAAAAGTGGCCAATTTAGGCCCTTTGCTGAATGTGCAATCCTAAAGGAGGGCTGTGATTGGTTAATGACCTATTATGTAAATTTCTATGTATGAAATGGGTAATATATTCAAGTAACAGAGCAAAAGTACCCACTCTGAATAGCTGATGTACTTGTAGAGCATTACATTTTTTTTTTTTTTAACAAAATCAAAAAGGGTACTTTTGAGATATGAATAAAAATGTTGTTTTTTTTCTAAAAAATGTATTTCAGAATCAAGACACTCCATATTTTAGAGGACACTACAAGGAGTACAATGACACCACAATGTGTCTTTATCATGTACAGTTTTTGATACAAATCTAATAATCACATCAAACATCCTTCCTCCCATATGACGTTTCACACAAGCATGGAATCGCCCCTTTATTATTTGTCAAATCCATCCATAAACATTCTCTGGGGACCTGCCTGTCTAATTTCAGATTCACTGTGGTTGCTCAGTGGCAAGTCGTTTGAAGATATATCCATCCTAAACACAGTTGTTTTTAAGTTTATTTAGGCCTTCACATATATTTCATAAAATGTATGGTCATAGACAACTGAATCACACACAAAACCTTACTTAACCTTATTCGTGACTCCAATTCCAATGCATTACATTGAGCCATTAGTAATCGACAAATATGTTTTGATATCCAAAAGATACACTTACTGTACACATTTTAGGACAGCTGCACCCAGTTGTATTTTGAGAAATACATGCGATCCAGTCGGAAACGTGGAATGGAATGGTCCAATGGAAATGAGATCGCAAGATGAGAGGACGTGTGTGAAAACAGCCAGGTGCAACTTTGCAAAACTGCCCACAGTAACTGTATCTTTTGTATTTAATAATAATACAATTTAAATAATATTTCTCGATTACATGAACGTTAAGTTCCAATGGTTTATATTGCTGTCAGGGTTAATAACGTGTCTAAAAATTAAAACAGAGTGTCGGGATTGTAGTCATTGATCCAGCTGTTGTCCATACATTCAATTGAGAACTCAAGGACTGGGTACACTGTAATGTTTTAAAATAAAAAATAAGTAAATAAATTAAAAATGTTGTTTGCTGAATTTTGTTCATATGTGAATTCAACTAGAAAAGTATTATTTTGGCATTTTACCAACAGAAAAAGGCTGTGGAAATAGTTACACACACAGTGCTTTTAAGTCCAATGTTTTCAACATACATATTTGACACATGATTATATTGTGCATATTGATTTAAACAGTAACTGGTATTCACCTGGGATTTGAACTCACAACCTTTTGCTTCACAGCATATCAATCTTCTTACTATGCCACCATGTCTGTGTCAATAACATATTGTACACGTTGATATACATGATTACATTGTGCATGTTCATTTCTACAGTAATCAATATTCACCTGGTATTTGAACTAACAACCACTTGATTCACAGCATTCCAATCTTCCTGCTACGCCACCATGTGTGTGTCAATAACGGATTCACCTGTATCTACGGGGATAACGGCCTTTGTTCATTCCAAGATCTTAAAGATATATTAAAACTATCTGGCTCATCATTTTTCTTTATCTACAATTTAGGTCTGCCTTTATGGCTCATGGTGTTCCTTGGCAGTCAGCTTTGACGCTACATCCTATGCCTAATATTTTGAGTTGAAGATCGAAACAAAGGGTCTAGTATCCAAAATGTATATATATTTTTATGTAAACTTCTTATAAACCTCTTCCTCTCAATACTCTGTGGAAAAGAGACCTTCCAGGTTTGGATCAATGTTTTAGTTGGGACCGCGTGTGGTCTAATATTCAACAATTGTTTCGGAAATCCTGATCACCAACGGATCCATTATCATTTTGTACACAGGATTTATAAACTGTTTCATAATAAAAAAAAATAATGATGCTTCCTGTACAGTGTTCCCTCTTAATGAACCTGCTGCCTTTGTACACATGGTTTGGGAATGCCCTCTGGTATATACTTTATATTATGGGATGAAGTAGCTTCAAATTTATCCACTCTGTTGTCAGAACATATTCCTGCATTTCCTTTTGTTTAACTTTTAAATTATTTATCTGCTTTTCATGTATCTCTATGTCAGAAGCTCATTCTTCTCACTGGCCTAACGCCTGCAAAAAATGATTGCAGTACGATGGAAGCCTCCACAATCACTCTGTTTTTTTAATGTAATTTATATGGAGCATTCTACTGCTCGCATTCATCGAGCTAAAGAAGGCACTTTGAACCAATGGCTTGTTTACTGACACTTATTATTACTAAATACACATTTGATCACAAAACAAAAACATTACCTGTATTGCTACACTTCAAAGTAAATCTCAGCTCTGTTAAGTAGACTCAAGAAAAAGTATTTTATTTATCATAGTGATTTAAGGAGTAACATTAAAACAGAGAAATAAGCCCCACCAACAGACAACTATACAGAAAAATCTAAAATTGCTTAAATAAGTAAATCAAATAAATGATGACAGAATAGTCAGATTAACTGATAATTGACCAGTGGTGTAAAGTACTTCAGTAAAAATACTTCAACGTACTACTTAAGTAGTTTTGGGGGGGGTATCTTTACTTTACTATTTATATTTTTGACAACTTTTACTTCACTACATTCCTAAAGAAAATGATGTACTTTTTACTCTATACAGTTTCCCTGACACCCAAAAGTACTTGTTACAATTTGAATGCTTAACAGGACAGAAAATAGTCAAACTCGCACACTTATCAAGAGAACGTCCCTGGTCATCCCTACTGCCTCTGATCTGGCGGACTCACTAAACACAAATGTAATGAGTGTGACCCTGGCTATAAAAAATAAGAACATTGTGCCGTCTGGTTTTCTTAATATAAGGAATTTAAATTATTTGTACTTTTACTTTTGATACTAAAGTATATTTTAAAAACTACATTTACTTTTGATGGGTGACTTTCACTTGAGTCATTTTCTATTAAGGTATCTTTTACTTAAGTATGACAATTGAGTACTTATTCCACCACTATAACTGACACAGACATGGTGGCATAGCAGTTCTTATGTTGGATGGTTAACTATACTATACAGGTCGATGGAAGAGAAATACTTCAGTAGCTAAAAATGCATATGGTATGAGCGAGGGTAATAATAGTTTACTTAATAGACAGACTGGCTAAATGAACAGGTAAGTGAATATTTTGCATGGTTAAATTAGCTGTACAGGTAAATATACAGTTATATTTACAGATAAGTGAATACTTGCATGGTTACACAAACTGTACAGGTAAATGACAGGAAGAGATACTTAAATAGCTAAATGTGTGTATGATATAATTTGGGGTAATAATAGTAATTCCCTTAAAATACAGTCCTTAGTGTGCAGGGTTTAATTACAGACAAATTCACGTTGATACACGTTGACATATGATTACAATGTGCATGTTCATTTATACAGTTGGAACCAGAATTCATCTGTGAAGAGCACACTTCTCCAGCATGCCTGTGGCCATCGAAGTTTCATCAGCTGTCCAGGTGGCTGATCTCGGAAGATCCTGCAGTTGAAGAAGCCGGATGTGGAGGTCCTGGGCTTGTGTGGTTACACGTGGTCTGTGATTGTGAGGCCGTTTGGACGTACTGCCAAATTCTCTAAAAATACGTTTGACCCAGCTTATGGTAGATCAATTAGCATTAAATTATCTGGCAACAGCTCTGGTGGACATTCCTGCAGGCAGCATGACAATTTCATGCTCCCTCATCTTGAGCTTGATCTTGAGACATCTGTGGCATTGTGTTGTGTGACAAAACTGCACATTTTAGAGTGACCTTTTATTGTACCCAGCACAAGGTGCACCTGTGTAATGATCATGCTGTTTAATCTGCTTCTTGATATGCCATGCCTCTCAGGTAGATGGATTATCTTGGCAAAGGAGAAATGTTCACTAACAGGGATGTAAACACATTTGTGTAACATTTTTGAGAAATAAGCTTTTTTTGTGTATGAACTAATTCTGGGATATATCTCATAAAACATGGGACCAACACTTTATATGTTGCCTTTATATTTTTGTTAGTGTTGTTCCAAAGCCTTTTTTTTTTTAGGTAAGATGCCAATAATAATGTAATTTCTAGCTGAATTAACATGACACATTGAGCAAATATCATTTTAAGTTGACTGAATTTTTGCCAACGTTTTCTCATGTTGTGCTAAATTTGGGCCTAAAAAATATTTTAAGTTCAGGTGTACACTTTGACCGAAAAATGGCTGTGGAACCAGTTACATAATAATAATAAGTTTAAAAAAACACTAGATTTGTGGGTGTTTTTATTTTTTACAGTGTATACATACACTGGTAGGTACAGATTGTAACACCAGATAATGCGATTTAACCAAAGATTTTTGGTATTCATTTCTGGGAGTTACAGGTTAGGTACTGTTTGGTGTAGCACAGAGAATTTTCAACCAACCTTAATTTGGTGATACTATCTCCGTTCTCGATTCCGCCAAACATGTATCTTCTAAAATATCCATGTCCAGTCGCATGTGGTGAATTTGAATTTAGAAAATGCTACAGTATTAAAATTAATATTTTTTTTGCTCCATGAAGTAATACAACAATGCGTACGCCGCCATTTTGTCTATTTCAAATCTAGTTATCCTAGCCTACTATGTAAACAGATCATCTGTCTTCTTCTTCTTCTTCTTCTTCTTCTTCGGGCTTCTTGGCGGATCGCAACTAACTATCATTTGCATCTACCGCCACCTACTGTTTAGGAGTGTGGTCATCCATGGCAATTTACACTTATATTCTTATTGTCAGACCAGTCTCCCTACTAAAATATATAATTTCCCTATCTACCTCACTGCTTCCATCTCCCCCTCCCAAAATACCATTTAACCGCCATCTCCGTCCCACTCTCCTTACTCCTTCAAACAATCTTTCTCTCTTACAGTATAACACGTTCCACTGTCTCCCCTACCAAACATGCATCCCATATTCATGTTTTCATATTAATTTCAATGTTGAATTCAGTCCTGTATGTCCAACTCTTAATCTTCCCAGTACTACTTCATCTCTTCTATTCCCAGCACACCAGTGATTCACTAATTGTGTTATATTCTTCCTAATACTATAGTAAAATCTACCCTTACTACACACTTCCCACATCCTTTGCCATATATCTATACCTTTTTCCAAATCAATGTTTTAACTTCCCCTCTACTTAACTTCACCTCCACATCTACTCAATTTCTCCTCAGTGCTTCTTTTGCTAAAACATCTGCCTTTTCATATCCCTGTACATCCACATGTGCTGGAACTCAACAAAACTGCAATACCACCCCGCTTCTCTGTATTCCCATCACCATTGTCATTATCTCTACCCACAAATCTTCCATTCCTGACTTTCCGGATCTTAAACTACTCAACACAGCTGCTGAATCTGAACATATAATTACCCTACATGGTTTAATCTCTTCTACCCACTGCAATGCCAATATGATAGCAATAATTTCTGTTGAATATACTGATAAATCCTTAGTACATGTTTTACACATTTGAGTTTTGAATTCCGGAATAATAATTCCTGTTTGGATCCTTTGACCCATCTGTGTATACATCTACATATGAGTAGAATGGGATTTTAATGTATTGATCTACTCTTTCACCCACATTGTCTTCACACCAACCTTTCTTTTTTTCCAGCAATGTTAAATCCACATATGGTTGATTAAATAACCATGTTGGAATCGTACTCCATACAACACTCGGTCCAATCTCGAGATCTGTTAGTTCAAATGTAACCGCTTTGCTTTCTATTCATGCTCCATATCCCTTGCGTTTACACCTGCTATATTCCCAGCATTCTTTTAATACACCCTGACCAGGGTGATCAGTCCCACTGCCCTTTAGTGTAACCCAATATGCAAGCCCTAGTTTATGTCTTCTAAGTGACAATGGTATTTCCCCCGTATCTATTTGCAATGCCTCCACCGGTGTTGTTTTAAATGCTCCAGTACATAATTTAAGTGCCCTTGACTGTATTCAATCTAATTTTGACTGTTGTTTTTTCAGCAGATCCATACACAAAACACCCATAATCAAATGTAGATCTAATGAATGATCTGTAAATATCCAGTAATGATTGCCTTTCTGTACCCCAGTCCCTACCTACTATTGTTCTCATTAGGTTTAAGACCTTTTTACACTTTGTTTCTATACTTGATGTACAGTTGAAGTCGGAAGTTTACATACACCTTAGCCAAATACATTTAAACTCAGTTTTCACAATTCCTGACATTTAATCCTAGAAAAAATTCCCTGTCTTAGGTCAGGTAGGATCACCACTTTATTTTAAGAATGTGAAATGTCAGAATAATAGTAGAGAGAATTATTTATTTCAGCTTTTATTTCTTTCATCACATTAGTTGAAATATTATTCAAGAACTGATGTACTATGTCTATTGTGACTTCTGTGAAGCCGAGAATCTCCTGAGCCGCCTTAACTACCTCTGCGATCTTGTTTGTCCTGCTTTAATGCACTGAGCAGCAATTTATCGCCTTACAAATAAAGGCTATAAATTCAACACGATTTACCATCATTGTTTTATCAGTAATCAAACCTTCATGTACACACAACGTCTTAACTTAATTGTCATGCTCCACTTGACTATTTGAACATTCCACTATTTCCCGTCAAGTTACTATTGTGGTTAGTTGTGCAATATTCTTGGCATTTACCTTCTTCACTGCCTCAGCATATGATACATCATTTCCTACCTTATACCTCTGTGCTTCCATTGCCTTCTGTTGTACTTCACATCCACCATATGCTGCACTATGTTCACCATTGCAATTACAACATTTAACTTTATCTTCAGGTGCACATTTTCCATACTCATGCCCTCCCCCACACCTTGCACATCTCAACTGACTTCTACAAACATTTGCAATAAGTCCAATTCTTTGACACTTGAAACACTGCAGTGGCGGCAGCACATATTCTCTAACCTGAAAACGTATTGATCCCAATTGTACTCTTTTTGGTAACATTTCTTCGAAATGTATCAGAACCGTCGTAGTTTCAACTCTAACTCCATTCCTTTTACTACTCAAGTCTTTTTGCTTTCCCTCCTTTCAACTCTGTAATTTCCTCCATAGTTACCTTCAAGTCAATACCAGCAATTCCCCCCCTCAATTTGGCCTTAGCACCTGGTATATGGCACTTGACACTTCCTTCATTAAGTGACTCCATTTTCAGAATTTACTCTTGTTGCATTTTACTATTAACCACAATCAGTATTTTTCCACAACCAACCGGTTTGGCGTACTTAACTATCTCAATCTCCTTCTGAATTGCTTTTGTCAATTGTATTGGATTAAAATATTTCTCTAAAGGTTCCGAATACACCACCATCACTTTGTATTCTTCCATTTCACCCTCTCTTGCTGTCCTACGTTAATTGGTCTGTTATCACCACTCATATTTCCCCCACCACTATTTAACCCGTCATCCTCCTTCTGCCCTCTCTTTTTTTTTTTTTTTCCTTTTCTTAACCATCGTAAACTTTTCGTTCTCTGAAATACCATCCTCATTCATTGAGTTATAACTTGCATCTGGACTATCCGCCATGACGACCACCTCCCTAAACTTGTCATACAAACAAACAAAACTTGCAAGATCAGTCCTCTGTTAACTTGTCAAAAAAAACTTGTCCAAGCTAGCTTCTTAATAGCGCAAGATGTTTTTCCCTCTTAACCGCTGTTTGAGAATGTATTTTTACTCCCCGTCGACTCAATACCAAACCTCTTCCTACATATACGGCACAAGCTTCCATCTGTGTCTTGAAACCATCAGTCTCATACTCTGTCAATCACCGCATTCTTATTGGCAGACTCAACAGCCTTGGTTTCTCAAGTGACTGCCTTGCCTGGTTCTCTAACTACTTTGCAGACAGAGTTCAGTGTGTCAAATCGGAGGGCCTATTGTCCGATCCTCTGGCAGTCTCTATGGGGGTGCCACAGGGTTCAATTCTTGGGCCAACCCTTTTCTCTATATACATCAACGATGTCGCTCTCGCTGCTGGTGACTCTCTGATCCATCTCTACGCAGATGACACCATTCTGTATACATCTGGCCCCTCTTTGGACACTGTGTTTACTAACCTTCAAACAAGCTTCAATGCCATACAACACTCCTTCCGTGGCCTCCAACTGCTCTTAAACGCTAGTAAAACTAAGTGCATGCTTTTCTATCGAACGCTGCCAGCACCCGCCCACCGGACTATCATCACTACTCTCGACGGGTCCGAATTAGAATACGTGGACACCTACAAATACCTAGGCATCTGGTTAGACTGTAAATTCAACTTCCAGACTCACATCAACCATCTCCAATCCAAAATTAAATCCAGAATTGGCTTCCTATTTCGCAACAAAGCCTCCTTCACTCATGCTGCCAAACATGCCCTTGTAAAACTGACTATCCTACCGATCCTTGATTTTGGCGATGTCATTTACAAACTAGCCTCCAACACTCTACTTAGCAAATTGGATGTAGTCTATCACAGTGCCATCCGTTTTGTCACCAAAGCCCCATACACTACCCACCACTGCGACCTGTATGCTCTCGTTGGCTGGACTTCATTATATATTCGTCGCCAAACCCACTGGCTCCAGGTCATCTATAAGTCTTTATTAGGTAAATCCCCGCCCTATCTCAGCTCACTGGTCACTATAGCAACACCCACCCGTAGCATGCGCTCCAGCAGGTATATCTCACTGGTCACCCCCAAAGCCAACACCTCCTTTGGCCGCCATTCCTTCCAGTTCGCTGCTGCCAATGACTGGAACGAATTGCAAAAATCATTGAAGCTAGAGGTTCCTATCTCCCTCAATAACTTTAAGCATCAGTTGTCAAAGCTGCTTATCGATCACTGTACCTGTATATAGCCCTTCTGTAAATAGCCCACACTACTACCTCATCCCCATATTTATTGTTGTTATTTTCACAAATCTTGCACTCCAGTATATCTATTTGCACATCATAATTTGCACATCCTTCATTCCTGTGTTAATGATGATAATCTGTAATTTATTTCACCACTATGGTCTATTTATTGTCCTACCTCCTAACCTTACTGCATTTTGCACTACATTTTGCACTCTGTATATAGATTTTCTATTGTGTTTTTGACTATGTTTGTTTTCTGTGTAACTCTGTGTTGTTTTTGTCGCACTGCTTTGCTTTGTCTTGGCCAGGTCGCAGTTGCAAATGAGAACTTGTTCTCAACTGACCTACCTGGTTAAATAAAGGTGAAATAAATAAAAAATAAAAATAACAGCGGAACAGACCAATGGCAGGTATCGATGGACTGACCAATAGCATGCTCCAATGGGCGTTTCAGGTTATAAAGGAACGCCCATATTAAGAAACGCCTCGAATTGTGGTCTGCAATTACTTCATATTGCACTTCTGCGCTGATTCGAGAAAAATTTAATGTGCGTGTGCTGTGCGTGATTACGTAAAATCAACGTAGTCATTATACGTTAACAGGCTAAATACGTAGCTAGATAGACTTAGTACGGTGCTTTTTGTGAAGGAGAAAAACAGACGGGTGAGTTTAACATACAATTTAGATAAATGTGTATGATTTATAATCAATTTAAAATGTAACAATACATTAGGCACCGATAAATATAACATGCGAAATGACAGTCTTGGCTAAGAGAGAAGTGACTAGCTCTGTCTTTCTTTCTCGACTGAGACGGCATCTAGGCTAACTAGCTATGTTGTCAGTCCTAGATACAACAGGTTTCATTGTTTTGATTCCTCCTGAGGGTGGGTAGTTACCAGACTAGCTAACGTTAGTTTGTCGCCGTTCCAATGTGAATAACACTGAACATATTAAAATGTTATTGTGGCCGTAGTTGCTAACTTTGACGTTATGTAAAAAGAGAATGATGTCGAGTTTGCTAGCTCGGAGATTAGCCAACTAGCTAACGTTAGCTAGCGACCTTGCTAACGATGGCTTACCCTCGAAGAACAAAACAGCACCTACTGTTAGCTAACTATCTTCGTTTTTTTGGTATTTTTTCGATGGCAAAAATGTAAACACGATGCAGACTCAACTCTTTGGTCCTTGAATAACCTGCTGTATGTCAAATAGTTAGCTATACCTTGGAAAATAAATATGACACTGGGTAATAAATAAATGTGATACTGGATGACAACATAATTATGTTTTGTTTAAAACATCTGCTTCATGTTTATTTCATTGCCACGATACTAACTTGTATCGTCCTGGTCATTTAGCTAGCTAACTCAGGGTTTCCCTAACTCGGTCCCGGGGCTCCCCTGGATGCACAGGTTTTTCCCCTAGCACTAAATAGCTGATTGAAAGAATCAAAGCTTGATTATGAGTTGGTTATTTGAATCAGCTGTGTAGTGTTAGGGAAACAAAACAATTATACAAGGGGTGCCCAGGACCGAGTTTGGGGAACCCTGAGATAGCTAACAGTGTTAACTAGTTGTTTGACAGATGCCACAAAATACGACAAAAATCCATTAGTGTCGTGGATGTTCAATAACGTTACTCCTTAATCTAAGGACCTTACATGTTCTGTTTAAAAGACTAATTGGTTCTGGAAGACAAAGCAGCTAAATACTCCATCTAAACGTGAATCGATTCTCAATTGTGGTACGGTTTTATAAACATAAACCCCTCAACTTTCATATCACATCAAAATACAGATTTTAACACAGTTGCAGCCAATACATTATTTATTGCCGATATAAAATATAAGGTCCTTATGCTTCCAAAACCGTACCGCAAGCGATGCGTGTTAATGTCCAGACCGAGCGTTGTGGCTCTTAACCAAACTCCCCCTTCAAAAGACGCCTTTGTCCAATGACTGATGTGTAATGGAACAGAGGCATGATCAAGGGCTAGTGATAAATGAGCTTGCTAGTAACATTTATCTTAAACATTTTCATTTTAGCTAGCTAAGCTTACCCCATTTAATTGTTAACTAGCTAGTGTATTGGGAGTATGTTCCGGTCGTATTTTCGTGATTTTCTTAAAAATAGTAAAACTCTTTGTTTTTCAATGATCCAAACACAATATACTATTCATATTGTCATTCCCGTATTGTTTACTGGGTTTCCCGGAAAATGTATGTCGGTGCTATAACCTTTTTTGTTTCCTTTTGGCAGTGAGACATTTGAACAACCACCAACAAGCCTAATGCTACAGCAGCAACATTAGCAGATATTTCAGTAAGTAGCTACTACAGTGTCTCTGCCTATCATGTGTAGCTAAATAAACTGCTTTAACTTGTTCTGTGTATTGGTTGATTTCATTTTTGACAACTATGATGCTTGTAGTTCGCATTAACATCCTTTTCTGTGTCCATAATGGTCTCTTTTCTTTGCCCCTCACCCAAAGTACTTCCTAAGGATGGCTAGCTGCGGTGAGGTTGACCACTCTGTGAGCTCACTCCCATCCAGTAAGAAGGGGAGTGGTGACTCTGCCTGCTCTGGTTCCAGTGGCTCATCACCTGCCCTGCCTGTCCCAGAGTGTGCCATCTGCCTGCAGAGCTGTGTCCACCCTGTCCAGCTACCCTGCAGCCACATCTTCTGCTTCCTGTGTGTGAAAGGGGCGTCCTGGCAGAGCAAGCGCTGTGCTCTCTGTAGACAGGAAGTTCCCGAGGACTTCCTGGAGCACCCCACTCTGCTGTCTCCTGAGGAGCTGAAGGCCGGAGGGCGGGGTGCCACAGGGGACAACGCCTGGTACTATGAGGGGAGGAACGGCTGGTGGCAGTATGACGAGAGGACCAGCCGTGAGCTGGAGGACGCTTTCTCCAAGGGCAAGAAGACAGCCGAGATGCTGATCGCCGGGTTCCTGTACGTGGCCGACCTAGAGAACATGGTGCAGTACCGGCGCAATGAGCACGGCCGCCGGCGCAAGATAAAACGGGACATTGTGGACATCCCCAAGAAAGGGGTGGCGGGCCTCCGACTGGACACCGAGGGCGGGTCGCAGGGGGCCACTGCAGCAGGGAGAGGGAACTCTGCAGACGGGGCTGATACTTTAGCAGCCGCAGTGCAGCAGGCTGCAGCTGCTTCCACAGTCATGTCTGCTCCTGCCAGGCCTCCCACGTCTCTCGGGGGCCAGCCCGGCAGCCACACAAGCCCCTCCCTGGAGGATGCCCTGGCCCAGCTCCAAATCAGCCCCACAGATGCGCCAGAGAGGGCTGAGGTCGGGGAGGGAGAGGAAGGGGAAGAGGAGGCCACCGCCACACCCACACCCTCAATGTCCTCTGGTCCTAACACGTCTGGGTCTGGGGACTGGAGCGACGATGAGGAGGAGGAGGGGGATGGGGAGGCAGTGGAGCCCCAGGAGCAAAGACTGCGTTTGGGGGAGAGCCCAGAGGACAGGTCCCCCCCTGGGGCTGAGGCCTCCATCGGCAGTGTGAGGTCGAGAAGGCCTGACGGCCAGTGTACTGAAGTGTGAGCTCAACTCATCGTGAACCTCTGCACTGGAGCTAACATTCTCGGCTAACATAGGACTCTGAAACAGATTTAAACCAACCCCCACATACAACCGTCTCAAGGCAATGAGACGCTCCCATTATATTAGACTTAAAAGATGAAAATTACCCCCCTGAAAACGAGCTATAGTCCAAATTGTACTGGTGGGCCTTGGGAGCAAAGTCTTTCCCCATACAACTTGTTAATTGAGCGTTGAATTGTTGTTTTGTGTAAGTTGTTGGGACGTTGTTTGAACGTCCCCATACCTCCAGACAGTGTGTGATGCAGCCAAGATGAAAGATGGCAACATTTTTATTTTCCGAGACAAAAATGCATTTAACTGAATCGGGTAGCAGCCTCTTATCAGCTAATCAACAGTTGTTTTGTTATCAGATCAGTGGTTCAGTGTTTTCCCCTCTCTGCAGCAGATCTGTGTGTTGAGCTCTAGGCAGCTCCACAGTGATTAACACCATGCTCCATGACCTCTGATCACTGATCATAGCCCTAAGTCAGTCGACTAGATTTTAATTTGTTTCAAAAGCGAAGCGTCCAGTTGCTGATTTATCTGACATGCTAGTCTGTTTCATAATGTGTGCATGTGTTTTAAGAGAAGGATTGGGTTCTTAAACACTACTGGTGAAGAGGAGGACTGATGTTTTAGATTTGAGTTTAATTAACTGTAATTTCTTTGTTTTCCTCTGGTTGTAAATTCTATTGTGATTACTAAAACGGTAAGAGAAGAGCAACGGTTGCTAGGTGGCTCGCTGGCTGTCTCCTGCAAAACATTTGAAGTTTTAAATGTTATTGTTTTTATATTTCTTACCCGCTGACTGTCATTGTCATCTGTCCAGCTCAGTTTTACTCTCTAAAATAACCTTTAATTTCTGTAACGATTTTTGCTTTAATCTTTTGTTACATGGTTTGTCATTTAAATAAAATGTCTATTCATCAACCCAAAACGATGAGATTGGAAGTATTGTTTCTGTTCGATCAAAACAAAAGGTGAGCTGATCACATACCAATACTAGTGACATTATGCAAGATGCTGCCAGAAATAAGCTCTCTTGTATCAAGTCTGTCACAATGTATATTTCTCATGTGACAACTCATCTACACTATAGTAAATAAAAGTATGTGGACACCCCTTCAAATGAGTGGATTCAGCCTTACCTGTTGCTGACAGGTGTATAAAATCGAGCACACAGCAGGTGTCCACATACTTTTAGTCATGTAGTGTACCTCACCACTCGCTAATACCATGAACCCGCTGCTCCTGCCCTGCACAGGTCCACTTGATGCAGTATACCATACCTTCTTCAACAGGCAGGTTCTTCGTGAGCACCAACTCTCTCTGAATTCATCTCACACACTGGTTTGATATTCTGAGCACAGTGTATCTGTAAGCAACACCAAAGCCTAGTGTTTGTCCAGGAAACACATGACCTTTGTAAAGGGACGGGAGGGGAAGACCAAAGGCCTGTGTCCAAAATGGCTCCCTATTCCCTATTTAGTGCACTACCTTTGACCAGGGCCCACTATGTAGGGAATAGGGTGCCATTTGGGAAGTACCCCTGGCGGTGTGTTCTCCAGGGACAAAAGACTTGCCAGCCAGGTTCACGCCATAGTGAAGCTGGATCAATCAGTGAGGGGGAAGGAGCGGCTGACTCTAACCTAGATCTGTGCAGCAGGATAAACACAGACGGTTTCGTTGTTAGATTATTCAGAATTCACATGCATTGGAATGTCATGAATATCCTGCCTTGGTTGAAAAATAACACACCAGTGTTACAACAATATAATTTTTTTTATTTGAAATACAAATAGATTTTACTTTGATTTGTCATTATAAAATATTGTACTGTTATATTTGAATCTATAAATTGCAGCTATCTGCCAATTAACATTTTACTTTTAAAATTAAACACATTTTGATACCAGAAGGTAAAAAAGATATACAGTATTTTTAGCTTCACTTACTCCAGTCCACAGCCACATGCATAAATGCATAGTGTAGTTCAGAATATAAATAGCAGTTACAGTAGAAAATATAGCATATTATGTTTCAGTGTAGCTTGTTGAAAAAGCTTAAAGTTAACCGCTTTTGCACCGCAGGCCAGTTGAGAAGAATCTGTTGAGGAAGAACAGATAAAAACAACATCTTTGTCCTTCATTTGTGTCCAAGCTGATTCTCAAGGGTCTCCATCCTTTTTGACACAACCTCAAGTATTTACACATTAAGGAAGTTATTGATTTTAAACTAAACACAAGAGATAATGGTTGCATCCTAAATGGCCATTTCCTTTATAGTGCAGTACGTTTGACCAGGGCCCATAGGACTCTGTTTAAAAGTAGCACACTATACAGGTAATAGGGTACCATTTGGAAAGCATTCAATGTCATGACAATATTAATTATCTTATCTAAAGTATGTACATCACCCCAGGGCTGTAAAGGATATTATTCTGTCTCAGTCTCCTAAGCTGTTCGTTGACCTGCCTCTGGAAGAGCATCACGTTCTCACACGTACACATCTCTTCAGGGGAGGGTTTCTCTGTTCACAGACAGACACAGTATGGATTGTCTTTTAGGAACAGACTGACACAAATCAAGTGCAATACAATTATTCATTCACAGAGCCTCACAATAGACAGTACAACAATAGGCCTCCAATGGTATGGTTGCTGTTGTACTTCAAATCACCTGCAGGTGGCAGAGATGTACAGCATTTTCCCCCTGAACATAAAGTACTTACCGGCTCGTCAATAAATATTTCCTGAAATGCAGTTCATGAGAGAAAATCGATCTAACACACAGTATAAATAATAATATGGAAGTCTATGAGCACCACCTTCATAAGGGGGGAGGCTATTTTTGATTTAGTATTTATAGAATTTATAATTTATTTAAGATGAGAGGATGTGTGTACTGTGCAGGAAAAGTGTGAGAAATTATTAATATTGTGTATCTATGATGGATATTTAATAAGAAAGTTATTTTATATTGTATTTCATTCATTGCGTACCTTTACATATCCGTGACTTCAATTTGTCTACAATTTCTCCCATGTGGCTAAAATCTTCAGCATAGTACAAATGCTTATCATCTGGCTTGGAAGCAATTTCCCTGAGCTCCTCTTCGATGGCTTTACCAACACCAAGTGCATATATCGTGATACCTTGGGGCAGTAAAGCAGGTCAAAGGTCAGAAGGAAGTGGATAAATGACTCCTTTAAGATAAGATCGTACGTTATTAATGACTAAATGGCTCTGCTATCAGATCAAGTTCAGCAAATACAATGTAAAGAAACCGTACCAGCATCCTTTGCTTTAGCGGCCCATTTCGACACATCATCCTGGGATCGTCCGTCGGTGAACACGATGCTGACCCGTGGCATGTTGGGCCGGGCCCCCTCCTTGGCAGAGAAGCTGTACTCAAACATGTGACGCAGGGCAGCGCCCGTCATGGATCCTCTGCCCATGTACTGCATCAGCGACACGGCCCTGTTGATGTCCCGGCCTGAGGTATACTGACCCAGGGTGAACTCTGTGCGGACCTTAGTGGAGTACTGCAGAAGCCCCACGTGGGTGCCCATGCCAGACACGTCCAGAGAGTCCACGATGCCGTTTACAAACTGCTTGACCAGCTCAAAGTTGGCCGGTCCCATGCTTTTAGAGCCGTCAATCACAAATACCAGATCTATCACTCCATCTCCACACTCTGCCTCTGCCGTAGTAGAGACAAATAGTGTTGAGTCAAGTCATGGCGCCCCAAATCAACTATACCATGGCAAGACAGCAGCAGAAAGAACTAGCATACATCACTTAAATGATGTTGCTGATAGGCTACCAACTGGCTAATTTTACAATAATTGCCCAACATTATGAAGACCTGCGTGCAGGTTAGGGGTGCAACTTTGGTGGGGGGGACATATATATATATATATTCTTTTTTATCCAGTTGGATGAACACTCCAAACAGCCTACCCAACCGCTCGGATGCGTCCGCATGGTCCTAAAGCACAATGTTGCCTGTTTTGTATCACATTCCAATGATAAAACTGAGGGGGGGGGGCATGTCCCCCAGTACCCATTGAAAGTTACACCCCTGGTGCAGATCATATTGAAATAGTAATAAGGATAATTCTCATTAATAATGGAAATGTGTGTTCTCTACTCCAGGCTTCATGGTTCCAAAGACATACAGTCATTTTAATGCACATTGGGTAATAATGTGCATGAATATCCTTCTATCTGAGAGCTACTCTTTCTTCCTTCATGCCAGGTTCCTGTCACGGTCAAACAGTACAGAATATTCCTCTTAATCCAGGAAAATAACACCCTGGACAAGATGGGGCATCAGGATTAACCATGACCTCACAATCACAACTCATCCAAATTATGTAACATATAAATACCAGGATGGAAAAACACTCAGTCACAGACAGTCAGACCCATTACAAAAGAGGCAGTAGGTGTATAGTTGAAGGCAGTCCAACTTCCCTCAGTCACATAACCATTAATACGTAACACATTCATTCTAACATATCAATTTAAAGGGATGTGAATCCATTGGGCCAAAATAGCATGCCGCATAGAGAAGATCCTCTCATTACAGTGCAATGTCCAAAAGATCTGTTACAGTACAGCTGATAGTAAAACATGGAAGCATGCCATGGATTTACTCTTGCAGGTTCTGTTATCAGGTCTGAGTGTGTAGCCTTCTCGACATCTACACACAAATGAATCTTCAGTGTTCACACAGTCATGTTCACACCCATGGTTACCAAGGGAACATGGGTCAAGCTCTGCAGTGAGTAAAAGTGATCAGATCC
The DNA here is from genome assembly GCA_023634145.1 of Thymallus thymallus. Taxonomy (NCBI): domain Eukaryota; kingdom Metazoa; phylum Chordata; class Actinopteri; order Salmoniformes; family Salmonidae; genus Thymallus; species Thymallus thymallus. The sequence goes on along the minus strand of CM042415.1, from coordinate 19,046,412 downwards.
AGTTGTTAAGATCAATAAGCAAGACTTGCTAGTTTGTTGAAATCTAAGTCAAATGTTGAATACAAATTATATTTCTGTGCCTTAGGTGAGACTGAGAGCATACACTATTCTAGTGTGAAGCAGGTGAGACTTACTTTTGCAGGTTATATTATCAGGTCTGAGTATGTAGCCTTCACGGCATTTACAGAAAAATGAATCTTCAGTGTTCAAACACTCATGTTCACAGCCGTGGTCGCCAAGGGAACAGTGGTCAATCTCTGAGAGGCGTTAGTCACATCGGATACAAAGATAAAGGCAGAGAGAGAATGGGACAACGCATACTAATACTCTTTCAGGGAACTAACAATTCTACACTGTTATATAGAAATATAACAATGATTCCCATACTAACTACATTCAACAAATAAATACATTACAAATGTTTTCCTCAACACTCCCCACACAGTGAGCACAGCACTCTGTTGCTGAGTCCTCCATTGACTGATGTTTTGAATGAACAGTTATGAGTTAGATTAAATATATTTTAAACCATTTTAAGAGGCGTACTGGAGCTGCCATCTCAGGTGGGGGAGGTTGAGTATAGTTTTGTTAATAGCACAGCAACACAGTTCATATAACCAGAGTAGTGGTGAACTTACTGCTGCAGGTCTTGCCATCGAGGTTGAGAACATAGCCCCCCGTGCATCTACAGATGTAGGACTCAGGAGTGCTGACACAGTCATGCTGACAGCCATGGTTCCCCAGGTCACAGTAATCTATTCCTGAGGGGAACACTCACATAGATTGGCTTGAATTCGTACATTACTCTCAGGATGTTTACAAGAGATAAAGGAGTGAATAGATTCCTTTAATTTGGAATTTCCTTTATTTCCTGTAATACCAGTTGTTTCTGCCTATACAGTGGGTAGAACAAGTATTTGATACACTGCCGATTTTGCAGGTTTTCCTACTTACAAAGCATGTAGAGGTCTGTAATTTTTATCATAGGTACACTTCAACTGTGAGAGATGGAATCTAAAACAAAAATCCAGAAAATCACATTGTATGATTTTTAAATAATTAATTTGCATTTTATTGCATGACATAAGTATTTGATCACCTACCAACCAGTAAGAATTCCGGCTCTCACAGACCTGTTAGTTTTTCTTTAAGAAGCCCTCCTGTTCTCCACTCATTACCTGTATTAACTGCACCTGTTTAAACTCGTTACCTGTATAAAAGACACCTGTCCACACACTCAATCAAACAGGCTCCAACCTCTCCACAATGGCCAAGACCAGAGAGCTGTGTAAGGACATCAGGGATAAAATTGTAGACCTGCACAAGGCTGGGATGGGCTACAGGACAATAGGCAAGCAGCTTGGTGAGAAGGCAACAACTGTTGGCGCAATTATTATAAAATGGTCAATCTCCCTCGGTCTGGGGCACCATGCAAGATCTCACCTCGTGGGGCATCAATGATCATGAGGAAGGTGAGGGATCAGCCCAGAACTACACGGCAGGACCTGGTCAATGACCTGAAGAGAGCTGGGACCACAGTCTCAAAGAAAATCATTAGTAACACACTACGCCGTCATGGATTAAAATCCTGCAGCGCACGCAAGGTCCCCCTGCTCAAGCCAGCGCATGTCCAGGCCCGTCTGAAGTTTGCCAATGACCATCTGGATGATCCAGAGGAGGAATGGGAGAAGGTCATGTGGTCTGATGAGACAAAAATAGAGCTTTTTGGTCTAAACTCCACTAGCCGTGTTTGGAGGAAGAAGAAGGATGAGTACAACCCCAAGAAGACCATCCCAACCGTGAAGCATGGAGGTGGAAACATCATTCTTTGGGGATGCTTTTCTGCAAAGGGGACAGGACGACTGCACCGTATTGAGGGGAGGATGGATGGGGCCATGTATCGCAAGATCTTGGCCAACAACCTCCTTCCCTCAGTAAGAGCATTGAAGATGGGTCGTGGCTGGGTCTTCCAGCATGACAACGACCCGAAACACACAGCCAGGGCAACTAAGGAGTGGCTCCGTAAGAAGCATCTCAAGGTCCTGGAGTGGCCTAGCCAGTCTCCAGACCTGAACCCAATAGAACATCTTTGGAGGGAGCTGAAAGTCCGTATTGCCCAGCGACAGCCCCGAAACCTGAAGGATCTGGAGAAGGTCTGTATGGAGGACTGGGCCAAAATCCCTGCTGCAGTGTGTGCAAACCTGGTCAAGAACTACAGGAAACGTATGATCTCTGTAATTGCAAACAAAGGTTTCTGTACCAAATATTAAGTTCTGCTTTTCTGATGTATCAAATACTTATGTCATGCAATAAAATGCAAATTAATTACTTAAAAATCATACAATGTGATTTTCTGGATTTTTGTTTTAGATTCCTTCACTCACAGTTGAAGAGTACCTATGATAAAAATGACAGACTTCTACATGCTTTCTAAGTGGGAAAACCTGCAAAATCGGCAGTGTATCAAATACTTGTTCTCCCCACTGTATATATATATTTTTAAAGCACTTGCAGTTTATGATTAACCCACAGTACTCTGAAATCAATATCCAAAATGTGTTAGGATTTTAATACACTCAAGAGGTGTACTTACTGAAGATAATTCAAATGTGTCTCTAATCCAGTACAGTGCAACTTTATTGTGCAATTTGCATCAGAACATACACTCTTAGAAAAAAAGGTGCTATCTAGAACCAAAAAGGGTTCTTCGGCTGTCCCCATTGGAGAACCCTTTGAAGAACCCCTTTTGGGTTCCATGTAGAACCCTTTCCACAGATCAAACCAAATCAAACCCTGGCTGTCTGTTATGATTTCATAGTATTCTAACACCCTGGACACACTCCCCCATATGTCAGCAGCCAGTGAGATGATTCAAAAAGCACACTTCCTCTTGGAGATCTCCCCCACACTACTCTGAAGTTCCACTAGAGAACTAGGGGCATGTTCAAATGTGGGTGGACCTGGACCTCCGTCTGGCAACAAGATAGGCCCAATACTGTATTCGAGTTGGACTGATCTGGGGCATTCATCCCTTCAACTGCTTAAACAACTGATTGTGCACACTACAATATTCAAGCATAGTTGCATCACTGAGCCCATGGACTGAAATGTAACCCCCAAAAATGGTTTATTGTTTTCAGTAATAATACAGCATCAGATTTGAGCAATGAAAATACTGATGGAAATCTGGAATTCAGGTTAACCTTCACAAGTAGATAATTGACCTGTTTTCAGAGTAAATTCATGTTTTTGTTCTATGTTAACTTTAATCATAACCACAAAAAAAAGAAAGAAAGAAAGTAAGAGGAAAAACTAAGAATCTCACTTTGGCACGTCCTCGCGTCCTCGTTGAGTTCATACCCAAGCCGGCAGCGACACTCGTAGCCGAGTACCCCTGGCACGTTGGCACAGATATGGGCACAGCCATGGTCCACGACAGCACACGGGTCTTCCGCTACAGAACCAGGAGGACCACAACATAGGCAAAGACAGGATTTAACGCTACGGCTAACCCTTACCCTAACCCTACTCTTCTGCTGCAGTGCCTGCTATTCCACCAGCCCTAGCACTGCACCGTCTCACAGGCCAACCCTAACCCAGCCAGCTAGGCACCACTGATTCTGATTTTCTGCACTGACTTTATTCCTTGTTCCTCACTAGTGAATTGGTCTGTCCAAAAGCAACATACTTTCCATGCTCTTAGTTAAATGATGTGGTAAAGCCTGTTATAATAGACTTGAGCACAGTCGACTAAGTGGCTCACTCACCACGGCAGGTCTTTCCATCAGAGTTAAGGGTGTAACCCTTTCTGCACCGGCACATGTAGGAAGCTGAGGTGCTCACACAGAGGTGATCACACTGATGTTCCACCACAGAGCACAGGTCTGTACCTAATACACACACACATGCATGTACGCACACATGCACACATACCACCACACACACACACACACACACACACACACACACACACACACACACACACACACACACACACACACACACACACACACACACACACACACACACACACACACACACACACACACACACACAAATAATACATCTTTAGAATCTCCATCAATATAATGAATAAAGCACGAGTGTATTGAGAGATTAACAGAGAGAAAACACACACCTCCACACAGATTGGACTGGAAGACGGAGGAGAGTGTCTCTATCTGGCTGAAGTTGGCCACCAGGTACACATGCTCCGAGTGGGGCTCACTCCCAATGGCCCGCAGCATGTTCATATCCACCCTGCCCACACCGATGGCGAAGATCTGGATGCCCGCCTGCTGGGCCTGTGCCGCCACCTCCTCCACCGTGTCCTGGGGACGCCCGTCCGTTACGATCATGGCGATGCGGGGGATGTGCATGTTGGCGGGCCGGGCGCCCTCTGGTTCAGTGAAGGCTGTCTCCATGGTGTACTTGATAGCCAGGCCGGTCATGGTGCCTGTGGCCAGGTGGTCCATGGCCTTCACCGCCCGCTCCACATCTGCCTTAAATACAACAGTTCTATGTTTGTTAATGTGGGTGGGTTAGTTTATTGGGGATTCTTGTTAGACTGTTTCTGTGCAACTGTACTTGGAAAACCAAATAAACATATTGTCAAAAGAATAGAACAGTACTGAATAGTCCATCTGTCTCTTCTGCTCTGCTCCCAGTCTCACCACACGGCACACATTTGGGAGGAGCACAAGTTCAGCTTCATTGCAACATTCCTGTGAGTAGAAGTACTTTGCTCAAGGGCACAACTGTTTCGAAGGAGAACCTGTTCTCTAGGCTACCTTGTTGCTCTAGGTGTTGAGACAGAACTTTTTCCCCAAACTTTACTCTTAGGAAAAAAAAGAACCCTTTCAAAAGGGTTCTTTGGGGAGCAAGTGTTCTTCAAAGGGTTCTCCTATCGGAACAGCAAAAGAGCCCTTTTAGGTTCCAGATAGCCCCTTGTTTTCTAAGTGTGTACCTTGCTGTTGTAGGTGTTGAGACATAACTCTTTTTCCAGGCTACCTTGCTGCTGTAGGTGTTAAGGGAGAACTCGCTCTGCACCACACTGCCGTACTGCAGCAGCCCGACGCGCGTCGCCTCTGGCCTCACGTCCAGGAAGGCCAGGATGTTGGTGATGAAGGTCTTGACCTTCTCGTAGTCGCTGGGACGCACGCTGCGGGAGCTGTCGATGATGAACACAAAATCCAGGGGCTTCCCTTTACAAAGGCTCTCTGGGGAAAGACACAGGCATTACTGGAGGTACAGTAGGTCAGACCTACTATATGTTATAATTACACAGGATCTCTGAGGGAGAACACAAAGAAAGCCACAATGGAAATATTGTACTGTATATAGGCTTGCTGTAACTCTTTGATTAACATACAGATAATCTGACTGGAAGTAATCTTACTATACTGTATATAACTCTGATATTTACATGGGGTCTCTGTACGAAGAACCCAAAAGTTGGGTCTTACTTAAAGTACTGTAGTGTATAAATCTGACACTATCTGGTTGATTCTTTCTATTTGAGTTTGGACAGTGATTATTACTTTTTGTGCTCAGTCAGTCAGTCTGAGAGCAGAGGAAAGATTCTGAGTTATCTAGTCTCCAGTAGTAATCTGTAAGTCAGTCAACGTTAAACTAAGCCTGGGAAAAGACCAGAAGAAATATGTCTACAGGCTCCATACATCCCTGTAGAGAGGACCAGTTTCCCATTGATTTTACTTGATCTTTACTGTGAGGGGAAATAGATTAATATACATAATGTACATATGCACACACATATGGTCTGTATATTTTATTATATTGTACTGTATACCACATTATATTGCACTGTATATTCCATTAAATTGTACTGTAAATTCCATTATATTGTTCTGTATGTTCCATTATATTGTGCTGTAAATTCCATTATATTGTTCTGTATGTTCCATTATATTGTTCTGTATGTTCCATTATATTGTTCTGTATGTCCCATTATATTGTACTGTAAATTCCATTATATTGTACTGTAAATTCCATTATATTGTACTGTAAATTCCATTATATTGTTCTGTATGTTCCATTGTATTGTTCTGTATGTCCCATTACTCTAGAGGAGGTGGCGGAGAGACGGATCCTGGCCAAACTGCTGGCCATCATGGACAACGTCACCCACCCTCTGCATGCCATGGTTATGTGACTGAAGGAGCACCTTCAGTCACAGACTGATCCCACCACGGTGTGCCAGAGAGCGCTACAGGAGGTCCTTCCTGCCGGCTGCTATTAGACTATATAATGCCTCACCGGGGTGCCGTGCCGTCGGCAACACAGACCTGGAACTGTTGGGGTGTTAGGACCTAGTTTAACAATTATGCATCCATCCGTGAGTTACTCTGGTCCGTAATCACTCATTCACTCAGGACTTATTTATTCATTCAGGTCTGTATATACAATGGGGAGAACAAGTATTTGATACACTGCCGATTTTGCAGGTTTTCCTACTTACAAAGCATGTAGAGGTCTGTAATTTTTATCATAGGTACACTTCAACTGTGAGAGACGGAATCTAAAACAAAAATCCAGAAAATCACATTGTATGATTTTTAAATAATTAATTTGCATATTAGTATCCTGTCAGTTGTATCTTTTTTCATTGCTTTTAGTATATCGAATGTGCAATACGTGCATTTATCTGTAATTAAACCCTCTGCTAAGAACTGTATTTTAGGGGAATTACTATTATTACCCCAAATGATATCATACACACATTTAGCTATTTAAGTATCTCTTCCTGTCATTTACCTGTACAGTTTATGTAACCATGCAAGTATTCACTTACCTGTAAATATAACTGTATATTTACCTGTACAGCTAATTTAACCATGCAAAATATTCACTTACCTGTTCATTTAACCAGTCTGTCTATTAAGTAAACTATTATTACCCTCACTCATATCATATGCATTTTTAGCTATTGAAGTATTTCTCTGCCATCGACCTGTATAGTATAGTTAACCATCCAACATCCACCAATGTATAGTGTACATATTCAGCCAACCACCCATACTATGCAATGTCTTTTATAGCCTTTTTGCACTCCAGACATCTTGTATTTCTATACTTTTTCATACTGCCGCTCTATGTATCATGTATCGTGTATCTGTCTTTTGTGTACTTTCGTTCTGGCATTTTGCAACTGCCCTATGTTTTGTTGTAGCTACTTGACAAAGAAATGTCCCCCTCTATCTATCTATCTATCTATCTATCTATCTATCTATCTATCTATCTATCTATCTATCTATCTATCTATCTATCTATCTATCTATCTATCTATCTATCTATCTATCTATCTGTCCCATTATATTGAGCTATATGTCCCATTATATTGTACTGTATATTCCATTATATTGTACTGTATGTTCCATTATATTGTACTGTATATTCCATTATATTGTACTGTATATTCCATTATATTGTACTGTATATTCCATTATATTGTACTGTATTTTCCATTATATTGTACTGTATATTCCATTGTATTTGTATTTGTATTTATTAAGGATCCCCATTAGCTGCTGCCAAGGCTAATCTTCCTGGGGTCCGGCAACATTAAGGCAGTTATATACAACAAAATATATTACATTTCATAACACTTTACCCAATACATTTAGTGTGTTCCCTCAGGCCACTACTTCACTTTCATATATTTACAATACAACATTCATGTGTACATGTGTGTAGAGTGCATGTCTTATCATGTGTATGTGTGTCTGTGCCTGTCTCTTCAAATCCCTGCTGTTCCATAAGGTGTATTTTTATCTGGTTTTAAATCTGATTCTACTTCTTGCATCAGTTACCTGATGTTGAATAGAGTTCCATGTAGCCATGGCTCTATGTAGTACTGTGCGCCTTCCATAGTCTGTTCTTGACTTGGAGATTGTGAAGAGACGTTTGGTGGCATGACTTGTGGGGTACGCATGGGTGTCTGAGCTGTGTGCTAGTAGTTTAAACAGACAGCTCTGTGCATTCAGCATGTCAACACTTCATACAAAAACAAGTAGTGATGAAGTCAATCTCTCCTCCACTTTGAGCCATGAGAGATTTACATGAATATAATTAATGTTAGCTCTCCGTGCATATTTAAGGGTCAGCCGTGCTGCCCTGTCCTGAGCCAATTGTAACTTTCCGAGGTCCCTCTTTGTGGCACCTGACCACACGACTGAACAGTAGTCCAGGTGTAACAAAACTAGAGCCTGTAGGACCTGCCTTGTTGATAGTGTTGATTGTGACACAAACCACAGTATTTAGCTAGCACCACATTTCCTTTAGTACCAGTAATCTCTGTTGGTCTTACCCACTGAGTTGGACTGGACAGCCGAGTCATTGTGTCCTCTAGACAGGACGGATGGTCTGGGACGGCGTCTGTCTCTGTGGTCCACTCGGACAGCATCGCAGCAGAGCAGGAAAAAGAGCCCGACGGCCAGGGACCTCATCCTTGACCAGGGGGACCCACGGACGGATGGGTGGACAGACAGACAGCAGCTGGTAAAACAATAGCAGAGAGACAACCTCCAGTCCTGAGGATAAGTACACAACATCAAACACAAACACTGCCACTGATAGAGAGACTGCGGATGGGATGGGATGTCAAAACAGGAAGCACTTTCACCTCCTGCTTGCCTGAAACCACAACTTCAGATTTCACCTCACTAAGCCAGAATGGTTGCCATGTCACCGCCACACAGACGATTACCCTATTGCCTATAATGGTCAAAGTAGTGCACTTTATAGGGAAAAGGGTGCCATTTAAGACGCAGCCTACAGCTACAATGTATACAACACATTCCAGACCCAAGCTACCAGTGAAGGAGGTCTACAATCTATTATAAAAACATGCACCAGTTCCCTTCAGTTTATGAACTGAAATGTAACATTGGCGGCTCCTGGGGGTATTCCCATAGAGTATTTAATACATGGAACAAAACTCCAGTCTGAGTTGAGATGTTAAGGTGCTACAGGTGGTTTGCAGTGATTTAAAGCTGACTATAATACCCAGCAGACTGTTCCTCTGTCAGCTCTCTGCAGAGCCATGTGTTATAGTTCCCATCTAGGCCGCTACATACACCCTGGTGCTACACACAACACTCGACACACAACACACATGCAGCTGTTGACCGTACGGGCCATTCTGGAAGACATACAGTAGTTGTGTTCCATGGATCATGGTTTTAAAAGACATAGCCGTGGGCCATTCTAGAACACATATACCTGTGTTCAATGGGCTGTCGTAGAGGAAAGAATATAGCAGTGTTCCATATAGGGTGATGAGCTGATTACACTGAGTTGTTCCTTAATCTGTTCACAGGTCTGAGATGCAAAGGAGAACCAGACATGTTTATGATGACTGTCAGTGGCCTGAAGCAAGCATGGTCACACACTCATGGAACATCAATTCCTGTTCACCTACCACAGCTGCACAAGCATTTGGTAAGTGGAAAACCAGTGAAAAACAAGACACCGTGCAAGCACATGCCAGAGATTGATACAACAGTTGTTACTATTACTCATTCAGTCTGTAATTGAAAATTAAAAAGATGGACCATATATGAGTCCTAAAAAAGTATAGTTACAAAATATGGCCATGACCTTATGTATCTTGTCATCTTATGTTGAATCTCAATCAAACACATTCTAATGTGGAATCTGAATCATTTACTTCTATAAAACATGTTAAAAGCGTAGAGATCAGATTCTGTGTAGTAAACATGAAATCTGTTATAGGTTTTCATGCTTCAGCACGACAAAACAGCATAGATTATTGCCTATGGAAAATAACATTATCAAAGTATAAAAAGTCTCCTCACCTTAATATGAAAATGAAGTTTTGTGAACAGATCTGTCGGTATATCCAAATGAAAGTGTTTTAAAAACACGTAAAACAGGAGAAGTAAATCAGAGAATCTACCTGGGCGAGTGAGTCAAGCTGGTGGCTGTTGTGGTTGTGCAGTCAGTCAGTCAGTCAGTCAGTCAGTCAGAGTTAGTGAATATGCAGATGTCCTTTAGTTCTCTCTCTCTCTCTCTCTCTCTCTCTCTCTCTCTCTCTCTCTCTCTCTCTCTCTCTCCTGCTCTCTCTCTCTCTCTCTCTCCTGCTCTCTCTCTCTCTCTCTCTCCTGCTCTCTCTCTCTCTCTCCTGCTCTCTCTCTCTCTCTCTCTAAGTACAGCAGACTAGCCCCCTCTCCTCTGGGACTGACTGCTTCTGTGTTGCCTTATCTCTGTCTGACTCTAACCTGTGGACAGAAGCCTCCTATTGGAGCCATTATGTGGAGAAAAACAATTGGTGTACAGACCAGATCTTCATGTTTTCATTTTAAATTATAATTTTAGTATTTGAATCCCAATCAAGACATCTTCAACTGAGCCAGCCAAGCATTTTAGTAACCATAAATATGATCTTCTTTGATCATAAGTAGTGACCAATAACAGATATCACATCCATTGTTCTTACAGCTGACAAATAGCATTGTTAAAAGGCAATAAGTCAAATCAAATCAAGTGTGTCTACAATTCAACTGTACATTTCTCTAAGTAAATTACAAGCGTAATAGGTTTGCCAATGGTCAGATAGTTCAACTACTGTACTGTGGTCCTGGTCCAAGCTACAGTGAAAGAAGGATATTGTACCTGGAACTCTCCACATTGAACAGAAGGAAACAGTAAGCCAGCAATTTATGAAAAAGTGTCTAAAGCAGTGCTTTCAGTGCTCTTAACTTCAATCACCCTGAAAATAGACTACCTGTCTTACAATGAGAACGTTATGGCTCTAACAGCTCTTAAAGTCAATGGCCAACTAGTTTCCAAGTTTCATAGAGAATTTCCGTTATTCAGGTTTAAGAAGTAAGGAAAGGATGACAGAATTAGTGCCAAAGTCGGAGATAAACAGGCCATTTTAGTCCTTGACTTTTCCCTTTGGTTGTCATCTTATAGGCCATACTGGATTTGTCTCAAACCCCTTTTCAGAAATCTAGCAGTAGCTCCTGCCTTGGAACTGATAAAGTGTACAACGTAGTAAAATGAGAATACACCGTAAATACACACAGCATGATACTTATGAAATCAAAATAAAAACACATCTGTCTGTCAATTAAATGTGTTTTTAATAGACAAATAAATATAACTTCTGTGTCTTTTCATGCTGCAGCAGCAGACGGTTAAATGTGATTGAGTCCTCAGAAGACATCCCCCATTTGGGGAACAGCTTGCCAATAACGGCGTCCGGCAGAGCAGACAGGTCTGCTTACATTGGCTTAATTGAAAAACATGACCACCACTTTTTCCTTTATTGCAAACTACACAGATATAAGATCAAATGTACCTTTCATAAAACTCAACCTTTAAAAATAAAGAAATGTCAACTGAACAGAGCCCTGTTGTAATAATTCAGAATAACGACAGTTTTCCATACACACTAAACAATAACGTACGAGTAACTTGGTGATACGACTTATGCTCTTCGATCATGTCAGTAAATCTTTGGAATCCTTCCGTGCATAGCAACACTTCATACATTCTCTCAGTGCACTCCATCAGAAAAGAAGGTGTTCGTAAAAACAATCCAACAATGAACAGTGAGATCATAGGCAGATCTATGTGTGCTTTAGCCAACTCCACTGACTGTAATCGTTATTACATATGACAACGCACATACAGATCTGGGACCAGACTAAAGGAAAGAATCAGTAGTATTGGGGGTCCTGGGTCAAAGTATATATGTTTTTAAATTCATTAAAATACTGCTAACACCACACACCCAGTGTGACAGTTATCGAATGCCAACTATACAATTCATATTTGTTGACCCAGGTCTGGATGGAATGGCAGGTTGCTGTAGTACAATGGGGTCCAGTCAGTCAGCAGAACAGCTTCTTCATGCTATGTAGGGTGCCCCGTAGGGGGGAGGAGCGTTCTTGGATGGAATAGCCATGGTGTCGTCATATGGGGGTAACAGTACCTGGGAATACAGAATAAGGGGAGATCAAGATCAGAGTCTTCTAACGTGTGGCTGACAACAGACATCAAAGTGCTATTTAACTGTTTGACGTGGTTGAGAATATATTGGTTTTTGTCACTGGCAAAGACTACAGGCAGTAATATATAGTAGGTTGCATATTGGTGTAATTACAAACAGCAGCTGGTCAAATATACTCTTGAGGATGAAGTGAAAATAATGTGAGCTCCCAGAAGTGACACTGATGGCCATATATAGAGAGGTTGACAGAGGATTTCAAACAGATATGTAATGATTTTGTAATAGTCTGGATGGGAAAATAGAGAGATGAGAGAAGGAGGCCTTGAATGAATGTGGTACAAGTCTATTGAGAGGCCAAATCTATAGAGCGGGCCATGAATGCATGTGGTTCGAATCTATTGGAGCAGGTCCAGACAATCAGTGAAGTGAAACAATAGTGAAACTCAGAGTGATATTCAGTTTGGATTCCAGTCCACTGCAGACCACACATCCTATCTGACTGACATGAGTCAAGTTCAGTCAGCCAGTTCCTCTGTCTTTGATTAGGTAAAGGGAGAACTTTGTCTCAGATGTTCTCTCTTCAGACTACTACACACACACTCTCTTTCTCTCTGGGGAACCAACCAAATACTATCATGGGAAAAGGCTGGCCGTGTGTGTGTGTCTCAGATGTATGTAACCCATCCTGGTTTTCCTACTGACACAGAGACATACTGTAGGCAACATCTATGATTCAATGCATTTTAGATGGACCACACAGGTAGAGGATACTGTAACATATGGTTAGAGTATGGCGTTGTTATCCTCACACACAACAGTAAGGCACTGGTTAGGGGCATAATGGCATTACAGTCCAGACTGGAGTCATGTCATGGTGGACCTTTCTGATCTCAGACCAGTGATTTAATACTACACATTGTGCTTGATGTCCTGAAGCTATACTTCACAGGGGGGTTTCCCGGACAAAGATTAAGTCTTGGACTAAAAAGCAATGCGTGTCAGGAAAACCTCCCCCTCGGTGGCTCCACTCAGTACAGACATACCGACTTTCCTAATATGGAAGACATCACATCTACAGTAGGCTATCCCCGTTATTGTCTTACGTCAGACAGCGCGACTCCATCTGCGCTGATCGAGGGCTTAGCGTCGTGTAGGAGTGACGCCACCTGTCGGAAGGCATTGCAGTATCCCTGATTATAATACCTTGTCAATAATACACAGATAGCTGCAGTCTACCTTTCTCCCTGTAGTGTGCACTCTTTCAATCCCCACTATGGATTTAAAAGGAATGGACTGGTGTAGGAAATGCCCTCTAACTCCCTCAATCCACTGCATTTAAGTTCTGGAGGGGAGTGAGGGAGTGCACACTACAGGAGAGATGTAGGGAATCAAAACACACCGTAGACTCGTGGTGTAAATTCTAAACCATAACTACCAGCATATTTTCAGACCACTTGCCCACAGGAAGTATTGATTGAAAAGACCATCATGGTAGCAGCACAAACATGGTACAAACAATAGATTCTGATTTCTGGTCGGAGGGGATGGTCTGGGCCCAGAACATCATAATCATTATTTGTACTCTGCAAATTGACCACGATTACGCCCAACGAGATTGTATCACATATGTCAATTTTTTTGTGGGGATACTTGAACAGATTTCCTAAACTAAACTAATTTAAGCTGAATTCTTGGTGATAAAAACGTTTGGGGGTAAAAAAATAAAAAAATAAACTAAAATTACTTGTAGCCGACCCGTGCTCTACATGTTCAAAACAAACCATGAGCATCATGAACTATTTGTAGTGGCTTGGAATTGAAGGTCTATATTCTGGGGACAAATGAAAATACAATTGACATAATCCTACTTCATCCCTTTTGGACATCAAACTGTTGTCAATTACAACATTATACAGTGACACGTTCTACTGGTGGAACAAAACGTTCTGATAATGGTGTTCTTCTGACTCTCATCGTAGAAGTACAAACACTGTTCTGACAAGCGCTCACACTCCCCTCCTACACCTGCATTGTGACATCACACAGTAATCTGTTTACCCCGGGCTAGCTGGCTCAGCAGTGTTGCAACGGTCAGATTTATTTTTATTTTACCTTTCTTTAACCTGGAAGGGCTCATTGAGATTTGAAATCTCTTTTTCAAGAGCGTCCTGGCCTAGATAGGCAGCACCAAGTCATTACACAATTACAGACAGACAACGTGAAAAACTACAAGTAATCTAGTAAAAAACATAGGAGAATAACAAAAATCACAGCAAATTAAAAACATTGACAGGTCAAGGATTCAGCCTCAAAATCCTTCATCAATGACTTAAAAACACCAATCGGGACAAGTTCTTCCAGTTTAAAAGTATGTTGTAAGGCGTTAAACCAGACCATCCCCTTGCTAACGCCACATTTTCGGGCTGTATTTCTCCCCTCCCGTTTCATCAGTGGATAACATGTAATATCTACAGGGGAAGCAGAGGATAAGCGGCCAGGTGGCCAAGCTTGGGAAATATGATACCAGTAGGAGAGAGAACGAGAGAGAGAGAGAGACCGAGAGCTTTTCATTGAGTTGGCGGCCAATGTACTGTAGCCATATTAATGAGTTTGCCAGTGTGGACTGGAGCCCCATCCACGCAAGCCCCTTACTACAGCCCAACTTTATACTTCCTTCCTACTCCGACATAATGGCTTTACTGTTGGAATGCGCTCTCCCTCGCCCTCTTGAGGGGAACCTAACCTACGCATACTATAAACCTGATCCATGATCTGTGACTTGGAATAAGTGAATCCTTTTTCCATTGGATGTGAGGTTATGTTATGTTTTGTTTTCTTTGGAAACACACAATAGCATCACACCGAGATAAGATACATGTTTTATGATAAATGTATGATTTGTACTTTCTCCAGAATGCAAAGCAAAAAGCACAGGGAGTTTATGAGGAAGGAAGAGAGGGATGGTTATCATGAATACCAAGAGATTGATTATGACAGTACAGCACTGGTAAACTTCTAGATTGTTTTCAACTTTGCAAGCAAAGGGTTAGAGTGAATAACAGAAACAGTATATTTTTTCCAGCTGCTCTTTGAATTGGAAAATTACAACATATTATTGTAGGAGTAAATGCAATGTGAATATTTGTGGAAGAACATAACTGTCAAATGGTGGTTAGCATTCACAGAGGTGGTCTGTCTGGAGTATACGGTATGTCCGTTTCTTTTAAACCCAACTCACTGAACAGAGTAAATATACTACGCTGTATTACACTGTAGTAACTACAGCAGACTGGCAGAAAATAAAAACATGAACCACCATGTAATAATGTAGGAATGCAAACTTATGAAATTGTCATTTATTTATTGTACAGCGATTGAAATAGATGTTTGTATCCTGTGACTTACCGTGGTGTCATTAGTAGTGACGTATATCAGGACTTCTGTGGTGCTTCTTGCACGCACATACCGGTAGCAGTTCCACACACACGCTATCAGGTACGCCTGCAAAGGGAAAACCATTATCAAAGACATGAAAGAAAATTACTTTATCAACAGCTGACATGATTTAAAGTACAGTATCTAACGAAGGCTCAACGTTCCTCTTTATTCAAAGGGTACTGTATAGTTAAATCAGAAAACTTTAAGACTCAATCTCCAGGCCCATGCAGAGGGGTTTGATTCATTCAGGAAATGACAAAACTCAATCTCCAGGCCCATGCAGAGGGGTTTGATTCATTCAGGAAATTACAAAACTCAATCTCCAGCCCATTGCAGAAAGTATAGTACAGCTCAAATCAGGAGAGAGGCACAAAAACAAGCTCTCATTGTTCCCTGACATCCTAACATCATCACTCTCAGTGAGCAGTACGGTGGCTTTCTGGGGTTCTGACCTGTCCAGACAAACACAACACTATCTGGTAAAGCAGTCAGCTCCAATTAAACAGACTAGGACTGAGCGCATACACACATCATATACAGTGCCTTTTGGAAAGTATTCAGACCCCTTGACTTTTTCCACATTTTGTTTCGTTAGACTTATTCTAAAATGGATTAAATAAAAACAATTCCTCATCAATCAACACACAATACCCCATAATTACAGAGCAAAAAATAAAACAGAAATACCTTATTTACATAAGTATTCAGACACTTTGCTATGAGACTCGAAATTGAGATCAGGTGCATCCTGTTTCCATTGATCATCCTTGAGATGTTTCTACAACTTGATTGGAGTCCACCTGTGGTAAATTCAATTGACTGGACATGAGTTGGCACACAGTTGATAATGCATGTCAGAGCAAAAACCAAGCCTTGAGGTCGAAGTAATTGTCTGTAGAGCTCCAAGACAGGATTGTGTCGAGGCACAGATCTAGGGAAGGGTACAAAAAAGTCTGCAGCATTGAAAGTCCTCCAAAACACAGTGGCCTCCACCATTCTTAAAAGGAAGAAGTATTTAATCACAAAGACTCTTCCTAGAGCTTGCCACCCTGCCAATCGAGGGAGACGGCCTTGGTCAGGGAGGTGACCAAGATCCCAATGGTCACTCTGATAGAGCTCCAGAGTTCCTCTGTGGAGATGGGAGAACCTTCCAGAAGGACAACCATCTCTGCAGCACTCCACCAATCAGGCCTTTATGGTAGAGTGGCCAGACGGAAGCCACTCCTCAGTAAAAGGCACATGACAGCCCGCTTGGAGTTTGCCAAAAGGCACCTAAGGACTCTCAGACCATGAGAAACAAGATTCTGTGGTCTGATGAAACCAAGATTGAACTCTTTGGCCTATATGCCAAGTGTCACGTCTGGAGGAAACCTGGCACCATCCCTACTGTGAAGCATGGTGGTGGCAGCATCAAGCTGTGGGGATGTTTTTCAGCAGCAGGGACTGGGAGACTAGTCAGGATCGAGGGACAGATGATCGAAGCAAAGTACAGAGAGATCCTTGATGAAAACCTGCTACAGAGCACTCAGGACCTCAGACTGGGACGAAAGTTCAACTTCAAACAGGACAATGACCCTAAGCACACAGCCAAGACAACGCATGAGTGGCTTCGGGACAAGTCTCTGAATGTCCTTGAGTGGCCCAGCCAGAGATCGGACTTGAACCCAATCAAACATCTCTGGAGAGACCTGAAAACCAGCAAAGCACCCCCACACCATCACACCTCATCCATGCTTCACGGTGGGAACCACACATGCAGAGATCATCCGTTCACCTACTCTGCATCTCACAAAGACACGGCGGTTGGAACCAAAAATCTCAAATTTGCTCAGGCCAAAGGACAGATTTCCACCAGTCTAATGTTCATTGCTCATGTTTCTTAGCCCAAGCAAGTCTCTTCTTATTATTGGTGTCCTTTAGTAGTGGTTTCTTTGCAGCAATTTGACCATGAAGGCCTGATTCACGCAGTCTCCTCTGAACAGTTGATGTTGAGATGTGTCTGTTACTTGAACTCTGTTAAGCATTTATTTGGGCTGCAATTACTGAGGCTGTTAACTCTAATGAACTTATCCTCTGCAGCAGAGGTAACTCTGAGTCTTCCTTTCCTGTGGCGGTCCTCATGAGAGCCAGTTTCATCATAACGCTTGATGGTTTTTGCAGATTGACTGACCTTCATGTCTTAAAGTAATGATGGACTGTCGTTTCTCTTTGCTTATTTTAGCTGTTCTTGCAATAATATGGACTATCTTCTGTATACCAACCCTATCTTGTCATAACAACAGATTGGCTTAAACACATTAAGAAGGAAAGAAAGAAGGCACACCTGTTAATTGAAATGCATTCCAGGTGACTACCTCATGAAGGTGGTTGAGAGAATGCCAAGAGTGTGCAAAGCTGTCATCAAGGCAAAGGGTGGCTACTTTGAAGAATCTCAAATATAAAATATATTTTGATTTGTTTTGGTTACTACATGATTCCACATTTGTTATTTCATAGTTTTGATGTCTTCACTACAATGTAGAAAATAGTCAAAAAAATAAAGACCCTGGAATAAGTAGGTGTGTCCAAACTTTTGACTGGTACTGTAATGTATGTATGTATGTATGTATGTATGTATGTATGTATGTATGTATGTATGTATGTATGTATGTATGTATGTATGTATGTATGTATGTATGTATGTATGTATGTATGTACTGTATGTACTGTATGTACTGTATGTACTGTATGTACACACACACACACACACACACACACACACACACACAACTTCAATGAATTGACACCTCTGTCACTTTTACGGGCTCTTCAACAATACATAGTATAAACTGTAGACATCCATATGGTATATACTGTCTGTAGACATTCTGTAAGTGATTCCAAGAGACATTACTCAACGTGTTCAAAACACAGACCATCGTCAATCCTCTGTGGATGATATGCTGGTAGAGGTAGCAACATCTATACCAGAAGTAATAGAAACGTGCGGTCATCCTCATTACTACAGCATTCATACATTATATTTGCATTAAGATGGTCTCAGTAAGGTATCTCCACAGTTTTACAGGGTGACACAGAGCCTTACTGAAGTCTGTCAAAATAAATCACATTCTCTTTCTCTCAATCTGTTTCCTTCCATCTGGATGGTCTTTGGAAGACACATTTCAGTTGAATGCATTCAAATGTACAACTGACTAGTTCCCTTTTCCCTTTCTTTGTACGACATAGGAGCTCTGTAGCAGCAGCCTAATATAACTGGCAGGCCCTTTAGAGGGGCTTTTACAATGCCATAAAATAGAGGTCTGTAGTGTGGCGGGACGTTGGCAGTTAGCATCATCTGACAGTTTGTCAGAGCTAATGTGAAAGCTCCCTAACCTGGATGGGCCAAGAGCAACACTGACGAGGACCCTGCCTCAATGGCTCCCATTATAGTGTTATGAAAACAACCGTTTGAACCGCTGCAGGACCCTCTGTCCGTCCCCAAGGGTTTCTGCCATAAAAATAACCTGAATAATTCCCCCAGATGAGCACCATTTTCCTCTCTCACACAGCATAAGCACTGTTTTATCACTGGCATACAGTAAGTAACGAATATTACACAATGTGTTAGGAATCTGTGGTAGGGAAATCTGTGTGTGTGTGTGTGTGTGTGTGTCAGTCCAGTAGCAGTTACCTTGAAGGTGAGGATGCATCCGATGAAGAAGAGCACGATGAAGACCAGGCACATGTTGCTCATGGCCATGATGTCCTCTTTGTAGGGGAAGTTCTCAGGCTGTGAGGGTGACACCAGACGGTCAGACAGACAAAAGGAGCTGCAGGGAGATTGGGGGTAAAGAGTGTGGAGGGTGCGGGAAGTGTGGAAATATTGGCTACATCCAAAATGGCACCCAATTCCTTATATGGCGCACTATCTAGTGCATTATACAGGCAATAGAGTGTCATTTATTAGAATTGACTTTAGAGTCCTTACCAGCTGTTGGAGGTAATCTTGTATTGTGTTGGGGTAGACCACAATACTAACAGCCACCAAGGTGTTCAGTGCACAGTCAAAGACTTGGTAGCAGAAGAATGGGATGATCCAAGCAGCATGTTGCTGAAACAGGAAAATCAATTTTATGTTAGCCATGAGGGAACAGCATCTGAAGAGCTACAGCTGCAGGAAAGGCTAATCTATCTATCTATCTATCTATCTATCTATCTATCTATCTATCTATCTATCTATCTATCTATCTATCTATCTGTCTGTCTGTCTGTCTGTCTGTCTGTCTGTCTGTCTGTCTGTCTGTCTGTCTGTCTGTCAAAAACAGATCTTCAAACAAAACGTTCTGACCGATGCATTAAACGTAAATCAATGTGTTTCTGGTGGGAGGTTTGTTGAACTTACTCCAGTGGGACCCATCCATTCAAGACCATGTCTGTAAAGTTTTTTTAAACTACATTTGGACAACAAAGTTTAAACTATATTTGGACAATAAAGTTTAAACTACATTTGGATGATCCTCCTAGTGTCTTTATCTTTATGAGAGCAGACATAGTATACCAGTACAAGCAACAGCAGAAAGCTATTGATATGTGACGTTTGCTTACCTTATATGCACCGTAGGTCGCCATCCCAGAAATGAGTATCATCAACAACGAGATCGCTGAAGCAATACACATGTCTGGAATAGAAGGAAAAGGTCTGCACTAAAATATGAATAAATGTAGCAAATGATGAGAAAATCACTTGGTGTTTTTGTCCTTGGGTGGTGATTGAATTAATCTCACAGTCATTTATACATTTATAAACTCAGTTCATTCCTAGTTTGACACTGACTATGTGATAATGACCCAACTTTCTCTGTGTAGACGTGACCTGATCTTGATACTTTATGATACCATGACATTGAATGGATTTCACAGAAAACCAAAATACTATGTCTCCAACTGTCAGCGTCACAGTAATCCTGTCAGTAGTCTGCTGCGACAGAACAGAACAGAAGCCAGTCTGCTTTAGTTCTGTAACTAGCCTGAACTGAATCACTGCCTGCCTTGTAGAAATGTTCCATTCCACCTATCATGGCACATTGATTTGAACAGGGATGGCCATTCTAGTAATTCTATTTCTATGGCCTGCCTAATGCAGGGCCAGCTGGACCAATGGCAAAAGGGAGCACAGGATGGCTTAATCTGACCGGAACTGGGTCAACTCAGTCAGTTTCAATCAGACACTACCGTACTGACAGCCAGTGGCAGTCATATGCCGCTACAGTTCACTTCCAACCTGGGCAGAACCTAGCTGATTTAGCAAGTTTGAAAAGAGAGAAATTCTGACTATTAGCTGCTTTCAATGATATAAAGTGATTTATAAAACCAGTAGTTTTGGCATTGATATATAATGCCATAGTAGTTTCCATCGTTGTCATCACATACATAACAGACTGAAAGGAGTTGTCTAGAGCACAAACAGACTGGCCCGTCAGGCTACTTTGGAGGCGTGGCCTACGCAACGTCACACACATTTATCCCAGACATAAAGCTGTAGGCTACTTACTGGCGTCATCCATGTCATCTAAGTCGTTAGCCAGCTCAGCGCTGGTCAGATGGTACTGGTCGGGATCACCCAGGGCCGTGATGAGGATGAGCAACACCACCGCATTGATCAGCTAAAGGACATTAAGACATAAGGACCATGTGGACATTTGGACTGACAAATAAGATAGGAATAGGACACACATTGATACATCAAAATGAGGGAAACAAACGTTCAACAACAACATGATGGAAAGGCTCCACAAGCAGTTGATCACATTAATCGGATAAACACACAAGGACCAGTCAGACTGACAGGAGGATACAGATACATATGAATAGCTCAGCCTTTATTAAGGGATAACTTGTTCACCCAAATTACATCATAACTTTACTATACGTTTCCTTACTTAGGAACTATTTGTCTGTGGTTCAGGAAAGGAAACATTAATTTTATAATTTGAGTGAACCACCTCTTTAACTCAGCAATGTAGGCTGACATTCAATTTAATGTCAACATGTCACCATGATGGAAAGACTCCACAAGAAGAGGATAGAGGTGGTGTTTTAACTTTGAATGAATTATATTATGTGCCTAGGCCCTACGTGCATAATGGCAAATTCATTATTGTCATAGTCTAAAGGCTTCTACCTGACACAAGACCTGAAACCTGTCCTGAAGGGCTGAGTGTACTTAAAAATGAATGACACCTTAACGGAATAGTTTGTTCATCCATAATTAACAAACCAATCCATTAAATAAATGGTATCACTTGCAGCCAATCACAATGACAGACTACTTTCTGCAGGATAAACATGATCATTTAACATGGAAAAACGTCCTACAAATAATAACATACCGTTTTTGTTGGTCTAAATAGTGTTAAGTGAATAATAACGACTATGCATGCTCACCATATACCAAACCCCCAGGATAACGGTGCCCGTGCGGACATGACAGCACAGGCAGCATCTGGTGGAATGCCATCGGTCCCACGGGGAAATCATATTTGACAATCCGAGGATGAGGAGCCACTTCACAGATATCTATATGTAACTGTTTATGTTAAACAATCCAAATAGATCGACGACGTGAATTTCTTCTCCAGCGCGCGCGGTGTAGTTGATTAGACTACGCTTGAACTGTCGGCAATTAGTGCAAAAAATATGCCTCACGGCGGCTGTAGCGATCAACTCAGGCACGTAGGAAACATTGGACCACGTGACCAGAGCTGGAACGGATGAAGAGAACCGGTGATGTAACTAGTTGTTTCGAGAATAAATGTTCCCATCATCCCTCACCAAAAGCCGGGGAATTTAAATAGTTACACTGTAGCTGCCTGCTTTTTGTTGCAACCGTTTATTGGGATATGTTGAATAAGAATATTCAAACTTTACAATAGTGCGTTTATCTTTATGGTATAAGTTCACACAAAGGGCATATTTGAATCTATTGCAATTAAGACAATAAAGACAGAGGTAAAGGTAAAGTATCAAACACTTTAATTAAAATAATTAAACTTTGAGACGTTATCCCCAATCAGGAAAAATGGAAGCAATTCACATATTACATTTCCATCAAAGGCAGAAAGACAAGCGGAGAAAGATTCAGGGTGCAGAATAAACATGGTCCGACATAGAACTGAGACACAACAAATACATTAAAACTGTTTGTAGAGCACATGCCTACATTACCCAACCAATAAGGCATCACATTGTATTCCTGATTACTGCATCATTACCAGTACATCACTGATTAAAGCAGTTTGAACCCATCCTGT
Source organism: Thymallus thymallus (assembly GCA_023634145.1). Lineage (NCBI taxonomy): Eukaryota > Metazoa > Chordata > Actinopteri > Salmoniformes > Salmonidae > Thymallus > Thymallus thymallus. The sequence continues at coordinate 19,023,684 of CM042415.1, read as the reverse complement.
CTACAGCAGGACCAAACATTACTTTTCACTACACGCCGGTCAGTTGCTCAAGAAAAAAACAACTTGAGAAAGAGGTAACTGAGTAATAGGAAAAACAATAGAACTACAATATAGACAAATCAAATATAGAAAAGGGCCTTTATTTTTTATTATGTTTTTCATATGGCTTGGTGCGTTTTTATTACAAAGAGGTTACAAAAGGTTGAGGACTTTTTGAATCATCAACCACAGGTGGACAGGACAACACAGCCATCAATGGTAGAAGCACCTCCTACACGGTCTGAGCACAACACAGATGGTCAAAATAACAGCAAGTAACTGAAAGCATGTCTCTTTTCCATGTACAGCAGAACAGTAGAGATACCACTAACACCACCTGCATCCACATGCTAAACATGACTCCCTTGGGTTGTGTTCATTAGGCACCAAACAGCAAAAAAGAATGGACTGAAACGTACATTTTTCCCTTTCAAATCGGTTTGCTACCTATTGAACACGACCCTATAGTGTTGGACTTCACCTTTTGAGCAAGAGTCACTGCACCAATACGGTTAACGATATAAACAGCAAATAAAAAGACTGCAGAATAAAGGCCTGTAATGTTAACATGTGACTCTTCCTCTATAATATGAATCTCAAAGCCACAACATCACAATCACTATTAAATCAGGATTTATTATTTCATTTTCTAGATGTCTAATCATCAAACATGATCTTTCAAAAGATTCAATGGAATTGGAAAAAAAAATGTAATATGTGTCTACGATATTGATCAGAATCGCAGAATTTTGCTTTACAGTTCATCTATATCCAGTCTGCTTGACCAGGCTACATTTTGGACATGAAGCTGGCCGGTGAAAACTTAGAAGTTTGATTTTTCCAGGTTATTATTATTTTTTTTTTTTTAAAGGACAAGTATGTATATGTTGCATAAACAGGATGAACATCTGTTTTATCCAAAGTAATTTGCATATAACTTCATGTTCATGACTCCAACTCATGTTTCTCTTCTTGCCCGCTTCTTCTTCATCACTGGTTTGGAAGGCTGGCTCTCTTCAGGTTTTTCTACGGGAGAAAACACACAGGGAGAGAAAAGTCTTACAGTAGAATATGGGACTCCTTGTAAGACAAGACACAGGTTGTAAAAAATTGAATAGAACAGAAACAGATAAGACTTTAGAACCAGGAAGTGTGTAGAATCCACTCCAGAAGGATCACCATGGAGTGAACATTTTGTTTTGTTCTAGCCCAGTACTACCACCTGAATCATCCAATCTCAAAGGCTTGGATAGTAGCTGGGGTGGAACAAAAAAGTGCACCCCATGGAGGTGTGGTCCTCCCGGAGTCGATTGAGAAACAGTGCAGCTGTAGAGAAGTCTGAGTGGAGGCTGAGAGAGCGAGAAAGAACTGCAGCCCTGCCTGTATACAGCCTTGTGTTCGGTTAGGGTTGTAACATTTCCCTGGTTGGAGGATTCCTGGACTTCCTGCTTAATCCCAAATTAATTCCAGGAATCTTGCAAATAGGATTTCAGGAAAACCAGGGAATTTTGGGAAAGCTACCGAAATGTTGCAACCCTATGTTTGATACATTAAGGAGAAGGGCTGATGCAATAGCTCGGAGCTGGGATAGCCATAAAAAACTAAATTGAGAGAGGGGACATCTGGTAGTAATAACCTTAGCTGCTTCCTATGACTCCAGAAATCAATAGCTACACTTTGCCACAACCCAACCGGGGGACGACATCTGGTGGGGAGGAGGAAGGTGAGCAGGCACCTTGGTGGCCCAGTCAATCACAACAATATGGAGGCCCTGCCCAGAAACAACACCTAGCAGCCCATAACTCCCTAGGCACTAATATGTCTAGATCAGAATGGTTTGAGGGCAAGGTAAATATATTCCTCCTTTAATATGAATGTGTTTCTATTGTGATCATAGTATAGCAAGGAAGCAGTGGGCATATAGACTACAGTGGTGTAAAGTACTTTTAAGTACTACTTAAGTAGTTTTTTGGGGGCATCTGTACTTTTACTGCACTACATTCCTAAAGAAAATAATGTATTTTTTACTCCATACATTTTCCCTGACACCTACAAGTACTTGTTACATTTAGAATACTCAAGCAGGACAGAATTATGGCACCTATCAATATAACACTGTCATCCCTACTGCCTCTGATCTGGCGGACTCACGGAACACAAATTGTGTGTTTGTAAATTATGTCTGAGGTTGGAGTGTTCCCCTGTCTAATTAAAAAGAATACGAAAATTATACTGTCTGGTTGCCTTAACATAAGAAATTTGATGTATAGCATTTACTTTTACTCAAGTATGACAATTGAGTACTTTTTTAAAACCAGACACTTTTTAAAAACTTTTTCCACCACTGATAAGACTAGAGGAAAGTATAAAGTGAAGTAAGGTGTATGCAGCTGCTAGCGGACATACATAGTCCGTGGTCTGCAGCACTACCACCAAACCAGACTCCAGTGTGATTCACATATAGTTGTTCTGATAGACTTACTCTGTGTTGGAGCAGGTAGACTGTTCTGCTTGGCAGTAGGCTCTGTCTCTGCGGGTTGGGGCGACACTTGTGTGATGGGGGTTATGTTCTGAACCACCACTGGTTGCTCCACTCTTGCCTGGAGGAAGAAGAAGCCCTGGAATTAAAGAGGTTATAAAGAACTTTTGCCTCTAGGGGTGCTCTTGGGCCAAAAGGGGTCCCCTAAACGGACAGAAATATAGTGTCCTAAATGGCACCCTATTTCCTTTATAGACCTTACGGCCCCAGTCAAAAGTAGTACACTACTAGGGAATAGGGTGCCATTTGAGACATAGCCATCTAGGAGGTCTATAGAACAGTGTCACCAACCTTCACAGCAGCAGTGTTGACAGCCTGGACAGAAGGAACAGCGGGCTCCTGGATTGGCTGCTTCTTCACCTTGGCCTCAGTAACAACCTTTTTACTTGGCTCCTGGATTGGCTGCTTCTTCACCTTGGCCTCAGTAACAACCTTTTTACTTGGCTCCTGGATTGGCTGCTTCTTCACCTTGGCCTCAGTAACAATCTTTTTACTTGGCTCCTGGATTGGCTGCTTCTTCACCTTGGACTCAGTAACAACCTTTTTACTTGGCCCCTCTGACTCCTGTCAATCACAGACAAACATGAGCCAATCAGGAAGGCCACAGGTAGCAATGACCCAATGAGGGACATTACGTTGCTCCATTCCTGTGTAATAACACTAATTACTATAGTAACATTGTAATAATGTTGTTAAGGAGTAATCCAGTAAGTACTTAGTCTACGGTGTTACCTGGCCAGTAAGTACTGAATCTTCAGCTTGCTTCTTTTTCTTCTTCTTCTTCTTCGATTTACCAGTTCCATCAGCGGCAGGCTCTACCCTTTCCCTCTCTTCGTCAGAAACCTGCTGTGAAACAAAAACATTCAAAGTACAAAACTAAATCAAATGTGACACATCTAGACTGCTCAACCTAAATCAATTTAATCTGGCAACCTTTCCCCAACTTGAGTTTAAAAAGTCTAAATAATAACAAGGGGAATGTGTACAGTAAGCAGCAGAGATTTGTTTTTACATGAGAAGGCTCCAGAAATGTAAAATGTGCAGTTTTGTTCGACACAGGCTTTTAAAATGGAACAATCCCCAACTCACTACTATTACTCTGTGCAGAACCTTGTACAGGATACAGCATGGTCTCTTTACAAGCAACTGCTGCACTGCAGTCAAACTAGTCCCACTTCAAGGATGTAGTGCTCACTACCATGTGTCTATCCTCACTTATGCATATTCAAAAGGTTTTATTTAGAGGTTTTTAAAATGCAAAATAAACTAAATCCCTGTTCATGACGAAATGTTCTGTTTAACTAGGAAAATCTCTGAATATGGTTTCTCTCTCAACTCTACCAGATCATATTTACAATATTTAAATATAAAGCACGTTATTTAACCAGGAACAGGCCCTTGATGTTATAAACCTCTCGTGAGGGGCACCTGAAAAGTGTTGACAGGCTCTGGCAAGGGCTTCTCCAGGGCAGGTGGGGCAGCCTCTTCTGGAGCAGGGTTCTGACAGTTCCCCAACAACGCCTCTGGGGCATTCCAGTCAGAGACACCATCCACTGCAGCAGCAGACCCACCACCATCTGAAAACCCATCCGGAGGAAAGCTCTAGTTAAAACACCTCACAAATACACAACAGTTACAAATACATGGTACAGACAGAGATTATAATTTCACTCCAACAAAATCGGTCTCCTGACTACAATGCAGTTGTGCAGAATCACTGCTCTACAGACCATCTCGCAACCCATATACAGTCGTATGAAAAAGTTTGGGCACCCCTCTGAGGAAGCATAATAATTTACTTACTATTTTTAGTGTAGCAATATTAAGTTGTATGAAATTAAATCAGATGTGAAAAATAGGCTATGCAAAAATTTGGGCACCCTTGTCATTCTGTTGATTTGAATACCTGTAACTACTTAGCACTGATTAATTGTAACAATTGGTTTGGTGAGCTCATTAAGCCTTGAACTTCATAGACAAGTGCATCCAATCATGAGAAAAGGTATTTAAGGTGGCCAATTGCAAGTTGTTCTCTTTGACTCTCCTCTGAAGAGTGGCAACATGGGGGCCTCAAAACAACTCTCAAATGACCTGAAAACAAAGATTGTTCAACATTATGGTTTAGGGGAAGGCTACAAAAAGCTATCGCAGAGATGTAAGCTGTCAGTGTCCACTGTGAGGAACATAGTGAGGAAATAGAAGACCACAGGCACAGTTCTTGTTAAGGCCAGAAGTGGCAGGCCGAGTAAAATATCGGAGGCAAAAACGGTCAAAAACAGCCCACAGACCACCTCCAAAGACCTACAACATCATCTTGCTGCAGATGGTGTCACTGTGCATCGTTCAACAATTCAGCGCACTTTGAACAAGGAGAAGCTGTACGGGAGAGTGATGCGGAAGAAGCCTTTTCTGCACACACGCCACAAACAGAGTCGCTTGAGGTATGCAAACGCACATTTGGACAAGCCAGCTTCATTTTGGAATAAGGTGCTGTGGACTGATGAAACAAAGATTGAGTTATTTGGTCATAACAAGGGGCGTTATGCATGGCGGCAAAAGAACACAGCGTTCCAAGAAAAACACTTGCTACCCACAGTAAAATTTGGTGGGGGTTCCATCATGCTGTGGGGCTGTGTGGCCAGTGCTGGTACTGGGAATCTTGTTAAAGTTGAGGGTCGCATGGATTCCACTCAATATCAGCAGATTCTTGGGAATAATGTTGAAGAATCAGTCACAATGTTGAAGTTACGCCGGGGCTGGATATTTCAACAAGACAACAACCCAAAACACTGCTCAAAATCTACCCGGGCATTTATGCAGAGGAACAAGTACAATGTTCTGTAATGGTCATCCCAGTCCCCAGACCTGAATATCACTGAGAATCTGTGGGATGATTTGAAGCGGGCTGTCCATGCTCGGCAACCATCAAACCTAACTGAACTGGAGATGTTTCGTAAGGAGGAATGGTCCAAAATACCTTCATCCAGAATCCAGACACTCATTAGAGGCTATTGGAAGCGTCTAGAGGCTGTTATTTTAGCAAAAGGAGGCTCTACTAAATATTGATGTGATTCTTCTGTTGGGGTGCCCAAATTTATGCACCTGTCTAATTTCGTTTTTATGCATATTGCACATTTTCTGTTAATACAATAAACCTAATTTCACTACTGAAATATTACTGTGTCCATCAGTTATTTGATAGCTCAAAATGAAATTGCTGATCCAAACACCCAATTATTTATAAATGGAAATAGTCAGGGGTGCCCAAACTTTTTCATACGACTGTACTACTCATTATGTGATCAAGATAGCACAGGGCGTGGCGCGTAATAAATTATCTAATCTCTGATAGATTAATTTTATTGCCAATGTAAACTAAATACCACATGAATCAGATAATATACCTGGCCATTAAAACAGATCAAATATTTTTTTAACCAAACTCATAGTGCGTTTTGCCTTTGTAAGGCAGTTTACTTGTCTGTACTGTAAACCACACCATCTAGAGGCCAAAAGGTGATCCTAAACCAGGAGTCCACAAACAGAATACAAACAGTCAGTCCATTACATGCAGTGCCAACTCCTAGTCTGGTGGATGAGACTCGATTCAGGTCTTTAGCCTTCATCCCTGTGATCCCCGCATCAATGACAATCCATCCTCATAAAAACACAACATTGCAATAGAAAACCTCAGTAAAAATGTCATTGTACTGTGGATACTTTGCTGTATCCCTTGCAATAAAGTATGACTAATATAAGAATGTTGCATTACATATGCAGTATATTCCAGGGAAATATTACTACCATCATCACCTTCAGTCTCCTGCCCCCAGACAGCGGTGTCTTGGTTGCACTCAGGAGCGGTGCAGTGCTCCTGATCAGGAACAATGGTAAGGGCTGGGGACTCTTGGGGTGTTACAGCCCGGTCATTCCTTTCTCCAGTTACTACCGGAGCCTCCTCACTGCTGTTATCTGACACCGACACGCACACATTTAACACCCTTCAAGAACATCCACACATTGGCACCACTTTAAATAGTGTGCCTAAGAAAAGCATTCCAGCCAAGTACTGTACAAGTAAGAGCATGTAGTCAATTTGTTTTCTTAAAAAGGGACATGATTCGATTTAACTAGGACGCTAATTTTAATCTATATGTATATTTTTTTTTTTACCTTGAGCTGTGACGACTGCAACAGCAGCGACGACATCTGCCTTCTCAGCTTTGGCTTTGGAGGATTCTCCTGGGGAAATAACAGTGACGTTTAAAGGCAAGGCTGTAGCTATATTTCCATATACATTTATATTTCCGATTTGCAAAGGGAGAGCAGGTCAACACAAAGTCCAGTAGTCTGGAATCCAAACTGATACGCTCAGTTTCTCTATTGTTTCAGTGGTGAAACGGAGCGTGTCAGTTTGGATTCCAGGCTAACAGAGCAGCTGACAAGCAGCAGAAGCTACACCTCTCTCTCTGGGCTCGGAGTCCTCCAGGGTCTGTATTTATAGCAAGTCTGATCAACAGGGGACCAGCAAAACTCAATAACACGAGAAGACAGAGAGTAGCAGTCTCCCTGGATGCCAAATTAGTCTGTTTACAGAAAGCTTGTAAAAAAGAGTATGTGTGTATTAAACCAAGCTCAGGCCTGCTCAGCTGCAGCCTTTTGTCAACAGAGAGGTATAACATAAGGTGATAATCCTAGAGTTAGCTAGCTTTTGGGCTCCCAAGTGGCGCAGCGGTCTAAGACACTGCGTCTCAGTACAGACACCCGGGTTCGATCCCAGGCTGTATCACAACCGGCCATGATTGGGAGTCCCATAGGGCGGCGCACAATTGGCCCAGCGTCGTCCGAGTTTGGCCGGTGTAGGCCGTCATTGTAAATAAGAATTGGTTCTTAATTGACTTGCCGAGTTACATTATACATTTTTTTTAAATAAAATTGTTTACCTTTCTTCTTTTTCTTTTCCCTCTTCTCAGAGCCAGACCCAGGGACAGGGGCTGCAGCTTTGGGGCTGTCCTTGGTCGACTCTGTGGGAGGAGTACTGGGCAGAGGACCCACTCCTCCAGGGCTCCCTGACCCGTCACCTGTGGTCTTGTCTTTACGCCGCTGCTCACGCTTCTCCTTGTTACTGACCTTGGTCTCCCAGGTGCCTGAGACTGATAGAGACGAGGGGGCTGCACTGTTAGAATGTCAAGGCTCGGTGCCCGGTTTCCCAAAAGCATCTCAAGGCTATGTTCATCGTTTAGGGAGCATCGTTATATCTCTGAGCTGTTTCCCCAAACCATCATTAATAAAGTTGCTCTTGAAAACGCTTGTTATTTAACGACAGCTAAGAACGTTGTTAGATGTTTTTTGCCCTTCTGCGCCACTTTATACACAGAAGATCTCTGCTAAACACAAAATTAAGATGTTTATCCGTCTTTCTGTGACCCACGATAACTTCAGAACGAATGTGGCTGTGGCTACAAAAACAAAGTTGTCAATTTTTGGCCAAAATCAAAGACGTTTCAAATGAACAGTTAACTGTATTAAAATATAAATAGTGTATATTCTACATGCAACTATATATTTGAATGATATGGAAATCAATTTCATGTTAATGCGTTTGAGTTTTATTTAGCTATTTGTAAGCTATCGTATCATTTTTGCATCAATATATTTCATGGTGTACCATGTGCACAATGATGTGCCAAATCTTGATTTAGTGAGCTGATCCGTCATCAGTATTCATAAACGTAATGTTAAGGTAAGATTGGAAAGGGCGAACACTGATCCTAGAGCATGAATTCATGATTTCATCTAACACGTTCAAAGATGAAAGATTTTCGAATTTCTCTGAAAGGACGTAGCGATTAGCTGTAAATGTATGCCCCCATCGCACTTTGCTAGGCACAACTGATTAAAACAGTTGGTGGTATTAGTGGTGGTGCTGTATGTCGTACCTTCCTCTGATTCCTTGCCAGGAGAAGAACCTGTCTTAGCTTCCTTTACTGCCAGTTTCTGCTTCTTCCTGGTCTTCTTTACCTAAACATATAGAATTCAACATGTATGGTGGATTAATGCAACAAGGCAAAGAAAGGGAACATTACTGGTAAGGGAAAGTGGTAACATACAGACACTTCGTCCCCTGCACCATTAGAACAGAAACCCCATGTTATGAAAGTCACTCAATCAAGTCAACCCGGTCAAGCTAGGTCTATATATACCTGAAATCACATACACCATCCTGTACCGCTAAATCTGCCTACCAAGAGCCTTTTGACATGTATTTATAGGCATATACCGTACATACACTCTCAAACGCTATAAACTAAACATCTATAAAATCAATGTAAAAGTATTATTTAAAATGTCAGCAACTCAATGCGTAATGTGGCCAAAATCAACTATATAGAGTATTGATTGACAGACTGACAGTCAGCTGGGTTGAGAGCTGTATTTGATAATGGAGGAGCAACACTTGACACTAACTACAGTTGAAGTCGGAAGTTTACATACACTTAGGTTGAAGTCATTACAACTCCTTTTTCAACCACTCCAGATTTCATGTTAACAAACTATAGTTTTGGCAAGTCGGTTAGGACATCTACTTTGTGCATGACACAAGTAATTCTTCCAACAGTTGTTTACAGACAGATTATTTCACTTATAATTCACTATATCACAATTCGAGTAGGTCAGAATGTTACATTCACTAAGTTGACTGTGCCTTTAAACAGCTTGGAAAATCCCAGAAATTGATGTCATGGCTTTAGAAGCTTCTGATAGGCTAATTGACATAATTCGAGTCAATTGGAGGTGTACCTGTAGATGTATTTCATGGGCAATTCAAAAGAAATCAGCCAAGACCTCAGAAAAAAAATTGTAGACCTCCACAAGTCTGGTTCATCCAAATGCCTGAAGGTACCACGTTCATCTGTACAAACAATAGTACGCAAGTATAAACACCATGGGACCACACAGCCATCATACCGCTCGGGAAGGAGACGCGTTCTGTATCCACAGTAAAACGAGTCCTATATCGCCGCTCAGGAAGGAAGAATCCACTGTTTCAAAACCGCCATTAAAAAGCCAGTCTACAGTTTGCAGCTGCACATGGGGACAAAGTTGTTACTTTTTGGAGAAGTGTCCTCTGGTCTGATGAAACAAAAATAGAACTGTTTGGCCATAATGACCATCATTATGTTTGGAGGAAAAAGGGGGAGGCTTGCAAGCCTAAGAACACCATCCCAACCGTGAAGCACGGGGGGTGGCAGCATCATGTTGTGGGGGTGCTTTGCTGCAGGAGGGACTGGTGTACTTCACAAAATTGGTTGCAAATGGGTCTTCCAAATGGACAATGACCCCAAGCATACTTCCAAAGTTGTGGCAAAATGGCTAAAGGACAACAAACTGAAAAAGTGTGTGCGATCAAGGAGGCCTACAAACCTGACTCAGTTACACCAGTTCTGTCAGGAGGAATGGGCCAAAATTCACCCAACGTATTGTGGGAAACTTGTGGAAGGCTTCCTGAAACGTTTGATCCGAGTTAAACAACTTAAAGGCAAATGCTACCAAATATTAATTGAGTGTATATAAACTTCTGACCCACTGGGAATGTGATGAAAGAAATAAAAGCTGAAATAAATCACTACTATTATTTTGACATTTCACATTCTTAAAATAGTGGTGATCCTAACTGCCCTAAGACAGGGAATTTTTACTAGGATTAAATGTCAGGAATTGTTTAAACTGAGTTTAAATGTATTTGGCTAAGGTGTATGTAAACTTCCGAATTCAACTGTAAGCCAGGAAGCCATAGGTCCCATCTTTTAAGATTTGCTGCATCTGTAAGTTAAGATCTGGCAACCAGACACTGCCAGCTGGCCCCTACACAGTACAGTAGGCGTCCTAAGGGAGGCAGGCCTCTAGTCTAAAAGCCACATCATCACTAGTAAAACTCCACTACAAACTGCATAAGGCCCGTATTCATCTTCAAGGCATGTTTAGTGCAGACATCGGGATATTATGTATCTAGATATACCCAAGCAGACCTGACTTTGTTTTGCATACAGATTTAACTCTTTCACTTCAGTCTCCTAGGCTAACATACACGCATTTGCTTGTGCAAGCAACATTAGGCCTACCTCCGAAGCCTTTTCTGTCTTGACTTGAGGAGAATGATGTGGCAGTACTGGCAGGTTGTCTTCTTCAGTCATTCTTACTTCATCTTGAAGCTCAACAACTGCACGACCATTTAGCTGTGCTTTCTGTGAGACAAAAGAGAAGACAATGTTGAATTTGGAAAATATATTAGATTGGCTCATGTTACAGTTTTAATCTAGTTAGCATAATCATGCTAACGTCGGCTACTACTAACTAGCTATTGTAACGTTAGAGCTGTCAAAATTAGCATAGCATAACTAGCTAGTAAGGCAACATTGGAAACGTTACCTTTTCTGTAGGTTTCCTTTTCTTTTTCTTCTGTTCCTCTGTTCTCGCCGCCTTGATCTGGCTTGGTTTAGTGTTTTCAATGGTCTCATAAACTTCTAGTATGGTCGGTCGCTTCTTGAAGAGCCCGCGACAGGCCGAGGCCCACATAGCCACCATTAGCACAAGCCCAATGGAAGCTGCTAAGAAAATCAACCATGGCGGAATCTCGGGCTTCACTCCAAAATCTACCCCGAGTTCTGAGTGCAAGAGATCCAGGCCTGTGGATAGAAGCTCATTCAGTCGGCCTGCTATCAACTTGACCTGTTGACTGGTCGCGTCCTGCCAGTTCTCTGCCATTTGGGTTGATCTCGATGATTGACAGAATATTAAAAGCTAACGTTAACTGGCAAAAAAAAACGGGTTTGACAGGGCAAACAAAACCACGATCATCGCTAGCTTGTCATCCACCTAGTCGCTAAAGCGTTAGCTAGCTGTCATTCATGTACCATTTGAGTCAGTCGAAATGGATTCGCCTCATCTAGCGAACTTCGTTATGTGTCTCAGATCATATGACTGATGAACCGCTTTCTTGACCACGGTGGTAAAGCAAGAAGGTTGACGCAACAGAAAACCAGGCGGGGCTTAGCAGTATCCCGCGCTACGATTGGTGCAACGTCATCATGGAAAGGGTGGAGGCGTCCCTCTGAGGTCCTGACGAATTTCCCCATACAGTTATTCTATAATATAAAGTGTTGGTTTTCCGGACACATTAAGAATGGTGGTCCTGGACTAGAACAGATTAATTGGGGTTAGTTATCAGTATATTTTACTAAAAACCATGCTCAATGGTGGATTACATATCTTGAACCAAACTGAACCTTAGCTGTCCACCTGGTCAAATAAAATCAAAGTTTGTCATGTGCACCAAATACAAGTTGTAGACCTTACAGTGAAATGCTTACTTACAAGCCCTAACCAACAGCGCAGTTTAAGTAAAAAAGTAGTATTATGCAAACGATAGAGAAGTAAAGAAATAACTGTAAAATGACAGTAAAAAAAAAAAAATATATATATATATATATGCTTGAGTGTATTTGCCCAATCTAAATCATTGCAATCTTTGTAAAGTTTCCAAGGCCCGGTTTTATCAGCATGCCTAGCACTTATTGTAAGTTCATCGATTTAAACCATATTCAGAAAAACATTAGACAACAATAAAGAGACTTAAAAAGATAATTTGCATCCAAGTTTATTTTGAAATTCCCTACTCCCCCATACAAGAAAAATAATTACTTTCCACCAAGGCAGCAGCGAACTGTCAATGGTCGTAAGTATTCTGTTTAGGGCAAGGAACAAAATCATAATCACAGTGGGGTTTATTTTTTTTTATACGTTTTAAATACTTCTACTGCGGTCCTCTTTGGCTGGGTTTCGGCACACAGTTTGCTGTCGAGACAAATTCCTGGGAAGTAAAGGTTTAAGCCAATAGAGCGGAGCCGAGGGCTTCAACTTTACAAAGCCAATGCAGGAATGTATATTATCTTCAGAACTAAAAAAATTAAAATAAAATAAGAACAAGCAGTCTGTGTTTACAACACAAACAAAATAACCGCCAGGGGAGCGACAGCATTTTTGTATTTTCTTCGAATTCCATAAAATTGTATAGACAAAAAAACAAATCTACAAAAATGGAACTAGGTAAATATTACACAACAGGTAAACGTGTTTGTCAACCTCTACACAAAACCAAAGTTCTTGGTCTTAATGGCTAGTAAGAGTTTCTGTTTTAGAATCTGTTTGGAGGAGTAGAGTGGCACGTAGAGGCGCGAGATGCAGGTATTGGCCGTGGGCAGGTGCTGGTCGTCCGGAGGCCTGATGGTTATGGAGGGCATGGGCTGGAAGCCTTCCTCACTGGCTGGCAGAGACGGACTGGAGGTCCAGAAGTACACCTGCAGGGAGGGAGAGGGGAAAACACATTAGTCTCAAGGTTCAAGTTTATGTGTAATAAATACATTGTAATCATATTTTTGTATTGGAATTTGTCCAGATAAAAATGGCATGTAATAAGTTGGTAGTGAAAATTATTTCTTACCAGATCTTGCCTCTCTGTCATGCTCATCTTTTCCACGATGGACCAAAACCAGCGTTTGAACTGCAACAACTTATCAGCATTTTCCCCTGTTGAGATTCAGAGTGGAATAACACAATTAAGTGACTCAATCAAGGAAATAAAAACCATAAACTCAAACACAATTAAGTCATTTAAAAGTACAAACTTATTTTTGTTACAAGACTTCCAACTGCATAGCTAAAAGTGTAAGGGTGAGGATCAATAACCAAAGGAAACCTAAATACATCCAGGTTTTACAGTTCTAGGATCAGGTCTCCCCGTCCATATAATCTTATTCCATTGTGATCAAAAAGGCAAAACTGATCCTACATCAGCACTCATACTCTGAGATTCTTTGTGAATACGGGCCAAGGTCTTTGTACCAGATTCATCGTTGAAGGAGGTGAAGCTGATGAGCATCTGCACGTTGACCTCTCCACAGCCGTTGACCAGCAGCCTGAAGTCCTCAGCTGTCAGGTCCTCCAGGGCGTTCTTAGGAAGGACATCCAACAGACCCTTCCTCATCGCCTGAGAGACAAAACAGTATCTTTATATACAGTACACATACATCCTCTTTTCAATGGCTGAGAGAGAGAGTACATAGTATTAATCTTGCATGCATTTACACTCAACAATATTGTCTCTGTACATATCTAGGCTTATCCCTTCTCCAGTTTCAGACTTGACTGGTGTCAGATTTGCTGTTTTAGAAACTCCTATGGCCATTGTCATGCCAAAAACACAAACAGATCTGGGACCAGGCTAACTTTAGACCCAACTCAATACAGAATGTCCCACTTGGTTCCCCTTATTATAGTGAATGGTAATTCACTTGTATACAGTGCCACGTGAGATTGTGTACAACTCACATGAAGAGGTTGCTCGGCAACCACCAGCATCCTGTGTTCGGCGTACTTCCTCACGTATTCGTAAACGTTGAGAGGAGTCACAGGCATGTTGACCCCACCTGACAGCAGCTCCACCTGTTATAGCCATGGACAGCAGATATGTCATGTTAATAATATAACGCAATGAAACATAACATCCTCTCAGTCAGAATTAGTGTGCAGAGGGGGGTTTTCAAAATAGTCAACTTCTGATAAATGCAATTTCAAGTTAATGTTGCATGCACAAGTACAGTAAAATGCCAGTTGTGACAGAGTGCACTAAAATCCGAGCATGCAGTCAAAAATATAACAAATTGAAAAATTATATGAAATATTCTCCCTGTGAGTTCTTTACCTGTCCAGCCCCTTCCTCTTTGCACAGGTCTATGGCGAAGGCCAGGTCCATGGCTGCAAACACAGCCTCCGCCTCTCCAGCCTGAGAGTGACGGATCAACTGCCGCAGGCTCTCGTACATTACCGGGTCAAAGAAGGCAAAGTCATGCCAGTTCACCTGCACACAGACAAACGTACTGATGAGAACTCCATCTGTACACAAGTCCAGATATAGCGGTTTCCATATAGCAATGTACAACAGTAGAACTCATTACCTTTCTGCCAAGCAGCACCTTGATGACATGTCTGTTCAAGGTAATTGGACAGAGCTCATTCTGCAGCAGACACAGCCCTAGTATTCTGGAGAAAATAAACAAAACAATTCAATACTTTGAAGTAGGCTACTTATAATTGAGTTGTTTTACCCCTGAATACAAGTAAAAAAAAGAGGCTGCACTCCAAATGGCACCCTGTTCCTATGGGTCCTGGTACTATAAAGGGAATAGGATGCCAGGAGTCGGCCTGAGCGGTCCGTCCTTACCTGCCGATGTTCCTGAAGCAGTTGAGCCTGGCCTCCGTGTTCTTGCCAGGCCGGGGAGAGTAGAAGCCCCTCTTCCCAGGCTGGTAGAACAGGGGAGCGTTGTCATCTCCGTCTTCAGGCTCGTCCAGCTCCATGTCCACCACACTGCGGGTTGAGCCATGGCGCTTACGGTTCTCCTGCTGCTACAACCAGGACATTAGGAACTTTATACGCGATAGACAAATTGACAATTTACATTGTTATTTCAGCGTAAAATTATTAAAATCAGTGCCACCCAGTAAAATATAAGAGACTGGTCTTGAGAAAAGTTGCTAAAGCGTTTACATTAAACAGTCCCCTATATAACCTCTTAATATTAGAGCATGATATCATTGGGTGATCATGAGGAGAAAATTTGTATTATGTTATAGTAAACCTCTAAAAAATTCTAACCAGTACATGAATGTCACAAGGCTGAAGGCCACATTCCTTTTATTCTTCATACAACTTTCTCTCAGGCACGTCTAATGACTTGTGCCTGGACAGCAGAGCTGAGGCATAATGGGACCAGAGATGGAGAACTGAAGTTTACCTGTGCTTTCTCAGGAGCCTCCAGGAGACCCAGGTCTAATATGCTGTCAGCACCATTTTCCCTGTGGAAGGAGAGGGGTTTTAGTCTGTGTATCCTTTATTTTACTTTTATCTAACCAGGTTGTCCTATTGAGGTCAAAAGACTTCTTTCACAAGAGAGACCTGGCCAAGAGGGCTTCCTTGATATTGTGTAGGGTGACAAGATGTGTCCCAAATGGCTCCCCATTCCCTATACAGCATATAGGGGCTCGGGTCAGAAGTAGTGCACTGTGAGTAGGGTGCCATTTTGAGAACAGTGGCGAATAGGACACTGTCCTATACCTTCCATGTGCAATGAGCAGCTCCATGGCCTCCTCCACCCTGGCCCTGAGAGAGTCCTCACTGGCAAGGAGCAACAGCAGCTGGGCTGGGGAGAGCTCCAGCAGCATCCCTGTGATCTTACTGGCAAATGCCTGGAGAGGAAGGATCAACACGAAATCAGACACATTCTGTAGACTGTCCTGAGGTTCTCACTTATTCACCACAAATCACATAGAGCATTCCTTGTTGATTATATATAGATATTACGCATTATAGATTGAATACTGTATTTATAGATGATACTTCATTACTTTACAGATACTTCATCACAAGACAAGTATAATTTCTGTGCTGTAAAGCTGATAGGTACCGGCTGCATAGCGTGGACGCGGGGGTACAGCCTCTCTCCCAGGGCCTGCCTGTGGGCAGGTAGGGGGTCAGGTTCGTCACTGGGGTTCCCCTCAGAGGCCGGCCTGAAGGGCCGGGTGTCAATGGACAGCTGTCTCCTTGAGTCCCTGGAACACACACAGAAGGGAAGGTTAGCTAGCGCCCTCAAACTTTCTACACCATCGTGCCGACCCCAACCAAACTGGCCATTGTTTTACGGCAGATCGCGTCGCTCCTACGCGATGCTCGTCCCTCAACCGATCGGTCTTGTAGGATGTGGAACTCATCTATAAAAATCTATTTTGTCATCCGCCTAACACTAGTTCCTAATTCTGAAAATCGCTCTGGTCTCTGTAGCTATGACGCACTGGCTACTAAGGCAAACAACGCTCCAGCTAACAGCCTAGTACAAGCTTGTTTGAATGGCCATACAGTAGCCAGTTTGTTGATGAAGTTGTACAAAACCAAAGTTACGGGACTGTTCTCAGCAATCAGCATGTATCCGACTGACAGCTGGCATTGTGCCTCGGTACTTTGTAACATTTGGCCAACGCGATAACCACGCAGAGAGCAGTCAGCTGTGCTGTAGAACTCGGGGCACTAAGCACAGCAGAACAGATAGCATGAAAACTCATGTGCATAGCTAGAACTTCACTACAATAGCTAGCTAGAGGGCGTATTCAGTATTGAGTGTGAGCTGGCATTGTTAACATCCCTGCCCTTCGTTTCATATGGATTGATTTTTGTACACATTTCGAATTTCATAACTGATTCTACCACCACAAAACACCTTAGAATTAGGTAGTGAAGACTAGTGAAGAAAATGTCAATATTAGGTACAAGTTTATAGTTTTTGGTAAGATTGAGGATGAAATGGAGCTCAGTGGACAATGTCAACTTGTTAACATTTTCGAAAGTTAAGACAGCATATTGTAGCTGGGATTATTTGTAGCTATCCCATGAGTGTTTGGGAGTTATCAGATAGATCAGTACAGACGGCCGCCGCGCTCTGACGTGAGACAATGCAGTGCAGGCCAGAAACTATGGTGGATGCGTGACCAGGCCAGCTAGGTACAGCTTGGTTTGGCTCGGCAGTAAAAAAAAAAACTTTTGGTGTAGTTGACTAGTGTGATGTACAAGGCTGTAGTTACAACTTTAAAACTATGTTGCATTTGGATTGCTTCGTGTAACACCCGCAGCAACTGATAAGCAATTCATCTACAACTTGGTTGCATCCAGTCGCAGAAAAATTCTACTTTGTGCACTAGTTGCAAGCAACAGCCAATCAAAATGAATGCTTCGCACATGATCCATTTGAAGGTTCGGAACTCCGACCCAGTTGTCATGTCAACACAGCTGTCAGTGCTGCGGGAACCGCGATCAAGGTTGGTAGAAGAGACATTAGCCAAACGGGAGCTGTAAATAAATATTGGCATCATAGGAAGTCATGGTTAATGTACATGGTTTGGTAGTCAATAAATGTAATTTTACAAGTGAACCCAGACCTCTCTCGGTCCAATTTCAACTGAAATTGTTCAACATGAACTGCACTAGCTAGCTTAGTTCGTTGCTAGCTTGGTTAGCTCGTTCCTAGCTAGCTAAATAAAACAGTGCTGGCAATTTCATCTTAACTAGCTAGCTAAATTGTACAGCCAGCATTTTGTCCAAATCCATTCTTATACAACAACCATACGGTTGGATAAACAATTAATTTGTGAAATTATGATGCAATGCAGCAGATGACATTAGGTGAGTTAAGAATTCTCAAACCATATGAAATAATGACAATAGCAGCTTCAATTTGATTGGCTGTTGCACGCAATTTTCGAGTTACTTTGTGCATGATCAAAGTTGCTTGAGAGGTCACTTGCAACCTGTAACCTCAACTAAATTTGCTTTGTGTAACTCCAGCCTTAACAGATTAAGGTCAAATGTTTTCTGAAAGACAACATGTCTTAATAGCCCACAACACACTACAACCACAGGGTTGGTGGGCAGGGAGGTGGGTCTCTCACCTGTCTCGGTCTCTCCGAGAGCCGGCTCGGAGCCCTCCACTCCTCCGCTCCCTCTCCCGATCTCTGTTCCTCAGCCGCTGCATCAGATCTACACACAGAGGGAGACGTTAGGAAAGATATACATCTCTGTTCTGTTCTGTTCGGAAATTCCTCTTGCTTTCCCCAGAGTGTTGGTAGTTGTAAGTTGTCACCACCACCATGTTACAATGCCATTTGGGTTAATTAATAAATTGACGCTAGTAGTTTCATACTCAATGTCATACTTGAGTTGTAATCGTGATGACACGTACTGCTGGCCTGCATGCCCTTGCTGACGCTCTGCACACAGTCCAGGTTGGGCAGCTTGTCATTGGACAGGAAGGCCAGGGCAATGGCTGTGTAGAAGCTACGGGCCACGCCACTACCCTCGCCCGGCTCGTCCTTGAAGGTGACCTTGACGCGGTGCACAGCCATGGGTGTGGTGGTGCAGCGCCGGCCGAAGTGGGTGTTTAGCTGCCTCATGGTCTGCTGGATCAGCTGGTCACGGTCACGGTCCACCTCCAGGGCCAGGTCACGAGACTGGAGGTTACGGAGTTTCTCCATCTCCCGGCGGAACTTAGACTCCTTCACCTCAAAGCCTCC
Source organism: Thymallus thymallus (assembly GCA_023634145.1). Classification (NCBI taxonomy): domain Eukaryota; kingdom Metazoa; phylum Chordata; class Actinopteri; order Salmoniformes; family Salmonidae; genus Thymallus; species Thymallus thymallus. The sequence continues at coordinate 19,004,933 of CM042415.1, read as the reverse complement.
CAGCTCGGTCAGGATCTGGGGATGGGATCAGACAGGATTAAATGTCAGGCTAGATCTTAAACTGTTTTTATGTTTAACATGTTTTTTTTTCATTGATTAGTCCTGATCTCATCTTGGTAATTGTAATTTTCTTTATTACATGTTTGTCTGTCAGGATCTGGGGACAGAAACCTGTAGTGCCCTAGTGACTCGTCTACTGTTATAAAAAAGTAAATTTGGATCCGGGATGCCGATTGGTTGATAGCCGTTAGTTATTCACAATAATCCACGGGTAATGCCTGTTAACAGTTCCATTTGAATTATCAATACGCTGTTCAACAGCCCAGCTAGGCAATTCATAAAACTATCTAGACATTACCACATGCTTCTAGCCCATCATCTTGGTAATGGCATTTATTTAGTGTATGTCTAGCTCTATACTTTTGTAGATTTCATTGTATTAATGGTTTGGGGTGGAGAAAATACTGTAAATATAATACAGTATAAGTGTTTAAACACCAATCCCTTAGTGTTCTTACCGATCCAGGCTCTGCTCCAACGTCCTCCATGAAGACGCGTCCGAACAGCTCTAGAGACAGACGCCAGCGGCCCAGCAGCATGTCATGGGAGATGACCATCCCCATGAAACTACAGTGGGGTCTGGAGAGGAGGACAGAGAGATGTTATACTTTCCAGTTAATATTACAATGGGGTCTGGAGAACACAGGAGAGGGCACAGAGATGTTACTTCCTTGTTAATACCAAAGACAGGAGAGTAAGGAGCATTTACATATGCAGCTTTAAGAAACAAACAGAGAGTAAACTGAGAAAGCAAACCTAGGTGGGATTTTTATTTATTTACTAGCCACTAAGACACATGTACCATACCTAAAAGAAGGGAGCGGGGGTCCGTCGCTCTCTGTGAGGCCTATCTCAGCCAGGAGGCTGCTCTTCAGCTGGGCAGCTAGGTCGTGGGGTGAGGGACCTGGCTTTGGAGCCACTAGCTCCTGGTCCATGGGCTGGTCCGCTCTGCCGCGCTGACTTGTCTCCATACTCATCACGTTCTTCAAGTTGGCTGAGTAGGACATCTTGGTGGGTAAGATCTGTTGGATCCATGGGGACACAACACAGCTCTGGTTGAAGTAAATGGTGCTTTAAATAAATAGTGTGTTATAATTATGGAAATGTACTGTGAACACACCGGCCCTGCTCCAATCATTAATGCATATTTTTCCTTTTCCATCAAGTACTAATTACTGATCTAACATGGATTGGCGTGAGAAAGCTTTCCCGTTTCAAATTGTATTGCTTTCACCAATCCAGTCATGTTAGACAAGTGATTCTTCCAAGAAAGGAGTGAAGGAGGGGAAGGATGCATGTTGATTGAAGGGATGAGGTATAAAGGAAGAAGGCATGATAAGAGTATTGGAGCAGGGCCGGTGTGTTGTCAGGGCGGGCGTTGCGTTATGTATACCTGAGAGGAGCCCATGTTAACCTCCAGGCAGCTGCGGTCCAGGGAGGCCTCGGCCAGGCCTTTGCTTGCTGTGTACGAGGACGAGTACAGGCCCTGACTAGGACGGCCAAACAGATCCTCCTTCCTTGCATTGGGCTGGGAGGTAGCAACAACAAAAAGATTCAGTGTCATATTATTGTAACAAACTAAAAACAGAGATTAGCAACTTATTGGTAGTGGTAGACATTGACTTCTAGAGTGTCTTGCACTACTTGCCCCATAAATGTATAAGGATACAAAGATTGTACAGAAGAGGCTGTTAGGACTTCACCTGCACATGTCACTTTAATTCTACTTTGCTAATTGAATTCCTCTTATTGGTAGTTATCAATAAAATGTCACAATAGGGTGCAAAGCGTTCGATTTGGCTGCTGGGAGAAAAGGAGACACCCAGTTCCGCTAAAACCATTGACAACTAACGTGACGTTTTTAAGGGATTGTTAAATAAATGTTTATAACTATTTGGTTTTAATATAATCACCTCTTGAAGAGCATAGTCAGAACAACATTATTCCACATTTAGCTAGTTCTAGAGTTATACAGCAAGTAACTGCATGCTTTTCATGATCAGTAAACATCAATTGATCATGTAATTTCAGATACATGAGGGTAGTCTCAATATCAGCCACCATTAATTGGATAATTGAGTGAAAAGTGAACTAACTATACATAAGTATGAGTGGTTTAGGTTATTTTCCCATCCTTTGTGGGCTCTGCCTGTCAAGCAGCAGAAGGGCTATTTTGCCGATGTACTGTTAGCTGATAATGACATTTACTTTGCAAGCTACCAGTAGAAACTTTGTATAGTTGGCTAAACATAGTGGTAAGTAGACCTAATGTACTTTTTTCTCCAACCAACATACATAGGCCTACCTAGTTAAGTTGGCTAACATTATTTTTTGGGGGGAAAAGGGTTAAGAGCGTTTAATCACGATTGCTGCTGCTGACAGACATGATATGCTACATTGATTTAAGGACCACGTCAAATTGGCTAGCTAGCTAATAACAGAACGTCAATATGGCTAATTAACAAGCTAACTTTCAGAGGATAAACTAGATGGCTATATCAAAATCATGTTTCATTTACTTGCCATCTAGTGGTGATGACAGTAGTCCGAATGACATCTTGACGAGGACTTGCCAATGTCAAGCTCTTTCCAAAAGCCTAACCTCTGATGAAGTAAGCTAAATGACACATATTGTTTGCTTAGCTAGCTACATGCCAAATGGATCGGCTACCCTGACGTATCTGAAAATACATGATCAATTGATCTTTACTGATCATGGAAAAGCATGCAGTTACTTGCTGTATGACTGATGATAGAGCTAAATGTGGAATAATCTAAAATGTGTAGTTCTGACTATGTTATTTAAGAGGTGATCCAAGATGGCGTAACAGTGCGGACGTGTTTTTTTTGTCCTGTCTCATGTCCCGTGTAAATAGTCTGTAATTAGTCCGTCTTTACGTATATTTTTCTTATTCCCCATATACGTTTCCTGCAACCCACCTCACCCAACGTGATTATAAATCTAAAATTTTCTTTATTTCTTTACCATTTAACTGAACCGCTGACAGAAGCTAGGCTGCTAGCTAGCTTACTAGCCATTGGTAGCCACTGCTAGCGGTCCTCACCACTGCTCTGCCTGCATCAGCCAGCTTTAGTTCGGACAATAATCGGCCAGTCTGCACAGCGCGCTGCCAACCCAGCGCATATCGGATTGCGTTTCCTTCCACTTCACTGGAGTTCGGCCAAAATCACAGGACCATCACACCGGATCATCGCAGCTAGCTAGCTGCAACAGAGTGGCTGCTGTTTGGCTAACACTACTGTCCAGAAGACAGCATCAGTTAGCCCCGAGCTAGGCCCATCTCCCAGCTAGCCGACGAGTACTAGCTAATTTCCCAGGCTAGTGTACCTTTGTCAACTGGCCTTGGACCTTCTACTGTTGACACGGAGCCACCACGACTGGTCTGCCAAAGTAATCGTCTGACGTGATTTCAACAGGCTTTTCCTCTGCGACGTCGCCGAAGATCCATCTGCTAGACCCGGCCCGCTGGCATTCTGTACACCGTGCCTCCCGCTCGCCTAGTGCAGCGTCCACTGAACTGCTCCCTGGCACCTCTTTGCTGCTCATCGGACCTTATGATCACTCAACTACACAGCTGATACCTGCTGGACTGTTCCCTTACACGGTACCTCATTCTGTTAATCTGTTAAGCCTCAGTTTCAAATCTCAGGTCCTGTGTGTAGCACAACTTTTTCCTCAACATTTACCCGTTGTTGTCTCTTTTGATTAACTGTGTTTGTTTTATGCCTCTCCTTTATTTCAATATGCCTTGTCTGTTGCCGTTTAGGTTATTCCTTATCGTTCAATTCCACTGTAGCGCCCCCAGTCCCAACCAACATGCTTCAGATAGCTCCTTTATCCCACCCCCCACAAACGCGGAGACCTCACCTGGCGTCTCCAGAGATGCAAACTCTCTCATCATTACCCAACGCCTAGGTTTACCCCCACTGAATTCTCATCCTACCATATCCCAGTCTTTACATTATGCCATCAACCTATTCTATCGCGGACAGAAATCTGCTCCTTTTATTCTCTGTACCCAACGCACTAGACAACCAGTTCTTAAAGCCTTTAGCCGAACCCTTATCCTACTCCTCCTCTGGTGATGAGGTAAACCCAGGCCCTGTAGCCCCCAGTACTACATCTATTCCCCAGGCGCTCTCATTTGTTGACTTCTGTAACCGTAAAAGCCTTGGTTTCATGCATGTTAACATCAGAAGCCTCGTCCCTAAGTTTGATTTATTCACTGCTTTAGCACACTCCGCCAACCCAGATGTCCTAGCTGTGTCTGAATCCTGGCTCAGGAAGGCCACCAAAAATTCAGACATTTCCATCCCCAATTACAACATTTCCAGTAAAGATAGAACCTTTGGCAGTTCTATCTGACTAACTTAGTCATCCTGACTAACTTGCCCTCCAATACATCTCCTCTGTTTTCGACCAGGATCTCAGCAATCACTGCCTCAAATGACCATGCCTTATCACTGTCAAACGCTCCCTAAAACACTTCAGTGAGCAGGCCTTTCTAATCGATCTGGCCGGGGTATCCTGAAAGGATAGACCTCATCCCGTCAGTAGAAGATGCCTGGTTGTTCTTTAAAAAGTGCTTTCCTCAACATGCTAAATAAGCATGCCCCATTCAAAAACTTTTGAACTAAGAACAGATATAGCCCTTGGTTCACCCCAGACTTGAATGCCTTTGACCAAGACAAAAACACCCTGTAGTGTACTGCATTAGCATCGAATAGCCCCCGCAATATACAGTCAGTTAGAAAAGCAAAGGCCAGCTTTTTCAAACAGAAATTTGCATCCTGTAGTACTAATTCCAAAAGGTTCTGGGACACTAAAGTCCACGGAGAATAAGAGCATCTCCTCCCAGTTGCCCACTGCACTGAGGCTAGGAAACACTGTCACCACCGATAAATTTACGATAATCGAACATTTCAATAAGCATTTTGCTACGGCTGGCCATGCTTTCCACCTGGCTACCCCTACCCCGGCCAACAGCCCTGTACCCCTCGCAGCAACTTGCCCAAGGCCCCCCCCCATCCCTTCAACCAAATAGCTGATGTTCTAGAAGAGCTGCAAAATCTGGACCCCTACAAATCTGCTGGGCTAGACAATCTGGACCCTTTCTTTCTAGAATTATCAGCCGTAATTGTTGCAACCCCTATTACTAGCCTGTTCAACCGCTCTTTTGTATCGTCTGAGATCCCTAGAGATTGGAAAGCTACCGCGGTCTCAAAGGGGGAGACACTCTAGACCCAAACTGTTACAGACCTATATCCATCCTGCCCTGCCTTTATAAAGTCTTCGAAAGCCAAGTTAATGGTTTAAGTGGAGCTGGTGGTCTCCTTGTCCCCCAGCAGCCAAATCAAACGCTCTGCACCGTATTGTGACGTTTTATTGATAACGACCTATACCGGTCAGTGCAAATTAAAGAAAAATGCGCTAACCTGCAAGAGGTGAGGCTGGTCTGCCAGGGGGATGGCCTCGGCCAGGGGGACCTCGAAGGGGTTGGGGGGGATACAGCCCAGGAAGGTCATGGAGTCAGAGCGCCGGAAGAACGGGTGGTTCTGTCCCGTCTCAGCAGGGACCGGGTCATCCTCCTTATCCTGGAGCGTGGAGCCTGAGAGGTAGAGAGAGGAAGAGGTCAGCACTGCTACCCCACACTGCAAAAGACTAGCCAACATGGAAAGACTGACCAAAAACTACTGTACATAGTGCAAACTGACACCCATCACCTACATTAGGGCTCTTCAACCCTGTTCCTGGAGAGCTACAGTCCTGTAGGTTCACGCCAACTCTAATCAAGCACACCTATTTGAATAATTAGCTGGTTGATCATCTGAATCAGGTTAGTTACAACAAAACACCTACGTGAGGGTAGCTCTCCAGGAACAGCCGTGAAAATGTATTAGCCCCCTTTCTGATTTTCTCTAATGTTGCTACTGAACTCTTTATTATTTTTTCACCTTTATTTAACCAAGTAGGTCAGTTGAGTACTAGTTCTCATTTACAACTGCGACCTGGCCAAGGTAAAGCAAAGCAGTGCAACAAAATAACAGCAGAGTTACACATGGGATAAACAGACAATAACACAATAGAAAATCTATACACAGTGTGAGCAAATGTAGTTACATTAGGGAGGTAAGCCAAATAGGCTGTAGTGGCGAAATAATTACAATTTAACATTAACACTGGAGTGATAAATGTGCAGATGACGATGTGCAAATATGCCTTTGGTGAGGGCAGAGATACTTGTGTGCAAATGAGCAAAACATAACAACATGGGGATGAGGTAGTTGGGTGGGCTGTGTACAGGTGCAGTGATCAGTAAGCTGCTGATGCTTAAAGTTAGTGAGGGAGATAGGAATCTCCAGCTTCAAGGATTTTTGCAATTCGTTCAAATCATTGGCAGCAGAGAACTGGAAGGAATGGTGGCCAAAGCAGGTGTTGGCTTTGGGGAATGACCAGTGAAATATACCTGCTGGAGCGCATGCTACGGGTGGGTGTTGATATGGTGACTAGTGAGCTGAGATAAGGCAGGGATTGACCTAGCAAAGACTTAGATGACCTGGAGCCAGTGGGTTTGGCTACGAATATGTAGTGAGGGCCAGCCAACGAGAGAATACAGGTTGCAGTGGTGGGTAGTATATGGTGCTTTGGTGACAAAACGGATGGCACTGTGATAGACTACATCCAAGCTTTTTCACAGGGGAATTGGGTGTTGCATCACTTTGTTAAATAAATAAAATAAGTATACATTTTGTATATTTGTAAACTCGGGTTCCCTTTATCTAATATTAGGTTTTGGTTGAAGACCTGATAACATTAGTCCCATTATGCCTGGCAAAAACCAAACACTACCATTCCACAGTAAGAACCTTATACCAACAGTTAAGCATGGTGGTGGTAGTGTGATGGTTTGGGGATGCTTTGCTGCCTCAGGACCTGAATGACTTGTCTTAATAGAAGGAACCATGAATTCTGTTCTGTATCAGAATTCTACAGGAGAATGTCAGGCCATCTGTCATGCAGCAAGACAATGTTCCAAAACGCACAATAAAGTCTACATGAAAATGGCTGAAAAGCAAATTTGAAGTTTTGGAATGGCCTAGTCAAAGTCCAGACCTAATCCCAATTGCGATGTTGCGACAGAACTTGAAAAGAGCAGTTCATGCTTGAAAACCCCAAAATGTCACTAAGTTAAAGCAGTTCTGCATGGAAGAGTGGACCAAAATTCTTCCACAGCGACATGAGACTGATTAACAACTACAGGAAGCGTTTGGTTGAAGTCATTGCAGCTAAATGGTGGCACAACCGGTTATTGAGTGTAAGGGGGCAATTAGTTTCCCACACAAGGGCATTGGTTGTTGCATAACTTTGTTTATGAAATAAGTATCTAATTCAGGTTCCCTTTATCTAATTTTAGGTTTTGGTTGAGGATCTGATTACATTCAGTATCAAAAATATGCAAAAGAAGAGAATTTGAAAAAGGGGCAAACACTTTTTCACAGCACTGTAGATTCACTAACAGTGACTTAAGGTGGCTGATTGAGAAAACAAAGTATTGTTTGTAAGATTTAAGTGACTCAAAAAGGGCAAAACTGTTGGTCTAATCTGAACTTAACGGTACCTTGGGGAGCTGCCCTCTTCCTTTTGCCTCGTTTCTGCCTAACTGTCTTTCTTCTGGCTTGTCTGCCTTCCAACACCAGAAAACAACCTAACAGTGCTCCACAGATCAATGGACTAGTAACTCACTCTTAAAATGGCAAAAAATCTAACTGAGGTGAAAAATAATAGTTTAAGAATCCTGTATGAGAACACTTCAAATAGAACACACAAATATTAAAGCATATCATTCATAAATCGATTAACTTACTTTGATTGGTGTCCTCGTCATTCTCATGTTCAGAATCTTCATTGTCCAGTCCCAGTTCCAAAATCTCACGGTTCCTGTGGGGTAAACGAATAGTTAAATCACACTGATTATGTGACATGCAGGTCAGTGGCTCCTTCTCAATTAGGCTTTCCTAGATTCCTCACGTCCTCGCTTCCTTGTCTAAAAGCATTGCAGAAGAAGCCAAGGTCAGAGGGTAAACATGTCCACCATTCCAGGGGAGTCTGTACCTCTTGCGGTCCATCTGTGTTGTGTCCAGAGTAGTCTGCTGGTTCATGGCTTTGATCCAGTAGATGAGGGCCTGGAAGACGTAGGCCACGTGTTTGAGAGAACACACGTCCAGCACGGGCAGAACGTCAGAGTGCTCGTCGTTATGGGAACGCATCAGAGACAGGGCGTAGTTCAAGAAGTCTCCACGCGCTGACATCATCCCCTGACGCACTGTCAGCAGAGTGGCAGCACGCCTGGGAGGAAGGAAGGAACACACATCAGCACAGATAATGACTTGAAATATAATCCATATACAATTGCAAACTAGTGGGGGCCTATGAAACACTGCTGATATTGAAGAAAAGATTGGATAACTATTTTGGGTAACACTTATTTTACCCAGACCTGCGTCCCTCCAAGGTGCGCAGGCTGGCCTCCTCGCGAGCGGTCATGCGCTCCCTGCGGGCGGAGTGCTGAGAGGCGTGGAGCGGGTGGGAGGGGTGTCCAGGGTCACCCGCTGAGGACAGGGCCGAGCCGTAACGCAGCTGAGCCTCTGTAGAGTCCATGATGGACACCATCCAGTTCCACGTAGGGATCAGCTTCTCTTCAACAAAGTTCTGGTGGTTAAACGCACAGATAAGGTTGTTTCCGTCAGACCGTCAATAGCACTAGTGTAGTGTAAAAGTCAACAGCATTTTAAATCTCATCAAAACCATTTGATTCACTTTATTAGCCTTACTCAAATGTGTCTGTACGGCTTCTGTTACCATAGGTACAACATAATAATAATGCAGAACCACCATTGGTAGGTAACAATGCAATATGATCTGCCTCCCTGCCTGTGTCTGTCTGTCTATGTCACCTGCAAGTTGACAGCGTCCTGGTAGGTGAGTTTGACTGCAGCAGGGTACTGGGAGTAGACCAGGTGGTTGTACTTGGGGATGAGGCTCATCAGGTCAGAGATCTGTCTGATGACGATGCTGTAGGCCCGGGCCAGGCTGGAGGCTGACGTCAGGTAGCTGGACGAGTTGGAGGCCTCCAGGGCAGCAGCCGCAGCGGCCGCGCTGGTGCTGATGGCACTGCTGCGCCGCAGGTTGGACGGGTCGATGTAGATAAGGCCTGTTGAACTCGCTGCAGGGCACAGAGACATGAGCGTCAGCACAGACGAACCTCACCAACATAGTCCCCAGCAGAACACCAAAACACTTCTCACTGACTGAGTACAATATGCTCTTGCGATAGAATGACAGACAAAATACATTTTTAAAAAACCTATGCAAGACTTCTAAAAGCAGTCCATCTTGGATGTGTCAATATCAGAGTCCTGTTGCGTACGGCCTAGAGTGTGTGTAGTAGTATTAGTACTGACCAGCGGGGGTGGAGGAGCTGGAGGGGGCGCTGCCAGTGGCTCTCTGGCTGGGGGTGTTGCGTACAGCCCACTGCATGGAGCGTGGCGCCTGGGCAGCACTGTTGGCATGCGAGGTGGTGGTGGTCCTCTCCAAGGGCTCGTCCAATAGGAAGGTCTCCTGGTCCACGTCGTCGCTCTGGCTGCTGCTGCTGTCCGAGTCGCTCGAGTCGTTAGACTGGGAGTCGTCCTCTGAAAAGAAGGCAGGGACACTGCTGGCACCTTGGAGGACATGAGAGAAAAATTGAGGAGATGGAGGATGGGGAAACAGAGGAGAGATGAGTGTGGGCGGCTGCTCACCTTGCCAGGTAGCAGGAGTGCAGGTTAGTGTTCCACACCACCACTAGACAGATACCACCGCTGCTAGCTACCTAACCATGCTACATTGAGCGGCTCAACTCAGCTCAAACAAGAGTGCTTCTTCTTGTTCAAATTAGGCTAAAGTAGCACAGCTACACCAGGGCTGGATTAAACACAAACAGATAGAATGAATATAACAGACTAATCATTGACTCCTGTTCTATTCATTCTATTTCAAGCTATGCATTTAATCCTATCCGATGGGCTAAATCCAGATTGATCACTCTTTGAAAAACTGGGCATTGGTTCCATCATGATTGGTTTTGATTTCTATTGTTGGTCTTATTTTTGAGTGATCTTAGTAGTGTCTGAGGGGAAAAGACGCCGTAATTAGACATCTTTCCTGACTTTACCATCTCTAAACGCAATTACATCTGCAACCAAAGAATGAAAGGCAAAATGGAGATGCCCACCAGGGAGGAACCCCACACCAGTTAGAAAGACCAGGGAGGAACCCCACACCAGTTAGAAAGACTAAAAGATAGTGATTAGTTTGTTATTCAAGGGGAAACATCAACAAGGCAGTTAAACCTGGGAGCATGATATTATTAGTAATGAGAACCATGGTGATATGTGAGATGGAGGGCAATACTGGGAGAACTCCTTAGGATAAAGTTTGTGCACCTCAAAACGGTCACTAGCCTGACATATTATGCATTCTAGTAAAAAAAAGAGTCCATACAAACATTGAAAAGCCAGGGACATTCTACTATGAATGATATGCTTTTATATTTTTGAGTAATGATACTCATGGAGTATTGCTGACCCCTGCGAATTTCCCAAATGTGGAAATCTCGATTGCATAATATCCAATACATTTCCACTCGGGGATCAATAAAGTACCTACCTACATACCTATCTATCTATCGAGCCCTAGTCGTAGACTAGTTTGTCTGCAGTCTTAGGCCATGTTGTAAACAGTGGTAAGAACATCAATGTGACCTAAAAGGAACTTTGATAAAACAAAAAAAGGGCCTCTTCCCTTTAACTGGTTGGTGTGACGGCCAGTCAAGACTGGTGATAATGAATATTAAAGAGGGTGTTGAGGCAGAACACAATTCCCATTTAAGGGTCTCCTGAACCCAAGTAGGATCGTTAAATGAGGTCATTTAGACGGGTGGCTGGCTAGTAAACACGTCACCGAAGAAAATAAACCAGGGATTTCGATTCAAATGACAATCTAAAATGTGAAAACAAAAATGGTGTGAATTATAATACCTGCTTCTGAGCCGGCAGTTGCTGCGGTGACAACACTCCTCCGCCCGCTGGCATTGTCCTGGTTACTATGGTTACTCTCACTGTCGCTCTCAGTCTCTGCGGCAGCCAGCAGATCCAACTCCATGTCACTTCCTAGAGAGGAAAGGACATCACCCTCTTCAACCGCCATCATCATCATCATCATCGGCATAATCACAGTCAATCATTTGTAGCAAGATTCCAAAATCATCAAAAAGATGCAGTCAGTCCAGTCTAGGCTCTCACCATCCTCATCATGTTCATCATGCTGGCCCTCTGCCTCAGCGTTCTCCTCTCCCTGTTCCTCCTGGTCTTCATGGTGATCCTCCTCCCCGGCAACGCCCTCGACAACCTCCACCTGCCACAGACAGAGGTAGACATCAAGTGTTGGGCTCAATTCCACTTCAATTCAGTCAATTTCAGAAGTAAACTGAAATGCCAATTAAACTGACAGCAACCCTGATTACACCCAACACTGATCTTTGCCCCCTGTTGAAATGTTACTTTTCTAGTGAGACTTCACCTCTTCAACGTCAGCAGACACAATGTCATCCTGCTCCTCGTCTCTCCCTCCTCTGACCGGCTGGGACTGGCTGCTGCGGCGAGGCTGGGGGTTCCTGATGATGTAGGACGACGCAGTCTGACTAGAACTGATACACACAGGCAAACAAGACCATTTGAGTTAACAATGCCCATGTTTAAATCCAAGACACTTTGAAACAAGTGTTTTCCTAGATTCTATTTTCCCAGAGGAAGGTCATTAAGACCTCCAAATCAACAGAGCTGGGGTGGGGAACACTGTCTGCATGTCGGTCTGAGTAAAAACACTCACTTGCTGGACTGGTCTGGGGAGGGTCTCGGTGGCAAGGGTTCCACAGAGAAGAGTTCCTCGCTGCCCTGCACGGCGTCGATGCTGGTGCTGGCCAGGGTGAAGGGGGCGGTGGGCCGGGCGATGCCCATCCTCACGGGCACGATGAGGGACTCCGCCACGTTACACAGCTCCTCCACCGCATAGGGCAGCAGGGCCTGGAAGACACGCCTGCACTTCCCGATGGGCTGGGGGATGAAGTTACTGGAAGAAACAACGAGAAAGGAGATTAGATTAGTTGTAAACAACTGGAAGTACCAATCAGTCCTTGCTGCTATGTTTATAGTCACCTAGGAGTTGGGAGCAGTACAAGACAAATAAAATGCTTAAATCCACTAAAGGACTAGTCCAGTACAACAGGAAAATGGAGCTCAATCTGAATTTGGCTTGCTTACTTTTTCTTTTTGGACGAGGCCATCTCGACGCTGAGGATGACAAACACCCTGGCCACAGAGCGCAGGAACCTCCTGGTCACAACGATGGCCTCCTCTCTCCGGCCAGGAGTGTACTTGTTCTGCAGCTCCTTCACCAAGGTCCCCAGCAGGGTGTCAATAAACTACAGGAGACAACAGAGAAGATCCAGAGACGGTCAGCTAACACAAACGGAAAGGACCACCTTTAAGGTTGACTCCAAAAGTTAACACCTAGAGGGATTATGTTGCACTTGCCACATAGATAAGAGGTGGTGTACCCTCTGGGCAAGTTTCTCTGACCAAAAATAAGCTGGATCTTGGATTAAACAAACATGCTCAATGGAAATTCTCCATTGAAATAGGTTTTTAGTCCAGGACTAGGCTTAATCTGTGTCTGAGAAAGCAACCCAGAGAGAGAACTTGCAACAGAAGATAGGTGGTGCTGTAGTTGACTGACTCCAGAAGCTCTGAGTAACTTAAGGAGGGGGATAGACTGACCCGACTTACTGTAATGTCAGGGGCACACTTGACGATGAGGCAGTGTGTGAAGCAGTCCAGGCGGATGGTGCCACTCTGCTGGTTCAGGTACACCTGCTCCTCTGGAAGGAGATGGGCGATACGGCTGCTGGCACTCAGCCTGGAACACACAACACAACCAGGACGCCAGAGTTAAAAAGTGACACTACTAAGAGGACTCATTACTGGTAAAACAGCTGCTCACACAATAAGGTACATTTCCTGAAGAAAATGTGTGCATGCTTCAGCTGTCTAAAATAGTTATGGAAGTATAAATTGGATAGAGAGAGATTGGACAGACAGAGAGACTGGAGAGATGGACAGAGAGAGGTTGGAGAGGTGACACTGAGCTGGTGAAGGTAGGCGGGGCTACTCACGGGTCTTTATTCTCCTGGGATCCGAACATGATCATGGACTTGAGAGCGTTCCAGTCCTGCAGCACCCTCTCCAGGGCCAGCTGGGCGAAGCGAGGAGGCTCCAGGTCATGGTCCGGCATGTCAGAGTCTGACACACAGGAGGGACAACATAAAAAACGAATTGTCTCTTAGAATAGAGAATAGGTGTGAAAGAAAATAAACATTGAGCCATCGTGCTAGAGTATCAGTGTCGCTTGAAGTGAAACCAGGCCTGACAACAGTAGTAAACCTCCACCCACCTTCAGCATTGGCAGCCTTGCGGTTCCTGTCCTCTCTGATGCGAGGGGGCCGGTACTGGCAATGCTCCACACTCTGCCTAGCAACAGTCTGCACCAGGAACAGAAGGATATGCTCCCCCCTATTGGCCAGCCAGAGAGAAGAGGCCCCGAAAAAATACAATGGTATGACGAACAGATTGAATGAAGAGAACCAACATTCGATTTAAAAACAATACGTGTTAGCAATGAAAACAAAATACAGCCTACAGTCAGTCAGTGTGTGTGTGTGTGTGTGTGTGTGTGTGTGTGTGTGTGTGTGTGTGTGTGTGTGTGTGTGTGTGTGTGTGTGTGTTTACCGGCTGTTAGGGCTGGTGACCAGGTTAGTGGTGGTGAGCAGTCTGTACAGCAGGTCCAAGCGAGCAGCTTTCTGTCCAGCGATCAGAGTCTTACACTTACACTTCTCCCAGCAGTCACAGTACGCAGTGGGAGAGGTCCTCTTGAGTCTGGGGAGAAAAACATTAACAGTTACAGTAAAGGCCTGGTGCAAACCACAGGTATCAGGGTTGCATTACATAACAGTATAAAACCGTGATATAAGTAATAAAAATCCACTAATATCAGACACCAGAATGGAGAGTGAAGTACATACTTGCAGTCGTGTCCTTTGTGACACACCCTGGCACACTCAGTGCAGCAGCAGAGAGACTCCAACAGGCCGCAGGTCCGGCACTCGAAGATATCCTAGTTGGGACACAGAGAGTAAACGGTCAGCAAAGTTTCCCATCTGTGAACGACTGACTCCGTTGTTGTGCGCGTTGCATTGTCCTCCCAAGTGACCAATCTGGTGTTTGTTCCTCACCTGGTTGATGTGTTCAGCTCCTGTCCAGGTGAAGCTGCAGGTGTCGTTACAGCATAGGACGTAGAGAGGAGAGTCGTCAGGGTTGGTCCCCGAGGGACAGATCATCTCCATGAACACAGAGTCAGCATCCACCTTCTCCGTCATACCAGGTTCTCCCACTACACAACACAAACAGGTTTTGCAACGGAACATTAAAATCTGGGTTTTTATTAGGCATAAAGTTCAGATAGTATCTCCACATTAAAACAATTACGTTCTCTCCCTAACACAGTACATGTGTAACCACTTCTTCGTGTATAAATTAATTACTTCAGATGGCTTTACATCAACATGCCAGCATTCATATCCATTAGTAGCGCTGCCAAATAGTCTCCTCTTTCTCAACCAAAGATCGATGAACAGAGTGTAGTGAGTGACGTACCCTTGGCCATTTTCTGTGCAGCCTCCAGAACAGTAATGGCAGCTGGGTAAGCTCTCCCGCTGACTGCCAGCATGAACGGGGTCATTCCCCGGGCATCCCTGTCAAACACACACATTTTAGAACATCAACAGAAATCATCTTTTGAACTTGGACAGCAATAGTCCAGTATTTTAATGAAACAAGGCATTACTGTAATAGGCTTGCCCAGACCCACTGGCCTTCTCAACTCTCAATCTCCCCTTCAAATCACACCTGCCTCAATCATAAACAATAAAACACAGAAGAATGGAACACTCCTTCCTTTTTTTTTTTTTAAAGAAAGAAGAAAAAATGATGAGTCTTTACTTGGCGGAGAGCAGCTCGCGGAGGTGTGGCCTGAGAACCATGCTGTCACACATCAGTTTGAGGATGAGGTGGGCGTTGGCCTTGCGGTCTTTAGACTCCACCACAGATGGCTCAGAGGACGGGCCTGGGGCAAGCGGAGAAACAAGGATGGAACAGGTCATTAGAGACATTGAGAGAGTTTGGGAACAATAGGGTAACCCCAACACTAACTTCACATGTGACCATGTATGGTGAGGAAGTAGCTAGCTATTGGTTTGTTCCAAATTACACACTAGTCCTTATATACAGGCTCTGGCCATAAGTAGCATACTACATAGGGAATATTAGTGTTCAAACAGGGAATTGGGTAACATTTAGTACCACACCTGCTAGGTATCTGACCTGGTATAGTATCTAGCTAGGTATCTGACCTGGTATAGTATCTAGCTAGGTATCTGACCTGGTATAGTATCTAGCTAGCTATCTGACCTGGTATAGTGGAAGTGCTGGGGCCCTGGCTGGTCCCTGTAGAGGCTGTGGTGAGAGATCCCACTGCAGGGGCCAGGATGAAGTCTATGTCACCGTCTGGGTCCATGGGAGGGGGGTCGGGCACCCAGCTGGGAGGGGCGATGGGTGGGGACACGGGGTCCTGGTGGTCACTGGAGGAGGGGCCAGACTCGTGACGGCCAAGCCCCGCTGCTCTCAGAGAGCGCCTCATCATCTCCCTCAGACGCAGTCTGCGCCAGACAGAACACACTTAACAGGTTAGCATGGAGTAGTGGAAAGACAATGGGACTGGCATGTAGACATACATTGGCACCAAGATAGTGTTCTTGGTCTCAAGTGTCTTAAATGGAATTCTGACAGATTTTCTAAGAATGGAAAAAAAAAGCCAATGTAAAATTATTTCACATATTGTGCATTATGGAACTACCAGTTAGTATAATCCAGTTATTTTGTGTTTCTCACCATGAACATGTACCTGAAATAAAATGGTCAACTTAAAATGATCAACTTAGATGTGTACAAGTTAGTTACCCTCTGCTGCTAGAAGAGCCAGTCCTGTTCCCAGAGCTGTTGCTAGACACCACAGAGATAGCGTTGGCGATGGCCTCCACTGCTGACAGTCTCTCTGCAAACGTATTCCTCTCAGACCGTTCAGCTTCTGGAAAACACCAGCCCAAAAGTTACCATACATACACAGGGAGATGGAAAAACAATGGAAGTCAAACAGGAAATGGGAAAGATAGTTCATTTGTTTGATTTCCATCTGCAACGTTTAATCTCGCTGTATACACCACCCAGCACTTTCTCCTCAGTTCACCTTCCTCCTCCTTGGTCTCCTTGTTGCTGACGGGGAAGCAGACTGAGACGCAGGCGTGGAGGATGTTGCGGTTGCCGTCGCAGCGGTGGCCCAGGAAGGAGTGGAGGACGTGGGGACTCTGCTCCAAGAGAACAGCCTGCTCCAGGTTCACCAAGTACTGACGACAGGCCTCAAAGTCACAACGCAGCACGTGCTGCATCAACGTCTGCTTCTGGAAACAGAAGTCGAACAATGTCATTTAAAAGTGAATCAGCACAAGCGTCTCAATACACTTCACAGCCGGAATAAAAACATGTAAAATACATAAGCATTTAGTCATCAACGGAATACAACAAGGGACGGTTTCTTTGGTTAAAAACAGCCTCTGAAAGTGCGTTTTAGCCAAGGAAATGTAGATTCTATATTGAGCATGTGTTTTTTTGTCCAGAAGTAATCTCAATCTAGGCAACCTGGAAAACCTACTGCGGATGTTATGATCCCCCATGTAACAAATTGACCATCAAATAAATTATCCACTTTGAGCTATACATAAAAACATATTTTGCTAACCTCCACAGCCAATATGATAATAGCAGCTTTCTTCTTGATGGTGGAGTTGGTGGGGAGGTTGGCCAGGGAGTGCACCCCCATGCCCAGGCTGGCTATGGGCGGCAGGTCCAACCACTCAGGGTCTCGTATCCCACCCATACAGTCTTTGGCCATTGGGTAAATTGTGCCGTTCCCATCCCGAAGGATGACTGGAGAGTCCTGAAAAAGTCAAAATGTGCTTCATCCCTACACTGTACATAAAACATATTTTTTTAATAACAGAAACACCTGCCCACTGTTCTACATGCTTCCATATAGTTTATTTATTTGGGTCAAAATGTTGCAATAAACTCGTCAGGACCATACAACAGTCTGAACGCATTTCTAATAATATGACCGCTTCTGTAACCTGTACCTGGGGAAATTGTTGGATACGCGATTGCCTGCACAACCTTTTCGCAATACATGAAGCATGGCTATATTAGAAAAGGATGTATTGAGTAGCGGAGAAGTGCTGACCTGTCCTGCGGTGAAGATTGCCACATTGCGTTCACTCTGCCCCAGGAAGGCCAGGTTACTGGTGGGGAAGTTATTCTCCTGCTCTGCTTTGCCTGTGGCCAGGTCAAAGATACAGTACCTTACCCAGTTGCCAGTCTTCAGCACTGCGTGGACTCCTGAAGGGCCAGACAACACAGCAAGTCAGAAATACACATAGAATTCATTAATATCCACACATAAACACTCAATAGTACATTAAATCGGCATATACATAAGGACTTCATATAATTGTTATACTACTATGCTGATGTCTTACCTTTGGAGTCAACATTCACAGCCAGAATCTCAGCCTTCTCTGGGATGCAGAGTTTTTTAGGTGTGCGCTGGAAGCAATCTGGAACTTTAGGAGTTCCACCAGTTTTTACCACCTGTTGAAAAAAAAAAAAAAATATATATAATAATATACATAATACTACAATGACACTTTTATTGTAAAATTGTGCTTGGATTCATTAAATAATTGCACAAGAATTATTAATCCATCAATGAAAATACAGATTTGCATGAGAGTAATAATAACGACACTATAATGTTTCATAAGTATGAGAGTGTAAGTCAGCGTCTAGTAGTCGTACCTGTAACTCATCTATTCTGAGCAGCCTGCAGTCCTGCAGCAGTGAGGAGGGGTCAGAGTCCGTGATGGGAGCTGCAGCACTAGTCTGACTCGGCTGTGTGCTCACGCTGCTCGACGTCCCTGGAAACCTCACAGCTACATACGCACCGTCCACTTTTAACACCTGAAGTTAAAAGACGGAGCATTTACAAATAGGGCCGTCATGAAGACACCACAATAACACAACGAACAGACCAACCACAGGATACAAAACAACATGATACTACTGCTTTGAGTTATGCTCTTTGGCATTTCTTTACATGTAAATAAAAACAAATATTTAAATTATATTACTTGGATAAATAGAGACTAGAACGTTTGGGAAATAATTATTAAATATGTGATCAATCTAAATATTTTACACAATGTTACTAAAAACAAAAACAATGGCGTCTTTGCCCCAGTCTGCCAGAGAGTTAGGGTCTGGTCCCTTCCTGTTGCCGCACCCACCTTTCCCACAGGGACGTTTTTAACATCCTCCACAAACACCACTTCCCGAAGAGGCCACTGCTCCTCGTTCACCTTCTCCTCCTCTTTGGGAGCCGGAGTCGAGCGTCTGCGTTCTGTAAAGGCAGACGACACCAGACCAGACCTGGGTTAACAAGCATGCCAAATACCCGAGGTGCGATTGATTTAGCTTGTCCTCTGTGCAAGGTGGGCATGGTTTGCACTTTTAGGACTATTCTATTGGGCCTCAATTGTAGCAGGCAAGCGGAATCAATCGCAGCACAAGCATTTGACGAAAGTACTTAACCCAGGTCTCGTAAGCAGATACAGGAGATGTAATTATCAGATACAACAACTAGAGACACAAACTGCTAGCAGCACAAAAAAAAAAAAAAGAGACCTGCAATTGCCACACCATCTGTTTCAAAGGCAAATGAGTCATGGCAATATTAGAGAGAGTAGCTAGTAATGTGACGTACTGTAGGGCAGCGAGGCACTGCTAGCGATGGAGGAAGTGTCACTGCAGGTGGAGGCCGGGGAGGGTGGGGGCCCCATCTCAGTCTTCACCAACTCCGGCTTGCTCTCCGTTCTAAAGGAGAGAATGGGGAGGATTGAGTTCATGAGTGTTGGAGACAAGGACCATTGATTTAGATTTGGAGTGGCTTAAAAGGGAACAGCTGGTCCCAATTCACTCCCTACCACCTCCCGTTGGGCCTAACCCTTTTATATTTGGAAATCCGCAAACATAGAAGGGTTAGGGGCAAGGTAGCGAATTGAGACCAGCTGCTTTCTGAAATGGAAGCCAACTCACTTGATCTCCTGAGTCTTGGTGGTCTTGTCCATGTTCTTGAGGCTCTCTGGCGATCGCAGCTGGAACCTGCAGCTGTCGTTCATGTTCCAGACAGACTCGAGGAGCAGTCCCACCTTGGGGATCCCAGCGTTGACAGAAAAGGCCACAGCACCGGCATGGTAGAGGGGGTTATTCCTCAGGCACACCTGGAGAGACGACACAAACACCTGTTCACATTCGTTCAAAAGCAGTGTACGCAACAGACATCCAACCGGATTCACAGGTGCAGAGAACAAAAACATTTCAGGAAAAAGAAAGGAACATTTATACACAGTGTTCTAAAGCTCCCATAGTCTTGGTTTATGTTATGTTTTCATGTCATTTTTTCCTCACCTGCGTTCCCACGGTGATGTTGGGTATTGAGGAGATGCCCGCACTGGACTTTGGCTTCTTGTTCTTGGCTCTAGCCTTTTCAAGCATTTTTTTCCGTTGACTAAAAGGCACAACACCCCTAAGGAGACAAACATTTCAAACCATAAATGCATAAATCTCAAGGACCAAGTTCTACAATTGGACTGGACATTTGAATAGAGCGAGGGCCTCTGACCAGCCACTGCAGAGTTCAACTAGAATTTATTTTTCTTTCAAATACTTTAGCTGCACTTGATTGAGCTTGCTTGGCACAATCCCAGTGCAATCCCAGCCAACCTGGCATTTCAGGAAAGCTCAATCAAACGCTCAAACTATTTCAAGAAAAACATAACATTTGAACCCAGGTGTGCCACTGCCTGAGAGGATGAACTACAACTCACCACCAGTACAGGCTGCTCTCCAGCTGGGCGCAGGTGTAGAGGGCACAGCAGTGCAGAGACACGATGCGCTCCCCCTGCAGCTCAGGGTAGGTCTGGGCACTGTGTTCCAGCTTGGATGCCACACTGCTCAGGGTGTCATCCATCCAGGTCGCCACCTTGTTGGTCTCCGTGGCCACGGTGGCTCTGATGCTGTTAGCTGACAGCAGGGTGATCTTCTCATTGGTCAGGCCCAGGAAGGACACCCGGGGGTGGCGGATAGAAGGGTTCTGATTGGAGGACAAGAGTTGACTTTTATACGGGGTTGCAAGCGTTAGTGTTCTTACTGTACAGCACTGGTCTCTGATATATAATTTCAATTCTATTTGATAAAGGCTGCTGCTGAATCCATCACATTGTTCATGTTATCAGTCCTGCTGGTTGTTTACCTGTGTGTTTCTGTATGGTTCTGGTTCACTCCACTTCCACTGGTAGAGTTCCCCCTTAGAGCTCACTGCCACCAGCTCAGAGAACAAGGACCCGATGCTCACGAACTTCACACCATCCTGGAGCAAAACACCAACAGAAACATTACTTTGAATCTGATCTGTGCATATTAACTCAAAGCAATATTGAGGTTATGGACCTAGCGAAAACTATTACAACATATTGATATAAATAAACCAAGTGGGAAATCCATTGTGATAAATGAATGCTGTCATGTTCCCTGAACAAGCTTTATTGACATCACATCTGAACAACAAAGAGTGAACCTTCCCATTAATCAAATTATTCCATCAACCAATCGATCAACGTCCCCATCCTCCCACCTTGTCAGGCCACCACTGCAGTTCCTCGCCCAGAGAGACAGGGCTCTGGATGGGGATGTTCTTCTTGTCCAGGCTGGGCTCCCCCTCGCGGCTGGTGGAGCCCCTCTCCGTGTCAAACGAGGCCCCATCCAGCCACCTCCGCTCCCGCAACCTCAACACAGACTCACGCTCACGCAACAGCTCTGAGTCGCGCTCTAAGGGAAGAAGGAGAACTGGTATGGCAATGGGGTCACACCAGCGGGATAAAAGTAAGCCACTCTCTGGGGAAGACCCGTCAACAAATTAAAGAGATTATTTTTATAATTATGCAAGTAAAAGAGTTTTGGCAGTAAAAAGGTGAAAATTAGTTAATCGTGGTGTCAGCACGCTCACATGTCGAAATGTGAGGTAGGACAGATTAGAGCCAGACATGCATTATGTGGGAGAAGGAGACAGTTTATCCTTCAGCATAAGGCTGCAGCAGAGAGAGGTGCCTGTTATATGACAGGGTCTAGCGGGCCTTTCTCAGAGGGCTCACTGAAGAACAGGTATTATGGCCATGCAGCACACTAAAAACACACTACTGACACAACACACATTCACGTGGGCTTTGCTGACAGGCTGAAGAGGAAAGACTAGTATTGACTTTAACGGCATACCTCAACTATCAGAGAACTAAAAGCATATACTGGTATGTATGGTGAAAAGTAATCCTACATCCATTTAGGTAACAGATAAGGTAACTTATTACTACTACTATTTAGGATTTCAATCTCCACCTCCTGACTACAGAGGAGAATGACGGTTCCCTAGGCAGCAGCTCTGAGTGTCGGGGTGGTCAGCTACCTCGCGAGGAGCCCAGGCGGGACAGGGAGGAGCGTCTGAAGGAGGGGTAGCCGAAGTAGCTGATGTCCTCAGAGAACATGGCGTCAGCGTCGATGATGACACTGGGGTGGGCTGAGTGGATGTCGGCGTCCAGCAGGGACATCAGGTCCTCTGTGAGGTCCAACACAAAAGAGAGGGATGTTTATTATGTTACTATTACTGTCCCGTCAGGCAAGGGTCAAACCCATAGGTTAAGAAAGATAGAATTTTGGAGATTACTCCATTGGTTCCACAAATGTAACAAACCACATAACTGTAGCAAATACCAACTAA
The DNA here is from genome assembly GCA_023634145.1 of Thymallus thymallus. Lineage (NCBI taxonomy): Eukaryota > Metazoa > Chordata > Actinopteri > Salmoniformes > Salmonidae > Thymallus > Thymallus thymallus. Next base: position 18,982,708 of record CM042415.1, on the reverse strand, counting down.
CTACATAAAATGTTGTTCCGGAGAAAGCTTTCAAATAACCCCCTTAAACCAGACCAACCGGACTGAACGGTTCTGCTCTTTCATACAAAGCTGCTATGTTGAGTCTTTCTTGAAAAAGAAATTATCTTAACGAGACAAAGACATAGAATATAAATCGAGGTGGAATAAAGTGGTACCTCCGGGGAGGTAGGACTCGCTGGCTGTGTCGTCGCCATCGTCCCCGTCCTCATCGTCTCTGCTCAGGAGGTTGTTGACGGCCAGGTTGACATCCAGGTTGGTCCTCTGGAGCTCCCGGATGATCACACTCCTAGACTTGCCCTGGAGGACCACCTGAGCCTGAGGAAGAGGGGAGGCAACATGAAGATCCCCATGCAGAAATCAACCTTGTTGTGACTGTGGTGACTTTGAGCACCAGAGAGAAGTGAAGGCCATGTGTTGAGGACCTTAAAATAATTAATGAGGGGTCAAGCAATAAATCGATCAAATCTTTAAAAGGGTATATTCGGTGATGTGAAATCCTCATACGGTGGGGGTCATCATTTTCAGAATTCATATCAAATGTAAGTGAGGACAGACAGTGGGTCTAACCTGGGAGATTAGTTCCTCTGGGATGACAGAGGCAGGGATGACAGGCTGGGGCTGGCTGCCCAGGAGACCAGAGCCCCGGTCCCTCCCCGTGCGGATCACCCTTGTCTGACGTCTTGAGTCCCGGGCAGCTGTAGACGACCTCCCGGAGGAGCCTCCGCCACCACCTCCACTGACGGCTCCACCTACACCTCCTCCCCCGGCACCTCCTACACTGCTGCTACCACCGCCGCCACCAGCACCTCCTCCTCCTCCTCCTGATCCACCGTTCACCCCAGAGCTCCAGCGACTCCTGTTATAGCACAAGACAAAGGTCAGGCACAGCAGTCAGCCACACAGCAGAAACTCAACTCAACACACGGCTTCCTGCCTGCACATTGGATTAGCAATTAGCCGTGGGACAGCTGGCTTTCACAGAGAGCAGAGGTCCTAGGGTATTTATGCATACGGCAATTTGGAAGCAATAATTTGGTAGCATTTATTTTGTCGTCATTTTCAAGAGATGAATTTGACCACATTAAATCTGATAATTAAGGGGCCGGTAAGGTAAGAAATGGAAGGGGGGGGGGGTGAAATAACTAACAGAAGATGGTGGATTGCTTTCACCTAGTATTATTCAAATCAGCCCATAGCACATTCATATCATCAAGGCTCAATAGGTATTTTATGTTTATGCCTTTAACCTCAGAGCTGCTGCTCAGGTTTGAAGGTCCCAATTTACAGGACAACTCTTGTGGTACAAGGTCTGATCCTGACTGCCCCCCCCATCTCATTTTACATGGACAATACCTGAATCCTGGACAATGATAATAATGCCTTCAGCAAACCTCCTGCAGCCGTCTTTGTCTAGGCCTACGTGGCACTAATGGACATTAATTAGTATAACGACTTTACCGGAGTGTGTCTAGGGGAGGTTTTTCTGAGGGCCCTTAATGCCAGAACTTACCCAAGGGTGTTGCCTGCCAGTCTGCCCAGTGTGTCAGAGCCAGACAGGAACCAGGGAGGATCACTAGTCCTGCCTGGCCTGGAGCTCCTTCCTGTCCCTGAACCACTGCCACTCAACTTTGAACTGGAAACAAAAAGACGGGAGATCAGATCAGTTACTACAAGCCAAAGATTAAGGCAACCTGGGAGTGGAAATCCCAGGTTGTGGCCCATGTCTGAGGCTTTTACATTTTTATGTTTAAGGTTAGAAAACAACAGGGGAAATGGTGGAGGCTAGCATGGCAACACCCTCGGGAATCAGAATTGGCTGCAACTCGTTCCGCCTTCAAGACTTATCCCTTTTTAAAGGTTCTTGGGTTTTTTTTAGGGCTGCGATTGCTAACTCTTACAATAAGATCATTTGATATGGTCTGAGTGTTCTGTGTTAAATAAATGTTATGCCTAACGTACATAGATGTATGAATTTGCTGAAGAAAACATTTAAAAATGGAGTCAATTGCATTACATACTTGCCACCAAATCATGACTGACCATAACAGCATTGTCCTATCTGAGATTCAAACTCATGACGCTTTTATATACAGTATCTCAATATATTGTGAATTGCTTCCCAATGAAAGAATGCAGATACATTTTACTAATGGGCATTTTAGCAACACAAACAAAATATAGAAAAGGGTTTTATTTTTGCAATGGCGTATAGTAGGCCTAACAATGAAAAGGAATTGAGCAGACTTCTGCAGAAAGAAAATATCAATAACCTGTAAAATGTACATTTGTTTACCCTTTATTACACAGTATGACACTTGAATAAAAACATGGAATACATAGTGCGGAGTGAGACTGGATAGAATTCCGAGTGGAATCTTTGTTCAGTCAGCTGTCAAAGATGCTGATTGAAAATGTGCAGTGCTCGTTTCCACAGTAAGGCTTTCCAGTAACCCACAATGCGGCTGACTGCAAAGCTATTACCATCTGAAACCATCTCATTTTGAAAAGTTCAGCTTATTTCACCGTGCCAGGCAACAAAACATTTGCTCTGCAGAAAAGCTTAAAGTAAACCAGTCACATTATTCACCAGTCTTTCTCAGGCTGATTCACTTGAATGCAATGCAACTAGAGTGCCTAGTTCACTGTTTGACGCTGTTCTGCTGGTAAAACATATAGGGTATCAATGAAACTCACAAATACATGCTGGCCACAAACACAAATCCTAGCAACAGCTAAAAAGGCATTCTTGTTCATACAAAATAAACTGCACAAGAGCAGATTCATAAATGCAATTGGATTTCAGAACGCGGCATAGATTTTCTAAATGCTAAGATACCATTGCGAGCATTGTTTTGTCTAGTTTTTGTTTGGGACAGTAAATAGTAGAGATGGAGGAAAATGCCAATTACTTATCTATAAAACATACATTGTCCATGATGCAAAACACCTTAACACAGTCACAACACTTTCTGGTCTTTCATTTGTTAAAGTGTGTTAAGTGACCAAGTTATAACTTCATGAAAATGCTGAAAATATATCTTGCTGCGTTTTGTAAATGGAGATCTAAAATGCTTTTTATTGTAAATTCTACTTGGTTTCAGTCAGGGTTCGCTCCAAATCATGAATGTAAAAGGACTCATTTTGTGCTTCAGTTGCACTTCTCCACTCGGATAAAATATCTTTGCTCTCGTCATTGGATCACCAGACAGCACTCTGACTGATGTGATGTGTAGGGTACTTTCCTCCGGTGTAGTTTTTACAGTAACAATTTACAAAGCAAGATTAACTTCAAGCAAAACATTAGGAAACGTAGGTGGCTACCTTATTTCTATGACAAACACTTCAAATGATGGTCATCCATCGTTTTAGCAAAAAAAATACAGTGCAAGCTAATTTACTAGCCAAATAGAGTTACACTTCTGTTGTCATCTGATAAACGATTTTCTGCCGAATGTGTTGCACTAATGTATTTTGTGTGAAGAAAAACTATAATTGAATGCCCCTAATCACGCGATTGAAGCAAAAAAAAAAAAACGCAGGTGAAATGGTTTGAACAGCAGATATTTTATGTTTTGAAAATTCTGATTTCTGAAAGGTAATGCAACCCCCGGCATATAAAAAAATAATAAGATATTTGGCATTGAGTAATGACCTGAATGATAATCGCAGTGATCTCCAAATGCATTTGGCGTTCTCTTAAACTCCATTAGGATGAAACTATTTTCCTAGTGTAAACAGTCTCACCCATCGTTGGCATCTGGTTTGGTCAGCTCCAGACGATCAGGCTGGACAGCAAAGCTGATCCGACACACACGTCCATCCTGGAAATAAAGAAATAATTATCAAAACAAATCAAAGTTTATTTGTCACATGCGCCGAATACAACAGGTGTACTTACTTACAAGCCCTTAACTCTATTTTCTTAAAACTGCAATGTTGGTTAAGAAAATATTTACTAAATAAACTATAAAAACACAATAAAATAATAACGAGGCTATATACAGGGGGTACCGGTACTGGGTACTGGGGTACAGGTTAGTCAAGGTAATTTGTACGTTTAGGTAGGGGTAAAGTGACTATGCATAGATAATAAACAGTGAGTAGAAGCAGTGTAAAAACAAAGTGGGGGGGGGTCAAAGTAACTAGTCCGGGTGGCCATTTCATTAATTGTTCAGCAGTCTTATAGTCATATGGCTTGAGGGTAGAAGCTGTTAAGGAGTCTTTAATAACTTGCAAAAAAACAAAACAATGGCACTGTTGGTTAGGACTCCGGCGCCATTACTACAGAAAAGGTGATGGCATTGTAGATTAAAAAAGACAGCACTAAGACGTTTTTATATTAATTCGTGGCGCTCTTTTTTTAATCAAAAAAGCTGACACGTGACTGTTTTTCAAAAGTAGAGCACAGTATAGGAAATAGGACGCCATTTGGGATCGCAACCGCCATCAACTTTTGAGGCAGTACAGCTCAAACGTTATTGATTGTAATATACATAAATCCTTTGATGTTACCTCAAGCAGAAAGCCAGCATGGTTTGGTCCAACTACACACTGTTTTAAGGTGGCCTGCTCCAGCAGGCTGAGGTGTGGATGACTGCATTGAGAGAGACAGACAAAGTAGTAAACGTTAACATGTTGAAAAGCTATAAGATCGCTATACATTTGTCGAGCGTGATCCCCGCTGACAGACACATGGCTGAATAATACATTTGCTGACTTTTCCAGTTCAAAACATTCATGTCTTACCTGTTAAAGTTGTATTTGTTGAGTTTCTCCGACACTTCACGAAGCCTGTTAAGTAAAAACAATATTATATATATATTTTTTTTTAAATGTACATTACTGAGATTGTTCATTTCCGGTCACAGTGTGAATCTGTGCATTTCATGGTCTGGAAATCCATGGTCATGAAGCATTAACTACTAGTCTGTAGACTATAAGCATCTGCTTGCACATGACGTTAACAAGAAGACTGATGAGAATCGCCAATGCATGAACGCTGATGACAACAGCATCAAAATTGCTCACCAGCTGCAAAAAAATAAAAAATTATAAGTAGCTAAATAACAGTAAAGCTAAACAGTTGGCGCATGGTGTGTATCACCATCTGCACTGCATTGGGACTGTTGCCTTCACTCACAGAGGATGCCAGTGGGCAGGTCAATCCCCCAGTCAAAGGGACAGGGCATGTGCTGAGCTACATCCAACAGACTTCAGTACTATTGTGACCTAGTACCATTTTAGAACAAGTTGATCAGAGGGATTATTTGGTACAACTCCAAGCCCATAACAGTCTCCACTTTACGGCCAGTCTCTGCCACCATTCTAGACCAGCAAAACCTTTGATTGTATCTAAGTTGAAAAACCATGTTGTGTAAAGTGTGACAGGCTGACAGCTTTAATTCCTGTTTCAGCTCACGCATCTATGTTCTCGATGAGTGAACCAGGCACATGCCTTACTCCTTTTGCCTGCTATGAAATGACAGGTCCAATAGGGTCAACAACAAAACTATCATAAACTGCTATAGGCTACACTCCTGGAAGCATTGATTCTCATGCTAGTGGCTATGGTCACCAGAAATTGACTCGTTAACAGGACACAGGTGAAGTGAACAAACATTTAATTAATCCATATACTCAAGGGAGCAAGTCAATACACCAAGGCTATGTTATCATACAAAAAGTCAGCCACGGAAAGTGGACAAATCTTCTAAAAGTTACAATATTACCTGCTGCAAAGGGGGGGAAGAGACTATCTGACAGTTGAACGCAAGCCGTAGAGGGTGAAAATTTTAGTAATATGGCATTTCCTGTCAAGCACGCCCAGTGGACAAGCCAATGGATGGCGATGACTTATAAGGCACGGCCCGGCCGGTTGTCCAGTGACAGTAACCAGTCCCTAAGCAGAAGATAAACAAAGAGCCAGCAACACTGCCTTGATATATGAGGCACACCACCCAGAAACATTAATAACCAACATCAACAGGACAGAATGGCTCTTTTAATCTGCAAGAAATGTGTGTATACCAAACATAATGTTCTCCTCCTAACCTGTACAAAAATACTACTCTATCCATGTGGGTCAGAGAAGAATCAGTGTCCTCAGCCAGTTCATGAAACAGTTGAGGCACGAGCAGTCCATGAGACTGGCTTATTGTGAGTCATTCCACATCAGCCAATTCTAAGGCACTGCATCTCAGTGCAAGAGGTGTCACTACAGACCAGCAGTGATGACGAGTCCCATAGGGCGGTGCCAAATTGGCCCAGCGTCGTCCGGGTTAGGCCAGGGTCGGCCGTCATTGTAAATAATAATTTGTTCTTAACTGACTTGCCTAGTTAAATAAAGGTTAAATAAAATACAAATAAATATCCTGGCTCTAAATTCAAGGTCATTCAAGATATGCTTTTCCAAAGTCCCAACCTCCCTGTATTAAAGTAGAACAGACCATTAATCAGTTCAATCTCAAAGGTTGATATAAATAGGTTTACTATAAATCACCTGCAGAGCAAAATACAGACAGTCAACTGTTCAAAGCTGGTCATTGTCGCTCTTAAGCTAACGTTATATTATTTACACATATTCACTCTTCATCACTTTGCCAGGTAACTACTCTGTAAAAATTGTAGTAGAAAAAAACAAAAGTTCTACCCGATGAATTTTTTTTATTTTAAACAGTATGAGGTTCGCGGTGACATGGGGACCAAGAAAATACCCCCTTGGCCTAGAAACTCGTTGCAGGTTTTGAAAATCACTTTTTTACTTTTAATCCTACCCTGCGATTTCACAGAGAAGCATTTTATTAGGACATTTCTTATCAAACCACAGATCATAGAAAATAGCTGTTTTCACATACTGCATGTAGACACTGGTTTGATGCTGGAGATTATGAGGTTGAAAACTGGCTGATGTTCATTCACTAGGAACAAAATTAGTTGGCTAACTAACAATATACATTTACCTAACTAACGTAGTTGGTTGGCTACATAAACAAGTCGAAACAAATCAGAAAGCAAATGTTAGCTTACAATTGGTTGGCTGGATAACGGTACCCCTACCTAGCAGGCAAATATATTGGCACAAGTGTGGCTACCTTAGCTAACATTATGTAGTGATGAGTAGATAATACATTAGCTAGCTAATTAGCCACTTAACTGGCTACATCGTCAATGGTTCCGATGAACTAGCCAACCACCTAGATTGTCGACAATAAGATATCCAAAGGCACCGTTAGTTGGCATGATATACAATGTCAATGCAAAAAAAAAAAGAAACAATGACGGATCATTACAATGCTAGAATCACTGACGTTCCCTCATTTTTCCCCCCCATCCCCCAACCCGCATTGTCGGTCTCAACTTTGACCATCGGCCAATCATTCCAGGCAGAGAACGAAGGAAACAACTCCCTTAACTGCTGCTAGCTCTGACTAGCTTATTAGCCTAGCAGGCTACCTAACGTTAGCTACGTTGAAGAGGCTCGTTCCAAGATGCCGGGCCTTGCTTCAAATACGGTAATGTTGTCGAAAATTGTTCGATTGAAATACACATGACAATATGCACATTGCTTCGAAACGAATACATAATCGTCGGGTACCACACCCTACCCATATATATTGATTTAAACCCTTATTTTCCACGCCCGCAACAAATACCTGTCATTGAGCTGGTCCTCAGTCCCGGGCAACGGGTGAACCACGAAGTGTATGGATGTCATGGATCCAATCCAAATTAACACACAGATGTGTCAAGTGTGTTGGAAATGTTATGTTCTCGATAACTGTATATGTTAGGATTCATAGAAATATTTTTATGTCCAAAGAAATCCCGAGCTTAGAACTACAGCCTGCTCACCCACATGCCGCCATCTTAACTCTACCAAGCGTCTTCGTTCTGTGTGTTGATTAACGCTAGCACACATGTAAACTCGATGCTGGTTGGACCTTTAATAGAAACAGGGGGATATGTAAAACGGAACGGGATTGGTTTAGAGAAGAAAGGCAACGGAGAGAAAGGAAATGAACATTTCTAGACGTATAACTTGTGCTATTTAAAAAATGAAACTGTATTGTGATAAGTCTATTGGATAGTTTCATGGTCTCTGTTTTGATACAGACATTGTCTCTATAACATCTTTATATACATGGGTTGCCAACAGTCAAACAAGTAAGACAAAAAATGTTCCCCCCAGGGACACTGTCTAGAGCCTCTCCCTATTATAGGTCTCTAGGTCTACCCTAAATAAAAATGAAACATAAAATAAATTCACTCAGAGTTTGAGTGTGTGTTATGTGTTCATATGTGTCTAGTATTAGTAGGCTACAGTTGAAAGGAAATTGCTACTCTCTTTTTGGCATTGGTCCTGACGTAAGAGGTAGGATAATTATGGCAGTCTCCTCTCTGAGAAGAAAGATTATACACAATGCCTACAGGTGCAAGATAAGGATGAAAAAAGGAACGCTGCCAACAAATTCAAGGCTGTTTGAAATAATCCATAATAAATTTGGAGCTCTTTGGGGATTTAGCAAACAATGATAACAGGCTCTTTCCTCTGGCCGTGACAAAACTGGGTCAATAGAGCAAACAAAATCATGTCTTACATTTCCTTTCCACTCTGTCATTACTTTTCTGATAAACAAACATTCTCCGTTATGCAAGCTGGTATATGGATTCTATAACATGGAGATGAATGATCACTGTCCAGTATGACTTTCGTGTAGGTGTATATTAACCAACGACTGTATCCAATGCCATGTATTATCCCCATGCTCCCTCTGCTGGTTAACATCACCCCAGCTCAAGGGAGGAATTACCTACTGGGCACAGACTTCAACTGAACATCTAGTTTTGAATTACATTGGATTTGGATTTCTACTAAAAATTGGGTGAAAAAAGTACGAAATTCTCTTATATTGATTACTTTTTAAAAATCCAATCAGTTTTCCACCTTGATTCAAAGTCATCACATTAAATTGTTGGTTTAAATTATGTGGAAACAATGTTGATTCAACCAGTTTTTGCCCAGTGGGTACAGTGGCATAATGAAAACGGTCCACAGATATAGCATATGCCTATAGACCTTTAGTAATCACTGTCAAAATCATACATATGTCCTATGTTCTTTCAAAATATATATATATTTTAATATGATGTATTTATTTTTTACTTCCTGCATTTCAACACATTGAAAACATTTGCAGTTTTAAAATGCTATTCTAGACATTTAGTCATGTGGCTATGAATTTTTTTGCAGTTTTAAAGCAAATTTCCTGCATGTCTACACATTTTGCTATGGGTCAGAGAGAAAAATGTGCTGTTTTATAGTGCGTCTCATGCTATTGCTCACATTTTGCCATGAGGCTGAGAGAGAAATTATCTAAGGGACACTGGATATGGTGGGCTAAAAATACAAGTATTACAGTATTAAAAAATGCAATTCCTCTTCCTGAAAGAATGATAAATTTGGTAAATTGACAATAGAACAGCAGAGTAACCTTAGGCCAGTCTAGCTACAGTAAAGGGCATCCCTGCACTGCTTGATTCACTGCTGGCCTAATTATGGCAGAACCACGAAAGAAGCATGGCAGCAGGAACCAAAGGTATAATTATTTTAGCCTGTTTTTTAGTTTCCACACAGCAATAAAAACATGTGATGTGGGACTATATGTTACAGTACATCTTTTTGAAGGAAAATAATTAAAACATTTTGATAGACCTGGTGCAGTTTTTTTTTTTAGATAACATTATGTAGCAGAAGCATTGATTGCATGTACCTACTCATCTAGAAACAGCTTTGACAGCTTCAGCAGTATAGATAGACCTATGGTCTGTCTGGGTTAATTGAAGTTTGTTTTGTATACCAGCAGATGGCAGGCTTTATCTTTCACTTTTTGAGAAGTGTGTTGTTAGCTGCTGATTGGGTATCCTAGAGACAGGGCCCTAATCCTACCCTTATATGATAGATTAGTATCCAATAAGGCTTTGTCAAAGTATTTGCCTGTTTCTTAAAATAATATAATTTTTCAGGAAATATTGTCTTTTATGATCACAGTATCATAGGCAGAATGAATTTATGAAGGAATTCAATACATAAAATAAAGATTTTTATATGTTCTGTGTAAAAAAATGATACATCTGTGCTCTCAGGGTATTAAATGATCTAAACTGAATACATCTGCTCATTTGAATGACAAAGAGAGGCACATAGGCAGCTCTACAAGTTACCAATACTCTGACATTCATGCCTGTACAGCCCCTTTAAATATATGATTGTAAGAAGATGGGCATAGAGAGCTCCACTTCTCTCTGCCTGGCCTGGCCCTAAGGTGAACGAGAATCAACATAAACTGCAAAGTTCCCAGAGAGCCAGCTGCTGTGATCTGCTTCACACTCACTTGCTTTCTTCAGTAAAGTTAGATTTGGTACAGCTGGTTGACAATTCTCTCAGCGGTATTGCAAAATGTTTCAACAAAAAAAGAAAAACATGAGGGAAAATCTGGTTCATGTGGCCATTGGTCTGGTACTAGGTGTACACATAAAGCAAATGTGAGGTTACCATGTTTTAGTTTATTATGTTGTGTTATAACCTCTATGGTCTTTGGTTATAACAGGTTTAAAACAAATATTAACTTTTTTTTTTTTTTTACTTCAGGTATTCTGCATTTTTGTATTCTGAATTGTCAGTGCCAAGCCACGTTACTAATAAATATATATATATATATATATATATATATATATATATATATATATATATATATATTTACATACATTTAACCTTTATTATGCTTGTTTACTTCCTGTAAGACATTTCCCTAAAAATATCACCTGCAGGATAATTTCCAGGAGTTAAACTGAGATTGTAAAGCTGGTCGCTAAACCTTTTGCTTTTCCAGAAATCCACTGTGTGCCTCTATGTATTCCCATCCTGAGGTTGTTGAACTCCATGCCAGTACCACTCTGTTGCCCCTAATCCTAAATGTAACCCCGTATCAGAGCCAAGTCAAACAAGAACATAGAAATATCAGTGTTATTTTTAGATTACGGGTCAATGTGTTATCAAATGGCCTAAAATGGGGATCAATATGGACATACAGATCATAAAACAAACAGCAGGAAACTCGCTGTGTCACTGCAATGGGTGAACTACATTACACAATGCAGTAATGTAGTGCACATGCACATCCTTCAACTTTCACCTCACATATTCACATTGGTTATACAATTTAGATCAGATTACAACCTCTGCCATTTTCTCGCCACTTAATTTGATAGGGCAGTAAAGAAGCGGAGGAGTACTGTAGTTAGAGCCATATTGTGTGGGGGAATGTTTGGAGTAAAACCCTGGTGTCCTTTACTTAAAGTAATCCACACCACACCTGGTTTCAAATAATATTTGTTTACTATGATAGAGAACAAATACTTTAGCTGCACTTGATTGATCTTGCCTTGCACAATGGAACCAATAGAATAGTCCCAAAAGTACAAACATCGCCCATCTGGAATTCCAGGTGACCTCATTGAAATGCTCAAAGGTATTTGAAAGAAAACTAATACCTCTCTCCACTGCTATTTCACCACCACTAACAGGCCCACGTCAGCTGGGACGACACCAGCTCTTGTCACTCAGGCCAGCACAAGAAATATTAGTTATTTCCAGCTGAGTAACAAGATAGCTCACTGAGGAGTGAGGCTTTAAAATAACTGCTAGCTGGGACTTTTTTAAAAGATTGAGTTTAGGACCCGTCAGTGTGGGATAAACTGGAATAAATCTGAGTCTAGTGTTAATGTTAGGAATCTAGTATGGATCCGTCTAGGCCTAGAGGCATACAACCAGCCCCCCCTCCACCATGATCTCACAAGCCACCCAGCTTCAGAGTTCAGGGTAATGTGACTGCTGGCATTTACTTGAGAAAGGGGGAGGGAAGGATGCTGTTGGGCTTTCAGGGACTGTGCCCAGACTCTCCTGCCACACCTCCATTCCAGCAATAATCTCAAATGAACAAGATCAGCTCAGACAGCCTATAAGGTTCTGATCACAAGATACTGTACTGGCACAGTTGCCTCAAGCCTCAAAGTTAGGCCAACACTCCAGATAGGACCCCATCTATTTGCATTACATCTTGAATCTAGGACACACTATTTGGCCGAGATCTACAGTACATAAACTTGGCACCCAGAGCTAGAGAGTGCTGGCCAGCTAGAGACCGTACATCGACACTACATGATACTGTGATGCAGTGAACTAGTAACGGAGTTAACTCTTTTAAGGAACACTGTACTTGATGGAAAGAGTCCAGTGAGCAACAACTGACTAGACTGAATAAAATATTTTCTTATTTGATTTATAGTCAGTTATTTTCATGGAGGTAAGATGTTAAATATTATAATTCCATGTCAGATAGACAGTACCACCACCCAGAGGCCTGGAGCTGCCGTGCCGCCTGGCTGTGGTTACGTCCCAAATAGCTCCCTATTTCCTATATAGTGCAGTACCCTATGGGCCCTGGTCAAAAGTAGTGCATTGCTAAGGGAACGGGGGCATTTGGGAGGCAGACTGTGTGTATGTTTCACTATTGTCTCTGTCTGCAGCCTCCCATTGTTCCCTGTCTCTGCCCCATGGAGGAATGTCTAGACAGCAGACACTTACCTTATCCATACAGGGAACAGATAGACCCCCTATCTCTGTTGGCTGGATAGAACGCTCTACCAGGCCTACTGAGGGCAGCAGTCCAAAAACCGCACAGACACTTAATAGGGTGATGGATCTCTCTGTACACAGCCACATTTGACCTTTATTTAACTAGGCAAGTCAGTTAAGAACAAAATCTTATTTAAAATGACGGCCTACCAAAATAAAATAAAATATAGGACAAAACACACATCATGACAAGAGAGACACCACAACACTACATAAAGAGAGACCCAAGACATCAACACAAATCCCTTGAGGTTAAAAGTAATATGTTAAAAGCAACCCTGGAGGTAAACAGCCATAGACGTCTATGAAGTTAAATGTGTTTTTATTCCAAACTGTTACCAATGTCCAAATCATCTTTGTCCATGTGTTTAGGGTCAACTTTATTGTTAATTTTATTTTGTAGAGAACAGAAATGTGAGATTTTGTCTGTAGCAGGTAGAGTTAAGTGCCTTGCTCAAGGGCACAATGACAGGAACGCTTTAACTCCCCACCAGATTGTTCCTGTCAGCTGGGATTCAAACCAGCAACCCTCCTGTTGTTGGAAACCAGATATCAAAACCAGATAGTATACTTCTATATGCAATGTGGTCTCAGAGCATTTCGTGTTATTCTGTATCTGTATGTAAATCCGAGACAATCCATTTAGTATGATGTCATAGGTTTTGTATGGTATGTGTTAATTTGTGGATGTCCATCATCCATTTCGTATATGTTACAAATTGCAATTCCTACGATATGTTACGAATTAGCAAAATGTACAGTATGTTACGAATTTGCTAAACGTATGTTACAAATTCCAATTTGTTGTGGCTAACATTAGCTAGCTGGCTAACGTTAGCTCTAGGGGTTAAGGTTAGGAGTTAGCTAAAAGGTTTAAGATGATTAGGTTTAGGAGAATGGTTAGCTAACTTGCTAAGTAGTTTCAAATTAGCAAAAAAGTATAGTTAAAAAAAAAATCGCTAAAAAAGTAGTAGCAAAGTTGGTAATTAGATAAAATGCTGAAGATGCCCATGATGAGTTTTGAATACACAACCTTTGGGTTGCTAGACATGTTTATACGCCACCCAACCACCCTCCTTCTGTTTTTGCCTTATGCAACCTTCTGTCTTATGTAACCATACCAAATGTAATATATCATACTAATTTGGTATCCCGGATTTAAGTTTACTATATTATGTATAGTCTATGAGACCACTATGGTATATAATATTGGAGTTAGTCTTTTAAATAAAAAATATCAGGTGTATAAAATAATGTAATATAAACATAAATGTATAATCAGATATTGTTCAGTAGTCTGGAAAATAACTGAGATCTTTCAAAATTCGACAAGTCATGTCAGGGGTTTTATGTGACTCACTCAACTCGGGATAGGAGGACTCGCAGCGGTATTTTCACACGCTGATGCTGTTGTGTACCACGCTGTTGCCACGGAACACATCAGCCCCTGATCACGCGTTGATTCTTCTCCTATTGGTTCCTGTCTAACACATATTTGTGTCTGATTGGCTGAAAGTAGAGACCGGCCCCTCGGTACGCACCGCATTTGAAATTATTGCTGAATGGAACTAGAAAAAGAAGAGAAACATCTATTGTTTACCACAAGTCCGACTGTCACACAGTACTTCATCACACTTTGACTTCATTAACACAGTGACGTTACATTCGATACATTGTCTCCAGATATGAGAAAATGTATGTCGTCCTTTGTCGAGCGCCACAACAACGTAAGTAGTTAAAATCCTCATTCTCACTAAGTATTTAGGAAACCACTAACGTTAGGGTGATGTTGGATGATGTAATTTTGTTAAAAAATATATATGTACATCTATATCTTTGAAATACGTTTATAATGTAAACAACGTTTTGAGATCTGTTTAGTAGTAATTAATAAGTGGATGTTGACATTTTGTTGAAGTTGTAGGACAGTATATTTTAGTCCAATCTCTCTGCGTAGCCCGTGGGAGGGGTGTGGGACTGTTTGTATAAGCAGCATGCATGCCCGGTGCATCTGTTGGGTCACTGTGTTAAAGGCCAAAGTGCTGGGAAACACTAGCTGATCACTCACAGTTCACATGGGCAACTTTGACTTGCAGTCGCAAAAGTGCTATGAAGAAACTGGCTTTCATGAGGACCGCCACAGGTAATGAAGACCGAGAGTTACCTCGGTCTTCTTCTGATGAGACCAAATTTGAGATTTTCCAACCCCTGTGTCTGTGAGATGCCGAGTACGGATGATCTAAGCATGTGTGGTTCCCACCGTGAAGCATGGAGGAGTTATGATTTTGTGGGGGTGCTTTGCTGGTGACACTGTAATTTATTTAGAATTCAAAGCACACTTAACCATTATGGCTAACACAGCATTCTTCAGCGATACGCCATCCCATCTGGTTTGAGCTTAGTGGGACTATCATTTGTTTTTCAACAGGACAATGACCCAACACACTTCCAGGCTGTGTAAGGGCTATTTGGCCAATGAGAGTGATTGAGTGCTGCATCAGATGACCTGGCCTCCACAATCACCCGACCTCGACCCAATTGAGATGGTTTCTCCTTCAAGACTGTTGGAAAAGAATTCCAAGTGAAGCTGGTTGAGAGAATGCCAAGTGTGTGCAAAGCTGTCATCAAGTCAAAGGCTGGCTACTTTGAAGAATCTCAAATATAAAATATGTTGATTTGTTGAACTTTTTTTGGTTACTACATGATTCCAGAAGTGTTATTTATTGACACAAACTGGTGTGCCTGGCACCTACTACCTTACCCTGTTGAAAGGCACTGAAATATTTTGTCTTGCCCACTCACCCTCAATGGCACATGTACACAATCCATGTCTCAATTGTCTCAAAGCTTAAAATTCCTTCTTTAACCTGTCTCCTCCCCTTAATCTACACTGAATTAAATGGATTTAACAAGTGATATTAATAAGGGATCATAGCTTTCACTTGGATTCACTTGGTCAGTCAATGTCATAGAAAGATGTTCTTAATGTTTTGTACACTGTATATTCCTTAAACTGTTAACAGAGTGACACCATGGAAGTTGATGAGCTGTACTACCCTGGCAGTCAGAATAAGGAAGAGTCCCAGTGTCACCCTATGGCCATGGGAGACATGGAGGCGGTGGAGGCTCTTATGTTCATGAATACCCAGTGGAAAGCCAGGACTTCCAGGAGCTTCAAGCACAGAGAGTTCCGACCTCTGACCCCTTCCTCTGACTTCTCAGAGGATGACTCTCGTCTCTCACTTGACCCGGCTGAGGTCCGAGAGTCTATGGTAAATTTCCTGTGTTATGTGTGTTCTGTCACATACATTCACCGTGATAATCCTCCATACTAAGTGAAATGTAATAAATACAACCTCACACAATGTAGAGATTATATTGTTTTGTAATCACTTCCTTGTTTTTTTCTCCTCCGTCCCAGTGTATGACCCCGCCATACAGCCCGCCAAACTTTGAGGCCATTCACAGTCATCCTTCTCCAGAGACAGTGCTGCAGCATCCAGAAGCAGCACAGATCCATAACCCACAGCCAGCACAGCAGGGCTTGACACAGCCACAGACGGTCAGCCAGCCCCAATCACAGGCCACCAGTGTGATCCGTCACACTGCAGACACACAGCACTGCATCTGGAGCATCTGTCCAGCCGCCCCCCTGGAGCACAGACTACCCCAGCCCCAGCCAAGCTCAGACGGCATCAACAATCCCCTGGCAGATAGGTTATCTGACAGGGACTCTGTGACTCCGCCAGCCGCTGCTGGTAAATTCCACCAACCTACATCTGTGTCTCCTGTCAACTGTAGGGTTTCTCCTTCTCCTGTTCCGGTTTACTGCCAGATACTACCTGCTGTGACCACTGCAGCAAACAGTCATATTCCAATGGTCACCACCACCAGGGTGGCGGCCACCAGTCACCAACAACCGTCAGCAGCAGTTGGTCCTCCTTCAGTCTTCTTCATGGGGGACCAGGTGACAAAGGGTCATATCATCTTCTTGGTTCCCCGGCCAGTTGTCCCGATCCAGCCATCAGTGCTGACCCCTGGTGGCACCAAGCTGCCAGCCATCGCTCCAGCACCAGGCTTCACCTCAGTGGTCCAGCGGAGCAGCCCGCAGCCCGCTGAGGTGTCCAGAGTCCGCAGCCATATCTGCCCCCACGAGGACTGTGGCAAGACCTACTTCAAGAGCTCTCACCTCAAGGCTCACATGAGGACTCACACAGGTAAGACGGGGCTGGTGGGGAGTCAGGTTTAAATGTTACAAATTCAGGTAGTTGGCTTTTTTTTTTTGTTTACAAGTAACAAGCATTACATATTGTAGGAATAACAACAGAGGTTATGTCAGATTTTTGAAAAATGAGTTATTTTTTGGTGCTATAATTGCACTAAAGCCACAACGTTCAAAGACTTCCTTAAATGCCGGAATAACAAGGTCAGGAAATCACCCTCTTGGCCTGTATGACTGTGTGTGTCCTGCTGTAACACTAGTCTTTCCTCTGTGTTCTGTTCAGGTGAGAAACCTTTCAAGTGCAGGTGGGAAGGCTGTGAGAGACGCTTCGCCCGGTCCGATGAGCTATCACGCCACCGTAGAACTCACACTGGAGAGAAGCGCTTCGCCTGCACAATGTGTCACAGCCGCTTCATGCGTAGCGACCACCTGGCCAAGCACGCCCGTCGACACCTGGCCACCAAGAAGGTGTCCTGTTGGCAGATGGGAGTCCGTCACAGCGGTGATGTTACACATGCAGTGTTTTCGGCACCGTTCCTTCGTCCTCTGCCCTGAACAAACTCTTGCCTTAAAGACACTGTAGAATAAGCTTGTTTCTTCATTAGATGGGAAGGAACTCATTCACTGTGATACTGCTCACTGAAGACTTCAATGCAATTAATTACATGTTGAATGTTAAAAGTTTCTTGACTTACAATTTCATTCAGGTCCACTTGAGAGATTATATTGAAATTAGTGGTTCAATGTGTGATGAATGATAGCAGGGTTTTACTCCTTTACATTGAGTTTAATTAACTCTTACTTGTTGAAGATTATGCAAGTATTATTGTTTACAACTGTGCCTTGAACTACTGACAAGACAAGATCAACATCTTTGCGTGTGGTTGTGGTGGTGGCGACTGTCAGCTCTTTCTGTGGCAACTTCCAAAGTGTGGAGCAGGGCACAGAAATGTAGAAGTCAAGTCTGTGAACAACTAGAGCCATAAATGGACTCAGAATCTCTGAGCCTATCCAATAAGGAAATGACCGTTGTAATGGATTGTAAAACTACGCTTGACTATTAGATCTTGAGCATTAACTGTTTTTCTACCTACTGAATGTGCTCAACACTGTATATTTAATATTCATGAGAATTATGTTTGGCCAAAGAAAGAATGTTAAGAGAAAAGTTTGTATATTTAACTTGACTAAATGACATGTTTTCTTATTTTGTTACAGGTGAAATAAAATGTACAACTTCTAGTTATTTGTGTTGTTGTGAGAGGGTATGTGTTGCGTTACTGAACTGAGGGGTATGCTACAAAGCAAGGTTAAGGAGTTAGCCAGCTTACTTGCCTGAATATTCTGAAATAACTTCCTAGTTTTTAGAAAGATAAACTTGAAATGGACATGGTCTACTTGACTCAACAATAACACATACACTACATGACGAAAAGAATGTGGACACCTTGTCGAACATATCTCATTCCAAAATCATGGGCATTATTATGGAGTTGGTCCCACCTTTGCAGCTAAAACAGCCTCCACCCTTCTGAGAAGGCTTTCCAATTGATCCCTCAAACTCAACTCTGGACCTCGAAGCCACTTCCACTGATTTTTGTTTTCATTGTTCCCTCTAATCAGGGACTAATTTAGACCTGGGACACCAGGTGTGTAATTAATGATTAGATAAAACAACCTGCAGGCTCCATGCCTCGTAGGGTAAGAGTTGAATACCACACTGCACTAGATGTTGGAACATTGCTGTGGGGACTCCATTCAGCCCCAAGAGCATTAGTGAGGTTGTGCGATTAGGCCTGGCTCGCAGTCGGCGTTCCAATTCATCCCAAAGGTGTTCGATGAGGATGAGGTCAGGGCTCTGTGCAGGCCAGTCAAGTTCTTCCACAACAATCTCAACAAACCATTTCTGTATGGACCTTGCTTTGTGCATGGGGGCATTATCATGCTGAAACAGGAAAGGGATGCACAGAATCGTCTAAAATGTAATTGTATACTGTAGTGTCAAGATTTTCCTTCCCTGGAACTAAGAGGCCTAGCTTGAATCATGAAAAACAGCCCCAGACCATTATTCCTTCTCCACCAAACTTGACAGTTGCCACTATGCATTGGAGCAGGTAGTGTTCTCCTGGCATCTGCCAAACCTAGATTCGTCTGTCATACTGCCAGATGGTGAAGCGTGATTAATCACTCCAGAGAACGCGTTTCCACTGCACGAGTCCAATGGTGGCGAGCTTTACACGACTCCAGCCGACGCTTGGCATTGTGCATGGTGATCTTAGGCTTGTGCGCGGCTGCTCGGCCATGGAAACCCATTTCATGAAGCTCCCGACAAACAGTTCTTGTGCTGAAGATGCTTCCAAAGGCAGTTTGAAACTCTGCAGGGAGTGTTGCAACCAAGGACAGATGATTTTCAGCACTCAGCGGTCCTGTTCTGTGAGCTTGTGTGGCCTGCCACTTGCTCCTAGACGTTTCCATTTCACAATAACAGCACTTAAAGTTGACCGGGGCAGAAATTTGACGAACTGACTTGTTGGAAAGGTGGCATCCTATGACGGTGCCACGTTGAAAGTCACTGAGCTCTTCCGTAAGGCCATTTTACTGCCAATGTTTGTCTATGCTGACAAACACTGTCAGCAATGGATGTGGCTGAAATACTAGTGTAAAATAGTGTAATACTTTTGTGCATACAGTATAGTGTATCTATGTTTAGCTTTCTTAATGGACCAGAAAATCAACTATTTCTGGGTGTTTATTAAAGTTAGCTGCCCAAAGCTCATTGACCCTGCTTTGTAGTATACCCCTCTGCCTAAGCACGTATCGGTGACTGAATAGTAGGTGAGAGGTCACCTTCCATTGAGAGGCATTCACTCTGTGTAGTGTAAACATACAATTACTCAACACTTATCCTCAGTCGAAAATAGACAATACACCCTATTCTAGTGGAATATACACTGTGGGCAGTTTAGGTACACCACCCCATTTCCAAAAATGGTTCGCTCCTAGAGACTGATTAATTTGGCCTGCTATAAAGCAGGCAGACAGGCATCCAGTTACTGTTCAATTGAACGTTAGAATGGGAAAAACTAGTGGCCTAAGCGACTTTGAGCGTGGTATGATCGTTGGTGCCAGGTTCGCCTGTTCCGGAATCTCAGTAACCAGCCTCCTGGGCTTTTCACAATGTCTAGGGTTTACCAAGAATGGTGCGACAAACAGTCAGCGGTAGTCCTGTGGGCAAAAACTGCTCGATGATGATAGGTCGAAGGAGAATGGCAAGAATCGTGCAAGCTAACAGGTGTGCCACAAACAGGCAAATAACGGCACAGTACAGCAGTGGTGTGCAGAACAGCATCTCAGAATGCAAAACTCATCAGTCCTTGTCACTGATGGGCTATTGCAGCAGACGACCAAACCGGGTTCCACTCCTATCAGCTAAAAACAAGAAGCAGGGCCACTGGGCATGCGATCAACACTGGAAAATTGTGAGAAAAAAAACAAACTTTGCCTGGTCTGACGAAATCCCGGTTCCTGTTGCATCATGCTGGATTTGGCGTAAGCAGCACGAGTCCATGGCCTGGTGTCAATAGTACATGCTGGTGGCAGAATGTTTTCCTGGCACACGGTAGGTCTCGATACCAATTGAGCAATGTTTCCATGCCCCAAAGAATTCAGACTGTTTTGGAGGAAAAGGAGGGTCTGACCCGGTACTAGATTGATGAACCTAATAAACCGGACACGGAGTATGTTCGGGTAATAGTGACTCATGCTACCGGTATAACAGTGCTGTTACTAAGCAGTGGGTGAAAATTCACGTTTTACCAGCAAGAACAACACAAACATTATTTCAGTCAACTAGAGCTTTTATATTAATTTACTTTAGGCAAAACTGGAGACCAATTCACAGATGTTGCACAATTCTTTCCAGAGACTTATAAGGAAGGAACAGGGATTTAAAAAACAAATGAAACATCAATGTTGCATTATGATAATTGTCTCAAGGTTTATAGAGTGTGAGTGCAAGCTCCCCATCAACGAGATGCTTGGTGAATGATATTCTGTACTCAAATGGACTCAAGCAATATCTGAGCTGAGGCACTGTACTGTTAGATGCATCCCAAATGACACTGTTCCCTATATAGGGCTCTGGTCAAAAGTACTGCACTAAATAGGGAGCCATTTGGGATGCATCGTCAGTTACTGTATGCCCCGTTTTAAATACTGACTGATCATAAATGCCAGGCGATCAGATATTCATAGCACAAAAAAAAAAAAAAAAAAAAACTACACAACCAATAAAACCATAAATATACATAAATATGTTTTAGTGAAGCATCCAAAAATGGCTTTAAAACATCAGGGTTTTTTAACAAACAACTGCTCCACTTTGAGTAGGTAGACAATTGAATTTACAAGACTGGCAAAAGGAGACATATAGGCAATATAATACATGTTTCAAATATTAACTTTTAAATTCCATTGTATGTATTTACTGTATGTAAACTGTAACCGCATGGTATACCCACACAGGTGGGAGTTCCATCCCTACAGACTCATCCATTTTGTTGCATACTATTTTACTGAATGTGGAACGGAAGGAACACCTGTGCTATTCCTTGAGAGAGACAACATACTGTATAGGGCTTGTCATCAACAATTCAGTCTGCCTGCCCCCCCAAAGCTCAATTCCTTATGAAATTAATAATTAAAAGCTGTCAGGCAGCAAGCACCATTCAGTCTTTTCCTCCCATTGGAATGTTGACCAGGTGAGGTCAGCACAGGAGAGACATGGGATTGGTTCAGCTGGCCTAAGCTGGGACAGACAGGGCTTCGTCTGATTGGCCGGAGTGGAGGAAGTAGGGGACCAGTGAGAAGTTCTTCATGCTGATGTCCTGGGTGATACCAGCATCCTGCATCTCAAACCTGTCAACAACAACAAACATCAAAGACTACCAAAACAATACAGAAAAAAAATAATAAAGTAAATAGAAAAACAACTTAAAATAAATATCAGTAGGTCCCAAATACATAAATGGGTGTAAGTTAATACAAATGTTCCAGATGGTGAAAGCACTTTACATACATTAAATGTGGGAAACTCACCTCAACCAATAAATCAAATCAAATCCTCAACAGCTCCCCATTTCAAACAGTGACAGTGCCAGCCTGACCCTGACATTCGTCTGTCTCTTACCAGTCTCCAGTAGAGATGGTGTAGTAGACGGGGGGTCTGGGTGAATCTGTGAAAGTGGACGGAGGGCCCAGGCTATAGGCCCCAGCGTTGTTGAAGATCAGCCAGTCTCCCACACTGAGCTCTGGCAGCAGACACTGATCCACCACCTGGTCCAGCTCATCACCCGACGGACCCCACAGACTGCTGGCAAACACTGGTTCCTTGGACACACTGCTCTGGAACATCCAGGGACACAGAGAGAGAGAGTCATTTAGAGAGACTCCAGGGTGCTTGAGAAGTGAAATTTAATTGAACCGAATCTTTGCTTGGTGACGCAAAATCATGAAATGCAGAATCGTTGTCATTTTGTTTATTGAGATTTAGTTTACTAAGCCCTGAAGCCAAAACTCACCTTGTGAAGAGCTGGGGCTGGAATCACATTGTCTGCTAGCTTGCTAGTGAAAGAGCCGTACACCCCATCGTTCATGTAGTACAGGAACTCTGGCTCATCGTTGGGAGATGGTTCATCTGTAAAGAGGTACGGCAGACAAGAGTCATGAGACACAATAGTCGTAAAGGTATGTGCTGGTCTGCTGGAGCATCTAGGTTTGCTGAACCACGTTTACTATAGCACAGATTTTGACAAGCCCACCACGCCATGGAAGTGCATTTGACTTCATATGCTAGGTATTGAGAAGGTACTGCCACTGACCGTGATTGCCATGAAGATCCCGGGCGCCAACTTCCTTAGCGATGATGTTGACAGCCAGGGTGAAGGAGGAGGACACATAATAACTGCCAGGCTCGGCCATGATGGAGACGCCAGACGATGCAGGGAAGTACAGGTCCAACAACGGCCTGACTGCACTGTTAATCTGTTACCAGAGGAAAACAACAGTCAGCACCCTCAGCCTAACAGGCATTTCATAGAGAGAGTGTTGGTTCAAATTCAAAGGAATGCTGTCCTTTGAAAAATACATTACTAGTACAGGCCTGACGTCAGAAAGAGGGTGAAGTGGCTTGTGACCATTGACTGACTGAATCATGTATTAATACAGCTGAAGTAATCCATCCAAATCAGTATTATGTAACTAACTGTTATACAATAAGGACCTGTTTCAGCTGAGTCTCTGAGCCGTTGAATCCACCTCCAATATCCAGGATTGTCATACTGAAGCCAATATCCTCCTGAAAACAACATTAAAGAAAAAGACTTGTAAACGTCTAAACAAAATATAACCGGAGGGTGGTTCATATTTCTGGCTTTCTCCTTCACATATTATGCACATTCAAAGTCCCATAATGTAAGCACTAGCCAACTCACCCCCATGTCAAAGACACAGCGAGCGTCAGACACTGCATGATTGTAGGCCTGAGGGTCGTCACAGGAGCTGGGAATGTGGAACCTGCATCATGGGGATAATGATGACGTCATGAGAGCTTTTTTTTTACATGCTAAACTGGAAGCTTAAACTTTTGGTCAGCGCGAGCAGAGCGCTAGCCACTATTTCCTATTGATCTCGGGTGTGACCTGCGCGTTGAAATTGTGAAAATATAACCAGAACATAGTTTTAAGCTCGAGCAGCGCAAACCTCTTGCCGAAACAGCACGCTTACATCTCACGCTCGGCGAAAGTTATACGTCCAATGTAGCAGGCCAGTAAAAGAGCTGTTTCTACTTCCTCCCTGTTGTTAAGTGACCGACAAGTTGTGGCAATTTGGGTGTATACAACTATTTTCACATTTTCGGGCAAGTGACTATTCTTCATGCAAACAAAAAAATACTGCTGAAATGTCTGTATGACGATACAATAAACTATTTTCTCCTTTGGG
Source organism: Thymallus thymallus (assembly GCA_023634145.1). Lineage (NCBI taxonomy): Eukaryota > Metazoa > Chordata > Actinopteri > Salmoniformes > Salmonidae > Thymallus > Thymallus thymallus. The sequence goes on along the minus strand of CM042415.1, from coordinate 18,958,772 downwards.
TGAAAATAGTACAGGACAGACAGGCAAACAATTCTTCTGTACACAGGAACAATCTAATTTATTAGCACATAATTAAAAGACAATAAAAGAGAAAAACCTAGAATATAATAATGAAGTCTGACTAGAGAGGAAGGGTGGCGTTGCAGAAGGACTCACCTGACCCCCACCACCTGCACGCCCAGCTCCTTGGCACACTCCAGCAGGTGTCTGCAGTCTTTCAGCTTGGAGCCAAACATCATGCCCATCTCCTCATCCTTGCTGGAAGCCTCTGTGGCCACCTGCAGCAGCAGCCTGAGCAGAGACGGAGAGATTATTGTTTTTAGGTATTTTGTATCTATAGCCATTGTAGTTGTATTGTAGAGAGTATGAAATATGTACTTTTAAAATAACAGTTTAATAACAGTTGCAATAACGGTTTACATGGACACCTACTTGGCACGGGGATGGCAGCGAGCGATCTTGCGTAGCTCCGCCTCGTTGTCACACACCAGGAAGTCGATGCCGTTCTTAGCTGCGTACTTGATCTGGGAAAGCTGCTTACACACACCGCTGTAGACAATGTCTTCAGAAGGAACGCCATAGCCCTGCACAAGCTCCAACTCATACTGAAAAGACACAAAAACAACAACGTTGATATTACAGCTCTAAGTTGTGAAGGAGCAATGGACTGTGGCAGTGAGAAATGTATCCACTAGATGGCGCACCTTTCTATTTTCTGTGAGGAGAGGCCAGTTGACTTATGAAGCAGTTAAAAAGCAGTAATTGGCCCAACAAAATTATCCTAAACAGAGTTGTGAGAAGCTGCAACTGATGTAAACCATTGGATGTTACGAGATGAATCTATACAAATTAATTACCTGGAAAAACATCCATAAAGCTATGGAAAAGGACCCTTAAGTAAGCATTTCACTGTTAGTCTACACCTGTTATTTACGAAGCATGTGACAAATAACATTTGATTTGGACAGGTTGTCTGTTATGCTATTGCAGTGTTAAGACAGTAGTAGTGGGACAGAGCACTGCAGGCACCTTGTTGGTGCAGATGAAGCCAGTGCCGAGAGCAGCTAGGATCTCGATGACAGCAAGGCTGCTGTTGGCTTGGACAGTGTAGAAGGGACGCATCTGGGGCATGTGGGTTCGCCAGCGAACATGTTGCCTCATAAGGACCCCCAAGTCTGCCACGAAGAACGCATTCTTCTCAGCCTGAGAGAGGGGAGGAAAAACATGACAGGTTTACTGGCTGTCTGTATCTGTCAAGTAAACCATGACTGATTACTCTTACCGCCTCTCATCAAACACCGTACAATTACATAAGGGCGATCCACAACCTCCTTTTTCCACTGGTGTGAATTGAAAGCATATAGAGCGTGGTCAGCGGGCACAATGACTCATTAACCTGCCACTTCAACCAAGTGGGAGGAGACTTGCACACAGTTTTACACAGCAGCGTTGTATCCTGAATTCACATCCTGAATCAATGTATTTAAGTAATGATCGCTAGAATTTATCAATCTATTTCTGGAATAGGCAATCAACTAGTCTCATTTCCATGGGCATAACTTTGATACGCTATAAAAGTATCAAGACTTCAAAAAGTGCAAGTATTTTAAATGTACAGAGAATGTCTCTTTACAGTACTTACCAGTGTTTGTTCATAAATGTGATTCTCAACCACGTCACTGAGGGCCGTGGCTCCCTCCAGCAGGGTGACGGAGTAGTTTGGTTCGTCAGCTAGTCCCTTCATTTCAACTGTTGTCCGCTAATCCACCAGTCATAAAGAATTTTGCCTGGGTGAAGTGGTCTCTCTCCGAGCCCCTGGGTGAAGTGGTCTCTCGCCGAGGCCCTGGGTGAAGTGGTCTCTCTCTGGGTGAAGTGGTCTCTCTTTGAGCCCTTGGGGTCCTAGATAGTATGCAGCAAACTGGAAAACACAGGAAGAGAGGCAGGGTGAAATCTAGCCCTAACTATTGAAGTGGATGGGGAAAATGAGTTCCATATAATCATTACAAAAATGGGGGGAAAGAAATAGGGAATTATTTGACAGAAAAAAGGCAAAGTCAGTTGGCCTACTTTTCTCTACATGTTACACTTAGTTTGACCAGTTAAACCTTTAGGATGGTTTCCAGCTGTGAACCAAGCTATTTGTGAGGGTAGCCAATCAGAGGTTGAGATGGAAATCACACTATGAGGCTGCGTATGGGGAGCCCTGGGTGTCTGGACAGCCACTGTGAAAACAAGAGCTCTGGGGCACGGAGTTTGTTTACTTTATCATCAATTACTCGCAACAATTAGGATTCATCCCGCTGGCAGTGACCCATAAAGGTTTCTTTTGATGGCATTATCTGCGTACAATACCAGCGGCATGGGATGTCAGATCTCTGCTTTCGATAATGTTACATAATGAGTCAGTCAGTAGAGCATTTGTGGGCCTGGCCCAGATGTGCACTGTGTGTGTGAGGTGCAGTGTGGCGACACAATGTCTGGTTGGTTTGCCTCACAGACTGCCATGTCTGACGGCTGGACTGGACCAGAACACTGTGTGTGTGGCACCGCCGGGTTGGACTGGTGCTGTGTGTCTTCCTGTTTCTGTTCTGCGGCTGGAAGCCTCATATTGGCAGTTCAAAAACAGAGACAGCTTAATGATAGCAAGCTGGAACGGCTCTAAGAAACAGGCCAGTCGTGGCATGACTAAAACAACATCTCAGCAGTCTGAAAACAACCCACTACAACCAAGACAAAAGATCAAAGGTCACAAATGATGGTCTCTTTGTGGTTAATGGACAAAAATGTTTGTGCAACTTGGAAAAATGCTTAAATCTACAGACCACCAACTTCATTGGGGGCAAAGACTTGAGGAAATACAAGCATATCACAAATCTAACAGTAGGCTTATCACATTACATGCACAAAGAAATCATAAAATTTAGGTTACAGGTGAAGACAGGAAGCATTGTGTTACAACTATGACTCATGGCCCCTCCTCTCTGTTACTGGATCTAACCAGTCACAACAGGGACAGAGAGCATCAGATAAAAGTAGCCCAACACTATGCTATTGTTATTACAACAGTCACCACAAGGACATGTTTGAGTTATTATGGTGTCACTGTGACCTGGGCCTGTATTCACAAAGCGTCTCAGAGTGACTGCTTATCTAGGATCAGGGTCCCCCTGTCCATAGCATTTTATATTATGATCCAAGAGTCTAAACTGAACCGAGATCAGTACTCCTCCTACGTGACCTGATGTCTACTCACATGGACAAGTTAGGAGATGGAGCTCCCCCACTATCAGCTAGGATCCCAAGGTGGCTCGGCGTTGAAGTCGAACGGCTCTCGGCGGAGAGCCGCCCCTAAGCCCTCTGGGTAGTAATTGTACACCTGCACAGGAGACAACAAGATACTGTTGAGTCAAGAGGAAAAACTGTCTGAGGATTAGATCAAATTAAATATTGAATGGGAAAGTAAGTTAATTGATTGTTAGGGACTGGTGGTTTTCATAACTATAACATCCAAACAGGTGTGACATACTCTTTAGGTTGTTATGGTTATCATCTCAAATCAGTTTCTCAATTTTACAATGAATTAAAGTGCCACGTTGTACCTTATGTTGTCTAATATGTTAAACGTTGTTAACTAAGTTCCAACCTCAACCAAAAAGCTATTAATTGTACCACTGCTGTGTTTTCCAAATAACAGAACACTGCCATTTCAAACCAAACCTTCCATAGCTAACTAGCCAGCTAACGTTATCTTGCATTACATGCCAACTCAGCAAGCTAACATTAGCAAACCCTGACTGAGAAAGGGCTGTAAATTAGACTCCGAGTGTTAGCTATATGGCGTCTAACGATTAGCTAGTTAGCTAGAAACACCACGATAACGTTTTCAAAATAATCGTAGCTAATGTAATGTTAACTATCTAGCTAGCACAGTTGGCTAGCTAGCTATGATGGTACGTTGTAAACTAAGGTAGTTAGCTATATAACTTTGACGAATGACAACAACAATGAGTCAGTCGTTAACTAGTTCGTTCCTTAACTAGCTAACGTAGCCAACTAGGTGTGGCTAACGCTAGCTACTTTCCCTCCTTGATCAGTTAACGTTAGCCACTTACCTAGCCAGTTAGCAAGCCAGCTAGCTAGCTAGTAGATACTTACGTGAGAATAAAACCCAATGTTTGGGGTGGATCGTTTTTTCCTTTTAGGTGGAATTTTCAAAGAGTGGCGGGGGCACTATAGTAAAGAAAAAATGCCATCAAAGCCGAAGGGTGTAGATCGAGATTTGAAGCTAAATCGAACCCTTTCGTAGCTACGCAGCGAACAAAACGGCCGAAGTCGCGAGACAGAAAGAAAGTGGAGCGCAAAATGATTCGTCAGATGGGCGGGGCTTTAGAGCTGTCAAAGCAAATGCGAGTGATAGGTGGTTTGGCTTATATTTTATTTCTAAGCATTCTTTTATTTTCCTCATGTGTGATATCTAGTTGTTGTGATAATATTATATACAATTATACCTATGCTATTTATATGATGAGAATGATCTGTTTTATCAAACTCCTATTATTTATAATTTGCATTTATTAAAGGGTAAGCAAGTTTAAATGAGGAATCTGAGATTGCTACATCAATTTCTTTGGTACTTTTAAATGAGCGATCTCTACCCATCGATTCTTGAAGAATATAATTTATAAATGCCTCATGAGCTTAGTTCAACTGCCGTACCCTACCAGAACCCACAATATAAGATTGTTTTACTCCATTGTTTGTAAACAATGTAATTGTAAACAAACACTGTACAGCCTCAAGTAATTTTTTAGATAGTCAGACCACTTCATCCATTCTTTAGCTCTATTTACCAAAGCAGTGGCGATATAAGTGGTTTGTTATTGTTTGAAACGTAGATTGCTCCTTTAATATTATATTATTTTATATTATATAATTTTATATTATATTCAATTATTACCAGAATAGCCTACTACGGTTCTGAGAATGTAATTTCTCAATCAGATAGGATTGTTACCTTGGTTACGTATTCATGCTTTTTCCCATGGCACGGTGATAAGTTTAAAATGTTGTCCACAAATTGTCACTGGTACTCCTCTCTTGTATTCTGGCAACACATGCTTCAAGTTCAACCGAGTAAAAATAGGTTGCATGTGGGTTTTTTTAACAACCTCAGCCTCTTGATTTCCACGTCCCCGACATTCACGTTGCCTTGTTTGACGGGAGTTTGTGAAGTTTTGCTTTCCTCTGAAGAAAGGAGTATATATTACCCACAGATACATTTGCACGCCACCCTTCTTGCCTATTGGTGGTAGGCTGGACACATGACATTTTTAACAACGATTTATTTCTGATAAAAACGAGTTCCAGCTTATTGGTGGATAAGGAGGTCTATTCCAAAATGGAAAAACAGGGGGACTGGGTACCTGCAAATTGTTTTTTGTTTTTTTAAATCTACCTGTTGACTGTTGTATCAAAAAGATAACTTGGTTATGTAGGTAATGTTATATTTTGTTGTGATGTATTTTACAGACAATGGATTAATATCAGGGATCTGATTCTATCCTAAAACGTGTGTCTCCTGCAGCCACAAACCTATGCTGCTCTCTGCATACAGAGATTGTATGTGTTTACATTATGGTATGGGGTATGATCACCTTTAGAAGATAGTCATGGCTCCTAAGGCTTAGACACACCACCAGCATACCACACATACAGGGTATCACAAGTGGTGCTTATCAGTTGATAGGCTATGTATATGTGAGAATGACAATAGCACTTCATGAAATTGTATATTCTGTGAACTGTTTTTTGTATTATATTTAGAATATATAAAAACAGGCTAATGTTATTGTACCCTTTCTTATTTTCATACACACTGTCTTACAGGAATGCATAACAGCTGTCTTGTTTTGTGGTCAATGTCCATTTTCAGCAACCACAGTATATGTCCACAGTAGATCAGAATTGTATGCATCCAGGGAGGAACAATGAACGTTGAAATGAAATATATGGAGAAGTTTTCATATAGAATTGAGAATAACTGTGTCTGTTTATGTATTACAATTCAAACATTACATTGCAATTCAAACTGTAATAATGTACATAATTTCTTTATAGCTAAGAACAATTATGAGACTAATATTATTGGTCCCATATGATTCTCAATTGGCCCTGATCACTTTGTATTTGACAATTTAGGTGCAAAACGAAATATGATTTAAATTCCTTATTATATAATGATGGAGTAAGCTTAGGACATGCACTTAGCTCCTATGAATAGCCATCAGTACATATCTTATGTGCAAAGTCCAAACCCACATATGTGGGCTGTTTATCTTAGATAGACGGTGTTTAGAGATGAGTATAAACTCACAATGTTAGATGAGCTATGGGTATTGGTAAGGGAAAAATACACAATGGTTCTGTTTGTTTTGCTCAAACACAAATGTTGCTTGGCCAATTGTCAAGGCAAAAGTTTGTCCTATGGACCACAACGCAAAATAATCTGTTCCGAGCTTTGTGTCTGTTCTCCAAGACTGTAGATGAGGGTATGTATTGAGTCTAGACTCATAATCATAATCACACATAGCATCTAAAGTGGCTTCCAGAAAAACATAATGTTTGAGTTCCATTGTTGTGATCATAATAGCCCGGGACACTGAGCACACTTGCTGTCGAAGTGTGCACCGCCCACAGTGAGTGAAAACACTCCAGTGGCGTGCACTGTGCAACTGGAATTCTCATTTGCAAACAGTAGCCAGATTACATCAAAATATTGGCCCACTGAAGCCTATGTTATATATACAGTATGACCAACAGCCAATTGATATGAACACAATTACTGTTACATGAGCCAACACCACATATTTTATACACAATGAAAGCTCCATGTTCTTTTATCAGAGGACTCTATGGATTGTGATAATAAATCATAGTGGAACTTCAAAATAATCAATAAACAATGTATGTTATTGTTCCTATAAAAGGGAAACCTATCTGTGTTAATTGGTAACCATTATATAGCCTATTTTCCTTTACAAATCACTACACCTCCCCCCAAAAATAGAATAGTTAAATTTGAGGACAAATTGAGGTTTTTCTCACAGTTCTTAGACAGTGTTATGTTACACTGCAACACAGCACAACATCACAAGACTAGTGAACTTAGTGGAAAACTAAATTCTTCATTGAATAACTGGCATCACAGTGGTTGTCTAAGTGCATGCCCTTTGGTAGGTGAAGTGAATCATTCCACTCTTTGTTGTGTAGTAGAGGTATGGGGAGGTTGAAATGGCTAAATCCAAATTAATACAGTCAATCATTAGTCCCTGCATTATGCAATGGGTCTTGATCTAGTACTTGTTTCTAATGCTGTGAGTTACACCATGGTGTTCCAGCCTTCCGCATTTGCCAAAGAATGTTGATAAGTAAAACAACCTCTACACAGACCTTTTCTCTGAGCTGAATTTTGAGCAGGGTCAAATACAAACTGTGTAAATCCAGTCAGAGAATTTGACCACAGTAAATAAAAGCTATTGCATTCGGCTAATTTACCATAAAATTCCAATATTCTATTATATTATATTATATTATATTCTATATATAAAACGTTTTTTACAGGTTACAACTCTCTGAATAAACACCTTGAAAAGGAAACTGTTAAAGCACTCCAGTATCCCTCTCTTCTCAAGTCTCTCAAACATTTTCCTGAAGTCACTGAGTCTGACTCTGGACTCGAGCCATGGACATGTTGAGATTGTAACACTAGTTTCAGAGAGGTTGACAAATAGATCCAATCTGCCATTGAAACAATAATACAAGATAATGCTTATCTCACACAATTTCCCTCTTTAAAACCTTCCACTCCCTTTCTGCCCTAGACAGTCCATAATAATTCAGACATACTAGATTAGATTTACTGTAATGTCGGTCAGATGGCTCAGAATAACTAGCTTGGTAAATAGAACTAATCTGATTACAGTGAAAGAAACTGAGGACACTATATGGTTCTTACTGTTTGTACACAGTATTAGGAATGTGTAGTTGTATAGTAAAATGTAATTTACAGTTTAATCATGTCATGTTTTTGTAGTAAAATGTATTGTCAGTGTCAGTAGTAGAGCATGGTACTGCAACCCAGGGTTGTGGGTTCGATTCCCAATGGGGACCAGTATGAAATAGGTATGAACATTTATGCACAAACTAACTGTAAGTTGCTCTGGATAAGAGTGTCTGTTAAATGTGGCGTGGTCACTCAAATGTTACATGTAAAGTTAAGCACTGTATACAATGCATTAGAACTAGAGGGAGGATGTGACACATGTTTATGGTGGTAGGACTCCATTTTTGTGTAATGCTTTGGATATATTAAACCATGTAACTGAGTTGGGAATGTTAGAGAATGTTGACATTCATCTTTGAAATACACAAAGTTACAGCAATGACCTTCATTCACAGGTTCATCAGAGATATCACACTGCATGACTAACTTGTATTAGAGGCAGTTTTTGTTGAGGACACACTCAGTTGATACCTATCCTCACATCATCATCACCACTCAATGAGCCAGACCAAGTCTGCGTGTCTGTAGCCCAAATGAGAGAGTGACTACAGTGCAAGTGCCCAGACATGTCCCTGTATACTGGCCTGTGGCCAACAGTGGGCAGCCCACCCTGGTCCTTTGCCTGTCGTTTGATCTGAGGGGTTGGCTGGTCGGCTGGCTCCAGCCAGACCAGGCATTGTATCCCAAACAATGCACCCCAGACCTACTGAACTATAAACATGTCCCTTTGTGGGGTTTTCCTTGAATTCTGAGAAGGGAGACACCCAGAGTCAGGAAACGGCTGGACTCCTGTCCAAATTTAGAATGTCTACACCCGAAATTCCAGCTGACTGGGCATTTGAGACTGTCTGTGTCCTCAGAACTAAGATAGCAAGAATGTCACTGAGATGATGGAATATCATAGCCTGTACCCCCACAAGAAGTACAGTACATTCTTGAGGGGATCATGCAATTCCAATTCAATGGTTAAATGACTAATTTTAAATAAATATCATTCCTAAATTTAAATGGATCAACTGACCCCAACCCTGCTACTATTTAAAATGATTTCTGTAAAAAAAAAAGATATCTTCCTACTCTGTTTTAAAATGTCCATGCTGTAGTACCTCCTCCAAACCAGCTGGGGTCACCTGTCAAATGTCGTGACGTCAAGAAGTTCCCCTCCCCCACGAGAGGCCTTTCTGTTCCTCATCTGATCACCTGACTTGATTGTGATGCTGCTGGAAAGACCTCTAGTATTACGATTTGATTGACAATTATGAATATGAAACCATAGGAATTGTACGGTAGTAAGTGATTAGTGTTCGAATAGGTTTGTCATTAGATCTCAGGTAAGAAATGTGAAAACTGTCATTTGTTTTTTTTTTACTCTACATCTGCTCGATATCATGTGATACTAGCTAGCTAGCTAACTAGCTATGGGTCATGTTTCAATCAACAGAGAATGTCACTTGCAGTAACGTTAGTGAGATTTAGCTAACCTTAACAACTTCTGATGTAAAGCATCAGAAGAAAAATATAATTTATCTTGTATGCTAGTTAGCTAACCAGATATATGTCAGCAGGACGTAGATAAGACAGGTTTGGGAAGACAGCGATTGATTTAATAGCAGTCAATGTTGTCTTGCTAGCATGCATCTACTGATGTATCAACATGAAATAGAGAATAACGTTGCTGTTGATAATACTGTACTACAAATTAAGGCCTGCTGAACAAGTGAACATATGTTTTCTTGTCTTACAGACACCATCTCTGTGCATTTTGTTGTGAGCCTGTGGTCACCCGTGTGTAGCTGTAACCATGACAGAGTTCTGGTTGATCTCAGCTCCTGGAGAGAAGACCTGCCAGCAGACATGGGACCAGATGATGGTGGCCACCACGCGCAACAACAACCTGTCCACCAACAACAAGTTCAACATCCCAGACCTCAAGGTTAGCATGCAGCAGTAGCTACTACATTACTATACTAATTTGTAGGGCTGGGCGATTATATTGTGAATATCGTTATGGATTTTTACAATACAGTCTATAACAATATGTTGACAGTACTAAATAAATAAAAAGTTACTGCTTCACTGTCAGTTTTCTCCTAATTTGGTTGAGTATGAAATAATCAAAGTGGAGAAAGCCCAATAAAAACACTTAGAATTCACTACTCAAATATCACCATACCATAAAAAATGAGAAAATGATTGAATGAAAATGGCCATATCGCCCAGCCCAACTAACTTATATATAAATGCAACTTGTAAAGTGTTTGTTTCATGAGCTGAAATACATCCCTGTTATTGAGCATTTCTCCTTTGCCAAGATAGTCCATCCACCTGACAGGTGTGGCACATCAATAAGATGATTAAACAGCATGATCATTACACCTTGCACCTTGTGCTGGGGACAATAAAAGGCCACTCTAAAATGTGCAGTTTTGTCACAACACAATGCCACAGATGGCGCAAGTTTTGAGGGAGCATTCTCTACCATAAGCCGCCTCCAACATAGTTTTAGAGAATTTTAATATATACATATATATCAGAGCGGCATTGGACTAAGATACAGTGGCGTAGTATAGAATACAGTATATACATATGAGATGGGTGATGCAATATGTAAACACAATAAAGTGACTAAGATACCGTAGAATAGTGTAGAGTGCAGTTTATGCATATGAGATGAGTAATGCAATATTTGGAAACATTATTAAAGTGGCAAGTGTTCCATTTCTAAAAGTGTTAGTGGTGGCTGTTTAGCAGTCTGATGGCCTTGAGATAGAAGCTGTTTTTCAGTCTCTCGGTCCCAGCTTTAATGCACCTGTACTGACCTCACCTTCTGGATGACAGCGGGGTGAACAGGCAGTGGCTCGGGTGGTTGATGTCCTTGATGATCTTTTTGGCCTTCCTATGGCATCGGGTCCTGTAGGTGTCCAGGAGGGTGGGAAGTTTGCCCCTGGTAATGCGTTGGGCAGACCGCACCAACCTCTGGAGCGCTTTGCGGTTGTGGGCGGTGCAGTTGCCTTACCAGGCGGTGATGCAGCCCTACAGGAAGCTCTCAATTGTGCATCTGTAGAAGTTTGTGAGGGTTTTAGTTGTTAAGCCAAATGTATTTGCCTCCTGAGGTTGAAGAGCTCCTCTACATTCCTATGTGCAACAAGGCTTCCACAAAACATTGCCATAGTGTACTCACAAATGAAATCATCTTCCCCGTATTACTCCAAAAGTAACAATAGATAAATAAATATTGTCCGCTCCCAATAAGTGATCTGTTAATAATGCATTGGGTCAAATCTTTCTCCTTTCATTACTCTAGAAGTGTCATCCATCCAACATGATTCAATGGCCATTATATTTCAGGAAAAGTATCCAGAGTCCTTATAGGATGGTTGACGGTTGTCCTCAGTGACCCTACTGACCCCTTTGCCACATGGGGTACACGGCACGCGGCGGTTCCCCTGGAACGGTTTGCAACGCATGAAGGGTTCTTGACCAAAGCGGCGCCATCCAAAGCACACGGGCCCCTGAATGTCACTGCTGAGAAAACAAAACGCAGGCAGGCAGCACAACCAGACCACATAACCTCAGGACTCATCCAGTCCATTGCCCTAGTTTGAGTTTGCCCTAGTTTGATCAAAGGCCCTCAAAGCAACATTCAGGCCTCTGGCATCAAGCCAATGACACCAATGGGCTCACCCCACCTATAAAATGGGATCGCCCCGGCTGTATGATGGTAGGGGAAATAGTGTTCTAATCAAAGCTTTGACATGTTTGGCCTTTTTTGCTTTAACAGGTGGGGACGTTAGATGTGCTAGTTGGGCTGTCGGACGACCTGGCCAAATTGGACTCCTTTATTGAAGGGTAGGCTTTTTACCACACTGCAATTTCCCTTTTGAACATTATGATCACTATAAAAAAAAATATCAAATTCATGACTATTTATACAGCTTGTCCATTGTGAATAGTAGTAGTGATAGACATATTCTTTTTGTCAAAGTGCCTCACAAACCAGTGTGAGTCTGTGATGTCTTCCGAATCCAGTCAGTTCTCTAATCCCTCCGTGGCCCTAACCTTGCTACGGTGAGGAATTTCACACAGGCGTGAGGCTAGCAGGCCCACAGACTAAAGTTAGCAATTTACAGTTTGGTGACACACCAGCATCTCTTTACTCAGTCATATTTATCCCTCATGACTTGTGTGCTACTGTTGGTTTGAAGTTATTTATAATCTTTGGAAAACCTTAATGTCCAAAAATTCACACATACTGAGCAAGTCCTGCTTCCTCTGTAGACATTGACTCTCAAAAAATGGCAACATTAGCAACCCAGTTACTTCTCATAGGGCAATATCAGCCTTGTTTTGGAACTTGTCTGTAGGTATTTTTAAGGTGAGAAAGCTCATGCCAAAGTAACACCTTTACAGACTGATTTTGGATTTGCTTAAGCTGACAACGTTTTTAGGTGTCAGTTGTCTGGACAAAAAAAGCCTAAGGCTTATTGACATCAAGCATACTGTCATTGCATGGAATTTAGTTTTTTTCAGCCATTGATCACACATCAATTAGAATGTAATCATATCAAGTATTATCTGCATAATTTTTGTTCAGGGAAGGCAACTACAGTGCTAAAAAAACAACACAATAGTTACAATCTATTTCTGTGAATGATAAGTAGTAGGCTTACAGGCCCATTTTCCATGAAAAAGGTCTTGCATCATCATACTTTAAAAAGCGCACAGTTAACAGTCTGGTGCTGTAGAATATAGATAGATAAACACTCATACCCTGCCCAATGAACAGTCTGCTTAGTCTTTGATGTCTTGAGCAGAGTGCTATGTGAAAGCATGGTATGTTCCCCTTTTGATGTGAGGGCTTGCTGACTGCAGCCTGATTGTGTGAATGTCTCCTGGCTGTTCACAGTGTGGTGAAGAAGGTGTCTCAGTACATGGCTGATGTGTTGGAGGACAGCCGAGACAAAGTCCAGGAGAACCTGCTGGCCAACGGAGGTACTTATCATCACATACAAGTTACTCATATGAAAACAATGCATGTAGTTAGTTATGACATACAAGATACTGGTACGAAAACAATAGAGGACATTGGAGATTAGCTAGTTAGTTATCATCACATACAAATTAATCCAGGAAGTGTGCTGCTACTTCTACTGTGCACATTGATTGACTAAGCAATTTTCATTTTAACCTGTTGTTAATATTAAGGAATTACCAGTACATTTAGATTTGGTTGATTAGCAATTATGCTTATAACTTGTTGTTAATACTAAACACTAAGGGATTACCAGCACATTTAGAAATGTTTTTTTTTTTTTGAGTATCTTGCATTTACCCATAAAGCCATGCATTATAATGTAAAAACAACATTCTTACAAGTCCTTCCCTGAATAACAATGCCTTGATTCCCTCTCCAGTGGATCTGGTGACCTACATCACGCGGTTTCAGTGGGACATGGCCAAGTACCCCATCAAGCAGTCACTCAAGAACATCTCTGATATCATATCCAAGGCAAGTCTTTCTCCCACCCTCATGTGATTCTCTTGATAATTAGCTAGGCGGAAACCCTTTTTTTTTTATACCCGTCATGTAGTCATGATTTTGATGGGGCATGAAGGTATATAACTATCAACAAGTAAATTATATTTCAATGGTTTCAATCAACTGTATTTTCTCTACCTCTTGAGTAAATCTGTTGTCGAACACTGTGTGCACAGTTTTTACACGTGTCGTATTCTGAGTACTTGACCTCTTCCTCTCTACAGCAAGTAAGCCAGATTGATAACGACCTGAAGGCCAGAGCGTCTGCCTACAACAACCTGAAAGGGAACCTGCAGAATCTGGAGAGGAAGAACGCGTGAGTCAAGTTTTTTTTTTTTTGCTCAAGGGCATGACTATATTTTCCACTGCTGCTAATCTATGCCTTCAGTGAGAATGGTATTTGAACCGTTGTTGTTGTTGAGGAAAATGTATTCCAATGCGTTTTTGCTTTGTTCAATTGTTTCTTTCAACATTTTTTTACATTATCATGAATATATCATGCAATACAGTATTGTGTCTGTAGGGGGAGCCTGCTGACCAGGAGTCTGGCCGACATTGTCAAGAAGGAGGACTTTGTGATTGACTCAGAGTATCTGATCACTATGCTGGTGGTTGTACCAAAGTAAGTACATTTTTTCCCCAGTTTACAACAGTGTCATATTTCAACATTGCTATCTAACATCAGCTGATTGCTATCTAACAATTCCGGATCCTTCTAGGACGAGTTATGCTGACTGGCAGAAGACCTATGAAACGCTGTCTGAAATGGTGGTACCCCGATCCACTAAGTAAGTACATAGGAGATTCAGAGCCCCTGGTGAATGCATGTTAAAATAACTACTTCAGTACATAGTCTATTTCATATCTCTTTTAGTATTTTCTGCTCATGAAGTGATTTCATTGTGAGTCCATCATGCCTGTTTGACTGTGTTCTGCTTGTCAATTATTACAGCCTGTTGTTTGAGGACCATGACAGTGGTCTGTTCAGCGTCACGCTATTCAGGAAGGCCATTGATGACTTCAGACACAAGGCCAGAGAGAACAAGTAAGACATACTGCACACAAATACACACACACGCTTGTCCATATATAATGATCTTGCTGTTTCTATCAGGTACACAGTCAGGGACTTCCAGTACAACGAGCAGGAGATGAATGCGGACAAAGAGGAGATGACACGTCTCTCCACAGACAAGAAGAAGCAGTTTGTAAGTCATATGACGGGGAATATGATGCCTGACCAAGGTACAGTCGTATGCAAAAGTTTGGGCGCCCCTCTGAGGCTGCATAATAATTTACTCTGTCGTCACAGAAAATGATCACAGTGGCATGCCATTCATTTTCTAATAAAAGCTGAGTACTGGGGTATTGTACAGACAAGGTTTTTTAGTGTAGCAATATTAAGTTGTATGAAATTAAATCAGATGTGAAAAATAGGCTATGCAAAAATTTGGGCACCCTTGTCATTCTGTTGATTACTTAGCACTGATTCATTGGAACACACAATTGGTTTGGTGAGCTCATTAAGCCTTGAACTTCATAGACAAGTGCATCCAATCATGAGAAAAGGTATTTAAGGTGGCCAATTGCAAGTTGTTGTTCTCTTTGACTCTCCTCTGAAGAGTGGCAACATGGGGGCCTCAAAACAACTCTCAAATGACCTGAAAACAAAGATTGTTCAACATTATGGTTTAGGGGAAGGCTACAAAAAGCTATCGCAGAGATGTAAGCTGTCAGTGTCCACTGTGAGGAACATAGTGAGGAAATAAAGACCACAGGCACAGTTCTTGTTAAGGCCAGAAGTGGCAGGCCGAGTAAAATATCGGAGGCAAAAACGGTCAAAAACAGCCCATAGACCACCTCCAAAGACCTACAACATCATCTTGCCACAGATGGTGTCACTGTGCATCGTTCAACAAGAGTGAGAGTGATGCGGAAGAAGCCTTTTCTGCACACTTGCCACCAACAGAGTCGCTTGAGGTATGCAGACGCACATTTGGACAAGCCAGCTTCATTTTGGAATAAGGTGCTGTGGACTGATGAAACAAAGATTGAGTTATTTGGTCATAACAAGGGGCGGCAAAAGAACACAGCGTTTCAAGAAAAACACTTGCTACCCACAGTAACATTTGGTGGGGGTTCCATCATGCTGTGGGGCTGTGTGGCCAGTGCCGGTACTGGGAATCTTGTTAAAGTTGGGTCGCATGGATTCCATTCAATATCAGCAGATTCTTGGGAATAATGTTGAAGAATCAGTCACAATGTTGAAGTTACGCTGGGGCTGGATATTTCAACAAGACAACGACCCAAAACACTGCTCAAAATCTACCCGGGGCATTTATGCAGAGGAACAAGTACAATGTTCTGGAATGGCCATCCCAGTCCCCAGACCTGAATATCATTGAGAATCTGTGGGATGATTTGAAGCGGGCTTTCCATGCTCGGCAACCATCAAACCTAACTGAACTAGAGATGTTTTGTAAGGAGGAATGGCCAAAAATACCTTCATCCAGAATCCAGACACTCATTAGAGGCTATAGGAAGCATCTAGAGGCTGTTATTTGTGCAAAAGGAGGCTCTACTAAATATTGATGTGATTTTTCTGTTGGGTTGCCCAAATTTATGCACCTGTCTAATTTCGTTTTGATGCATATTGCACATCTTCTGTTAATCCAATAAACCTAGTTTCACTACTGAAATATTACTGTCCATCAGTTATTTGATAGATCAAAATGAAATTGCTGATCCAAACACCCAAATATTTATAAATGGAAATCATGGAAATTGTGAGGGGTGCCCAAACTTTTGCATACGACTGTATATGTGACCGAAACATTACACTGTAAAGAAATGTTTAATTGCAAGTACACTTAGTGTTCGCACATCCCTGCCACCATTCTGGGATGAAACTATTGGACAGTACCAGCTTCACAGTGGGGTGGGTGGAGCCTCTATCCCTAAACATTGTTTTCCCTCTGTCAGGGGCCACTGGTGCGATGGCTGAAAGTGAACTTCAGTGAGGCCTTCATCGCATGGATTCACATCAAGGCTTTGAGGGTCTTTGTGGAGTCTGTCTTAAGGTATGACGATCACACTGTACTAACAGTCGTCCAATTGTTAGATGTTTGTAGTGCATGACAAGATGCTTGTAGTAACAATAGGTCAACCTGAATAAAAAAGTTTTTTTTTTAATATACATCTCAAACCGACTGTGCTGTTAGTGATGGAACTGCTCTGCCCCTGCTTCCACAGATATGGACTGCCTGTGAACTTCCAGGCCATGCTGCTCCAGCCCAACAAGAAGAACATGAAGAAACTGAGGGAGGTTCTCAATGACCTATACAAACACCTGGACAGCAGCGCTGCAGCTGTCATCGACGTGAGTAATTAGACCTGATATATACCCGTTGTGTCCAGATGAATACCTGTTATATCTTTGTAGTAATGGGGCGATTGCGACGCCAAATAAATGTAAATTAGCTAAATGAGATTTGATATTGTCTGGTCAAGCAGACTTGTTAGACAACCACACTGCCGTGTTAATGTTATTTACCGTGTAAGCTAGTGGTTTCTGTTATTTTTCTTTATTCCTTTGTAGTCTGCCATGGATATCCCTGGTCTGAACCTGAGCCAGCAGGAGTACTACCCTTATGTTTACTACAAGATAGACTGCAACCTGCTGGACTTCAAATAGAGTTCCACTGTACCTGACCCCTCTGTTCTGTCTTGTCTTTATGCTGAGTACCGACTAACTTGTGTTTTCCCGTAAATCTTTCTCCTTGTCTTGCTCTTTTCCCAGTACTCTGCTCTGCTATCTGCTCTCCTCTCCTTTTAATTATCCTCTCCTCTCTTCTGCTTTGCTCATGTCTGGGTGATTCTGTTTTTTTCCTTGCTCTCCTCAGATGTGCATGCTCATTCCATGTGGTTTAAATAACAGTGACCCCTCCATTTGTACAAACTGAGGACAAACAATGGCTTGATGTTAATTTTGTTGGTTTTGTTTACAGATTTTTTTGAAAATCGCATAATCAAAAGTACACTGTATTTAAAGGCCCATTGAAGTCAAAATCGTGATTGTCTTCCACACTGAGGTTGAAATGAAATTGTGGAATTATTATAATGACGTTTTAGTGTAAGGCCGACTCAAATTTCAGCCTGACTGGTGGCAAATGAATTAAGAGACCAATAAGAAAGAGTTCCAAACCTCTTTGCCAATAACAGCTAGTTTTCAGTTTTCCCGTCCCCACTCCAAAACAGTCTTAGTAAAATTCTTTTTTGAGAAATTGCTCTTGCTAAAATGCTATTTGTTACTTTTTGACCATTTTAATTGAAAACAATCCCAGTATTTACTTGTTACCCAAAAATGATTTGATATTTAGATAAAACGGCTGCATTGGGCCTTTAACTATGTGCTGAAACGAATGAGATCTCTAAATATCTATTTATGGTAGTTTATGCATTTTCAATCATTCCACATCTGTGTTGTGCATATTGATAGCTACATCTTTGTGTGGTACTATTCATAGATACTTGTATATGTGAGCAATTTGTTAATTTACCTGCACATCCAAGCACATCTGGGACGTGTTCATGAGGTATTGGCTCACCTTGGCAACAAATAGTGTTACAAAGATGCTATATTTGTGTGTTTCTCATGTTGTGTATATTTGATGTTAAAAGAGATATATATGTATGTGTAAGGAGTGAGCATTATGTATGCCATCAATAGATAAACAGTCAATATGAAGAAAAGGGTCTGTATTTTGTCTGATTGGGTTTAGGGATTGTCTGTTGGTAGGCTATATCGGTAGGTAAGGTTGTAAACATTACATATTGACAACATATTACAATGAATGGCCCGTCCCTGC
The DNA here is from genome assembly GCA_023634145.1 of Thymallus thymallus. Taxonomy (NCBI): domain Eukaryota; kingdom Metazoa; phylum Chordata; class Actinopteri; order Salmoniformes; family Salmonidae; genus Thymallus; species Thymallus thymallus. The sequence goes on along the minus strand of CM042415.1, from coordinate 18,940,303 downwards.
AGGAATCTTCCACGTTTACAATATGAATTAAAATGTGCCCCCAACTCCATCATTGAGAAATATTTGTTTGAGAGCATAACATAATTGCCAGAGTATCCTACACATTGCCTAGATGTATACACATACACCGTACTCTATCAAATTGGACAGCAGATGGCACAAAATAACGGAAAGTGGGAAATAAAATCCTTTAGCTGCGCATGTCATACGTATGCGTTCCTCTAAAGTCGACCTAAACCTGACAGGCGTTCAGACCATGCAAATAATCCGTCATATGACTGGTAACCATACGAAAACACTGCAAGGCAGGGGAAATAATCATCGTCGGTGGTGGTGCTGCTGCTGTTGTTTGAGTTAGGGAACCGCATCTCTTCCGATGTCTTCAGGCTGCCCGGATCGTTTCTTTATCTGCGGCTCCCCGTTTATTCGTGTCATCACCGGCCCTTCTCGGTCGATAGAATGAAAGGATGGCCAAGCGGCGAGATGCGGACGAGGAAAGCGGAGAGCTGATCGGCCCTGCTGCGGTCCAGCGAGATGAGCCGCCGTATCCCGGGCTGGCAAAAATGGACGGAATGGAAGAAAGAGGTGGAGATGAACTATCTTTGGAGGAGATTTTAATGCTCTACAGCCAACCGATAAATGAAGAGCAGGCTTGGGCAGTGTGTTACCAATGCTGTATAAACCTGGCTCAGGGACATAGGAGGAGGAATTCTGGCCCAGTTGCTGATGCATCGGTGGTGGATACTGCGAAAAGGATTGAGGGACCGCGGGATGTGAGGATTCAGAAAGACGGAGCTGTCAAATTACAATATGAAGGCTGTGATGGTAGGTACCATAATTATGTAATGTTGATGTTTTGTAATGCATTCAGGCTTTTTCCTGTCGCCTTTTTTCATTTCTCCAACATATTGGTAATATTACCTGTTCTTAGAATGAGAAAATCTGTAATTATTTATGTAGAAATGAGGTCAACAAGGCAACTGAATACCGATTGATAGATTCATATGTCATGCTTTCCTATTGTTGGCTATTGCATTTAGGTCAGCTGGCTCAGTTGTTGTTGTTTTTCCCATCACACATCACATGTTCATGTTCATCATTCACACTCCATAAAATAGCCTAATAAGATGAAAAAACAACATATTTCCAGGGAACAATTTGTTGCTGCCCAGAGTAACATACAATTGACGTCCTGTGAGTGACTGGAAGATGTGACCCCTTACCAAGCTTTTTTTTGTAAACATGGAGTGCTTTCACTGCCACAAGCCCTCAACCAATGGTATGATGGCCCCAAGCATCATCATCTTCATCATCATCATCACTGTAATCATCAATGGACTTACACCCTAACATCTAGAGCCTAGCTAAACTCTAAGAAACAGAAGAACTGTTGACAATGTCTTGTGTCACTCCTGATATGACACAGCAAGTAATGTGTGTAGTCTGGGTGTGCCTTTGAAATTGCCTAGCTACCCATACTCCTTGTTCCGGCCAAACGCTACGCCACTCCCACGGGCGTTAGTTTCTTCTCCGCAATGAGTCTGTGAGTGCCTCTCCGACCCTTCACCTAGCCTCTGTCGAGTCCCCAACAACCGGATCTTACGATTGTCAGGGAAAATGGAAAGAGAGCCTGTGACGTGACTTAGGCTTTTGGACGTAAACAAGGCAACACCATCTCCTCCACATGTACTGGGTTGGTTGAACAGTGCAGTTCATTTTACTCCCGCTACGTTAGGTTACCCTTCACTGAATGCGAACACATTCGGGGCCGTCTGATTGGTCCAGAAACCAATGGGTTGGGCCAAATCCAGAACAAACATGGGTAAAGTTGCGGCTTGAAAATGAGTCATTGGCTTTCATACTCTGATAGGGCGGCAGGTAGCCTTGCGGTTAAGACCGTTGGGCCTGTAACCGAAAGGTGAAAAATATGTTGATATGCCCTTGAGCAAGGCACTTAACCCTAATTGCTCCTGTAAATCACTCTGGATTAAAGTGTCTGCTAAAATGTCAAATGTAATTGGTTAAAGATGATCCAATCGCTGATGACGTTTTGTACAACGCCCCTAGCGAAATAATTGAGTGTGAGTCATCAGGCTACCTGTGAAAGTGAGTATGAATTACACCTGGAATGTGTTTTTATTTATTTACCCATGGTGTCACAGGGAAGCTGTAGCCTAGCTCTTACTCAGTTACACACCTTGAGTCAATGTGTGCTGAGTCAAATTTATGGCTTATTGGCTTTGTACTAAATGTTCTCAATGTACATGCTTGATCAGCTTTTTTACATTTACATTTGAGTCATTTAGCAGACGCTCTTATCCATAGTGACTTATAGTAGTGTGTGCATACATTTTTGTATTTTTCATACTGGCCCCCAGTGTGAATCAATCCCTCATCCCTGGCGTCGCAAGAGCCATGCTCTACCAACTGAGACACAAGGGACCTTTTTGGCGTTTATGAATGGAGTGTGCATAGTAATGGTGGAATTTGTGGTGTATTGTATATTATTTGAGGTGCCTGGCATTGTATTAGTAACTCAGCAACAGTAATGGGGATGGGAGGTTTTCATGGTTCGCTACTGGTCTGAGGATGGCTACCCTACAGGATAGCTACCCTACAATGCTGTTATTACATGTGTTATCATCATGTGTGTTATTACACATGATTAATCTGTGATTATTACATTAATATGAATAATGCTATTAATCTGTTCAGTTAATGTAGATAGGCTAACTTTATTCTAAAGACGCCTTACTTTTTCTGGTGCCTTAAATCCATTATAATATCTTTCTACACTGTGAAATGCATATTTGATGGATTCTCAGAAGGACTGACCACTCTGATGTCTGGTTAACTGGGCTACAGAGCACGGGGTCTCCCCCAAGGTATATCAGCCATCCCAGCTGTGTTCAGAGACAGAGAGAGAGAGAGAGAGATAAGAGACAGACAGACAGACAGACAGACAGACATAACAACTGAGAGAGAGCATTCTTCCAACCAATTTGTCACAGACCCACCAATCCTGCCCCTATTCCCACTGACCAAATATATGTGTCACAAAATGTAGCTACTCTTACTCCATTTCCCCAGTTTCCTGATCATACCCAGATTGATAGCATTTGTCATAATGTTTACTGTGTCCTTGCTGTTGTTTAGATTGTGTCACACTGTAGCTCTGTGAGTGTGTCTGAGGCCTTGTATTGAGCATCTTCCAGGTCTCTGTTTCAGATTTCTTTCCCTCAGTGATGAAGCCAATTTGTGTGAGAATAACAGGATTTGGCAGTAACAAAAGCAAGTTGTTTTGTCTTACTTTGAGTGTCAAAATAAGCCTGGTTCCTCTAGGTGTTTCCTAGCCACTGTGCTTCTTTCTGCATTGCTTGCTCTTTGGGGTTTTAGGTTGGGTATCTGTATAGCACTTAGTGACAACTGCTGATGTAAAAGGGCTTTATAAAATAAATTGGATTTGAAAATAAGCACCATTGGTTTAGTCACAGATTCAAGGACATTGGTTGTGAGTAGAAGTTGGTCTGTTGACGTCCTGAAATATTAGGCCTCCATCTTGTTTTTTCTCATCAATGAATGGGGCAGTCACGAGCAAATGATTTGAACATGTTGTTTTGCATGATGTTGCAATACAATAGAGCGTGCCATTGTGTATGTGGAGAGGGTCATCGTACATAATCTGCTTGGTCACGTTATTGAAGTTAATAAAAATGTTATTGCGTTGATGTGGTGGCTTGGAGGAACATTTAGGCCTAACACAGAGGTTTGTTGAATTAAGTGTATTGATGGATTTTAACTGGTGTATGTGGGCAAAAGGCAGGGTCAGTGACAGAGACTGACGGGCAGAGGTAGAGGCAGAGGCAGTGACAGAGACTGATGGGCAGAGGTAGAGGCAGAGGCAGTGACAGAGACTGATGGGCAGAGGTAGAGGCAGAGGCAGGGTCAGTGACAGAGACTGACGGGCAGAGGTAGAGGCAGTGACAGAGACTGATGGGCAGAGGTAGAGGCAGAGGCAGTGACAGAGACTGACGGGCAGAGGTGAGGCAGAGGCAGAGACATGGTGTCATCAGTAGTCACATGCCACCAACCAAGTGGTGAGAATGAACTGCTGCTTTCATTGACTGTGACCCAGTTAATGATGTTGTCTTCACGACACATTCCACAATCTTCTTCTTCTTCTTCTTCTTCTTCTTCTTCTTCTTCTTCTTCTTCTTCTTCTTCAATCTGTGTTATAATATACTTGTGCTGTACCTATTTTCAAGATGGTGGTTCCGCCTCACTTGATTAAACAGCTTTCATTTTCTGACTGTCTGGTAATAATAATCTTGTTTGACTGAGTAGATTATTTTCATGGTTTATGACCACTTAGTATTGAGTTTCCTCCATCATGGAGTCACCAGAGCCTCTGTTGCTTGTCGACCTTCTGACTCCGGCTGATCGGCATTCAAGTTCCCAGAGAGTTGCCATGGCAATTGCAGATAGCAGCCCAGGGGTGGTTCATGTGAGAGACCTAAATGCATACAGTATCCCATAACATATTAGGCACAGATAAAGGGGAAAAGGTTCATTAAGAATGTTCAGGCTGTATTTGAGGCGTTAACCTGTTAACCATGTTAAAACAGACACCTCACTGTTTCCTCTGCAGACATTGTCATATTGGATTTATCGACACATAAATACATCTGTCCTTCAGATACAGCGTACGGAAACATTCTGAGTGAACCAGCAGCAGGATTTTCAAATGTCATTGACCTGCAATTGATTGAATTGTGGCCTCAGTTTTAGATACAGTAATGAACAGAACATCGTTTGTGTTGGTTGGGCCAGTTGTTAACATCTTATTGTAGCTCTGAGAGTTCATTATGTTTGCATAAGCCTTTCTGAGCCACAAATAGTTTCACATCCATTTCATAACCAAACCAATGTATTTTAAGACGCTTTGCTTTAGTCATATATTCCCTGTTGATCACAACTTTCCTCTTTCTCTCCACAGGTAAATCCATCCCAGCCACATCAACAGAGGTGAGTGGCATGTTTCTGACTTCCTTGCTTCTCGGAAATGTCTGTAACAATACGAATGAGAGATGGACCGACAGTGTTCCGATGGAATTATATCTGGCGTAACCTGGCCGGTAACAGTCACAATGGTGGATGGATACTATCTGTACAAGCATAGGGCGTGTTAATCCTGTTTGATGACATGCCTGACAAGCAACCGCTGCCAGGGGTATTGTGGTGGTGGTTTTAATAGTACTTTACCATACTGTCTGTCCACACCTTATTCACAACATCTATATCAGAGGTTAGACTAGTGTGAATGGATATGACCCCACCTACACTATGGGTAACATGGGACTGTCGTTGACAGTGAGGCAATTTCAAATACAGTAGCAGTCATTCACTAAAACAAGAACCTCTGAAAAAAAGATATACCATAACACCTATAACAAAATCTTAACAGTAGGGTCTATCTGGAGCTCAGAGATAGATTCACCTACACTACAGACTCTCTAAGCTCTCAGCTGGTCTGACTGACTGGGCTGGCGAAATTAATGTCGCCATGCGAGCTCTCCCCTTTGATGATGACTCTGGGTGACATTTAAAGGGCTAATTAGAGCGCTATATTGTAATTTAGCTTCCCAGCAACCTCTTCTCAGCCTCTTCATCCAGCTGATATGGTGATGGGAATAGTTAAATTCCATTCAATACAACTTTATTTATCCTCTCAGGGGCAAACAACAGTGCTGTTCAAGTAGTCTCGCGTACAGCCTGGGGAGGAGGTTACTGCTCAAGAGTAGCAATAGCTATTGTTCTCTGTGTATCAGGTGATGTGGCTAGCTAGCGTATTTGTGTGTTAGTACGTCATCATCATTACCACCAGGCTAGTAGTATTAGGGCACATGATATTACAAGCATTTCGCTACACCCGCAATAACATCTGCTATACACATACAGCGGGTGAAATAAGTATTGAAAACGTCACCATTGTTCTCAGTAAATATATTTCCAAAGGTGCTATTGACATGAAATTTTCACCAGATGTTGGTAACAACCCAAGTAATCCATACATACAGAAACCAGAACAAATAAGTTCAGAAATTAAGTTATGTGTAATAATGTGAAATGACACAGGGAAAAAGTATTGAACACATGAAGAAAGGGAGGTGCAAAAAGGCATGGAAAGCCAAGACAACAGCTGAAAACTATCAGTAATTAAAAAGCAATCCAGCCCCCTGTCAGTGCAAATTAATATCAGCTGGTTCAGTCCCAACTGATGGCTTACAAAAAGGTCTCATTGCCAAGGTGTCACACAAGACACAAAGAGCTGTCTCAAGACCTTTGCAACCTAATTGTTGCAAAACATAATGATGGCATTGGTTATAGGCGCATTTCTAAGCTTCTGAATTTTCCAGTGAGCACTGTTGGGGCCATAATACGGAAGTGGAAAGACAATCATTTCACCATAAATTTGCCTCGACCAGGTGCTCCTCGCAAGATTTCTGACAGAGGAGTGAAAAGAATAATCAGAAGAGTTGTCCAAGAGCCAAGGACCACTTGTGGAGAGCTTCAAAAAGACCTGCAATTAGCAGGTACTGTTGTCTCAAAGAAAACAGTAAGTAATGCACTCAACCGCCATGGCCTGTATGCACGCTCACCACGCAAGACTCCATTGCTGAAAAAAAAGCATGTTGAAGCTCGTTTAAAGTTTGCTGCACAACATTTGGAAAAGCCAGTGAAATACTGGGAGAATATAGTGTGGTCAGATGAGAGCAAAATTGAACTGTTTGGATGTCATAATACACACCATGTTTGGAGGAGAAATGGCACTGCACATCACTCTAAAAACACCATACCAACAGTGAAGTTTGGAGGTGGGAACATCATGGTGTGGGGCTGCTTTTCAGCAAATGGTACTGGCAAACTTCACATAATTGAAGGAAGGATGAATGGGCAAATTTACCGAGACATTCTTGACAAAAATCTGCTGCCATCTACCAGGATGATGAAGATGAAACGAGGGTGGACATTTCAGCAAGACAATGATCCCAAACACACAGCCAAGGAAACTCTCAATTGGTTTCAAAGAAAGAAAATAAAGCTGCTAGAATGGCCCAGCCAATCACCTGACTTAAATCCCATTGAAAATCTATGGAAAGAACTGAAGATCAAGATTCATAGAAGAGGCCCACGGAACCTTCAAGATTTGAAGACTGTTTGTGTGGAAGAATGGGCCAAAATCATACCAGAGCAATGCATGCGACTAGTTTCTCCATACATGAGGCGTCTTGAAGCTGTCATTACCAACAAATGCTTTTGTACAAAGTATTAAATAAATATCAGTAAGTGTGTTCAATACTTTTTCCCTGTGTCATTTCACATTATTACACATAACTTAATTTCTGAACTTATTTGTTTTGGTTTCTTTGTATGTATGGATTACTTGGGTTGTTACCAACATCTGGGTAATAATAATAATTCCCTTAAAATACAGTCCTTGGTGCAGGGTTTAATTACAGATAAATGCACGTATTGCACATTCGATATACTAAAAACAATGAAAAAAGATACAACTGACAGGATACTAATATGCATTCCTGAGTGAATGACTACGTAAGTTCAGTTCAAGAATTACTTACAATATTGCACGTGATAGGATATAACAACTGTACATTAATATGTATATACAGTCCTGAATGAATAAGTCCTGAGTGAATGAGTGATTACAGACCAGAGTTACTCACGGATGGATGCCTAATTGTTAAACTAGATCCTAACACCCCAACAGTTCCAGGTCTATGTTGCCGACGGCACGGCACCCCGGTGAGGCATTATATAGTCTAATAGCCGCCGGCAGGAAGGACCTCCTGTAGGGCTCTCGGGCACACCATGGTGGGATCAGTCTGTGACTGAAAGTGCTCCTCTGCATCATAACCATGGCATGCAGAGGGTGTGTGACGTTGTCCATGATGGCCAGCAGTTTGGCCAGGATCCGTCTCTCTGCCACCTCCTCTAGAGTGTCAAGGCTAATCCCCAGAACAGAGCTAGCCTTCCTGATCAGCTTATTTACCCGAGAAGCATCACCAGCCTTTATGTTGGTGCCCCAGCACACCACTGCAAAAATGATGGCACTGGTCACCACAGAGTGGTAGAAGGTATGCAGTAGTTTACTGCACACGTTGAAGGACCTGAGCCTTCTCAGAAAGTAGAGTCGGCTCTGGCCCTTTTTGTACAGGGCCCCGGTGTTACCAGCCCATTCCAGCCTGTTGTCCGTAGGGACTCCCAGGAACTTGTTTGACCCAACCATTTCCACATCCATCCCCTGTATAGGGACTGCAGTCGGTTGGGCCTTGGATCTCCTGAAGTCCACCACCATCTCCTTTGTTTTGCTGATGTTGAGCTGAAGGGGGTTCTGCTCACACCACACCACAAAGTCATTGATTGTGCTCCTGTACTCCTCCTCCTGCCCACCCCTGATGCACCCTACAACTGCGGAGTCATCCAAGAACTTCTGTAGGTGGCATGTTTCAGAGTTATATCTGAAGTCTGAGGTGTACAGGAAGGGGGACAGGACCGTTCCCTGGGGGGCCCCTGTGTTGCTCACTGCCCGTTCTGACACACAGCTCTGTAGTCGCATAACCCTCACAGTGCAACCTGCGTTGTCCAGGTGAGAGTAGGCCCTCTGCAGAAGGTAGATGATAGCATCATCCACCCGATGTTGCGCTGGTATGCAAACTGCAGGGGGTCCAGTGATGTACACACCAGGGGTCTGAGGTGAGCGAGGACTAACTTTTCCATGGTCTTCATGATGTGGGATGTTAGCGCTACAGGTCTGAAGTCACTCAGTACAGTGGGGTGCACCTTCTTGGGCACTGGGACCAGGCAGGATGTTTTCCACAGCACAGGGACCCTTTCCAGGCTCAGGCTAAGGTTGAAGATTCGCTGGAGTATTCCACACAATTTGTCAGCACAGACCCTAAGTACCCTTGGCCTGATGCCATCAGGGCCCGCCGCTTTCCACTGATGTAGTTTCTCCAGCTCTCTCTTCACTTGGTTGGTGGTGAAAGCCAGCCCAGGCGGGGAGTTGGGGGGAAGGGGGGTGTTGAGGATCAGTCCAGAGGTGGGGGGAAGGGAGGTGTTGCAGATCAGTCCAGAGGGAGCGGGGGTGTAGGTGGGGAGGGGGTCGCTGATTGTCTCAACAGAGGTGTTGTGAGCAAAGTGGGGGTTGGGACAGCCGTGAGGGTGTGTGGCCTGGGGAGGTGGACAGGGCCAGTATCGAACCTGTTAAAAAGTTGGTTCAGCTCATTGGCTCTGTCCTAGGTCCCCTCAGTCTGCCCACTGTTTGATTTGTGAAGCCAGTGATACTTCTCATACCCTTCCACACCTCTCTCACCTGGCTCTGCCTCAGCTTGTCCTCCATCTTCTCCGCTCAGCAATCCGCAACTTCAGCTCCCTCTGGTAGCATTTCAATGTGTCCCTGTCCCTCCTTGAAGGCCCTCTCCTTCTTATTCAGCAGGGCCTTCAGGTCGCTGGTGACCCAGGGTTTATTATTTGGAAAACAGCGTACCTTCCTGGTGGGTACGGTGTAGTCTACACAAAAATTGATATAGTCCGTTATGCAGTCTTTAAGTCCATCAATGTCCTCCCCATGAGCCTTACAGAGCACATCCCAGTCTGTTGTTTCAAAGCTGTTCTGTAGGGCCTCATTCGCCTCCGGGGACCATCTCCTAATGGTCCTAGTAGTCGCTGGCTGCTGTTGGACCATAGGCCTGTATAGTGGTGTGAGGTGGACAAGGTTGTGATCCGATCTACCGAGGGGAGGGAGTGCAGTGGAGCTGAATGCATCCTTCACATTAGCATATAACAAGTCCAGAGTTGTATTAATACTGGTTGGGCACTTCACGAACTGTTTGAACGTGGGCAATGGTTAAAATCCCCCGAAATGGCAAAGAAGGCACTGGGATGTTCTGTCAGTAACCTCGCGATAGCAGAGTGGATGACGTCACACGCTGTGTTTGCGTCAGCGGAGGGCGGGATGTAAACAATAAAAGCAATGGCTGCCGTGAATTCCCTCTGCAAATAGTAGGGTCTCAGGCTAATGGCTAACAGCTCAATGTCCGGGCTACAAAACTGTTCCTTAACAGTAATATGGATCGGATTACACCATCTGTTGTTAACTGTGTGTGTGTGTGTGTCTGTGTCTGTATTTGTGGGTGTGCGTGGGTGGGTGCGTGCGTGTGTGTGGACAATTTAGTTCAGAAACATTGGTCGTGATTGGATAACATCACTTCCCCGACACTGTCACTGACGTGATTCAATCTATACTATGCTGCTGCCTGACACTGAACTATATGAAACCTGTGTTGTTGTGGCACAATTTACTACCATGAAGACAGACAGACAGAGACAGATGAGCCCCTTTCCCTTGGTCCAGACACCAAGAGTGCTATGGAGGTAGAACCACATAATAGTAGCAGATAATAAGTAGCTCTCCCACAGTGCCGTGACGTCACCCTCCATGAGAACTAAAATAATGTTGCTCACAGGCCAACTAAAATAATTATTTTGGCTAGCTAGCAGATTGCTATCTAACCTACACCCACTAACCTACACCCGCTGCTTTGGTATGCAGTACAGGGGTAGAACAATGTCAGATTAAGGGGAACCAACCCCTGTGTGACTCTTGAAGAATGCCTAGTCTCCTTGGTAACACTACTCTCTTACTGCTTCTTACTGCTGGGTTATGTTTCATACTTTCATTATGTCCCAGGCAGTCAGGTCATCTCCTTTCTGTCAGAGTTCAACTGTTCAGGGAGGTTGATTTTTAAGAGAAAGCCTTTGAAGTTTGGAGGAGGAGGATTCTATCAGTTGACCTAGTAATGACTAGTCAGACAGCATGGTGTTTAATGTAAACAAGAACTCTATTGGAAATAGTCTGGCTGGACTGATTAACTCCACGAACAAAGGAAAAACGTTCTTCTCTGATCAGCTGTAATTGAATATTTTGTCCCAAAAACATTCCCATTCATTCCATCTTGAAAATTGTTAGATGGGTTTAGTTTAATGTGTGCTGAAGTTGGTGTGTGCGTGCACGCAAGGGAATCAGGGGGTGTGTCGGCTGAACCCTCAGGCGGAGCTTAACGTCAGTCATATGACTCAGAGGTCATGGGGTTGAGCACAACGTCTCTCCTCTTGCCTTCTCTCAAGTCACTGCTTTGGCTCTAAAGCAAGGCCCTCTACTTTACCTGTAAACTCTGTTATGAAATTGTCATGAAAACTATTCTAAAACCCTTATCTGATGACATTAAAGATCAACAAAGTGTTTCTTGCCTTCGCTCCTCTGCTATCAATCCCTTTTCTTTTACGTTGTTGATATATTTAGTCTTTTTTTTTTATATATATATATATATTTTTATATTTCATATTTCAAGTTATTACATATTTCAGGATTTACAATTTCAGATTGCTTCATACAGTTACAGTTGAAGTCGGATATTTACATACACTTAGGTTGAAGTCATTAAAACTAATTTTTCAACCACTCCACAGATTTCATGTTAACAAACTATAGTTTTGGCAAGTCAGTTAGGAGATCTACTTTGTGCATGACAAGTAATTCTTCCAACAATTGTTTACAGACAGATTATTGACTGTGCCTTTAAACAGCTTGGGAAATTCCAGAAAATGATGCCATGGCTTCTGATAGGCTTGATGGCAAAATTGATGGCATCATGAGGAAGGAAAATTATGTGGATGTATTGAAGCAACATCTCAAGACATCAGTCAGGAAGTTAAAGCTTGGTCGCAAATGGGTCTTCCAAATGGACAATGACCCCAAGCATGTTGTGGTAAAATGGCTTAAGGACAACAAAGTCAAGGTATTGGAGTGGCCATCACAAAGCCCTGACCTCAATCCTATAGAACATTTTTCGGCAGAACTGAAAAAGCGTGTGCGAGCAAGGAGGCCTACAAACCTGACTCAGTTACATCAGTTCTGTCAGGAGGAATGAGCCAAAATTCAACCAATTTATTGTGGGAAGCTTGTGGAAGGCTACCTGAAACGTTTGACCCAAGTTAAACAATTTAAAGGCAATGCTACCAAATTCTAATTGAGTGTATGTAAACTTCTGACCCACTGGGAATGTGATGAAAGAAATAAAAACTGAAATAAATCATTCTCTCTACTATTATTCTGACATTTCACATTCTAAAAATAAAGTGGTGATCCTAACTGACCTAAGACAGGGACTTTTTACTAGGATTAAATGTCAGGAATTGTGTAAAACTGAGTTTAAATGTAAACTTCTGACTTCAACTGTACATGTACATACATTTAGATAGGTCAGAGGGTCAGGAACATTCAAGGTCATGGACATTTTGACATTGTTCAAAGGCAGTACTTCTCACTCCTGGTCCCGGGGATATTTAAAAATAAATAATAACAATAAAAGCAACATCAGTCTGTTGTTGATTGCCTCTAACCAAGTTCAGACATTAGCAGTGAAGCCATTCATCAATTATGTGTTGAATAGAATGATACTTAGATAGTTTCACAACTGAATGCATTCAACTGAAATGTGTCTTTAACACATTTAACCCAACCCCTCTGAATCAGAGAGGTGCGGGGGGCCTGCCTTAATCAACGTCATCGGCACCCGGGTAGCAGTCACACATTGTGAGAGATGGAAGCAGGTTTTCTGATGTGGTTCAAAGGCTCCCTCCATGTGAGGTTGTGTACTTTTTATTAAATCTTATTTCAGAAAGTCTGGAAGATGGCCCTCCCTGATTTCTCTCCCTAAGAAAGAAGATACATTTTTTAATGTAAGGTATTGGGTTAAAACTACAGTAATTAAGAGGAGAGGGGAGTAGAGTAGATGAGATGAGAGGAGAGGAGAGGAGAGGAGAGGAGATGAGATGAGATGAGATGAGATGAGAGGAGATGAGATGAGATGAGATGAGATGAGATGAGATGAGATGAGATGAGATGAGATGAGATGAGATGAGATGAGATGAGATGAGATGAGAGGAGAGGAGAGGAGAGGAGAGGAGAGGAGAGGAGAGGAGAGGAGAGGAGAGGAGAGGAGAGGAGAGGAGAGGAGATGAGATGAGATGAGATGAGATGAGATGAGATGAGATGAGATGAGATGAGATGAGATGAGATGAGATGAGATGAGATGAGATGAGAGGAGAGGAGAGGAGAGGAGAGGAGAGGAGAGGAGAGGAGAGGAGAGGAGAGGAGAGGAGAGGAGAGGAGAGGAGAGGAGAGGAGAGGAGAGGAGAGGAGAGGAGAGGAGAGGAGAGGAGAGGAGAGGAGATGAGATGAGATGAGAGGAGATGAGATGAGATGAGATGAGATGAGATGAGATGAGATGAGATGAGATGAGATGAGATGAGATGAGATGAGATGAGATGAGATGAGATGAGATGAGATGAGATGAGATGAGATGAGATGAGATGAGATGGGATGGGAGGGGAGGGGAGGGGAGGGGAGGGGAGGGGAGGGGAGGGGAGGGGAGGGGAGATAACTAGATTACATAATCCAAATATAAATCAGCTGAGGTAGCAGTTCAATTCAGAGCTCTTCAGCTAGCTGTCTGTTTGTTCTGTGTCTGGCGTCACATGCAGTGTTTCTGCTGTCTTTACAAAAGTAGTGCACTACATAAGGAATAGGGTGCTATTTGGGACACACCCTACTGTCTCTCGGTAACAGGACAGGACACCCATTACGTAGCCTTTCTCAGAAACATTTACACAAATAAAGGTGGACAAAATAACACACATGGATCAGTTATAGGTGCTGAAGCATTTTTACAACGGGTCACATGATGTCATGGTGGAAAGCTTTAGTATTGCTTTAGTACACTACATGGCCAAAAGTATGTGGACACCCCTTCAAAGTGGATTTGGTTATTTCAGCCACACCCGTTGCTGACAGGTATATGAAACCGAGCACACCGCCATGCAATCTCCATAGACAAACATTGGGAGTAAAATGGCCCGTACTGAAGAGCTCAGTGACTTTCAACGGTGCATTGTCATAGTTAATCAAATTTCTGCCCTGCTAGAGCTGCCCCGGTCAACTGTAAGTGCTGTTATTGTGAAGGAGCAACAACTGCTCAGACGCGAAGTGGTAGGCCACACAAGCTCACAGAACAGAACCGCCGGGTGCTGAAGTGCTTAGCACATACAAATTGTCTGTCCTCGGTTGCAACACTCCAAACTGCCCCTGGAAGCAACATCAGCACAAGAACTGTTCGTCGGGAGTTTTCATGGCTGAGCAGCCACACACAAGCCTAAGATCACCATGTGCAATGCTAAGCTCCATATTAATGCCCATGATTTTAGAATGAGATGTTCGACGAGCAGGTGTCCACATACTTTTGGCCATGTAGTGTATCTCTTGGAACCCAGAACCCAATATTAATGTGCGCTGGCTAGGAACTATGTTAGATTTATTTTTTAGGAGAGACTACTGTTGATGGTATGTAAAAACCACTCAGACCAGAAATGCAAGGTCTGACAGTGGCTTCCTGTTAAGTTGCTACCAACTAAAGGACTTCATGTTTACTGGGGCTGCTGTGCAGTATGACTTAATTACAAATCCTTCATTCCCCACATTATTATATTCTCCAATCATTTAATTCTCTTAAAACCTTTTAGCACTGATTCAAATAATTGATTAGCACACTAATAGTGAAGATCTGGCCCTGCATCGGAGTACCATGTAAGCTACTACACTTGGTCAGCGTCTGAAATGGTACACTATTCTCTATAGTGCACTACTCTCTACCACGCTCTAGCAAAAAGTAATGCCCACTGTGCCCTACATAGGGATTGGAAGTAGGGTGCCATTTCATATTTGCACTTGGTCACACATATCTACACACAGCCCTGTAGTGTAGGACTAGGGTGCTAAAGCTAGTAAACTACCGGTAATTTACCAAAGTTACCGGAATCTTCTGTATCTTGTCTTTGGTATATCTTCGGTACCAAAGTTAGTAGTTTGACACCAAAATATTTACAACAAAGACATATTGACATAGTAAACTAAATAGAATATATAAAGGACATTTCATGCTGAAACCCTCATATTAAACACCAATGGTATTCACTAAGTTGAGGGTTTATATGTTTTACAGCTTTGTCATTCTATTTTTTTTTAAATATTTTCTTACTTCATTTTTTTCCAAATCTGCATTGTTGGTTAAGGGCTTGAAAGTAATATTTTCACAGTAAGGTCCTGCACCTGTTGTATTTGGCACATGTGACAAATCAAATGTAATTTGATTTGATAATCTGTGATAATCTGAAGTACCCACTATCTGAATGACCACTAGATGCCTTGTGATAGATTACATAAAATCCTTGAAATGTACCAATGTTCAGGTATTATACTGGTAAACTTTGAACGTTTCCAGTAATATACCCTACAGTGGAGGCTGCTGAGGGGAGAATGGCTCATAATAATGTCCGTAATGGAACAAATGGAATGGTATCAAACACCTGGAAACCATGGAAACCATGTGTTTGATGTATTTTATACCATTCCACTGATTCCGCTCCAGTCAAGCTTGTTCTCCCCAATTAAGGTGCCACCAACCTCCTGTGATACCCTCCTTTTGCAACCCTACAGTATGTAGGACTCCATCCCAGCTTTCCTTGTTGTGAGTGACCAATCATAGCCTTCTGAGAGAGGGCAGTGGAACTGTCAGCCTTAGGTCATGTCCCAAATAACATAATATTTAGGGTCCTACACAGGCAATAAGGTGCCATTTGGGCTGCAAACTTAATTCTCAGAGGCCAGTTGAGTAGAGACAAGATGAGAACAACCTATCCTGAGGAGAGTGTTTTTATTCCTTCACTCTCCTGTCAGAACCCTGGGCTTGATATGGGAAGACAAGGTTAAATGTTCCTCTACCAACTGGAGTGGTTTATTACGCCTTCAGTTATTACATCATTTGTTAATGGTTTATACCTGACGTCTTGTACTACGAATGTGATCTTGAATGTGTTAAGACATAACCACTCAATGGTTTAATGATTTATATATATATTTTTTTACAATTTTCTTTATTTTATTTCACTTAGTCCTGCGTGTTGGAGCTCGAAGGCTAAGATTTTCACTGTACCCTGCAATCACACCTGCAACCCTGTACATGACTATTAAACGTTCTGAATCTGAAGACAACTTGACACCCTGACACAATATGTTAGTTTCTTCAAACACGGGTGAACTAGAGCCAGGCGTTATGGCAGTGGGTTATGTAAAATAAAACCCCATTGTCCCATAGAAATCATTGTAGCCCTCCTCAGGAATCAAAGTAAGAGATGGAATGGGATTTGGGCCTGAATGTAAGTCATATTAGTGTCTTTGTATGATGCTGAGCCGGCAGTCTTATGACTGTGGAAGATGGAAGATGAGTGGCCATGTTGACATAACTGCTAGCCTCACACAGTAAAATTGTTACTGAAAAGGTACTTATTTCATATAGGCCTGGAGGTTTCTTATTAACACATCTTAAAATCAATAAAATTAGCTATTTCTGTTTAAAATTGACAATAAATTATCTGTTCAATTCTAGTCACAATTATTGGTATTCATTCACCTTCAGATTGTGTAAAGGAAACATTGCAGAGGTCTAGGCAAAGGCTTGAGGGAGAAGTCTCCATGCTCAACAAATGTGTTAAAGACGCAGTGCAGTTAAAAATTTGATTTTTCATTTTTTTAATTATATATTCACATTAGGTCGAAATAACACTCTGTGAACATGATCATAATGCCCTTTTTGTGTAAGAGCATTTCAAGGGCCAAAAGAGGGTCAGTGAAATAAATGATAAAAAAAATATATTTTGGAGTTATTTTCATTAAATAAACACACACAGTGATATAAATGACATACAGTGATGATTTGAAATTAAATTACAAAGACTGCATGGGGGTTTTACTGACAGAAAGCTGCACAGAGGCATCGTAACACACAGTGGTTCTCTCTATCTGGACTATTTAAAACCCCTATCCTTGGTAGGGTGTGGTACTTTAAGATATTCATGTTGACCTTAGGAGGGTGTGGCACTGGTATGGTGTTTACAGGGAAAGGCTTGATTGTGTGTAAAGAAAACTTGCATTCGTGTGACAGAACCATTACCTGCCCCGTGATCATCTCTCTCTCACTCTCTCTCTCTCTCTCTTGCTCTCTTTCTCTCGTCAACACTGTGACAGCCATGTGAGGAACACAGGCAGTCTGTTTGATCTTATTTTACCTGCTCATGGCTGCGCTTCACTGCACAGTTTAAAATCCCCACTCTCTCGACACTCATTCCTTCCTCGTTCCGTTCCTTCACCTCGTTTAGTCACAAGTGCAGAAAGGAAAGTGTGACCATTGGAACAGTCATGTTCGTGTTAGCTCTCCTCCTGACTGAGGGACTAAATAGCAGTTATTGCAGTTAAAACCACCCCGTCTCCTACCTACTTAAATAATGCTGTAGCTATCAATGAAACAAGCTGCTCAGGTCATGGGTTTGTCTATGTAGAGCTGGAATCAATCAAATCTGCACAGTCAATGTTTATGCATCTACATAAAACTTTTGTGAAAACTGGAAGTGAGTCATTATTGTCAGGCTCTAGGAGTTTCCCTACGTGTTTATTAAGTGCATCATTCTTCTGAGGGATTCTTCTCAGTGTTCTAATTCCCGTGTTCTGTCTTCGCTCTTCAGACTGAATGCTATGCATGCTTCATACTTTGACCTTTGACTAGCAAGGAACAACAACAGCAGAACCTGAATACCAAACACACCTCAACAATAGAGGCTTGAAATTCCACGTCTTGACATTGGCTTGCCTAGTGTCAGTTGGGCCTAGCACAGCTAGGTTCACTTTGGTTTGTTCTACAATGCAGTCTGGATGAAAGCTGCTTAGACAAGAGTTTATAGAGAGACTGGTCCCATAGCACAGTGGAGAGATGGTGGTGTTGTGTGTCTCTGGCTGGCTGTGTAACAGCAGAGAGCGTAGAGTGAGGTGGGATGTAACATCAGAGGGGAGGTGGGGAAGAGCAGGGCAGGGTGGGGGTGGGGTGCAGCCAGACAAAGATGGCTTATCCTCCTCAGGGTGCAGAGGTTCCCAGGTTCCCACTGAGCCAGGGTAGTGTTCTGTAGTGCTGTGTTCTAGAGGAGGTCAGGACAGATCCACTCACATGACTACTGATCTGAACATGGTCCTGTGACCTTGCCCATGAAGTCTGATCTACAAAATCACACCAAACCCCTCCCTCTTTTCTCTTGCTCTCTTTTTCATTCTCTTCCTTTCTCTCACATCAGTTTCGTTCCTTCTCTCTCCCTCCCTATTCCTATCTATCTTTATTCTCTCCCCCTTCATCCCTTTCACCCTCTCCTCCCCTCCCTCCATCCCCCCTTCTCTTCACTCTCTCTATCTCTCCTGCACTCTCTCTTTCTCATTCTCTCTCTCCCCCTCTTTCTCTTTTTCCCTCTCTCCTTTCTCACTGTTTCTCAGCAGCATTCAGGTTTGCAGTGTAATCCGGTGTGATTTCTCAGTCAGTCTTTTGTCTTGGGCTTGGCAACTAGGCCAGCGCTGGCCTCATTCTCCGTGATCTGCCGTTCAGAAGCCAGATCCACCTGATTAACAAAGGGAAGCCGCTTCGCTGCATTCACTGGGACTGCTAAAATCTTTAAGCATGAAACAATACAGATATTATCGATTAACAGATGTATGCATAATATTTAAATCACTCTGCTGAAGCTCTTGAATGTTTGTTGTTTCTTAAATATAGAATGCGTACGGTATCTATACGTGTCTTTGTGTCATTGTAATGGCCAGTATTCTCTGCTGGCTCAGTCAAGTCACATCATTACTGACTAATTTGTTAAGGTCTGACTTGCTTATAAAGGGTTGAGTCGTTCTCTTGAATGAAAGGGTCTTGTGTTTCTGTAACACATGCCACAGCTGAAAGCATGGGACAGTCTTGTGCAAGGGCATGAAAGGAGATTATATATATTACATAACTGGGAACGAAGACGCAAACCGATGTTTACTGTTGTTTTCCCGGAGATTAACAGCTGATTAACACAAATCAAGGAAAATTATAAAAAATCTGTTGATTCAAAACACGAAGGCATTGTCGTTTTGGCATGATTCGTGGATGCCAATGGTGAACGTATATGGATGGCAATATAATGATACCCGGTGTGTGTTGTTACTTGTGTCCTTCAGGTGATGGAGTCTCTGGGCATCATGATCTACAAGGCGCTGGACTACGGTCTGAAGGAGAGCGAGGAGCGGGAGCTGAGCCCACCCCTGGAGCAGCTCATAGACCTCATGACCAACATGGGCGAGGCCGAGAGAGACGCCTGCCCTGACGAAGGTTATGAGGCCACCGAGGAAGAGGAGGAGGCCGAGGACGACCCCATCAACATCTGTAACGTCCGTGGCTACAGAGACATCCTGAGGGTAGGCAGCTGTTGATTGGGGGAGGGTGGTGATTCAAAACGATTAAAAGCCTAAATGTAACTACATGGGTAAATGTAAGGGTTAATTAGGAAATAGTTGTTTTTCTGCTGTCGGGCCATCATGTGCAGTCAGCTACAATATGGTGGTGATCAGGGCAGGTCACGGTCATGATACTGGAGCCTGCAGTTGTATGTGTGTCTTTCCTCCAGTAGTGATGAGAGTATCATCTAAACTAGATCCACCCAGCATGTCCAGTAGTGTTGAGAGAACAGACATCATATTAGATCCACCCAGTCCTTAGATGCCCCAGTGGTGTTTACATAACCATAGTCTTCAGCCTTCCATCCGACCCGGCCAGAGGAGGACAGACATGACAGTGGTGAAATAATGATTCTAGAGCCTGGGCCCAGAGGATGGAACCAGGTCTCCATAGAGACTGCTAGCAAGGTCATCTGAGTCTGTGGACATCTGAGCTGCCTGGGTGGCAGTGTCGCTGTTGTCTCACCAGCCCTACTGTCCAATGGCTAGATGTCTCCTCTAATAACTCCTCTTTATCCCCTCGTCTCTCTCTCTCTGTCTGATGTTAACTACAGAGCCTTACACTGAGGGACTGGCTGCCTTCTCCTCCTATATCAGCATGACTGGATTAAAAATAAATGGGTCAGAGAATATTGAGATTATGATGCTACTGGGGAAAGACTCCTAATACCTAATTCTCAGTTTCTGCTCCAGACTTCCTCCTCTCTAAAAAGCACCATTTATCAGACAGAAATGTTGTCAATTCAGGGAATTTACTTGGTCAGCTAGATTGCATATTAGATGGCCAACCATTTTCTGTTAGAATTTGAGGAGCTATATGGGATGGTAAATACGGTGCACTACTGATGCCAAGATCATGCCAAGATCACCTTCTGTTCATCTCAGAGAAACACGGACATACAGTATTTTGTCATCTGCTGTCACAAGGATACGTTCTGTCATCTGGTGAATAACCCTGTTTACAGTATCTATAATATTTTACTTACAGTACTACTTGTCTCTCCCTGTCTGTGTCTGTGTGTAGATGTGTGTGTCCCACCTCCCCAGCCCTGGCGACGCCCCCAGCCACTACCAGGCTGTGTGTCGTGCTCTCTATGCTGAGACCAGGGAGCTACGCTCCTTCCTGGAGAAGATCAAGAGTGCCAAAGAGGTGAGGCTACACATCAATGCGTGTCCAACTGGGTTCAAATCCCCTGTCTCCTGTGTGCAACAAGACTGTGTTAGTCCACTGAGCTAAAGGCTAGGAATTTGCTTGGGCAGCTAAAGGTCTCAGGAAAGGTTACTCATCACGTGAGCATGGTTCACCAAAACACCTCAATTCACCAATGCTCACAGCACACTACACATTACCTGACTGCATAGGACCTCAGCTTGCTTGTGCTTGTTCCATTGTTCATACTAGCATACTACTTAGCATGTATACCCAATACATTGCTTTTTCCTATGCGGTATGCTAACCAGTGTGGATATTGGAAAAGCTCTGGTCTGTTTCTCATTCTCAGGCTTCAGTGCACATAGGACCACTAAATGGTGAATCTGAATGGTCATTGACATTCACAACCTTGTAGTGTAAATCAGACAGACATGTAGACCCGGGACATATGTTCAGAGGTTGTATGACTAAAGAGACATTACTTTAGGAGATTAAGCAACATGACATTAATATGTTTTTACATGCTTCAAATAAATGATTAACATGGCACACCTCATACATGTCCTGTAATGGATCCTACTGTATAGTGTGTGTGTGTGAGTGTGTGTGTGTGCGTGTTACAGAGGAGAAGGAATGCAGGTTAGTCTGTATGTGTGTGTGTGTGTGTGCGTGTGTGTGTGTGTGAGTGTGTGTGTGCGTGTTACAGAGGAGAAGGAATTCAGGTTAATCTGTGTGTGTGTGTGTGTGTGTGTGTGTGTGTGTGTGTGTGCTGTAGTGAAACTGTCTATTACTCTGCTAAAATCAAGAGATGTGATTAAAAGAAGAACACACACTACACAACATAACCAGTGTGTTGGCATGGATACCTGGATGTGTGTTGTACTGTAGTGCTACATCCACAGCTGTTGTTTGTAGAACATCCACAGCAGGGGGTCGGGATGAGAGTCAGGCAGCAGTGTTGTTATCTGCCAATGTGCCTCGCATCTAGCCGCACGCATGGTTTATTTTTAGCACCTCATATTTCAGGACATATTTCTGGATTTTTATCTCTAACCGTGTGTGTGTGTGTGTGTGTGTGTGTGTGTATAGACATGCTATCCCACCCCAGCATATGACATGTTAAAGTAGGCCAGTAAGGAGCATTGATGGGAGTGATTTGTCTACCTCAGGGGAAGCTGCCTGGGAATAGCTGCAGGTTTTGTTGTCAAAATATTCTGCTCAATCTCTCACCTGGCTGGGGAGCAGAGTCCACTTCTGTCTGTACGGTTCTGTAGTACTGTATAATAGAGCTTAATTCTGTGGTGGTACAGATTTCGGATCTTAATTTCATCTCTGTGTTGCAGGAGAAGTTCTTAAGTTTGTCATTTCCACTTTCAGACTTTAATCAACCCCTACAAAAATGTTCATTTGTTATAATCTACATAATAATTGACATTTCCTGTGGCTGCAAGATTATTTTTCAAATTAAGATCCGAAATCTGTACATAGGTAAATCCCTAAGGCTGTTGTGAACATGTCTGCATACCTAAAGGGTTAGATTAATGTCCCATAATGCACTGCTGTCTACCACAAGGTTACATGTGCAACAGCTCTTCCTATTGCTCAACATGACTGAGTCTCTATAGAGAATTACAGCCCCCCCAGTCTCAGTTGTCAAATATAACCTGTGAACCCAAAACATTTGCACCATTGAGGTCATACATTTTACTGCAGGGTTTGCTATAGGAATAATCTATGTGCTCAGCTTTTGAAATTGTTCCCATGAACCACAGACAGGGTGCTACTCCCCAGGGACCCATCCAGCCAAGCAGCACTCCCCCTCCACAGAAGGCTTCTGAAAGGAGCGAAGGAATTGGACAGTTATATAATTTACTGTTACAAAAGAGAGTGGAGTGTCTTATTATGAGGAGAGAAAGGTGTTAACTATGAAGAAGGGGATTAAAGTGTCATGCTCTGTGGTTCAGCGAGCTACAGACAGTAGATCCAGTATAGTTAGCCTAACTGGTGTACTGTATGCAACCAGACGTGTAGGCCAGGGTGTAGTCTAGTCTAGTCTACTGTATGTGGAGGCAGAGACACCTAGGACTATAGCAGGAGGGATGGGTTGGGACTAAGGATCTGCTGAACAGTGCAATCTCTGGTCAAGATGCTTGGCTGTTCAATGTGGGACAAGGTTATGCTCATGGGTGTTTGTGTGTATGTGTTTGTGTGTGTGTGTGTGTGTGTGTGTGTGTCCGTGCGTGCGTGCATGTGCGTGAGTGTGGGCATACATTTCTGTGTGTGCGCCTGTGTGTATCTGTGTGTGTGTGTCTCTCTGTCTGTGTGTGCGTGTCTGTCTGTGGGTGTGTGTTTCTCTGTCTGTGTGTGTGTGTGTACATCTCTGTGTGTGTGTTACCAGGAGGAGTAAGATGAGCTTTCGGCCCAGCGTCATTGCCCTCCCCCAACTTGTCCTCCTCTGTCTGGCAGCGAGACAGAGACGTGTTGTCCCACAGGGGATCTAGCTAGTAGCTGAATCATCGAAGCCACTTTTGTTCTTATTTGCTCAGGGTTAAATACTATACGTTAGGGAAGGGAAAATTAAAGACTGGAATTAATGACTACCTCATTAAGGATTCAGTAATTTCCCTAATTAGTTATGTGGACGTTTTTTGGTTTGCTATTAACATACACACATACACCTAGGCTATTACGTTAGTTGAAATACGTGAGAATGATACTACTACTACTACTACTACAACTACTACTACTACTACTACTATTACTGCTGCTACTACTACTACTACTACTACTACTACTACTACTACTACTACTACTACTACTACTACTACTACTACTACTATTATTACTGCTGCTGCTATTACTCCTTCTACTACTACTACTACTACTACTACTGCTACTACTACTACTAATACTAATACTAATAATACTAATACTACTGCAGTCTGTCATTATACACAGTGAGCAACCTACTGTTGAAATGGAAATGTTTGGCTTTGATGTGATTTGGGATGGTGTTATGTTGGTCATACAAATGAGCACCGGGTGTTAAATCCAACATCATCTCAGCCTGGGCTCCTCTGCTCAGAAATGATGTCCTTTTTAAAATGTTTGTCAACAATCATGTTGTTATTCACGGACCATGGTAAAGCTTTCTGTATGATGTTATTACGTGAAAAGTGAATATGTACCAACTGTTAGTGGTAGAGAAGGCAGACACCTTAGCAAATGCCCTTCCAGTGCAGTGGGAGTTATGGCTCTGTATATCCAGTGAGAGGAGAGGCCCTATAGTAAATCTCCTGTGAGGGGCTGTAGCAGAGAGACTCCAATGATTGCTCTATCAAACACCGGTGGGATGCAGGGTGACACCCACACTCCCACCACAAATAACAGGGAGAGAGAGGAGGAGGAGGAGGAGAGAGAGGAGGGGGGAGGAGAGAGAGGAGGACGAGGCTTTCCAGCCTGCTGCAGAACAGATCCCTCAATGTCCTGTCCTCTAATGAACTCCTAAATCAGGAAGAGAAGGGATGCAGGTTGCTCACTGCTTCATTGGTTGCATCCCAATTCTCTCGAAGTGCACTTGCTCACTCCTTCCCGCACATTTAAAAGCAGTGGATTGGTGACAGCATGGGCTAGTTAGAGGGAGTTCCCAAACTATATTTCATACGGTCATCTTGACCATGGCTAAACACTGTAATCTCTGCTATGCATACACTGGCAGGACCATGATATATTCCTTAGGGCTACACTGATGATTTTCAATCACTGATGAAAATGGACTGGGCTTGTGTGTGGTGTACCATCATGATGCTAGTTGATCGGGACCTGGCAGTTTGTCAGGCTGTGAAGGCTCTCGTTAACTGTCATTGATAATCAAATTGGTATTGATTTGTTGGTGTGACTGATAGCTGGGCTAGCTGCCTGTCCTAATACTGCGGTAGTAAATGAACTTGATTAACATCTCATTTCAACATGAAAGGTTGAAATCTGTGACTTTGAGGTCACTTGTTTTTCAAACACTAAAATGGCATTATCATAATTTTCACAATTTCATAGCATTATTCCAACCTTATAGTGTGGAAATATATATAAAACACACTGGGCCTCATCTCTTTCTCTCTCTGATCCCCTACCTCTCTCTCTCTCTTTCTCTCTCTCTTTCTCTTTCTCTCTCTCTCTGTCTGTCTTTCTCATTCTATGGTAGAATCTTCGGAAGATGGGCGGCGAGCCGTCTGAAGATCCCAGCAGAGACCTAAATGAGCTCCAGAATGCAGACTGGGTAGGTGACCAGCTCCTTATCACAAGCCTCACACAGCCCTTTTTACCTGGCAACACCCTTATCTGACACCCTTATGTGACACCCTTAGGACAGGTTTCCCAGACACATATTAAATCTCCTCTTGGACTAGCATGTTTGTAGCCCTGGAGAATCTAGGCTTTATCTGGGTCCGGGAAATTGGCCCTATAAGTGTTAAATCATTGGATGAGTACTGTGTTGCCATATGATTCCTGTCTCCCTGCATCCCCCAGGCTAAGTTCTGGATGCAGGTGATGGGAGACCTGCGTAACGGGGTGAAGCTAAAGAAGGTCCAGGAGCGCCAGTACAACCCTCTGGCCATCGAGTTCCAGCTCACGCCCTACGAGATGCTCATGGATGACATCCGCTCCAAACGCTACAAACTACGCAAGGTCATGGTAAGACTGTCATGTGTCTTAAAAACATGGTTTGTTGTCATGTTTGAAGCAGTTACTGTAATTAAGCAGAGATATGTAGTTATGCTGTCTCTTAATCTGTGTGTGTGTGTGTCTGTGTCTGTCTGTCCCTCCAGGTAAACAACGACATCCCACGGAGGTTGAAGAAGAGCGCCCATGAGGTCATCCTAGACTTCATCCGGTCCAGACCTCCTCTCAACCCTGTGAGTGCACAGCTTATAGAAACAACAGATATACTTTACATCGGCTAGCAACCTCTTTGGTGTTGGAATGGTGGTGGGCTGAACCATAGAGATACAACTCTGTTCTATCTCTGTGGGCTGAACCATAGAGATACAACTCTGTTCTATCTCTGTGGGCTGAACCATAGAGATACAACTCTGTTCTATCTCTGTGGGCTGAACCATAGAGATACAACTCTGTTCTATCTCTGTGGGCTGAACCATAGATATACAACTCTGTTCTATCTCTGTGGGCTGAACCATAGAGATACAACTCTGTTCTATCTCTGTGGGCTGAACCATAGAAATACAACTCTGTTCTATCTCTGTGGGCTGAACCATAGACATACAACTCTGTTCTATCTCTGTGGGCTGAACCATAGAGATACAACTCTGTTCTATCTCTGTGGGCTGAACCATAGAGATACAACTCTGTTCTATCTCTGTGGGCTGAACCATAGAGATACAACTCTGTTCTATCTCTGTGGGCTGAACCATAGAGATACAACTCTGTTCTATCTCTGTGGGCTGAACAGAGTACCATAGAATAAAATAAGAAGACAACAGCTATGTATGTAAAGTATATCTCTTATCTATATGGGCTGTACAGTCATAGGGTTTAGAGAGGAGAACATGGGGCATTTTCTCTCCTTCTAATCCTGTTAATGTACAGTACTGTATAGTATATGTACTATATACTATACGATAGTACATTCTATGGTACCTGCCTCACTTTCCTCTCATTCTGGTGTCTTCTAGTCTTCCCATGCCATCCTTCCAAGTCTCGTTCATCACTGGAATGTGAGGAAGCCTGGGAATTCCCCTTCCATTTAAATCCTCAAGACACTGAACCCATCTTTAGTCAAAGAAAGAGTTCATCTTTATATCCCAAAAGAAATACAGGTAGTTCAGGATTTTGTGTTCTGGGGTAGGATTCTACTGATTGGAATGAGGGGTGATAATCAGATAATCAAATCATCTACTACTGGAACTGTATATTAATGCTCACTGCCCCAGCCTCAGTGAAGTGCCTGTCTCAGTAATGAGAGGAGTGGTACTGACAGACAAAAGAGTTACTGTTACATAGAGACAGTGATAGTAACGGTACAGTGACAATGATAGTAACGGTACAGTGACAGTGATAGTAACGGTACAGTGACAGTGATAGTAACGGTACAGTGACAGTGTCATTAAGGTTTAGGAGGCAGTGGTGAAAGGCCTGATATCCATAGCTCTGATTCCTATAACTCAGTGTGAGTGCATGTATGTATCTGCGTGTGTGTGTGTGTGTGTGTGTGTGTGCGTGCGTGCGTGCGTGCGTTTGTGCGCGCGTGCGTTTGTGTGTGTAGGCAGCAGCCAGGAAGCTGAAGCCCCAGCCCCAGGTTCCTCCCACCCTGCACGAGAGGATCCTGGATGAGATCAAATCTGAGAGGAAACTGAGACCTGTCTCTCCTGATGTGATCCGCAGGAGCAGGCTGGGTGAGAGACACCTCCCTCTGTTTCTGTTTCTGTTTCTGTTTCTGTTTCTCTCTCTTTCTCTCTCTCTCTCTCTCTCTCTCTCTCTCTCTCTCTCTCTCTCTCTCTCTCTCTCTCTCTCTCTCTCTCTCTCTCTCTCTCTCTCTCTCTCTCACTTCCTCTCTCTTTCTCACGTCCTCTCTCTCTTTCTCTTGCTCTCTCTTTCTCACGTCCTCTCTCTCTTGTTCTCTCTCTCTTCCTCTCTCTCTCTCTCTTCCTCTCTCTCTCTATCTTCCTCTCTCTCTCTCTATCTCTCTCTCTCTTTTTTACTCTCCCTCTCTCTCACACAAACACACACAAGTATGTTGCACTTTCACGGGTGCTGGGCATCGGCATGAATGAAAGACACAAGGTGAATCATAATTTCTTTCATTGGATTGAACATTACTTCCAGCCAGCCAAGTTACTGTTCTTGGATGCCTATGCTGTTTGGCGGTACAGATCTGCTTGTAATACAGCATAAACATACACCTTGTCTGATGTTATGCTAAGTGCTTGTATTGACTCTAAAGAGAATGTATTTTATTTAGTTATTGATTTCTTTCTTCTTGCTTACTTAATATATACAGTGCATTTGAAAAGTATTCAGACCCCTTGACTTTTTCCACATTTTGTTCAATCTTATTCTAAAATTGATTAAATTAAAATAAATTGTCATCAATCTACACACAATACCCCATAATGGCAAAGTGAAAACAGGTTTTTAGAAATGTTTGCAAATGTATTAAAAATAAAAAACTGAAATACCTTATTTACATTCAGACCCTTTGCTATGGGACCCCAAATTAAGCTCAGATGCATCCTGTTTCCATTGATCATCCTTGAGATGTTTCTACAACTTGATTGGAGTCCACCTGTGGTACATTCAGTTGATTGGACATGATTTGGAAAGGCACACACCTGTCAATATAAGGTCCCACAGTTGACAGTGCATGTCAGAGCAAAAACCAAGCCATGAGGTCGAAGGAATTGTCCTTAGAGCTCAGAGACAGGATTGTGTCGAGGCACAGATCTGGGGAAGGGTACTAAACATTTCTGCAGCATTGAAGGTCCCCAAGAACACAGTGGCCTCCATCATTCTTAAATGGAAGAAGTTTGGAATCACCAAGACTCTTCCTAAAGCTGGCCCTCCGACCAAACTGAGCAATCGGGGGAGAAGGGCCTTGGTCAGGGAGGTGACCAAGAACCCAATGGTCACTCTGACAGAGCTTCAGAATTCCTCTGTTGAGATGCGAGAACCTTCCAGAAGGACAACCATTTCTGCAGCACTCCACCAATCAGGCCTTTATGGTAGAGTGGCCAGACGGAAACCACTCCTCAGTAAAAGGCACATGCCAGCTTGGAGTTTGCCAAAAGGCACCTAAAGGACTCTCAG
This sequence comes from Thymallus thymallus, assembly GCA_023634145.1. Lineage (NCBI taxonomy): Eukaryota > Metazoa > Chordata > Actinopteri > Salmoniformes > Salmonidae > Thymallus > Thymallus thymallus. The sequence goes on along the minus strand of CM042415.1, from coordinate 18,911,828 downwards.
ACCATGAGAAACAAGATTCTCTGGACTGATGAAACCAACATTAAACTCTTTGGCCTGAATGCCAAGCGTCACGTCTGGAGGAAACTTGGCACCATCCCTACGGTAAAGTGTGGTGGTAGCAGCATCATGCTTTGGGGATGTTTTTCAGTGGCAGGGACTGGGCTGGGAGACTAGTCAGGATCGAGGGAAAGATTAACAGAGCGAAGTACAGAGAGAATTAAAACCTTCTCAAGAGCCCTCTGGACCTCAGACTGGGGCGAAGGTTCACCTTCCAACAGGACAATGATCCGAAGCACACAGCCAAGACAACCCTGGTGTGGCTTCGGGACAACTCTCTGAATGTCCTTGAGGGGCCCAGCCAGAGTCCAGACTTGAACCCGATCGAACATCTCTGGAGAGACCTGAAAATAGCTGTGCAGCAACGCTCCCCATCCAACCTGACAGAGTTGACAGGATCTGCAGAGAAGAATGGGAGAAACTCCCCAAATACAGGTGTGCCAAGCTTATAGCGTCATACCAAATAAGACTCAAGGCTGTAATCGCTGCCAAAGGTGCTTCAACAAAGTACTGAGTAAAGGGTCTGAATACTTATGTAAATGTTATATATCCGTTTTTAATTTGCAAAAATGTCTAAAAACCTGTTTTTGCTTTGTAATTATGAGGTATTGTGTGTAGATTGATGAGGGGGGGAAAAACTATTTAATCCATTTTAGAATAAGGCTGTAACGTAACAAAATGTGGAAAAAGTCAAGGGGTCTGAATACTTTCCAAATGCACTGTATCTTATGCCTGTATTCCTCCTAACTAACCTATGGATAGCTTAATAACTCTGTAACGCCACCATTGTTTCTCTTGCAGTAATTCGGCCTCTTAGCATGTCTCAAAGTTTTAACTTGTCAGGTAACGTCTATATCTATCGTGGTTGTTGTCCATTTGCCCAAGCTAGAGCACGCATATTAATCCTTTCATCTCATGCTTCTTCATGCTTCAGTGGTGGTGTTGATGGTTGGCTTGGTTACACCGCATGATGTCAGACACTGGTCAGGATGAGAGCTGTCAAGCGCAGAGGGTATGACTCATCGACAACCTCCGCATATCTTTCGATCATTCTGGACCTTAGTTAAATTCTAATGGCACTTGTTTTTGAATCTCCTCATGGAATGTGAAAGGGTCTAATGATCTACTCAAACTAAGCCCAGGGATAGTTTAAGTTAGATGTAGCCTTACGTACCACAGACAGTTGTGAAAAAGACTAAGGTAGATGTGACTCAAACATGCCAGCGGTTTTATTCGCTGCCTGTCACTACAGGACATCACGGATAATGAACTATTTCTCGAAGGCACTGATGTCAGAAGCAGTTGTTTTTCTGCATCTCCACACAGCTGGTGCTCGTTGTTCTCAGTCCCTCAGGAGGAATTGTAAAACAGTATTTTTCTTGTCTAAACGCTTGAATAATGCTCACTTCAAATAAAACCATTTTCTGGGATTAGTCAATACTTATTAGAGCTTTGTAAATATTTCTCTAGTCGATTGATGCTCATAGGTTGAAACCTGTGTATGTTAAAAACATATTTGATATTGATAAAAGTCAGTAGCCTACTGCAAGTAAAGGCAACAGAGCTCCTGCTTTTTAAACTCCCACTAAATAGTGCCTCTGGGCACTTTCTCTTTTCGAAACTAAAATAAATCAGGGAAAGAGTTGCCTTAGCTAAAGAATACCATTACTCAGAAATTCTCATTACAAACAACCAAGACGTGCGTAAATACCTTCCTCGTTTGTTTTTTTTAATGATGGCCCTCCTCACACAAAGCAGTTGTTCATCTTGGAGAGTGAGTCTGCAGAATTTAATCAGAGGTGGGATCAGAGAGCAGCGTAGACAGGAGCTGTCGGCACACACACACGCAGAACACACACCCACACGCAGAACACACACACACACCTGTTGGCTCCCAGCTCTGTTCAACACAGAAAAGGACAATCTTATGAAAACATCACACTGTAACTCCACCATCGCCTGCATTGGTCACTTCTGAATAACTTACAGTATATGGCCGTTTTTAAAACAGATAATAAGAGGATAAGTTATGTTTTATAAGGTTGTACTGTAGTGGTTATCCAAAAATGTCATCACCAATACATCCTCTATTGAGAAAATGAATTTACATTGGTGACACTGAAAATAATTTTGAATAATCTACACTCTCTTAATCTTTTCTGTGTCAACACTTCCTGTTGTGGGCGGGGTATCTGAACTTTGACAAGTCTGATTGGCTGTGCTTGACATTTCTCCCACTGATCCCAGCGTCTTTCATCACACTGGAGGCTCTTTTACCCTTTGCTCATCCACGGCTACTAGTAGATTCAATTCATTGTTGTGAAGCTTTAATGTGTGTGTACGTGCGTACCTGAGTGTGTATATGATGGTTGGCTATCTGAACTTCATTGCTGCTGGGTACTGATCCCCTTACTTTGTGGCCAGATTCTCCAATAGCAATACTCACTGAGAGAGATAGAGTTCTGTAGTCAAATGACAGGCTATGTTCAGGGAGAGGGATAAACCATTAGTACAGTCTGGCCAATCATATTTAAGGAAGTGTTCCCTTTTAGGTGGAGGCATATACTACAGCACTCCACAGTTGATCCTTACACGTCAAGGTAAAGTATGTGGAGTGGATTGGCTCTGTTTATGTGACTAGCTACTTGTGTGCTGCAACACATAATTTTGGCCCTGTTTCGTTTGTCTGTCTATTTGGCTGTGTCCTAACACTACTGCTTATGTCTCGATTGAAATAAATGGAATTATACTATATCGACAAATATAGTTGACAGAAACCAGTGCTTTACAAAGTTGTTAGTTTTGACTGACACTGAGCATAGTACCACAAATGGTGGATGTTTGATCTGCTCTAGTTGAAACCTAGCTCCTAGGACCACTCAGTCTTGTCCAAGGCAGGCAGGATCAAAGCTCCAGGACAGCATTAGAGGAGGAGGGCCTTGGCCTCCTGCTGAGCGAATGAGCTCATATTTTAGGCTTTTTCCAGAAGAGTTATTCACATGCTCACTGCGTGGTCCTTTTCACAGAGATGGAGAGAATGTGAGAGAGAGGGAGTAAAAGATAGAAAAAGAAAGAGAGCTAGAGGGAGAGAGAGCCTGGCAAGGCCTCAATGCATCCACAGATCAGATCGGCCTCTGCTACTGATTATCTGCTGTTTCCAGCACTCTCTTCTCCACCCCTCCCTCCCTACTTTATTTCTCTCTCTCTTGGAGGGAGAAGTTATCAATGAGGCTAGGATGGAGGGAGTCAGCTAGGGTTTGTGTTACATTGGAATCCTGCTCAGTCCAGGTCTTAAAGTGTCATGAAAGTAGAATCCATGTTGTGTGTGTAACACTAGGGTGCTTCTCCGTCTCTCCTCAACTCACACTCCCTCCTCCCTCCCTACCGCTGGTGTGTTTCCCTCAGGTCTGTTCAGGACGGTGCAACTTTACCGAACACTCAGATAGAAATGTATCACATAGAACAGATATGTTTGTCTGTCATGTGAAGCTGGGAATCCTGTTCCCAACTCTATTCATACACATTTCTATCTACAGTGTTCAGTATAGTTAGCTACGCTGCATCCTGCTGAAATCACCCCTGGGTGTTTGAGTTGTCCTCTGTCTGATCAGTCTTCTTGTGACAACCTCTCTGTCCAGATGTGTCCAGCCCTGACGGCCGCAGGAAGACTTCCAGCACCATGACCCTCAACAGTCTGTCCAATGGGGGGCCAGGGGCACCAGGGGGTGGAGCCCAGGCTCTATGTCAGAGGAAGAGGCTGAAAGCACCCACCCTGTCAGAACTGGACAGCTCCGACTCTGACGTAAGTTTGTGTGTCTGTGTGTCTGTGTGTGTGTGTGTATGTGTGTGTGTGTGTGTGTGTGTGTGTGTGTGTGTGTGTTTGTGTGTGTGTGTGTATGCTCGCACATGCATTTGTGTGTGTTTGTCTTTTTCTGGTAGTTACATCCTACAGCACTGCTCTCCGTTGTTCCCCGTACAGGATGACATCACCATTGGGGGTCGAAGGTCAGCCAGTAGCTCCAGTATTTCTACATCGGTTGTGGACGACACGTCTCCAGAGTCTGTACTGGGAAGGAAGAGTAAGTAGACTAGGACCAGAAGGCCAGAGTTAGGGTTAGGGTTGAGCCAGGGTGTGGACATGATGCTAGGGTTGGGGTTAGGATTAGGGTTGAGCCAGGGTGTGGACATGAAGCTAGGGTTGGGGTTAGGATTAGGGTTGAGCCGGGGTGTGGACAAGATGCTAGGGTTGGGGTTAGGATTAGGGTTGAGGGACATGATGCTAGGGTTGGGGTTAGGATTAGGGTTGAGCCGGGGTGTAGACATGATGCTAGGGTTGGGGTTAGGATTAGGGTTGAGCCAGGGTGTGGACATGATGCTAGGGTTGGGGTTAGGATTAGGGTTGAGCCGGGGTGTAGACATGATGCTAGGGTTGGGGTTAGGATTAGGGTTGAGCCAGGGTGTGGACATGAAGCTAGGGTTGGGGTTAGGATTAGGGTTGAGCCGGGGTGTAGACATGATGCTAGGGTTAGGGTTATCATAACGATCCTATAATTCTATATGTAATTATATGCTTTCACAGCTCTCAGCTGTTCACCTGACAGCTTTTTGTGCTGAGACTAATGCTGTCAAAGAGAGAGTGTTTTCAGTCAACTTAACTGTTAACATTACAGTACTACATAAAAGTATATTTATTTATGTCCTCTCTCCCCCCCGCCCCCAGCTCCACCCATGTTCCTGCCCATCTCCTCCACCCCCCAGCCTGAGAGACGGCTGGCCCCCCAGAGGAGACACTCCATTGAGAAGGAGACGCCCACCAACGTACGGCAGTTCATAGTCCCATCCAGACAGAGCTCCAAGTCTCTGGTGAGTAACAGAAGAGAAGAAGGAAAAGAGAAGAGTTGATCTGGAGATAATGAGCACATTGGAGATGTTGGTTCCTGAATAGTGTGTCAGTTTGTCTTGTGTTCACCAGCCTCCGTCTTCTTTCTGTTAGGTGATGTAAGATGCTCCTAACACCCCACCTCCAATCCCCCACCTCTTCTCTCACACACACCTCTATAACCCCTGACCTCCCCCTCTTCCACACACCTCTATAACCCCTGTCCTTCTCAGGTCGGGAGGATAGCCCACCAACTGTTCCCCTGGACCCCCCTCCTCCTCCACTCCCCTCCCTCCACCCTCCACCCCTTACGGAGCTCCTACCCTGTGGAGGTGTTTGTCTTGGGCATGGTGTGGTCTGCCCTGTCTGCTCTGTGCAGGGGAAGAAAGCCTGTCAAGGTTTGCCAGTCGCCCCTTATGTCCCTGCTGGCGCACCGTAGTTCATCATCATCTCTTCTAATGCTTCCTGCTTTCCTAGAGATCCATCTCTCAGCCCAGGACTGTTGCTGTTTTCATAGAAAGCCCTTCAGCGTAGGTGTGATTGTCATTATACATTTTGACGGTCAACAGCAGATGCATCCCTCACTGGAGCACCAATCATTTCATCATACTCAGCTTTGCTCCATTTAACCGTAGTTATAGTTGTTGTGCTTGCAAGCATCATGTAGCCTAGCCAGCCACTGCCAATTAAAACAATGCTCTAGATAGATTAATTAAGTCCTTCATGTTGTGGATACTGTATATAACGTACTGTTGTTCAGTAGCAAGCATAAACTCCCTGTTTTTTGTTGTTGTTGATACTCCCTAGGCTCTCCCCTCCCTCCCTCCCTCCCTCCCTCTGGGCCAGAAACAATGAAGCCCACTGTATCTCTGAGAGTCATAAGATCAGCAGCAGGGGCCGCAGTAGCATTACAGAGTTACAGTATATTAATGTTTCTTCTGGGAGTGAGAAACATTGGCTGGGTGCAGAAAATAGAGACACATTATTGAGAAACGTTATTCAGAAACATTATTGAGAAACATTATTGGAACAACACCAGGATGACCAGTAATTGCAGCAGCAACAGACCTGATGTACTGTTGAAGATAATATCTCCGTAGTCCCACCTCAGGCTTATTTATTGAAGTCAGACACAGGCAGAAAGAAACAGAAAACCAACCACAGCTACAGAGCAGTGGGGCCTTGTGTGTTTTTAGTTTGTCTATACCTTTAAGTGAAGCAGAACAAAGTAGAGGATTTCTGGAATTTTCGGGAATATTGGCATTATCACTTCAGTTGGTTACTGCCCTCTTTGCTTTGTTTGTCCCCTCGGCTTGCCGGGTGAACAATGGATACTTTTTTTTTGCCCAAACTAGTCTGAACCCGGACAGAGTGCACCGAGAGGTGCTGGTGTGTGTGGACGGAATGGTAACAAGGGCGGGTTGTGCGGTTGTCATAGTAACCCGGCCGGTGCTGTGTGTGTGTTTTCAGGAGGAGTTCTGTTTCCCGGTAGAGTGCTTGTCCCTGACGGTGGAAGAGGTGATGCACATCAGACAGGTGCTGGTCAAAGCAGAGCTGGAGAAGTTCCAACAGTACAAGGACGTGTACAACGCTTTGAAGAAGGGAAAGGTCAGTTTATCGCTGTTCATTTTCACCCGCCTTAAATAAAGTATCTCGGACTAAACATCACAGTACCTATTGTTGAGAAAAATATCTTACATATTCCTTTCAAAATCTTTGATCACACACTGCTTTTTGAGTGATTTGATTCCTTTTGTTTTAACCTTTTGATGCAACTGTTCTGAATTCCTTATTTTTTACAGCTTTGCTTCTGTTGCCGAACCAAAAGGTTTTCCTTGTTCACCTGGTCCTACACCTGCCAGTTCTGCAAAAGGCCTGTGTGTTCACAGTGCTGTCAGAAAGTATGTCATATTTATTCTCTCACACTGATAGAAAGATATCCCATAATATTGTCTTTTTGAGTGTGTTCATACCCTGCTCTATTTCTGTTTCTGTCAGATGAGGCTGCCCTCCAAGCCCTATGCCAACCTGCCCATCTATTCCTTGGGCTCTACCACCACTCTACCCAGGGACCGGGTAGCAGCCCTGGGGAGAGCTGCCAGTATAGCTGGTCCATCAGCCTCCCCAGCAGCAGCAGTTTCAGCAGAAAAAGGAAAAGCAGCGGTTAAAGCAGCAGCCTCAGCAGGACCAAGCAGAGCAACACCAGCCCCCAAGCCTGAGAAACCCTCTACCAGCCACCACCGCCTCAGCCTTCAGAAGACCATGTCCAAGTAGGGACCCTTCTACTACTACGCTTTTGAAAATGTGCCTGTTTTAGATGTGCAAGACTTATTCTCAAATGAATTATAAGAGCAACTGTAACCGATTGAGCCCAGTGAAGGGCAGGGACAGAATCTAACCTGTTACACAACTGAAAGGGTTAACCTCTCCTTCCTACCTCTCTCAGGTTGTCTAAACATGGTAGTCTGGAGAAGTCCCAGTCCCGTGATGAGTTGGAGCTCCCGGCGGAGCTGACGGAGGACTGGTGCACCATGGAAGTGTGTGTGGACTGCAAGAAGTTCATCCACGACATCATCTCCTCCAGCAAGCACAGCCTCTCCCTGGCCACCAAGCGGGCACGCTTAAAACGCAAGACCCAGTCCTTCTACATGTCGTCCACCAAGGGAGCTGATTACCGACCCTCGGAGAGAACAATCAACGAGATCTAGACTCTCCCCTCGTCTACCTTCTCCACTGTCTTCTAGCTGCTTCCAGAACTTATGTCACAATACAGAACTCTGACTGACTGGGTTTTGATCTGGATGACTGGGCTGCGATCCGGCCTATACCGGTAGACGTGTCTAGTTTAGTCTGTCTGTCGATGCTGTCAGGGCAGGCTGTGGACCTTTTCTTTTCCTTGGAGGAATGTCGAGCGTGTACTCAGTGCTTGTTGCTATGTCCTCTGATCGTTGCATACAGTACCAGTACTTTCAGACAAAAGGATATTAGTCAATTTTTATACAATATTTTGCCCAGTAATGTAAATGTTGCCATAATCTTCTGCCATAGAGAGGTGATTAAGGACACTGAATGATCAAATCTAAAGTATGAGGTAGTGTAAAGATTCAAGGTGGTATGGCCTCAATCACCCCCTATACTGGCACAATTGGTGGAATGTGGTAGGAGTTACTCACCCACAGTAAAATCTATGAGCACAAGGCAAAATAACGCTCCATATTTGAATTCCTCAGGCTATGGTATTCTACTGTAAGAGAGTAGGTGTGATACTGACAACAGAAGTCCCAAACTTAGAGCTGTGAACACCTTAAAGTGGAGACAATACGAGACAAAAGCAACAAACGACTGGGTGATGACTTGAAAGGATATGGAACTATGAAATTGTAGATTTGTTTTTACAAGTTATCATTTTGTATGGTATGGTATACGTGTGTACATACTGTATGGCTCGGCTTAGAGTCAGGTGGTTTGTGATGAAAAGTTGCCTCCCCCTTTTTACTATTCTTGACATGTTCAGGTTATTTTTAGCTGATGGTACAATAATAAATTATGCTCATTGATGTTCTCTGGGGTTCTGAGCGGTCTTGATGAAGCATTATTTTACCATAAACAATAACAGGTAAACAAAGTTGGATCATACCCACGAAGGTAGCCCAAACCTCTCACCTGTCTCTCCGTAGGCGGAGGGTCTACAGGAATGTCAGGTGTATTACATTGACAATACAGTACTTGCTGCTAATGTCAGCTTTAGTGCCAAAAGGATTCCCTTCTGTCTGAACCATAGTATAAATATATAATCATGTTTTTTCTGGTGTAAATACTCATTGACCTTGCTGTAGATAGCCATCACATCCCCCACTTAGAGCATGCTTCTCCAAAAGACATCAGGCTGCTGAAAATGCTAACCATATAAATAGAATGAATAGAATGGGCGTCCCCATTCAAGTCAATAATGGCATAATGGGTGGACTGGCAGCCATTTTGAGTGTACCCATGTCTAGGTCCAAAATATACAGGTTAAGACAACGTCATCATAAATCTGGGACCAGCGCCGTTGCTAACTACCAGCCCTGTTGCCAACTACCATTGTTGCATATTATTATGGGATATTAGAATCCCGTTGTCTTAACCTTTGTCATCTTCAACCTAGACCAATGCCAGGATGTAAAAGCAGGAAGTGTACCCTTCCTTCTGTGCTGTGATGTTTTGTTGAGTCAACTTTGAATGAACAGTCTTCATTCCCATGGCAATCCAGCATCAGTTGATAGAACATTCCAAATAGCCATGGAAATTATTGCATCGCTATACAAGGCAGCCATTGCTAGTGTAACCATGAGTTTACCAGTCAAATTGCCAGGGTTAGAGCTTCCAAGCCTGTTTTATTAATTGTATTTCTATGATACTAACTATATGACATGATGAAGAAACACTATTGACACAGTATTTGTCACTGGTAGTTGAACACGCGTGATATAATTGAGCAGGTACAGTAATTGCACTAGATAATCATAACAAAAGCAGACACCAACAGTAGGAATCACTTTTTGTGATTTTATATAGTCTGTACCCCCAAAAATCATCTGGTCTGTCCCAGTAACAAGCATGCGCCACCAGAAATATATGCATATTTTGTGAAAGAAATCTACACCTACTGTTATGTTGATTTCAGTTATTGATGCAAGTTTGACATGGCTTTTTCTTTGGTTTTGAATGGAATATTTCATAGATAAAAACCAATATCCATTAATAGTACATGAAATGATCTCAAGTTGTCTGTCTTTGCTTTACAATAGTTATGGTATGATATAACATGCTTAAAACAACCGTTTTATTGTATAGGTGGCAAAGAATGGTATTACACGCTACTCTACTGTTCAACTCAAAGCCTCGAAATGATGCCTCATGAATTTGTATATCAGTTGTGTGTGACTGTGGTGTGTCTAAACCATACAGTTGGTCTCTAAACCAGAAGCAGAAGCATATTTTGGGACCCAGGAATCAGGATGTATGTATATTAAAGTGTATATTATAAATAGTCTTCTTCCTCCCAGTTACTTATATTTCTGCCTTAAATACACTACCTTCCTCTCTTATCATTATTTTTGTGACAGATTGAATCCACAGTGACTCAGCATACTGTATATAAATGTTATCTATAGTAATGTCCGTTCATAGAGCAGGTCTGTGTTTCCTTGACAACTTACATCCCGACTAAAATCATTTAGACTTGGGGCTGTCAACTTAGCCTAGATCCAAACTAAATTGCTCTGTTTGGTGAAGTGAAACAAAACTATTCAGTTAGGATCTAGGTTACTATTAACTAGCTTAGAGATTGTTTCTCACAATACAAGTAATTGCAGGACAAATATGGACTATAATAAGTAGATGTGATCTACTGTATGGTACATAACAGAAAGTCCAAAATGTGACAGCAACATGTATGTACAGCTGTGTAGCTTGTATCTTTAATATGTTCAAACCTTCCAGATGTAACCCCCTCCCAGAGATTTCAAGAAATGACAAAAAACAATAAAAATCTAACACAATACCTTTATAATGTTGTACGTATATTTCATTAGGTGACATGCTAGCTTTTCAAGCTAAAATTATATTGAGAAACAAAATTATTGAGAAAAAATATATTGTTTATTGCCTGGATAAAGTCAAATAATTCAGAACAATAACAATTTCTGTACCTTATTATTTTTTTAAATAGCCTATTTCAAAAAATATTGATAACGAAGTATAACAGTGAATATGTACGGTAACCATTTTCAGTAAAGATAAATATGTATGTCCTAACACATGCATTTAAATTAATACATAAAAAATACATTCAAAGTAAAAAAGCACGTTTTTCTTTTTTTTTTTTACAGCAAGTAAATACTGAAAATAAATAAAATGCACTTTATCAATAGCAGTGATCAGTGTGGTCATTATACATTGGGTTCACAGAACGTAATGTACAGTCATGTGAAAAAGTAAGTACACCCCTGTAAAGGTCTCTTTTTTACATATTTGGACAGATGGATATGTAATCTTCACTTCAACACTATTGACAGATAAAGGTTACCCGATTTAACAAATCACACACACAAAAAAATTATGCAATTAAATTAAACAAAACGTTGGTAAAGGTAGGGGTGTACTATCACATAAAATGGCTCAAATTAGAATTAGGTGTACCAAAGCAAGTGCAAATGATTAGAAACCACTACGGACCAAAAATATGGTTCATTCTTTGATTATGTAGGGTTAAGTCATCCAGTCAATACATTGCAATATACAATAAATATACATTCCCCAGAAATCGAGTTCATTGACACAGCAAGGAACATTACAATGTAGCCTATGGCCATACATTTTGTCCCCATATCACTTATGGGGATTGAGAGCCAAGGTCGACCATGGTGCAGTATCTTGCTCAAGGGCACAACAGCAGGAGATGGCATCTAGGATAGTACAGTCGTGGCCAAAAGTTTTGAGAATGACACAAGTATTAATCTCCACAAAGTTTGCTGCTTCAGTGTTCTTAGATCTTTGTGTCAGTAGTTACTATGGTAACACTGAAGTATAATTACAAGTATTCCATAAGTGTCAAAGGCTTTCATTGACAATGACATTCAGTTTATGCAAAGGGTCAATATTTGCAGTGTTGACCCTTCTTTTTCAAGACCTCTGCAATCCGCCCTGGCATGCTGTCAATTAACTTCTGGGCCACATCCTGACTGATGGCAGGCCATTCTTGCATAAGCAATGCTTGGAGTTTGTCAGAAATTGTGAGTTTTTGTTTGTCCACTGCCTCTTGAGGATCGACCACAAGTTCTCAATGGGATTAAGGTCTGGGGAGTTTCCTGGCCATGGACCCAAAATGTTGATGTTTTGTTCCCCGAGCCACTTAGTTATCACTTTTGCCTTATGGCAAGGTGCTCCATCATGCTGGAAAAGGCATTGGTCGTCACCAAACTGTTCTTGGATGGTTGGGAGAAGTTGCTCTCGGAGGATGTGTTGGATGTATATGCAAATTGCTATCATCAACACTGAGGCAGCAAACTTTGTGGAGACCAATACTTGTGTCATTCTCAAAACTTTTGGCCACGACTGTAGAGCCATATACAGTTGAAGTCGGAAGCTTACATACACCTTAGCCAAATACAAACTCAGTTATTCACAATTCCTGACATTTAATCCTAATAAAAATGCTTAGGATCACCACTTTATTTTAAGAATGTGAAATGTCAGAATAATAGTAGAGAGAATGATTTATTTCAGTTTTTATTTCTTTCATCACATTCCCAGTGGGTCAGAAGTTTACATACACTCAATTAGTATTTGGTAGCATTGCCTTTAAATTGTTTAACTTGGGTCAAACGTTTCAGGTAGCCTTCCACAAACTTCCCACAATAAGTTGGTTGAATTTTAGTCCATTCCTCCTGACTGAACTGGTGTAACTGAGTCAAGTTTGTGGGCCTCCTTGCTCGCACACACTTTTTCAGTTCTGCCCACAAACGTTCTATAGGATTGAGGTCAGGGCTTTGATGGCCACTCCAATACCTTGACTTTGTTTTCCTTAAGCCATTTTGCCACAACTTTGGAAGTATGCTTGGGGTCATTGTCCATTTGGAAGACCCATTTGCGACCAAGCTTTAACTTCCTGACTGATGTCTTGAGATGTTGCTTCAATATATCCACATCATTTTCCTTCCTCGTGATGCCATCTATTTTGTGAAGTGCTCCAGTCCCTCCTGCAGCAAAGCACCCCCACAACATGATGCTGCCACCCCCTGCTTCACAGTTGGGATGGTGTTCTTCGGCTTGCAAGCCTCCCCCTTTTTCCTCCAAACATAACTATGGTCATTATGGCCAAACAGTTCTATTTTTGTTTCATCAGACCAGAGGACATTTCTCCAAAAAGTAGGATCTTTGTCCCCATGTGCAGTTGCAAACCGTAGTCTGACTTTTTTATGGCGGTTTTTGAGCTGAGCGGCCTTTCAGGTTATGTCAATATAGGACTCGTTTTTGAAGGTAGGCCTTGAAATACATCCACAGGAACACCTCCAATTGACTCAAAGGATGTCAATTAGCCTATCAGAAGCTTCTAAAGCCAAGACATAATTTTCTGGAATATTCCAAGCCACAGTCAACTTAGTGTATGTAAACTTCTGACCCACTGGAATTGTGATATAGTGAATTATAAGTGAAATAATCTGTCTGTAAACAATTGTTGGAAGAATGCACAAAGTAGATGTCCTAACCGACTTGCCAAAACTATAGTTTGTTAACATGAAATCTGTGGAGTGGTTGAAAAATGTGTTTTAATGACTTCAACCTAAGTGCATGTAAACTTCCGACTTCAACTGTAGGTATGGCTCTGTAGGATATCTGAGAATCTGAGACAACTAGGTGATAAATCTGTTGATGAGCAAGGCACTTACAATTCACTCTGGATAAGTGTTTGCTAAATGATTTAAATGGAAACTAGTTGTTGTGAAAATAAATGTACTTACTGTGATGGAGATGTGGTGTTCCCACTGGCAATCCTAAATTGAATGCACCAATTTGTAAGTCGCTCTGGATAAGAGCATCTGCTAAATTACTAAAATTAAAATATGAGGTGAGTTTCCCCAATACAATATAAACCGCTTTGAGGATCTGGATAAGCACTACACAAATCCAATCAGTTAGTTTCATTAATGAGTTCCATGTCTTCTTCTTCCTCCTCTTCCTGTGTGTTTCAAGCCTGCAGGCTGTTGTTGCCCCCGATGATGACATACTGTAGCTGGGACCCGTAAACCTGGAAACTCCTCTTGCGCTCTGGATCTGGACAGGCCTATACCGCTCTCTGGTTGTCACTGGTGGTGTTGCCTCCCACCGTCTCTGTAATAGTCATGAATTGAATGCTTTATTTTTTTTATTTTATTTAACTAGGCAAGTCAGTTAAGAACAAATTATTATTTACAATGACGGCCTACCAAAAGGCAAAAGACCTCCTGCGGGGAAGGGGGCTGGGATTAAAAATATAAATAAATTAAATAAAAATATAGGACAAAACACACATCACGACAAGAGAGACAACACAACACTACATAAAGATAGACCTAAGACAACAACATAGCATGGCAGCAACACATGACAACACAGCATGGTAGCAACACAACATGACAACATGGTAGTAACACATGGCAGCAACACAACATGGTAGCAGCACAAAACAGGGTACAAACATTATTGGGCACAGACAACAGCACAAAGAGCAAGAAGGTAGATATAACAATACATCACGCAAAGCAGCCACAACTGTCAGTAAGATTGTCCATGACTGAGTCTGAATGACATGGATTTGCTAAGAGTATTTAACGGAAGTTGCAAGCTCCTTTCTTGGATTTCACATCGACCCTGTTATTCTCTCACATTGACCTTGTTATTCTCATGAGTTATTCCCCATCTAAAGCACTGACTGTAAACATAACATAATCTCGTGCCTGCCTAGCCTACACTCGCATTTCCATTACATTTTAGTTCGTAACATTAACACCTAACTGTATTGTTTATAGTGTAGGCGTAAATACAGAGTTTCCTTGTTTTTGCTTCCATACATATCATAGGCCTATCACTTTTTGTTTAGATTATACCTGTTGTAATCTCGGTTAACCCAGAACTAAAATTGTAAACTGTCAATCCAGGAGAGATTAGACCAGTTGCGTCCCTTGAGAATTGGGTGAGGAAAGTGATTTCTTACCAGGTAAAATCTCGCCTTTTTCGTTACAGTGTAACACAATTGTTAATTTGACAGAACAATATAGGCTACATTAGCTCATCAATTTGTGTGTATAATTTAGACTGAGAAATGGGCCAAAATCAGTTGTCAGACACTTTTATAGGCTGCGGTAGCAACATTTCTGAAATAAAATCCCTAATGCTGGGGGCATGCGTAGTCTGTTTTGGGAGTTTCCACTTGCACCCGCCCACCCCCCCCTTACAGTGTTTTTTCTGAATACTTAAACACTAACAGTGATTCTTGAAGCACTATCTCTGAAACCATTAACACTTGTAGCCAATGCATTTACCAAGTGTGCCAAACTGAATGCACCCTCTCGGCTTTACACTCAGTTTGTAATTTTATAACACACTTTTTGCAAAGCTGTAAACATTGGTCTCTACATTTTGCTACACTATTTCGCCAATTTCCGTTCCACGTTGACACGTGAAAACACTTTTAGATAATGAGTTCACTTACAAATCAGAGCTTGAGCACTAGAAACAGACCACAGGTAAACATTTGGTTTGGACAACAATGGAGGCCAATATTGGACAGAGAGTAAGAGGAGTGAGAACTAGAGGAGGACGAGGAGGTGACTGGTTGACCATGTCAACCATGGGATGAGCATGAGGGAGGCTGGGCAACGGGTTCAACCAAATCTGAGCTGCTATACTGTTGCATGTATCATCTGGATATTTCGAAACGAGAACTGGTAAGTAACTGTAAGTACTGTAGTCTTACTGGTACAGTAATATGTACTGTACTTTCATATTGAGAAGGATCTACAGTGGGGAGAACAAGTATTTGATACACTGCCGATTTTGCAGGTTTTCCCTCTTACAAAGCATGTAGAAGTCTGTAATCTTCAACTGTGAGTGACGGAATCTAAAACAAAAATCCAGAAAATCACATTGTATGATTTTTAAGTAATTAATTTGCATTTTATTGCATGACATAAGTATTTGATACATCAGAAAAGAAGAACTTAATATTTTGTACAGAAACCTTTGTTTGCAATTACAGAGATCATACGTTTCCTGTAGTTCTTGACCAGGTTTGCACACACTGCAGCAGGGATTTTGGCCCACTCCTCCATACAGACCTTCTCCAGATCCTTCAGGTTTTGGGGCTGTTGCTGGGAAATACGGACTTCCAGCTCCCTCCAAAGATTTTCTATTGGGTTCAGGTCTGGAGACTGGCTAGGCCACTCCAGGACCTTGAGATGCTTCTTACGGAGCCACTCCTTAGTTGCCCTGGCTGTGTGTTTCAGGTCGTTGTCATGCTGGAAGACCCAGCCACGACCCATCTTCAATGCTCTTACTGAGGGAAGGAGGTTGTTGGCCAAGATCTCGCGATACATGGCCCCATCCATCTTCCCCTCAATACGGTGCAGTCGTCCTGTCCCCTTTGCAGAAAAGCATCCCCAAAGAATGATGTTTCCACCTCCATCCTTCACGGTTGGGATGGTGTTCTTGGGGTTGTACTCATCCTTCTTCTTCCTCCAAACACGGCGAGTGGAGTTTAGACCAAAAAGCTCTATTTTTGTCTCATCAGACCACATGTCCTTCTCCCATTCCTCCTCTGGATCATCCAGATGGTCATTGGCAAACTTCAGACGGGCCTGGACATGCGCTGACTGGAGCAGGGGGACCTTGCGTGCGCTGCAGGATTTTAATCCATGACGGCGTAGTGTGTTACTAATGGTTTTCTTTGAGACTGTGGTCCCAGCTCTCTTCAGGTCATTGACCAGGTCCTGCCGTGAAGTTCTGGGCTGATCCCTCACCTTCCTCATGATCATTGATGCCCCACGAGGTGAGATCTTGCATGGTGCCCCAGACCGAGGGAGATTGACCGTCATTTTGAACTTCTTCCATTTTCTAATAATTGCGCCAACAGTTGTTGCCTTCTCACCAAGCTGCTTGCCTATTGTCCTGTAGCCCATCCCAGCCTTGTGCAGGTCTACAATTTTATCCCTGATGTCCTTACACAGCTCTCTGGTCTTGGCCATTGTGAAGAGGTTGGAGTCTGTTTGATTGAGTGTGTGGACAGGTGTCTTTTATACAGGTAACGAGTTCAAACAGGTGCAGTTAATACAGGTAATGAGTGGAGAACAGGAGGGCTTCTTAAAGAAAAACTAACAGGTCTGTGAGAGCCGGAATTCTTACTGGTTGGTAGGTGATCAAATACTTATGTCCTGCAATAAAATGCAAATTAATTATTAAAAAATCATACAATGTGATTTTCTGGATTTTTGTTTTAGATTCCGTCTCTCACAGTTGAAGTGTACCTATGATAAATATTACAGACCTCTACATGCTTTGGAAGTAGGAAAACCTGCAAAATCGGCAGTGTATCAAATACTTGTTCTCCCCACTGTCTCACTAAAACCATTCAAATGTTTTTACAGAACTGCAAGAAAACCAGTATCTGGTGGAAGAGGTCGACTGTTCACCCCAGAGCAGGAGACCCACATTGTAAAGATGGGCATTGCAAATAACTGCATCAGACTCAGAGAACTGCATGACCACATAATGGCAGATAACACCATATTCCAAAACGTCAACAGTGTGAGTCTCTCTGCATTGTCTCGTCTACTGAAACGCAATAGAATTAGGATGAAGCAGCTGTACAGAGTCCCTTTCGAAAGAAACTCAAACCGTGTAAAACAACTGATATATAAATATGTGCAGGTAAGCTATATTGTCCTATCATTGGTACTGGATCTGGAAATGTATGGTGCTACAGCATATTGACTGATCCCTGTCTTTTCGCACTGTCATGGAGCTAGAAGCCGATGCAGTGCATCATGAGCTAATATACGTATGTGGACGTGGCAGGTTTCAACCTTGCAAAAACAAGGGGCCTTACTTCAACTCAATTTGCGATTCCAGTTCACTCATGTTGCAAAACACTACACACAACTATCAATGTGTGAGCACAGTTGTCATTGAGAAAACACCTGTGCCATTTGTGAGAATACATGAGTCACCAGACAAAACTCAAAGTGCTAATGCACTACAACACACTTCACCCGTGCAAACCCAATTAACCAAATTGTCCACCCAGTTCTTCCCTTTCCGTCGAGTATAAAAAAAAGAGCACACAAGGATGATTGTACAGGAAAAATGGAGCAACCAAGAGTAGAAAGGGGAAGAGGTAGGGGACGAGGACGAGGAAGGCGAAGGAATATTTTTTATGAAATAAGAGCCACACTGGTTCATAGTGTAATCACCCATGGGATGAGTATGTGGGAAGCGTGGCAGCGAGTGCAACCCAATTTGAGCCGCTTTACTGTGGCAGGAATCATCAGGACATTCAGGACTACGAACTGGTGAGTGGGTATGAATTGACCATGCACAATATTTGGCTTTCGAATGTCAACAAGAGTACTGCATGTTTGTACATGACATTGTATTGTTTGCATACAGGGTTGAGAGAAGACCACCTGCTGGTGGGAGAAACCGTCTACAGTTTGCAACTGCACATGGGGACAAAGATCGTACCTTTTGGAGAAAGGTCCTCTGGCCTGATGAAACAAAAAATAGAACTGTTTGGCCATAATGACCATCGTTATGTTTGGAGGAAAAACGGTGAGGCTTGCAAGCCGAAGAACACCATCCCAACTGTGAAGCACAGGGGTGGCAGCATCATGTTGTGGGGGTGCTTTGCTGCAGGAGGGACTGGTGCACTTCACAAAATAGATGGCATCACGAGGAAGGAAAATTATGTGGATATGTTGAAGCAGCATCTCAAGACATCAGTCAGGAAGTTAAATCTTGGTCGCAAATGGGTCTTCCAAATGGACAATGACCCCAAGCATACTTCCAAAGTTGTGGCAAAATGGCTTAAGGACAACAAAGTCAAGGTATTGGAGTGGCCATCACAAAGCCCTGACCTCAATCCTATAGAAAATGTGTGGGCAGAACTGAAAAAGCGTGTGCGAGCAAGGAGGCCTAAAAACCTGACTCAGTTACACCAGTTCTGTCAGGAAGAATGGGCCAAAATTCAACCAACTTATTGTGGGAAGCTTGTGGAAGTCTACCTGAAACGTTTCACCCAAGTTAAACAATTTAAAGGCAATGCTACCAAATACTAATTGAGTGTATATAAACTTCTGACCCACTGGGAATGTGATGAAAGATTTAAAAAAAATTTAATAATGTGGTGATCCTAACTGACCTAAGACAGGGAATTTGTACTAGGTTTAAATGTCAGGATTTGTGAAAAACTGAGTTGAAATGTATTTGGCTAAGGTGTATGTAAACTTCCGACTTCAACTGTAGTTCCAAAGATAGTGCCTAAGCAATCAGACAAAAACTGTAATAAATTCCTCAACTGCGTTTTTATTGTAAAGAAGGTTCACCTGATTAGACCACAATCACCCCATTAAAAGGAGGAATTCACACATGGCATGTGGGATACAACTTTTCACCACTTTATTAAGGACTTTTCACCACAAGTACAGACACTCAACCCCTTTTCTTTTTTGTAACAGGGCAAACATACTGGGGACACTTATTTGTAAATAAGAATTGTATATAAGAATTTGTTCTTAACTGACTTGATTTAAATAAAGGTTAAATAAAAAATAAAAAATAAACATTGTGCGTGTTGTACTGATAGAAGACTCCCTGAGTCAGGACAGTTCTGTTTTACTGTTATGGGGTTTTCTGTCTTTGTTTTAGTTATTTGTTGACCTACTTTACCATTTTGTGAATGCCGTTTCAAATGTATTTCACTACTCCTTCTATGGAGCCTCTCCGTTTTAGGATAGGAAGGTTTTCTGTTTATATGCACCAAAGCTGCGCAAACTTCAACCTGCTGTCTCCATTCTCTGGGGAAGGAGACTTTGGGTTTGGGTGGGATGGGAGGGGAGGGGAGTGCCCTTTTTTTGTCCTTTTTAGTTTTGTCTTTGCTTTTTTCATCAGTTTTCTGTTTTCTTTGCAGCGGCTTGATCTGTTTTCCCACCTTTTTCCTTTCAATATTTTAGATGGCTAGCAATGCTAATAATAGTAATATGGAAATAGGTAAGCCTAATCCTATAAAGTTTTTATCTTGGAGTAGTAAGGCAATGAACAATCCTGTCAAGAGGTATAGGGTCTTCTCCCATTTGAAAAAGCTAAAAGCAGATGTGGTATTTTTACAAGAGACCCATTTACGCATTAAAGATCACTCAAGGCTACAAAACTCCAGGTTTAGTCAAGTTTTCCATTCAGACTTTAACTCCAAAGCCAGGGGGGTTGCAATTTTGGTTAGTAAAATAATACATTTCTCTACTACTAATGTTATTTAACTGGTACCATTTGGCACACACCTGTAGTATATGGGTTGCTGGGGAACTGAATTGTGCTATTAGCCCAACTATGTCTCCTTCTGCTATGTCAAACTCCTTCTGGGATGAATGGGTTTACAGAATGGGTGGACAGATCCATGGAGGTGTCAGAATCCCCAGGCAAGAGAGTATTCTTTCTTTTCATATGTACACCATTATTTTTCTCGTATTGACTATTTCTTTATTGATCATAAGTTACTTCCAAATGTCACCTCTTCTTAATATTTACCCATTGTCTCTTGTATACATCTCCCCAGGCCAGTGTCTGTACCAATGACACCCGTTCTGATTACTTTGCCCTGGAACGTGGGACACGCAAAGGCTGCCCTTTATTATTTGCCTTCGTCATTGAGGCCCTTTCAGTAGCTTTACGGGCATCCTCCTCTTTCTAAGGTGTAACACGGGAAAGAGTTGAACATAGGTTATCATTATACGCAGATGATTTGTTACTCTATGTAAATAACCTTGTAACCAGTTTACCTTCTGTCCTTTCTATTCTGGAGAACTTTGGCTCCTTCTCCGGTTACAAGGTGAATCTCCAGAAGAGTGAGTGCTTCCCAATCAATACAGCAGCACTACAGCTCCAGCATACAGACTTGCCTTTTCAGCTTAGCCAGTCTAGTTTCATATACCTTGGAGTGAACGTACAGTGGGGAGAACAAGTATTTGATACACTGCCGATTTTGCAGGTTTTCCTACTTGCAAAGCATGTAGAAGTCTGTAATTTTTATCATAGGTACACTTCAACTGTGAGAGACGGAATCTAAAACAAAAATCCAGAAAATCACATTGTATGATTTTTAAATAATTAATTAGCATTTTATTGCATGACATAAGTATTTGATCACCTACCAACCAATAAGAATTCCGGCTATCACAGACCTGTTAGTTTTTCTTTAAGAAGCCCTCCTGTTCTCCACTCATTACCTGTATTAACTGCACCTGTTTGAACTCATTACCTGTATAAATGACACCTGTCCACACACTCAATCAAACAGACTCCAACCTCTCCACAATGGCCAAGACCAGAGAGCTGTGTAAGGACATCAGGGATAAAATTGTAGACCTGCACAAGGCTGGGATGGGCTACAGGACAATAGGCAAGCAGCTTGGTGAGAAGGCAACAACTGTTGGTGCAATTATTAGAAAATGGAAGAAGTTCAAGATGACGGTCAATCTCCCTCGGTCTGGGGCACCATGCAAGATCTCACCTCGTGGGGCATCAATGATCATGAGGAAGGTGAGGGATCAGCCCAGAACTACACGGCAGGACCTGGTCAATGATCTGAAGAGAGCTGGGACCACAGTCTCAAAGAAAACCATTAGTAACACACTACGCCGTCATGGATTAAAATCCTGCAGCGCACTCAAGGTCCCCCTGCTCAAGCCAGCGCATGTTCAGGCCCGTCTGAAGTTTGCCAATGACCATCTGGATGATCCAGAGGAGGAATGGGAGAAGATCATGTGGTCTGATGAGACAAAAATAGAGCTTTTTGGTCTAAACTCCACTCGCCGTGTTTGGAGGAAGAAAAAGGATGAGTACAACCCCAAGAACACCATCTCAACTGTGAAGCATGGAGGTGGAAACATCATTCTTTGGGGATGCTTTTCTGCAAAGGGGACAGGACGACTGCACCGTATTGAGGGGAGGATGGATGGGGCCATGTATTGCAAGATCTTGGCCAACAACCTCCTTCCCTCAGTAAGAGCATTGAAGATGGGCCGTGGCTGGGTCTTCCAGCATGACAACGACCCGAAACACACAGCCAGGGCAACTAAGGAGTGGCTCCGTAAGAAGCATCTCAAGGTCCTGGAGTGGCCTAGCCAGTCTCCAGACCTGAACCCAATAGAAAATCTTTGGAGGGAGCTGAAAGTCCATATGGCCCAGCGACAGCCCCGAAACCTGAAGGATCTGGATGGAGGAGTGGGCCAGAATCCCTGCTGCAGTGTGTGCAAACCTGGTCAAGAACTACAGGAAACGTATGATCTCTGTAATTGCAAACAAAGGTTTCTGTACCAAATATTAAGTTCTGCTTTTCTGATGTATCAAATACTTATGTCATGCAATAAAATGCAAATTAATTATTTAAAAATCATACAATGTGATTTTCTGGATTTTTGTTTTAGATTCCGTCACTCACAGTTGAAGAGTACCTATGATAAAATTACAGACTTCTACATGCTTTGTAAGTGGGAAAACCTGCAAAATCGGCAGTGTATCAAATACTTGTTCTCCCCACTGTAACTCGTTCATTACATGCTCTTTTTTCTGCAAACTTTGCTCCCCTTCTTGCGCAAATGAAAACTGATTTTCAGAGATGGGGTAGCTTACCACTATCACATATAGGAAGGATTAATGCTGTAAAAATGAACAGTTTACCCAAATTCCTTTATTTCAATCTATCCAATTTTTTTTTTACCAATGTGCTTTTTTCAAGTCATTCAATCAGGCTGTTACCACATTTATCTGGGGAGGAAAGGTACCCAGACTCAGATCTTTACTTCAAAGATGCAAGTTTAGTGGAGGGCTTGCACCCAACTTTTTATGCTATTACTGGGCAGCCAACTTTCAGAAAATGCCATTTTGTTTACATGCTCCAGACTCCCCATGGTGTCACCTAGAGGCACATTCTTGTATTTCTGCTTCTCTTCCAGCTTTACTCTGCTCTTCTCTCCCAGTATCCCCCTCTCGCTATACCTGCAATCCTGTAGTGCTTTCCACATTTATGATTTGGTACCAGTTTCGACCGCATCTACTATGGGTCCTATTGATAAGAATCACTTATTCCCCACTTCCCCAATAGACAATGCTTTCTCACTGGACAAGGAAAAGTATTAATTCCTTCCAAGACATATGTAAATGGTATTGTTTCTAGTTTTTCCAACCCGGCCTCTAAATACTCTTTGCCTCCATCTCACTTTTTCTGTTACCTTCAAATTAGGCATTGTTTCTCCTCCCAATTTTCTGGCTTCCTTGCTCCACCCCCTTGCCAACCCTGGGATGGCATATTGACCTCAACAGAAAGCAGTCATTTCTCAGATCTATCTGTGCATTATGTCATTGGACAAACACTCCACCAACAAAACTATCCAGACCCCGGCGCGATGGACCCTCCCTCTGTACTCCCCGGCACTGGAGCGGGGAAGACAACCGGTCCCGGACTGGGCACCGGTGGAGCGGTCTGCTCCAGCACTGGAGCGGGGCTGGATAGTAGGTCCTGTCTAGCCCCTGGTCCAGTGGAAAGCCCCAACCTCGGAGCCGGACTGAACGCTGTGTCCAGCCTGGGCACCGACGCAGAGGAGGTTTACAGCCACGTAGCTGGGCTGGCTGCCGGCCCCGGACTGGGCACCAGCGCGCTGAGGAGCTCCGGCGTGGTGAGGAGCTCCGGCTCCCGAGCGGGACCGAACGCCAGCTCTGGTGCGAGGAGCCAGCATGGGCCGTACCGGACTTTGGAGGTGCACCGGTGGTCTGGTGCGCGGAGCCGGCACGGGTCGTACCGGACTGTGGAGACACACCGGAGGTCTGGTGTGTGGAGCCGGCAATGGAGGCGTCGGACTGGACACACGCACTGGAGTTCTGGTGCGCGGAGCAGGTACGGGCCGTACCGGACTGGGGACCGGCACTGGAGGCACCGGACTGGGAATCGGTTCCCCCAGTCGTCCTTTCTCCTCCGCCAATCCCCACCTTGTAGGAGCTCCTCCGGGAGCCCCCACGAGTGAGGGAACAGGAGCACATCGTCGTCCTCTTCCGACTCCTCTTTGTCTCCCGCTCCCATGGCTGGAGGGGCTCCTTCTCGAACCCCCACGAGTGCAGTGGCCGGGGCTCCTCGTTCTCGATCCCTGACCACCCACATAGCCCCCCCCCCAAAAACAGTTTGGGGATTCTTCGGGGCTCCAGATTGGGCCGACCTCCTGGACCGCCGACGTGGCCTTCGTCGACGGTGCTGCTCCTCCGGACCCCAGCCTTCCTCCTGAGCTCTATAATGAAGGAATTCCTCCTCGGTATGGGGAAGATTACCGAGGAGGATATGCCCCAATGTCCAGCCCTGCTTAGTCTCGTGGTGGTGGATCATTCTGTCACGGTTAGTGGAAAGGGAACGAGGCGCAGAGCGAGAGATCCGTGCATTTGTGGGCAGAACTGAAAAGGCGTGTGTGAGCAAGGAGGCCTACAAACCTGACTCAGATACACCAGTTCTGTCAGGAAGAATGGGCCAAAGTTCACCCAATTTATTGTGGGAAGCTTGTGGAAGGCTACCCGAAACGTTTGACCCAAGTTAAACAATTTAAAGGCAATGCTACCAAATACTAATTGAGTGTATGTAAACTTCTGACCCAAAGCTGAAATAAATAATTATCTCTATTATTATTCTGACATTTCACATTCTTAAAATAAAGTGGTGACACTAACTGACCTAAGATAGGGAATTTTTATTAGGATTAAATGTCAGGAATTGTGAAAAACTGAGTTTAAATGTATTTGGCTAAGGTGTATGTAAACTTACGACTTCAACTGTATACTGTGTTTACTAGAGAGGAGAGACGTCAGTGAGCTAACATCACAAATAAGGGCATCTATTGGTAGATGGGAGAAAAAAAAAATCAGACATTGAATATTCCTTTGAACAGGTGAAGTTATTAATTATACTTTGGATGGTGTATCAATACACCCAATCATTACAAATATACAGGCATCCTTCCTAACTCAGTTGCCGGAGAGGAAGGAAACTGCTCAGGGATTTCACCATGAGACCAACAGTGACTTTAAAACAGTTACAGAGTTTAATGGCTGTGATAGGAGAAAACTGAGGATGGATCAACAAAATTATAGTTACTCCACAATACTAATCTAGATTACAGAGTGAAAAGAAGGGATCCTGCGCAGAATAAAACATGTGTCCTGTTTACAATAAGGCACTAAAGTAAAACTGCAAAAAAGTGGCAAAGAAATTAACTTTATGTCCTGAATACAAAGCGTTGTGTTTGAGGCAAATCACTGAGTACCACTCTTCATATTTTCAAGCATTTGTTTAGGATAATATAGCTCAGTAGTACCTCTCTGTTTTGCTCATCTCTATCAAGGGTGCCGAATACTTTGGAGGTGACTATGTTAAATATGTACAATATTGGAAAGTATTTTCAGTGTTAGATTTCAAAACCATCTGTATATAAAGTTATATAAAAGTAGGTCTGTATGTGAATTAGTAAGCAAACCGTTAGTATGAAAATATCTATTTCCAAGAGGAACAAGGGGAGGAATAAAAAAATATATATGTACAGTACATTTGATAAGAGGGGTCAAGGAACCCACCGCACTTGTCTGTAGATCTGTAGCTCATATGGACAGTGATTGTGCGCTATTGAAAATTAGACCTATCACAGGACATATTTATGTAAAATCAGTCAATAAAAATGGCAATTCTAATGGGTGTAAACTACTATGGACGAGGGAGGTCAGAGACATAACCACAGATGGTTTAAGATGCAAATGTCATGTTCAATATCTGAATTAATATGTAAAGCTGTAATAGGAAAAATATTTATAGAGAACCAAAGGGTTAAAAATGTATAAAAAGTGTAGCTTTGCCCAATTGAGACCTCTGGTGTGTTGGTGCAATTCAGAATCCAAATCCAAATGGAAAGACATTGAGACTACTTTGACAGAGATACCCACACAGTCAGTTTTGGGAAATAAGGACATGGTAATAGAAATATAAAATAGACAAAATCAGTGGATTAATTTCTCTCTTAAGACATTGTTTATGGTAGTAAAGCAAATTAATTTAGACAGAGAGGTCAAACTGCTGAGTTGGCCCGCATACGACCCCAGCTTCATCCCTGCAATTCAGGATAGCAGATTTAAACAGTGGACGCAGAAAGTCATCACATCATTCTGTACAATTATAAGGAATGGGGACCTAGAGAACTTCCAGGACCTAAGTAAAAAACATGGCTTGGAAAAACAAGATTATTTGGATACCTACAAGTTCAACTCTATTTTCTCGAGCACCTCAAAAATTAATCAAAGTATTCACTAACGCATACAAGTTGGGGAGTAACAAAAAAACTATTTCAAATCTTTACTTGGGTAATCCTCAAAGAAACATTCCACCAACTATATTAAACAGAAATGGGAGGAGGAACGTAACATTAAAATAACTGATGAAACATGGTTGAACATATTTGAGACTCAACTAAGCTCCACCAACTCAAGGTCTTGGAGAGAATTTTGTTGGAAGAATGTTATAAGTTTCTTCATAACACCTAAACTGAAATCAAAACAGACTGGCTCCCAACACCCTTGTTGGAGAGAATGCAGGCTATCAAGGGTGGATCACTCTCATATCTTTTGGTCTGTATATCTATAGCTCATATGGATAGGAAGGTATTGAAAGTTAGACCTATTACAAGAAATATGCCTATAAAATCAGGGAAGTAGTGAAGTGGAATTCTAATGAATGTAGCATGGATGAGTGGGGTAAGTTACTTTACAGTATGTGGTTTTACATCTCCATTTCATCTAGAAGCTTTTGAAAAGTATCCTAAAATTGATCAAATGTAGTACCCTTAGTAGTCAGAGGTAACTAATAAAAATGCTGGGCCCTTCAGTGACTAGAGTGCAGTGTGTGTAATCTTCATATAGGGCTAACCCTCCTGAATACATTTGTTTTCTCCTAAGCAATCCCCGGTTTTGCACTTTTACGATGGTCCCTAAACCACCTGAGCGCCAGAAAACAGCATATTGCATCCTTCTCGCTCTGTGACGGGAAGAGTTTGACTATCGGTAAAAAAACATAGTGTGTACCTTGCTCTCTACCGTCATCCGATTCTATATATATCACTCTCATCATCCTAGCACCTTCCGTCGGAGAGCTATTGACGAGCGAACTCTGAATATCGAAATTAGAAACACATTTTCTGCGATATTCTACCCAACCAGGATATAACACAATAGAAGGTTCTGTGTATTTGTAACAATAAGATTCATTACTATGTGGTCAAAAAGGACGAACTCCTGAGGTGAGGAAATAATCTTATAGGTTTTTGCTTTTGCTTTTGCTTTTGCTTTTATTCTATGCAAGCCGCCAGGGGCAGGCTAGAGGACATTCCACCAATAGCCTACCGCTTCCTAGGCAAGCAAGCAGCAGGCAGGGCAGCAAGGCAGCAAACCAAAGCAGCAAGAACATCGTTGGCTGAACAATATTACACACCTACACACACACACCCGTCCATCTGGAAACACGGGACTGATTGTGCGTGCCAAAACTCTTGATTGCGTTGGTGACTGTAGGCCAGGCAGGGAGGTGCATCTAGTTTAGTTGGAAGGAAGAGGTAAATGGGTGGTGCTTGTGTGAATATCGTGGCGACCGAGCGGAGGTGTTTTGTAGGTGACTGTATATCAACAGCTGTGTCTGTGAAAAGCACTGCGGCTGTTAATCTGGACAGAAGCAGCACGTAGGCTACACGCAGTAGGCGACCCGACGGGAGGTAGGTCTCTGTCTCTCTCTCTCACCCCCTCTCTATGTCTTTCCCCCCTAGTATTTATTGTGACATCTGTGTGGCATTTAAATGTCATTTTCAGTGTGAGGAATGGTTAATGTGCGTATGTTGCAGAGTTCAATGTGGACCTATGTCAGTATAGCTACAACCTTGGAAGGTGAAATTGTGTCAGACTTATCTTGTATTGTTCTGCTGTCTACTACATGTGAATAATTAGTATATTTCAGATTATTCCTCAAAATATTCTGGATGAAGAATATACTTTATTAGGGGGATAAAGGTTGTCACTCCCACTTACTGTAGGTTAACATGTACTACAGTATTTGGCAGCACTTCCTGGTATTCTCTAAGAAATTCTAACAATGGTAATAACACAGTAATAACTTATGTTTTTGTTTCTTTCTTTGATTCATTAAAACAGCATATTCATAGGAATTGGAATAGAATCAATTTGACATTTAGTCCCACATTAAGGGGAGCAAGATGAATGTCTCTTTCTTTCTCTCTCTCACTCTCTCTCTTTTGCTCTCTTATATATACACACACACATACACATGCACACACACACACACACACACACACACACACACACACACACACACACACACACACACACACACACACACACACACACACACACACACACACACACACACACACTCTCTCTCTCTCTCTCTCTCTTTCTCTCACACACACACAGGATTGTAAGTCCAGCGGCATAGGCCCAGACCCAGGCCCAGCTGCCGCCTTCCAACAGAGCACAGCCAGTCACTCTGTATGTATGGCAACTATTCACAGAGCTGAGCTGGTTTTCCGTTTATGCTTTGGTGCTGGACAATGAGGCTTTGATCCCTGGCTGGGATTCAACTTAGACCTTGATCCATGGAGAATGCCTACAGTATAGTTAGAAAGAGAACTCACTGTACTGTGAAATCTGCTATTAGTCAAAGCAAAGGCCATTTGGTTAGTTTAGAAAAGCTTGTCTACATCATGATGACGATATAAACACGTTTGTTGTTGTTGTAGGCTACAAGTTAGCGTTTTACTCTTAACTGACCCTCATCCTCCTGATTGCTGGATCCAAACACTCCTGTGACATTGCCAATCCTTTCCTCCATTTGTATCACTTTGCAGGTTACAATGATAACAAAAAGGGGAGGTACTTTCCAGGCAGAGAGATAGAGGAAACAGATAAAGCACCTTTGTGTCGCAATGCAAAATAACGTTTTTATTACCGTTAATAACAGGTCTGTTTGTTACTGATACCATCCTGTTATGGTTGTGCAGGACAGACAGACTAACAGACTGACGTACTGATAGACTAACCGACTGACAGACAGACAGACAGACAGACTGACTGACTGACTGACTGACATACTAACAGACTGTCAGACAGACTGACAAACTGACAGACTGACAGACAGAGAGACAGACAGCCTGACAGACTGATAGAAGTAGGCAGCATTGTCAGATGTCTTCACCCTGCTCTCCAGTCTCCACCACAATGCAGAAGGGCTTCACTCCTATGGGACAGAGAGAAAGAACGACAGTGCAGAAATAAAATGTGCACATTCAAGTGCAAGTATCAGTGTTTTGCATGTGTGCCATAAATCAATGTTAGATAGAGGAGCACAGTACATTTAGGACAGTGATGTTGGCTCTATTGATTTGGCTGGTATAAATTTGCCTGCCAATTTAAACAGTGACTGCACTTTGTGTGGTGAATGAGAAACTATAGATTGACCAATGCATAATCAACAGCTTTTTAGCCACTCAATCTGTAGTGCTAAATCTATTTTACTTCTTAATTCTTTATTTTTACTTATGGGATTTGAGGGCAGAGGTATTGGCTCTGGGTTTGTCCTCTTTCACAGGGCCCAACGCCAGATGACCTGAGCTACAGTTAGACCTCTTAGTTACACTTTGTCCTCTTCTCTAGTCTGGATTAGCCCAGAACATGTGAAATTGGTCAAACGGCAGCAGCACCACGAGTTTCCTGCTCTTCTATGAATTCTGAAATTAATATTTTCCTTCTGGTGAAACCTGAGAGATACATTTTATTGGTAAAAGGGATATCACCTCTTCTCTTGTTCGTCTATTGCAAAGATATCACCCATGCTTTTGTGTTCCGCCGTAAAAGTGTTGCACCTTAGATACCAATCTAAAACAGCCATGTTGCCAACGGCTACACACAGTAATACTGCTGGAGGGAGGGGGAATAATGGCTCCTCTGTTCATTAACAGGAAGTGATAATCATACATCTGTTCATTAACAGGAAGTGATAAACATATATCTGGGTCCACATCCAAAATAGGTCTCTGGTCAAAAGTAGTGCACTATTTAGGAAGCAACCTGAAAGTAGTCTCTAATCTTCTTGTCTGTTTTAAATATTACTAGATGTGGGTACTGGCGAGGCTATCAGCGGTTTTAAACACCACTAGATGATGTGGGTACTGGCGAGGCTATCAGCGGTTTTAAACACCACTAGATGATGTGGGGACTGGCGAGGCTATCAGCGGTTTTAAACACCACTAGATGATGTGGGGACTGGCGAGGCTATCAGCGGTTTTAAACACCACTAGATGATGTGGGGACTGGCGAGGCTATCGGCTGACTGCTTTTCTTCTGTTCTCCGCCATCCTCCAGATCATGGAGGACAGCCCTCCACACTTCCTCCAGCAAAAGGGCTAAGAGAAGCTTCCAGGCAGCGCTGACTGACTGACTGCTCTGCTCTCCCCATGGCCAACAACAGCAGTCCAGCCCGGGGCCAGGGTCAGGGCCACATGGCCAACAGCAGTCCATCCCAGCCTCAGGGCCAGGCCGGGGCTGTAGTTGAGTCCTCCTCCACCCAGCCTGATGTGGTGGTCTACTGCAAGCTGTGCCTTAGTGAGCACCCGTCAGCAGCAACCAGCACACTGCACACCTGTGACTGTGTCTTCTGCACCCCGGTAGGTAGACAGCACAAACCTGCCACAACTTCTCTTCTCATATCTGATTCTGGGCAGGGAAATGCCTGTATTTTCTGTTCTCTCTCTATTTTGATTTAACGACTCAGCGTTCAAACAACAGGACATACAGTATCTATCTGCCAAATCAATCTCTGGCATGCAGTACTCTAGCTGACGTTCTATTGATTTGTGTTCAGTCTGCATCCATCCACACTGAGGTGGAGGTGATGTGCCATGACACAGATAGAGAGATATCCTGGCGTGGGGTTGGTTGGCTGGCAGGTGCTAATCTCTGCCTGGCTGCTGGCGTTGCTTGGAGCACCAGTCTGAGTTGCTAAGTCAAGGTCAAACATAGGGTGCGTCCCTATGGGGCCTGGACAGTAGTGCACTATATAGGGAATACAGTGCCATTTGGAACACAGCCATAGAGAGATACTGACAACACAACACTGGTGACCACTTACCAGTACTATGCACCGATTGACAATAAACCTCATGCCTTCTGCATT
This sequence comes from Thymallus thymallus, assembly GCA_023634145.1. Classification (NCBI taxonomy): domain Eukaryota; kingdom Metazoa; phylum Chordata; class Actinopteri; order Salmoniformes; family Salmonidae; genus Thymallus; species Thymallus thymallus. Next base: position 18,880,848 of record CM042415.1, on the reverse strand, counting down.
CTGCTGTTGCTACAGTAGCTGGGTGAGGCTTGGTGTGACTCTTCTGACAAACAAACGGCAGGCATGAACAGACTCGCAGGACTGCATTTCATGGCTGCTTTGTCTTTAGCATCAAACCGTTTATAAGAGACAAGTCTAGTTCAAGTGCTAGTTACTGTATATCTCAGACACTGTCAACATCAACATCAGGGCCACTTTTAGTAGGTGAACATTGTGGAACGTTGCAGATACAAATGTTATGATCAGAGCTGATGTGATTCCTTTCTCTACATGTCTACACAACGTTGTGCCCTGCTGAACATGGCCCTGCTCTCTGATTCTGTCCATAGACATACATATATTCACATCTGTGTTTACGCCATTGGTTGTCTGTCCATTCAGTGTCTGCAGCAGTATGTTCAGCTGGCCATCCGGGAGGGTGGGGGCAGCCCAGTCACATGTCCAGACATGGCCTGTCAGAGGACGGGAGTCCTGCTCCACTCAGAGGTACTAGTCTTATACTAGATGTTATACAGTGGCTACGTCCCAAATGGCACCCTATTCCCTTTATAGTGCACTACCTTTGACCAGGGCCCATAGGTACATTAATAGGGAATAGGGTGCCATTTGGGACACATTTACTGTCTGTTCAAAGAACCACTGGTACACATCAATGTTTAGACCATTTCACTATTACACTGCACATTGCTATTACACTCATATGTATTTGCCTGTTAACTAGTAGGGTTGGGTACTGTTGGGTAAGATGAATTTGCCAACCCTTTCTACATCTTACATCATGTCACCACACCTTGAACTTGCAAATGTCATTGTTAGGTGTAAATGGTAAATTGTGTTGCAATCAGGTCAGGGATTTTAGTAATCAACACCTCTTCTCTTGAAATGATTATCCCTGTATATAATGCAATACATTTAATTTCTGTGGAATGCATTACATTGAAGCCTGGTCGCAGATCTGTTTGTGACAATGACCATAGAAGTTGGCTATACAGCACAAACTGATCTGGGACCAGGCTGGTCTTCCTGTGAGTTTAAGGCATAATCACAGACGTGATCCATTCTGTTTTTTTTTTGGGGTGTTGTTTTGCAGATAGCCTGTTTTGCCCCTGCGGATCAGGTGGAGCTGTACGAGCGTCTGGAGTTTGAACGAGGTACGATATCGTTCATTAGCATGCTGGTGAGGTGACTGGTGACGGCTCTCACGGCAACCAGGCTCTTTCAGGTCTGGGCCATCTGGTGGCAGTGAGCTGAGCTGATCTGAGCCCACCTCTAGTATTGACGTGCCTGGCATATTGTGGGGTTATTGTACCGAGAGAGACTCCCTCTAGTCCTTATCTTGACTCCCTCCCACCCCGTCCCAGTCCAGCTGAAAGGTTCTTGTAACTTTAGCAGCTACTAATTAGATGGTCCTTTGAGCTACCAGATTAGCATAAGGCGATTTATTAATAGTAGTCTAAGAATTACTGGAAATTATTAAGTTGTTATTGTTCTGTCTGTCCGCAGTTTTTGTTGGTGAAGAAATATGGTTTGTTGTTGGCTTTAGTTTAGAGACAAAAGTAATTTCTGAGAGTGTGAAGAGAAGAAAAACAGTGTAGAAAAGTCCCCGGCTGGTTTGACATTTACAAATTGGAATCAGAGGTTGGTTGGTTTGCCTTGAGGCAACAACCAATATTAGTCACCAAAGTCGAACGTGCTCAACATATTTTCTTAAGGTGCTCCCCTGATAAAGGACAGCATGGAATGTGCCTTTGTTACGAAAGCAGTTAGAAACACAACTGTAAACTGGCACATCCAGGATAGGCGGGCCTACAGTTCCTTCAGAAAGTATTCACACCCCTTGACTTTTTACAAGGTGGGATTAAAATTGATTTCATTATAATTTTTTTGTCAGCAATCTACACAAAATACTCTGTAATGTCAAAGTGGAAGAAAAATTCTAACATTTGTAACAAAGAAAAGAAAAAGAAAACACTAATATATCCTGATTTTATAAGTATTCAACCCCCTGAGTCAATACATGTTAGAATCACCTTTGGCAGCGACTACAGCTGTGAGACTTTCTGGGTGGACACCTGGATTGTACAATATTTGCACAATATTCTTCAAGCTCTGTCAAGTTGGTTGTTGATCATTGCTAGACAGCCATTTTAAAGTCTTGCCATAGATTGTCAAACCAATTGAAGTCAAAACTGTAACTAGGCCATTCAGGAACATTCAGTGTTGTATATATTTGTATATTTGTCCTTGTGTTGTCCTGCTGAAAGATGAATTTGTCTCCCAGTGTCTTTTGGAAAGCAGACTGAACCACTAGGATTTTGTCTGTGCTTAGCTCTATTCCATTTATTTTTATCCTAAAAACTCCCTAGTCCTTGCCGATGACAAGCATACCCATAACATGATGCAGCCACTACTATGCTTGAAAATATGGAGAGTGGTACTCAGTGATGTGTTGTGTTGGATTTGCTCTAAACATAATGCATTGTATTCAGGACATAAAGTTAATTTCTTTGCCACATTTAGTGCCTTATTGCAAACAGGATGCATGTATTTGTGTTCTTTACATGCTTCCTTCTTTTCACTCTGTCATCTAGATTAGTATTTTGGAGTAACTACAATGTTGTTGATCCATCTTCAGTTTTCTCCTATCAGAGCCATTAAACTGTAACTGTTTTAAAGTCACCATTGGCCTCATGGTGAAATCCCTGAGCAGTTTCCTTCCTCTCCGGCAACTGAGTTAGGAAGGCGCCTGTATCTTTGTAGATCTGGGTGTATTGAAACACCATCCAAAGTGTAATTAATAACTTCGCCATGCTCAAAGGGATATTCACATTTCTTTACCCATTCACTCCTTGACCGATGGACCTTACAGATACATGTGTGGGGTAGAGAGATGAGGTAGTCATTAAAGAAATAATGTTAAACACTATTATTGTCCATGCAACTTATTATGTGACTTGTTCAGCACATTTTTACTCCTGAACTTATTTAGGCTTGCCATAACATATGGGTCGAATACTTATTGACGCAAGACATTTCAGCTTTTAATTTTTAATGAATTTTTACAAATTTCAAAAAAATATAAAAATAATAATAATAATAATTATACTTATAATAAAGCGTCTTAATAGGACGTTGGGTCACCACGAGCTGCCAGAACATGGCATAGATTCTACAAGTGTCTGGAACTATTGGAGAGATGCGACACTATTCTTCCACGAGAAACTCCATCATTTGGTGTTTTGTTGATGGTGGTGGAAAACGCTGTCTCAGGTGCCTCTACAGAATCTCTCATAAGTGTTCAATTGGGTTGAGATCTGGTAACTGAGACACACACACCACACACACACACACACACACACACACACACACACACACACACACACACACACACACACACACACACACACACACACACACACACACACACACACACACACACACACACACACACACACACACACACACACAGACACACACACACACACACACACAACACACACACACAAACCCCCTATGTTCCTTTGAGACCCCTCTTTCAAAGTCACTGAGATCTCTTCTAGCCACGGTAGCGAAAATAATGGGAAACTGGGTATGATGGAATGTAAAGTGCTTAATTAACTCAGGAACCACACCTGTGTGGAAGCACCTGCTTCCAATATACTTTGTACCCCTCATTTACTCAAGTGTTTCCTTTACTTTGTCAGTTACCTGTATATGTACATACATGTGTTTATATACATCATTGGTTTGTTATGTTTCAGGGGTGCAGCTGGACCCTAGTAGAGTATGGTGCCCGGTGCTGGAGTGTCAGGCTGTCTGCAGCGTCGGGCCCAACTCAGAGGGCCAGCCTACGTCCGTGCCCTGTCCAGCATGCCACACTGTCTTCTGCTCTGGCTGTAGAGGGGCCTGGCAGGACGGGCACGCCTGCCCCGAGCACCAGCCTATGACATCATCATCACCTGCCTCGGAGAGCAGGTCAGTCAGTCACAGTCTTTTTTTTTTTTTACCTTTACCTTTTTTAACTAGGCAAGTCAGTTAAGAACAATTTATTTACAATAACGGCCTACACCGGCCAAACCTGGACGATACTGGGCCAATTGTGCGCCGCCCTATGGGACTCCCAATCACGGCCGGTTGTGATACAGTCTGGATTCGAACCAGGTTGTCTGTAGTGTCTTAGACCACTTGGGAGCCCATATAAAATCAAAGCGCCTTGGTGGAAAATTATTGTAACAAAAAAAAAAAAAAGAAGGCTGATTGAAACCGCTTATGTGTTGGCAGTAGTGTTGTTAGTCATTTTGGAAATATTTAAAAGCAAGAATTTGGTAAGAGCTTCTTGTCTTTTGGCCAAGCTAGCTTTGTGTGCCACAGACAGTGTGCTCTCAGTGTCTCTCTATATCTGCTGCATACAGTATGCCACCCCTTCTACCCTTCACTGTGTGTGTGTGTGTGTGTGTGTGTGTGTGTGTGTGTGTGTGTGTGATTGGAAGGTGTGGAGGAAAACTTAATGGAATGCCATTGTGTCCCTGCCAAAGGGGAAGAGTAGGGGAGTCAGTCAGTGAATCCATTTCCGTTACTTTGACAACGCCAAGTGCCTCATGTACTGGAGGAAATGTCCTTGAATCGATGGATTTAATGTAATCAAATATAACAACATCAGACAAAGACCAGAAAGTGTTTTAAAATCTTAGAGTTGAGCCCCACAGTATGAGAGACAGAATGACAGTTTGATATTGTGTTTGGGGATGAACAATATTGGTCCATTTAGTAGTACAATGCAGTTCATTCAATCCTTCTGTACTATGGTATTCAGACAACTGGTTCCCTCATAGTTTCTTCTCCCAAATTAAATTCAGTTAAGCCGCCAATTAACTCAAGTGTTAAATAAAGATGACAGTCTGTGCCTCAGCTCCCTTGGTTTAACCCTGCTAACACCATATAGTTATATATATATATATATATATATATATATATATATATATATATATATATATATATATATATATATATATATATATATATATATATATACACTATACTGTATAGACATTATTAACATTCTTATTCTAACTCTCCCTCACCTCTCCCACTCTCCCCCACCACCTCTCCCACACTTCTCCGTCACATCCCTCTCCACCTCTCCCTTCACCTCTCCCGCCTCCTTTCCCCACTTCTCCCACCTCTCCCCTACCTCTCCACCTCTCACCCACCTGTCCCCAGGGGCCGGTCATGCAGTGACTCTGATCTGTCCATCAAGCAGTGCCCCATGTGTGCCGTGTACATCGAGAGGAACCAGGGCTGTGCCCAGATGCTGTGTAAGAGGTGCAAACACACCTTCTGCTGGTACTGTCTGCAGAACCTGGATGTAAGTCCATATACAGTTATAAATGCTTCAATAAGTGTTGTATGTTGATGGTGATACTGTATTCCTCTATGGTTAGGTGATTTATTCCTACGATAAGTGTTGTTATACACTATATATACAAAAGTATGTGGACACCCCTTTAAATTAGTGGATTTGGCTATTTCAGGCACACCCGTTGCTGACAGGCGTATAAAATCGAGCACACCGCCATGCAATCTCCATAGACAAACTTTGGCAGTAGAATGGCCTTACTGAAGAGCTCAGTGACTTTCAAAGTCAGTTTGTCAAATTTCTGCCCTCTTAGAGCTGCCCTGGTCAACTGTTTGTGTTGTTATCGTGAAGTGGAAATGTCTAGGAGCAACAACGGCTCAGTGGTAGGTCACACAAGCTCACAGAACGGTACCGCCAAGTGCTGAAGCTCATAGCGCGTAAAAATAGTCTGTCCTCGGTTTCAACTGCATCTGGAAGCAACAACAGCACAAGAACTGTTCGTCGGGAGCTTCATGAAATGGGTTTACATGGCCAAGCAGCCCCACTCAAGCCTAAGATCACCATGCGCAATGCTAAGCGTCGGCTGGAGTGGTGTAAAGCTTCCCGCCAGTGGAAATGCGTTCTCTGGAGTGATGAATCACGCTTCACCATCTGGCAGTCCTACGGATCAATCTGGGTTTGCCAGGAGTGTTTATATGCATCATTGGTTTGCTACCTGCCCGAATGCATAGTGCCAACTGCAAAGTTTGGTGGAGGAGGCATAATGGTCTGGGGCTGTTTTTCATGGTTCATTGTTCATTGTTCGGGCTGGGCCCCTCCAGTGAAGGGAAATCTTAACGCTACAGCATATAGCGTATAATGACGATTCTGTGCTTCCAACTTTGTGGCAACAGTTTGGGGAAGGCCCTTTCCTGTTTCAGCATGACAATGCCCCCGTGCACAAAGTAAGGTCCATACAGAAATGGTTTGTCGAGATCGGTGTGAAAGAACTTGACTGGCCTGCACAGAGCCCTGACTTCAACCCCATCGAACACCTTTGGATGAATTGGAACGCCGACTGCAAGCCAGGCCTAATCGCACAACATCAGTGCCCGACCTCACTAATGCTCTTGTGGCTGAATGGAAGCAAGTTCTCGCAGCAATGTTCCAACATCTAGTGGAAAGCCTTCCCAGAAGAGGGGAGGCTGTCAAAGCAGCAAAGGGGAGACCAATTCCATATTAATGCCCATGATTTTAAAAATGACATGTTCGACGAGCAGGTGTCCACATATTTTTGGTCAAGTAGTGTATGTTTAGGCTGATATATTCCTGAGGCACTATGATAACTGTTGTTATATGTTTAGGGTAATATATTTCTGAGGCACTAGGATAAATATTGTTACCTGTTTAGGGTGATATATTTCTGAGGCACTATGATAAGGGGCCATGCAGGAACAAGCTGGGCCACTCCCGAGCCTCCGTCATGTGGAACAGAACACAGGTGAGGTGACTCTTCTTATTATACACCCCCAGTAAACCAGGAAACCTGTGTTTTGCTATATCAAGTTTCCGTGTATGCCTGAATCAACTCAACAGTCATTGGCCTGACATTTGTATGTGACATTCACATTTATTGGCCTCCTGCCTGTGTGTGTGTGTGTGTGTGTGTGTGTGTGTGTGTGTGTGTGTGTGTGTGTGTGTGTGTGTGTGTGTGTGTGTGTGTGTGTGTGTGTGTGTGTGTGTGTGTTTGTTTGTGTGAAACCTGTCCTCTTGCCAGGTGGTGGGCATCCTGGTTGGCGTCAGTGTCATCGTGCTGGTGGCCTCGCCTCTCCTCCTGCTGGCTTCCCCCTGCATCCTGTGCTGCCTGTGCAAGCCCTGCCGAGGCAAAGAGAAGAGGAAGAAGAAAGAGATCCCACAGACAGACATACAGCCAGAACCCAGCCCCACCACGTCATAAAGACAGACAGACAGACATACAGCCAGTACCCAGCTCGACCACGTCATAAAGACAGACAGACAGACATACAGCCAGAACCCAGCCCCACCACGTCATAAAGACAGACAGACATACAGCCAGAACCCAGCCCCACCACATCATAAAGACAGACAGACATACAGCCAGAACCCAGCCCCACCACGTCATAAAGACAGACAGACATACAGCCAGAACCCAGCCCCACCATGTCATAAAGACAGACAGACATACAGCCAGAACCTAGCCCTACCACGTCATAAAGACAGACAGACATACAGCCAGAACCCATCCCCACCACGTCATAAAGACAGACAGACATACAGCCAGAACCCAGCCCCACCACGTCATAAAGACAGACAGACATACAGCCAGAACCCAGCCCCACCATGTCATAAAGACAGACAGACATACAGCCAGAACCCAGCCCCACCACGTCATAAAGAGAGATCCTTCTTATTCTCAACAAGGTCTGGGAATGGATCCATTCAGTCAATTCAGGAACTAATTTTAATTAATGAACGGAAAACTCTTAATTGAAAACAATGGGTTCATTTTCAACTCATTCATTGAATGTTAAATAATGTATTGAGTTGACAGAATTGAAAACTGACTAGTACCCTGATTCCCGCCATCTAACACAAACATACAGTACAGGACCACTGTCTACCACCCTCATGTGCCAAACGTCACGATGCCAAACCAGTCTTGTTAGGTGCACAAGTGCCTCCATCCTACAGTGCCTGGTATTTGGTGGTATTTGTTTTGCCTTCCATTATATTATGCAAAAATGTGTGTTGTTTATGAAACGAACAACTGTAAGTAACATAGGGGAAAATCCTTAACCAATGCAAAACATTGTTTCATTATGTGCTATGGAAACTGCATTGTGCACTGTATTGGGTACTGGGAGAAAAATGTGTACATCCCAATTGGCAACCTATTCACATTAGCACTATAATGGGAATAGGATGCCATTTTGGAAGTGACCAATGATTTAGGGCTTCAAAGGTGCATATATAAATATTTTCTGCTGCTGACAGATGTTAGTGTTTCCACCTGGTATTCCAGACCAAATGTCTGATGGACTCTGTGTACTACTACTACAACTATAACGTATGTAAATATGTATTTATGGAAGTATGTATATGGTGTCCTGTCTTGTTTCTACTTTTTTCGTTGATGTTTCTGCATCAGATATTTTGTAAAAGATTGTAATTGAAATAAACATCAAATATTGAACATGCCCTGGCTGCATAATATTATGTTTCTTTGACAAGTCTGTAGGCCTACTTTGTAAAATGTTTGTTTGCACATTGTTATATAATCTTTAGCCTGATTTTTTTTTTTACTTGACCTTTCTAAATTCGCCTAGTCATAGGCCTGGTTGTCTTCATAATCTTGCTTCTGAAGACTAGAAATATAGTAAATGGGGCCATAAAGAGGTTGTAGAATGTGTATGACTGCAATAATGTTGCAATGTATAGATTAGGCTATCAGACCTACAATCTACCACGGAATTTGGGAGTGACAGTTAGCTTTTACCAAAGACCGTGATAGAGCTGACCATTTTGTATGGTTTGAAAGGCGGTTTGATGCTGTCAAACGGGACCAAAAGATATTATTTTGACAAAAATCTTAAACGCTTAGTGTTCTGCTGGATACCAGAGACACCTTGTGGTAGATGTGAAGATTGCGTTTCTTATTTTCGATCAAGACGAAGTGGAAGTGAAACTTCAAGGGGAAAACTCACAGATGATCTGAAGTTCTTAAAAGTATTTGATATGACTACGGAAACAGAGTTCTTTGCTGGTAATCATTATTTGCTTAAATTAAAGCACACTTCTTCCTCAATATCGGTTTTATATAAGCTTTAGCTAAGTGGCAATTGACCGTTAAAAACCCTACAAACAAGATTTGCGATTGGAAGTTTTATGCTTTCACAAAATAATAACTGAAAATGTTTTTCGTCGTGCATTGCAGTTATATGCTTTATAAATGTGAAGTGTCTACAATATTCGCAGGGAAACAGCATTTTCCAAGGCAATGTTTTATTTTTGCTTGACAGCACACGTTGTTCTGTTAGAACGACACGTCAATCTATTAATGGAATTGTCTAAACTGGATGCTTGGGACGTTCCATAAACGCTTCAATGTAATCTCTGGTGGACGACAGACAACGAGCATGAGCATCTTGACGAAATTATGTGAGATCAGAGTTTGATTTGGACTGAAATAGGTGCCTGTACTCATTTTGGGTGTTGGTAGTGTTTATATTTAGGTGCAGGAGCTCCACAACACTTTTGAGCTAATATTCTATAAGAGGAACAGTAGCTCAAGCAGTAGAACATTTGAGGTGCAGGTACTCTACTCCTGTGAGCTCCTGCCCAAATCAAGCACTGTGCGAGATTTTAGTTCTGGTTTAACCGAGATCAATGTATCACAGGTATTCCGAAGATTCCATATGTACCCAACGCTGGAGCTCGAGACGTCTTGTGTTTCAAACACTACAATGCAGAAGAAGTAGGTGTGGCAAACTTGAAAGAACAGCTGTGTGTGTGTGTGTGTGTGTGTGTGTGTGTGTGTCTTCATGTTGCACAGTGAGACCCTACCTCCTTTACACACCAGAATGATCCCATCGGAGGTTTTCCTAGCAGGCTTAATGTAACTGTTTACTTGTGCAGGTGCTGCTGGGCAGAAAGATGGAGGACTGGCTGAGATTCTCAGTCTGTTACTGGCACTCCTTCTGTGGGACTGGTAATGAATGTTCACTAACACACAATGATTGCTTCAAGTCACTGTCATTTATACTGTACAAGGACTACAGAAACATTTGTACAGTTAATCCAATAAAATCAACCCCGATCTCTCTTCATGGGTCAGTCACGATGACTTAATGTGTTGTATTTTGTTTTCCTCCATTCGACCCACCACCAGGTGCTGACCCTTTTGGGTTCCAGACCCTACACAGACCCTGGAATGAGGGTGCTACCCCCATGGAGTGTGCCAAAAAGAGACTCCATGTAGCCTTTGAGTTCTTCACCAAACTTGGTGTGAGTGAACTTCCACTCAAAGATTGTATCTTTAATACTTTATCTTAGAATGTACTGCTTAAAAAATATATATATAAACCATATTGATTCATTTGTATGTGCTTTTCAGGTGAAGTACTACACCTTTCATGACAGGTATTGTCAAATTTTTTATACAGTATCAAATCAATTGATCATCTCAGTAGTCGTAGATAGACATGGGTAGAGTGGACATTTATGCCTTAAAGAAGTTGCACCCGTCCAAGATGCTTGTTCTCTCACCCATGTTCATTGTACATTAACTGATATATGCTACCCTCCTATCCATCCTGTTGTATAGGGACATGTCCCCTGAGGGCAGCACTCTGGAGGAGTCCAACAGGAACCTGGATGAGATTACAGACCTGGCCCAGGAGCTGCAGATTAAGACTGGGGTCAAGGTACTCTGGGTCACCTGCAACCTGTTTGCTCACTCAAGGTCAGCTTTTCTCATCAACCTTACTACAATCCAAAGTTTTGTCAGTTGTTTTCACACCTCAAAGTGTAAGAGATTATAATCTGTTGTAGGCTGTATAATACAGGATATATTTTTGGCTATATGCATTGTTTTTCACAATGACTAATTGTCCATCTTTCACAATGAAGCCATCTCTTTGCGATTCGACTTGTAGCCTACATTTCCTTTTTTTTAAAGAATTGTTGATGTATTGTTAATACCATAGGTACATGAATGGAGCTGCGACCAACCCTGACTGCCATGTTTTGGCCTATGCTGGGGCCCAGGTGAAGAAAGGACTGGATGTAGCCAAGAAGCTGGGAGCAGAGAACTTTGGTGAGATGAGAGTAGAAATAATGTCTCATAATGAACCACCATGATTTCACTGACCCTGTTGTTTTCACCACCTCAGGGGAGCCTCCAGGGATTTTGGGCCCCATGAAAATATATAACATTGGGCTCCAAAATGTTTTTACCTAATGCTGTAATAATATTTTAGGGCCCCTGTCAGTCACAGGCCCTTAGAATCATCCTAACTTTTCCCCCCCATACGGCGCCCCTGCACCACCTTACCTGCTTCATGTATTTTTGTCTCCTTGTCCAGTCTTCTGGGGCGGCAGGGAGGGTTTTTACTCGATACACAACACTGATGTTGGCGCTGAACTGAAACACATGGCAAACTTTTTCAAAATGGTTGTCGGTAAGTAGCTAGCACTGCTGTGTGTGTAATACATTATTACCATAATACTGTACCAACTACTGTACCTACCATTTGCAGATGATAACCTGATTGTGTTATTGTATATCAGAGTACAAGGAAAAGATAGGGTTGAAGTGCCAGTTCCTCATTGAACCCAAGCCCAAAGAGCCATGCAAACATCAGTATGACTATGGTAAGGCTTTTAGGTGTATAACACAACATTAACAGAATGTACACAGAATGTAAGGATCTACTATGTGGCTACTGTTGAACTATGGAGGCCCTCAAGAGTCAGTGTATCTGCATTACTAACCACATCTAACAATTAGATGCTATGAAATCTCTGATGCCTTTAATTTCCATGTTCCATCTCTTTGTACATGTTGCTGTTTCACCTTTTTATAGATGCCATGAGTGTCATAGGCTTCCTGAAGCACTATGAACTGGACAGCCACTTCAAGCTGAACATCGAACCCAACCACACCACTCTGGCTGGGCATTCCTATGAACACGACGTCGTCATGGCCTCTGTGTAAGTCGCCATGTTGACTTTCACATGTTGCCCAATCCCAAACCCCTAGCCCCTGCTGTCTACCTTGATGGATTTGTGTAGGTCTGAAGAGATTGGATAGGTCAGATCAATATGTTAGGTGTAATGATAGGGGAGGTATAATTTTCAACATATTTCTTCCACCTTTCAGAAGTGCATAGCGGGTAAATGCTAGTGGTCTTTTTTGGATTGGGTGGTTGGCATAATTCCTGGTAATCTGGATGTTCCAGTCTAGTTAACCTAATAAGCCTGTTGTTCTGGTGTGTAGGTTTGGCATGCTGGGCTCTGTGGACTCCAACACAGGTTCTCCTGACCTGGGCTGGGACACAGACCAGTTCCCCATGGACATCAGGAACACCACCATGATCATGAAGGTGACGTAGAAGATAATGTACTCACACACACACAATTACTAATAAACAGTTATTTTATCATCATACCTATCAGATATCAGAACGTCAGTAGAAAGAACAGAAGAAAATAATTCTGTCCTCCCCAGACTGTGATAGAGCAGGGTGGTCTGCAGCCGGGGGGTCTGAACTTCGATGCTAAGGTGCGTAGAGAGTCCACGGACCTGGAGGACTTGTTCATAGCCCACATCGGAGCTATGGACGCCTTCGCACGCGGCCTGAGGAACGCAGTCAGGATTATAGAGGAAGGAGTTATCACCAGCATGGTCAAGGTACTAAGACAATATATGAATTATTTAATTCATGCACTTAACCTTATTTTACCAGGTATGTTGGCATTGCAAGGAGACAAAATGTACTATCTGTGCTAAAGATTGCTTGTGTATTAGCTAGCTATGCTTAAGCTATATAACCTTTCCCACACAACACAACATTGCTGTCTTCTGACAGGAGCGCTACATAAGCTTCAGCCATGGGATTGGTCGAAAAATAGAGGGTGGCAGCGCCTCATTGGAGGAGCTGGAGGTGAGGTCTCTAGTGGAATAACAATGTAGTACCATCTCTACAGAACTCATGTGTTTGGAACAACACTGTTGTTTCAATGTCTACCAAATCAGTATAATGTTAATGGCAGTTTTTGATGTTTATTCTCAGGACTTTGTCAAGCAAAATGGGGAGCCCAAAGTCACATCAGGCAAACAGGAGAAATATGAAACAGTCTTTAACCACTACCTGTGAAGACAAGTGGCAAAGACTTGTTTGACCATGAAACCCCTTGTCCTGAGTGGTATAGTGTACATCCAGAACTTTCATAATCGTATGTTTATCAAGTGTTATAGTTTCACGTGACTAACCATTATTACAGTTATAGTAGAAATAATTCATCAGTGCAGGAGTCTTGTGAATGCAGACTATTTTAATGCACACTCCTGTAATGTTGACATATGATTATATTGTGAGACCATCAATGGTAAAGACCAGACATATGCATTTAATTGAGTAAAAATTACATAGCATTTCAAATACTGAATTAATTACTGAGTTTTTAATACTGGAATAAGCAAACCCTATTGTGTCAGTGCTTTGCATGATTATTATATTGATGAAAAGAAATATACACTTACCGGCCACTTCATTAGGTACCCCTTGCTAGTACCGGGTTGGACCCCCTTTTGCCTTCAGAACTGCCTGAATTCTTTGTGGCATAGATACAACAAGGTGCTGGAAACATTCCTCTGAGATTTTGGTCCATATTGACATTATAGCATCACACAGTTGCTGCAGATTTGTCGGCTGCACATCCATGATGCGACTCTCCCGTTCCACCACATCCCAAAGGTGCTCTATTGGATTGAGATCTGGTGACTGTGGAGGCCATTTGAGTACAGTGAAGTCATTGTCATGTTCAAGAAACCAGTTTGAGATGATGTGAGCTTTGACATGGCACGTTATCCTGCTGGAAGTAACCATTAGAAGATGGGTACACTGTGGTCATAAAGGGATGGACATGGTCAGCAACAATACTCAGGTAGGCTGTGGCGTTTAAACAATGCTCAATTGGTACTATGGGGCCCAAAGTGTGCCAAGAAATTATCCCCCACACCATTACACCACCACCACCAGCCTGAACCGTTGATACAAGGCAGGATGGATCCATGCTTTCATGTTTACGCCAAATTCTGACCCTACCATCTGAATGTCGCAGCAGAAATCGGGACTCATCAGACCAGGCAACATTTTTCCAATCTTCTATTGTCCAATTTTGGTGGGCCCATGCAGATTGTAGCCTGTTTCCTGTTCTTAGCTGACAGGAGTGGCACCCGGTGTGGTCTTCTGCTGCTGTAGGCCATCTGTATGGGATCAATATCAAATAATATAAAAATAATCACCAATCCACAAATGTAAATCACTTTCCACAAACGCAATTCACTATCCACCAACAAACACCTTTTGATTTGTATTTGTAAATCGATATATTGCATTACATTTTTTTTTATAACTTCAGATATGCAGGTCATTTCCAAGGGCCTTAAGTAAAATGACTGCCATAAAGATTTGCACATATGCGATTTGTAGTTATAGAAGAACTTTCTACGCGTGTGAACTTGTATATTTCTTGTCGTCAAATCCCTGCCAGGTGACCTAAGCGCTTCCAAATATGGTGTTATAGAAAGCGATTTCTGTAAATCGCTGGCAGTCTTTCGTTCGGCCATGCTGATGCCTGCCTATCAAGGCTGCAGAAATTATAGTATGGTAACCATATGTGTAACCATAGTATGTCTAACGTAAATAATCGAAGCCCTAGATTAGTCTATATTTGCAACACTATGGCGGTGTACACCCGTTCATCGCCCAAATAGTTGAATTAGCTGGCCAGTGTGAAAGCACCGCTAAGTGCTTTTTAAGTATAATGCAGTTGATTTGCGATGATTAAACAATCATTATATTAAACAGGACATTCATACAAGGCTTATAATCCAATTATAATCCAAAAGTATTGTGATATTCACTCATAAGCAACATGTAAATAGTATTTTTTTTACTGTGTTCTATAAGAACATCCCCCTGTTCTGCGCGCATTGCCCTCGAGACGCAATGTCTGCTAACACAGAAACGGCTTTATAGACACCTTTCCAGTGACATCATATCATACTATCCTCTCTCAGCCAGCGCTCCAACCAGCAGCCGAGGATTGGCCAATGGCCAGATAGCGTGAGCTCTGCTCACCGATGTGATGTTCCTGATTGGACGGTTCAGATACAGAGAGGGCGGGACACCAAACCTGCGAAGCCAAAGTTCCTACCTATCTCATTATCATAAATTATTCAGCATCCTCTGAAACCATCTGAATTATCGGGTGGAATAATTGTCATGGGTTTGGATACTTTTCTTTTGTATTAACGGATATATATATATATTTTTTTAATATTACTAGGCCTACGATCAGCCAAAGCATCTACGCCTATAGATAGAATATTTGTTGAACGGTGCTGAGACTTTACTGTGCACTTTATTCTATTCCATGATCTGGGCTACTTTTTATTTTTGGAATTTAGGAAACATTCTGAGCAGTGGTAATTTATTGAATGAGTTAGCCTATTCATTTCAAGTAGCCTAGTATAATAATAGAATAAAGATGTGGACTTTTCTTGGAATTGCAAGTTTCACCTACATTTATAAGAAATGCGACGCAGTTTTGGAGTATGCTCACAAAGAGATAATCCTGGGGGCTGTAGTGTTCTTGACAGTGGGGATGCTGCTATCCTATGTCAGGTACCACGGACGTACATTCAATGTACCCCAAATTCTACAATTACCACTGGAACTTTTATTATCCCTACCGGTCATCAATACATTTATACCGAAACCCTCAGCTGTCAGGCACAGGAGTGGAGAGAGCGCTTCAAAGAAGGTGAGTAATAATAACTGTACAATCTGTTGAAGCCCAAAAACCATAAATAAGCATGTAACGTTATTATTCTCACCCGTTGGCCTACTTCAGTATACACTATTGTCAGGCTTATTGCTTCTCTATGTAGCCATGGTCAGAGTCTGACAGGTCTTATTTTATTTTTCTATGTGGTGGTTTGTGTTGGATCCCTAATTAGAGGCAGCTGCAGTGCATTGTCTCTAATTAGGGATCCTACATATGTTTGTAGATTAACTTCATGTCACAGTAAGTGTGTTGTATCGTGTTTATTTTGTATAGTTCGTCATTTTGAAATTTATCAATTAGAAATAAAAACACGTCGAACTACTATTCCTGCGCAGCGGTCTCTCCATGCACCTTTTCGTGACAACAATACACAATCAGTGTCCAATTATAGTGCAAAGACACTCTTTATTTTTTTAAACCTAATATGGGTAAATACCATTGAGACCTGCAGATTATTTGAACGTTCATCGTTGTTTGAGATTTAGTGAAGCCTTCTTCTTATAGCAAACCATACACCTTTTCAATCCCCATTGCAAAGTACCATGAAAATGCCTATTTAATTATTTAAATTAGTTTCTCTCCTCACCCTCCTCGCTTTCTCTCTAAACAGGGAGGTGGCAGGAGGAAAAGAGTGGCTTCCTCGTGCATGGAGAGACCCCCAGCAGCAGGTGACTCTCCTGCATCTCAGGAGCCAGATGTGATCATTGTAGGGGCGGGAGTCCTGGGGTCAGCCATGGCTGCAGTGCTGGCCCGGGACGGCCGGAGGGTCACTGTGATAGAGAGGGACCTGAAGGAGCCTGACAGGATAGTGGGAGAGCTGTTGCAGCCTGGTGGATACAGGGCCTTGAGAGAACTGGGAATTGAGGGTGAGTGGTCTCTGGAGCATGGATTAGAGATCTTTTAGCATGGTGTCTACGTGTAACAAGGTGATAGCGTGAGGCAAATTACCAATGGGCTGACTCGCAACAAGCCCTTGCATTAAATGGGGGCTTTGCTCAACAAGTAAGGCTCAATGCAGGAACTATATAGGGCTTATGACAACTTTATAAAGGCTTTATAAGTTGTTTGTTTAAAGTGGGACCGAACAAACTGTAGCAAAGACAACTAGATGTCCAAGCCCCTGCCCCTATGTAATGTAAAGACATTCCTTTTTGCCACAGACTAAAGACCTGAGTTGAATGAATAATGAAAAGTGTTGCATCACCCTTGCCTAACCCTGGGCTCCCCTCTCAGGTTCGGTGGAGGGGCTGGATGCCCACGTGGTGAATGGCTATGTGATTCATGACATCGAGAGCAGCACAGAGGTGGAGATCCCATATCCCCAGGCAGACAGCAGTATCCAGTGTGGCAGGGCCTTCCACCACGGACGCTTTATCATGGGCCTGCGCAGAGCCGCGCTCGCTGAGCCAAAGTAAGGCTGGGAGAGAACCTTCACTATACCTGTTGGAAATGTCATTACTATCACTAAGGCCACACTTCTTTCCTGACCACATGACTTGACCAGGACCAACTCCAGGGTTTAGTTGTTATAGCCTGATTATGTTTTTCCTGGTCAGGTCATGTGTTCAGAAGAACCTGTCTCAATTAATACCATCACTATAACTACTGTTTCTTAATAACTGGTACTTTGCACTCCCCTAGTGTTACGTTCATAGAAGGAACTGTGTCCAGTCTGGAGGAAGAGGAAGGTTGTGTGACAGGAGTGAAGTACAAGGACAAGGAGACAGGAGACACAAAGGTTAACTCTAAGCTTGTGATGCAGCTTACACTTTGGTTCTCTCCAGATAGCCGTTGCTGTGTAAAATAGCCCCATGCTGATACTTACAGTTACACTTGCCAGTATTTACACCTATTGATTATCAATTCCCCAGGATCCATTGATAAGACAAGCAGTGTAACAGATGTGTTTTTAACTGATGTAATTGTGTTAACCTGTCCCATAGGAGGTCCATGCAGCAGTAACTGTGGTAGCTGATGGCTGTTTCTCAAAGTTCAGGAAGAGCCTGGTAGCTGGGAAGGCCCAGACCTCCTCTCACTTTGTTGGATGCATCATGAAGGTTTGTTCAAGTATTATGTTGAATGAATGAACGAGCATATCAATTAATTGACCGACTGACCAACTAACATATGCCATTTAGCAGACACTTAACCAACCAACCAATTAATAAAATTCAGTCCGACTAATGTATTTCCTTTCTTTCCTCTCCTGTTGTGGCCAGAACTCTCCCCAGTTCAAGCCCCACCATGCTGAGCTGGTCCTGGCCAACCCCAGCCCTGTCCTCATCTACCAAATCTCCTCCTCAGACACCAGGGTGCTGGTAGACATCAGGGGAGAGATGCCCCGGAACCTCACCGAGTACATGGCTGAGAAAATACACCCACAACTACCAGGTAAGGGATTTAGGGTATACAGTATTTTAATATAAAAAATATATATATTTCACCTTTTATTTAACCAGATAGGCCAGTTAAGAACAAGTTCTCATTTACAACTGCGACCTGGCCAAGACAAAGCATAGCAGTGTGACAAAAACAACAACACAGAGTTACACATGGGATAAACAAACGTACAGCCAATAACACAATAGAAAACCTATGTACAGTGTGTGCAAATGTAGTAAGATTAGGAAGGTAAGGCAATAAACAAACATACATGCATGCATAGTGGCGAAGTAATTACAATTTAACATTAGATGTGCAAATAGAGATACTGTTAGCAAAAATAATAATATGGGGATGTGGTAGTAGGGTGGGCTATTTACAGATGGGCTATGTACAGGTGCAATGATCGGTAAGCTGCTCTGACAGCTGATGCTTGAAGTTATTGAGGGAGATGGTAGTCTCCAGCTTCAATGATTTTTGCAATTCGTTCCAGTCATTGGCAGCAGAGAACTGGAAGGAATGGCGGCCAAAGGAGGTGTTTGCTTTGGGAGTGACCAGTGAAATATACCTGCTGGAGCGCATGCTACGGGTGGGTGTTGCTATGGTGACCAGCGAGCTAACATAAGGCAGGGATTTACCTAGCAAAGACCTATAGATGACCTGGAGCCAGTGGGTTTGGCGACAAATATGTAGTGAGGGCCAGCCAACGACAGCGTACAGGTCGCAGTGGTGGGTAGTATATGGGGCTTTGGTAACAAAACGGATGGCACTGTGATTTGCTGAGTAGAGTGTTGGAGGCGATTTTGTAAATTACATCGCCGAAGTCGAGGATCAGTAGGATAGTCAGTTTTACGAGGGCATGTTTGGCAGCATGAGTGAAGGAGGCTTTGTTGCGAAATAGTAAGCCAATTCTAGAGGTCATTTTGGATTGGAGATGCTTAATGTGAGTCCGGAAGGCGAGTTTACAGTCTAATCAGACCTAGGTATTTGTAGGTGTCCACATATTCTAAGTCAGACCCGTCGAGAGTAGTGATGATAGTCCGGTGGGCGGGTGTGGGCAGCGTTTGATTGAAAAGCATGCATTTAGTTTTACTAGCATTTAAGAGCAGTTGGAGGCCATGGAACAAGTGTTGTATGGCATTGAAGCTCTTTTGGAGGTTTGTTAAGTGTCCAAAGAGGGGCCAGATGTATACAGAATGGTGTTGTCTGGGTAGAGGTGGATCAGAGTCACCAGCAGTGAGAGCAACATCATTGATATATACAGAGAATAGAGTCGGCCCAAGAATTGAACCCTGTGGCACCCCCATAGAGACTGCCAGAGGTCCGGACAACAGGCCCTCCGATTTGACAGAGTCGAAAGCCTTGGCCAGGTCGATGAAGACTGCTGCACAGTACTGTCTTTTATCGATGGCGGTTATATTGTTTAGGACCTTGAGCGTGGCTGAGGTACACCCATGACCAGTTCGGAAACCAGATTGCATAGCGGAGAAGGTACGGTGGGATTCGAAATGGTCGGTGATCTTTTTGTTATCTTGGCTTTCGAATACTTTAGAAAGGCAGGGCAGGATGGATATAGGTCTGAACAGTTTGGGTCTAGAGTGTCTCCCCCTTTGAAGACTGGGATGACCGCGGCAGCATTCCAATCTCTAGGGATCTCAGACGATACGAAAGAGAGGTTGAACAGGCTAGTAATAGGGGTTGCAACAATTGCGGCAGATAATTTTAGAAGGAAAGGGTCCAGATTGTCTAGCCCAGCAGATTTGTAGTAGTCCAGATTTTGCAGCTCTTCTATAACATCAGCTATCTGGATTTGGGTGAAGGAGAAGCGGGGGATAAGTTGCTGCGGGGGGTACAGAGCTGTTGGCCGGGGTAGGGGTAGCCAGGTGGAAAGCATGGCCAGCCGTAGCAAAATGCTCATTGGAATTCTCAATTATCGTAGATTTATCGGTGGTGACAGTGTTTCCTAGCCTCAGTACAGTGGGCCGCTGGGAGGAGGTGCTCTTATTCTCCATGGACTTCAGTGTCCCTGAACTTTTTGCAATTAGTGCTAAAAATTAGTCCCTGAGAAGTTGCATATCGCGGGCACTATTCGATGCTAATGCAGCACGCCACAGGATGTTTTTGTGTTGGTCAAGGGAAGTCTGGAGTGAACCAAGGGCTATATCTGTTCTTAGTTTTACATTTTCTGAATGGGGCATGCTTATTTAAGATGGTGAGGAAAGCATTTTTTAAAGAACAACTTGGCATCCTCTACTGACGGGATGAGGTCAGTATCCTTCCAGGATACCCGGGCCAGATCGATTAGAAAGGCCTGCTCGCTGAAGTGTTTTACGGAGCGTTTGACAGTGATAAGGGGTGGTCTTATTACGGACGCGGACCCATTACGGACGCAGGCAAGGAGGCAGAGATCGCTGACATCCTGGTTGAAGACTGAGGTGTATTTGGAGGGCAAGTTAGTCAGGATGATATCTATGAGGGTGCCCATGTTTACGGATTTAGGGTTGTACCTGGTAGGTTCCTTGATCATTTGTGTGAGATTGAGGGCATCTAGCTTAGATTGTAGGACGGCCGGGGTGTTAAGCATATCCCAGTTTAAGTCACCTAACAGTACGAACTCTGAAGATAGATGGGGGGGCAATCAATTCACATATGGTGTCCAGGGCACAGCTGGGGGCTGAGGAGGGTCTGTAACAAACGGCAACAGTGAGAGACCTATTTCTGGAAAGGTAGATTTTTAAAAGTAGAAGCTCAAACTGTTTGGGTACAGACCTGGATAGAATGACAGAACTCTGCAGGCTCTCTCTGCAGTAGATTGCAACTCCGCCTCCTTAGGCAGTTTTATCTTGACTGGAAATGTTGTAGTTGGGAATGGACATTTCTGAATTTTTGGTGGCCTTCCTAAGCCAGGATTCAGACATGGCTAGGACTTCCGGGTTGGCGGAGTGTGCTAATGCAGTGAATAAATCAAACTTAGGGACGAGGCTTCTGATGTTAACATGCATGAAACCAAGGCTTTTACGGTTACAGAAGTCAACAAATGAAAGCGCCTGGGGAATAGGTGTAGTACTGGGGGCTACAGGGCCTGGGTTTATAGTTTTTAACAGTATAGCTTTCCCATGTGTTCAACGTCCTTTGCATTGTATGGAAGGATGGCCTCGGGCCTTGTGAGACTTAAGGGCAAACTAACCATATCCACCACCAATGTAAAACATCAACATGAATATGTGCTTGAGAACTTCAACACAGGAAGAGTAAATGACGGCATTATGGGTTGATATTCACTCTGTTAATTTAAATTCTTTGTCCACCCATCTTTGTGGTGATGAATGTGTGACCTCTGACCTGACTCTGTTGTCTCTTCTCTAGAACACCTAAAGGAGCCGTTCATGGTGGCTCTGCAGAATGACCGGCTGAGGTCTATGCCAGCAAGCTTCCTGCCTCCGTCCCCAGTCAACAAGCCAGGTAGGACACTAGTACTGACCAGTGTTGGGCTGTGTGTCCCAAAGGGCAAAAGGAATAGGGTCCCATTTGGAGCGCATCCTTGGAGAGTTTAATGTTGGTTGTCTGGAGTCTCTCACACGATTATAGCACGATAGACTGATAAATGCTCTTTTAAAACAGCAATAATAAATACTAGACCAACTGCATTGCTCCATTTGTTAGGATCATTAACTGTATACTATATTATCTTTAGCTAAATAGATTAAAATCCTGACCAGATCAGATATTTTGCTGAAAAAGATGGTCCCTCTAGCAGTGTAAATGTGTGATGTTAGTGAGGTGTGGACTGGGGCTAACACGGGCCTTTGTCCTGTTCCAGGTGTGCTCCTACTGGGTGATGCCTACAACATGAGACACCCTCTGACCGGAGGAGGGATGAGTGTGGCCCTCAACGACGTCCTGATCTGGAGGAACCTGATGAAGAACATCCCTGACCTGTACGACCACACAGCCATGCTCCAGGTAAACTCACATCTCCCTTTCTTATGATTATTACATTTACAGTGCATTTGGGAAGTATTATTCTAAAATAGATTACATAATTTTTTACCCTCATCAATCTACACACAATACCCCATAATGACACAGCAAACTGGTTTTTAGACATTTTTGCAAATGTATTAAAAATACAAAAGTGAAATATCACATTTAAATAAGTATTCAGACCCTTTACTCAGTGCTTTGTTGAAGCACCGATTACAGTCTTGAGTCTTATTGGGTATGACGCTACAAGCTTGGCACGCCTGTATTTGATGGATCCTCTCAAGTTCTGTCAGGTTGGACGGGGAGCGTCGCTGCACAGCTATTTTCAGGTCTCTCCAGAGATGTTTGATCGGGTTGAAGTCCGGGCTCTGGCTGGGCCGCTCAAGGACATTCAGAGACTTGTCCCAAAGCCACTCCTGCGTTGTCTTGCTGGCTGTGTGCTTAGGGTCGTTGTCCTGTTGGAAGGTGAACCTTCGCCCCAGTCTGAGGTCCTGAGTACTGTGGAGCAGGTGTTCATCAAGGATCTCATTGTACTTTGCTCCGTTCACCTTTCTCTCGATCCTGACTAGTCTCCCAGTCCCTGCCACTTAAAAACATCCCCACAGCATGATGCTGCCATCATCATGCTTCACCGTAGGGATGGTGCCAGGTTTCCTCCAGATGTGACGCTTGGCATTCAGGCCAAAGAGTTCAATCTTGGTTTCATCAGACCAGAGAATCTTCTTTCTCATGGTCTGAGAGTCCTTTAGGTGCCTTTTGGCAAACTAAGCGGGCTGTCATGTGCCTTTTACTGAGGAGTGGCTTCTGTCTGGCCACTCTACCATAAAGGCCTGATTGGTGGAGTGCTGCAGAGATGGTTGTCCTTCTGGAAGGTTCTCCCATCTCCACAGCTCTCAGTGACCAGCGGGTTCTTGGTCACCTCCCTGACCAAGGCCCTTCGCCCCCGATTGCTCAGTTTGTGCGGCCAGCTCAAGCAAGAGTCTTGGTTGTTCCAAACACAATCCTGTCTCGGAGCTCTACGGACAATTCCTTCAACCTCATGGCTTGGTTTTTGCTCTGACATGCACTGTCAACTGTGGGACCTTTATATAGACCGGTGTATAGCTTTCCAAATCATGTCCAATCAATTGAATTTACCATAGGTGGACTCCAATCAAGTTGTAGAAACATCTCAAGGATGATCAATGGAAACAGGATGCACCTGAACTCAATTTCAAGTTTCATAGCAAAGGGTCTGAATCAGGGGAGCCTCCAGGGATTTTGGGCCCCATGAAAATATATAACATTGGGCTCCAGAATGTTTTTACCTAATGCTGGAATAATATTTTAGGGCCCCTGTCAGTCACAGGCCCTTAGAATCATCCTAACTTTTCCCCCCCATACGGCGCCCCTGGTCTGAATACTTATGTAAATAAGGTATCTGTTTTTTTTCTAAAAACCTGGTTTTGCTTTATGGGGTATTTTGTGTAGATTGAGGAAAAAAATTTATTTAATCCATTTTAGAATAAGGCTGTAATGTGGAAAAAGTCAAGGTGTCTGAATACTTTCAGAATGCACTGTACATAACATTTTGGTCGTCTTATCCAGAGTGATTTACAGTCAGTATTATGTTAATGATCGGACAGTGGGTATTACAGAGAAGGGATAGGCAGTAGAATGGTTCAGACAGAATATGGACCCACACATTATCACTGTGGCCTTGTGGGTCCATATTGCATTGCAATCACCTGCTACCACAGAACGTTAGGGAGTTTTAAGGCACAGGGCATATTGTTTCTGTAACCCATAGTGCTGTAGTAGTCAAAGGAATAGTTACAGAGCAATGTTTGGACATAATGTATAATGCTGAACATTTTGATTTTCCTCTCCATAACAGGCAAAGAAAAAATTCCACTGGGAACGCAAGTCATCACATTCCTTTGTGGTGAATGTGTTGGCTCAAGCCCTGTACGAGTTGTTTGCTGCAACAGACAGTGAGTCTCCTTCTGTCCGTTTTTCTGTCCTCTGCCAACATAGGATAGATAGAATAGGGTCATACATGCTTATGACAAGTATTTCGGTGCATTATAACGACATCATGCACTATTAAACTGTTACCAATGTCTCTACTTCAATCATTTGTTTTCTAATAGTACATTACTTCTCCTCAGTAGATGTATATCTCAAATTACTGACACCAAACACTTAGCTAGGGCAATTCATAGCAAACAGAGAGAAATTTATGACATATTCAGCATAAATTATTTTGCTGAAATTATTTTTTAGCCTTAAGCTGTGGATTTTAACATCAGGGTGCTACACTGATATATACTGTACCATTTAGCATAATGTCCTTTATGACTGACATGCATATTCATATGAGCTGTTTGTGTCTTTCAGATTCTCTCCACCAGCTAAGAAAGGCATGCTTCCTTTACTTCAAGCTGGGTGGGGAGTGCATCAACGGTCCCATTGGTCTTCTCTCAGTGTGAGTCTCACTAATGTGCTCGACACACTCCCAAAACTGTTACATTTGATCCTTTACAGTGTATGTCAATGCAATATTCCCCATTCCAAAAATATTTAAAAAAAATGAACGTATATACATTACAATGAGTGTACAAAACATTAGGAACACATTCCTGTTATTGAGTTGCGCCCCCTTTTGCCTTCAGAACAGCCTCAATTAGTCGGCATGGACTCTACAAGGTGTTGAAAGCATTCCACAGGGATGCTTGACTCAATGCTTCCCACAGTTGTGTGATGGATGTCCTTTGGGTGGTGGACCATTCTTGATAAACACGGGAAACTGTTGAGTGTGAAAAACCTAGCAGTGTTGCAGTACTTGACACACTCAAACCTGCCTGGCACCTACTACCATTTCTTTATTTATCTAGGCAAGTTAGTTAAGAACAAATTCTTATTTACAATGACAGCCTATCTACAGGGTCAGCCCCTGGAGCAAATTAGAGTTCAGTGCCTTGCTCAAGGACACATTCACCTGGTCGGCTCGGGTATTCGAACCAGCGACCTTTCGGCTACTGGCCCAACGCTCTAACCGCTAGGCTACCTGCCACCATACCATACAAAAAGGCCCATTCAAATCAAATCAAATGTTATTTGTCACATGCGCCGAATACAACACGTGTAGACCTTACAGTGAAATGCTTACCCACAAGCCCTTAACCAACAATGCTTTAAGAAATGTTTATTTAAAAAAAATAATAATAATAATAATTAAAGTAACAAATAGTAAAACAGCAGCAGTAAAATAACAATAGTGAGGCTACATACAGGAAGTACCAGAACAGAGTCAATGTGAGGAGGCTACATACAGGAAGTACCAGAACAGAGTCAATGTGAGGAGGCTACATACAGGGGTACCAGTACAGAGTCAATGTGTTGGAGGCTGCATACAGGGGTACCAGAACAGAGTCAATGTGAGGAGGCTACATACAGGGGTACCGGTACAGAGTCAATGTGAGGAGGCTACATACAGGGGTACCAGAACAGAGTCAATGTGAGGAGGCTACATACAGGGGTACCAGAACAGAGTCAATGTGAGGAGGCTACATACAGTGGTACCAGTACAGAGTCAATGTGAGGAGGCACCGGTTAGTCCAGGTAATTGAGGTAATATGTAGGTAGAGTTAAAGTGACTATGCATAGACTGTATCACGTCAGGCCGTGATTGGGAGTCCCATAGGGCGCCGCACAATTGGCCCAGCGTCGTCCGAGTTTGGCCGGTGTAGGCAGACATTGTAAATAAGAATTAGTTCTTAACTGACTTGCCTAGTTAAATTAAAGGTTGAATAAAAATGTATAATAAACAGAGTAGCAGGAGTGTAAATATTGAGTCTGGTGGCCCATTGATTAGCTTTTCAGGAGGATTATGGCTTGGGGGGTAGAAGCTGTTAAGGAGCCTTTTGGTCCTAGACTTGGCGCTCTGGTACCGCTTGCCGTGCGGGAGCAGAGAGAATAGTTTGACTTGGGTGGCTGGAGTCTTTGACAATTTTTAGGGCCTTCCTCTGACACCGCCTGGTATAGAGGTCTTGGATGGCAGATCATTTGTTATGTATGTAATGTTGTCTCTGGCTTGGGCAGCCTACTACTACTAAGGATCAAATTCAATCAATCATCTATGGTTCTAATTAGCTCTCAATCCATTCTATTCCCAGGTTGACTCCCCATCCGATGACTCTTATTGGACACTTCTTTGCCGTGGCCTTGTACGCCATCTACTACAGCTTCAAGTCTGAGTCGTGGTTCACCAAACCCAGAGCCTTATTCACGAGTGGAGCTATCCTGTACCGCGCCTGTACCGTCATGTTTCCCCTCATCTACTCTGAGTTTAAGTACCTGGTGTACTGAGCAGTGTTCCTAGTCTGAGCCCTAACCCGGTGGAACCCACACCTGCCTTAGACAACAGCAACAGGGTCGTATTCATTAGTGCACAAACGTAGCAAAACATTTTGCAATGGAATACGAAGACAAGTTCAGGTATGTCCCGTACCTTGTTTCTGCCTGTTTTCTTCCATTTAGTTTCTAGTGAATACGACTCTGGTTTACTGAGCAGTGCCATCACTGACCCCCAGTGGAGAATACACACACCACCAGCCTTATGGTGACATGACATACAAACAGTACAGTGACCTATAGATACACTATGGAAGTGTTGTTAACTGCCAAGTCACATTTTGTCTGGACAATGTTTCTGTCCATTTAGGCCAGGGATCCCTTTTGGCTCCAGAGCACCCCTAGAGGCAAAAGCTTTGTATAGCCTCTAATATTAAACCATCCTATCATCACTATCAACAAGGACCTCGTACAGGTCTCTAAAGGGACCATTATTGAGTGCTGAAGCCTTTGACCTTGATCACATGCCTTTCTTTATCATTGCTTAAAGGTCTGCTCAATGATAAGATGTCTTCTGAGAACGAGGTCTAAGTTGACAGTGACAATTATTATTTAGTAATGCCTTGCATATTCAGAATTTACATTACAACCATGTAATTACATAGCGTAACAGACAATGTGTAATAAGAAGTTTGCATTAGCAACTCTTAATTGCAAATTTGACCAAATAACCAGCTGACTATACAGTAGGACTGACTACAGGTGTCTGTCAAACCACTTTGCTGCTGATTTCTTGTGGAACTAATTCCATGTTTAGCATGAGGACAAAACATTTCCGTCCTGCTTGTAAACCACTGTGGTTGTCTGTCTTCTCTCAATGCCAATGACTTCTTTCAACCTGAAGCACTTGCACTGTTGGTACCCCACATGAAACGTGAATGACGGCTTTGTCTACCCTTATTCCAAACGGTGTCCTTATTTTCTTCTGAAAAAGTATATTCCTTGTGCATTTGCAATTCTTTTAACTGTACATGTACAAACAAATTATTAATGTATTGAACGGTTTGATTGGTTCAAGTCTGATCGTGTCCTTAACTTTTGTCAAGTTATAGTTTTTCTGCCTTAAAGGGTTTTCTTTACACATTGTGACAGGGGATTATATTTTTTTTTGCGACACCTTTGGTACTTTCACTTCTTTAAAAGTGATTCTTCAGTTGTGATCACCTGCTGGTATTAAAGCGTGACAAAATGCCTGTCTGAGGATTGCAGTGCCTAGAAACCTCAGGTGACACACATTCACCCTCCAGTGTGCCTGGAGGAAGAAGAGGGGATGGTTGCAACAGAAACACATAGCATGATGAGATGGGAGCAGATTCAGGACCTGAGATCGTTGAATGGAGACCAGACCCAAACCAATGGTCCACTGCACCATCCAGCTCTTCAGAGTTTAGGGAGGAATTCATAACACAATTTTATTTGTGTAATAAAATAACAAATTATTGCATTAAATATCTTCCTTTGGAGACTGATGTATCTTTACCATCAATCCAATTTTTTTTATTCAATAAAACTTTGCTAGATTAAATGTTACGGAGGTAATGACCAACAGTCCTGAAAAGCACTAATACAAATATCCACGAGGTGGCGCTAAACACACAATCAAAAGTTAGCGCAAATGCTGTAAGAAGAATGAGATGATTGAAAGCAATACAAACCCAGACAGACATGTCCCAGGTTACAACAATTTTATTGTTATTTATTCATCACTAATACATTGTATTCCTGTAAAATAATTAGAGGATTTAGCCATGTTGTTCTTTGTGACTCCACAGACACAAATAGTGGTGTGGAAGACCAGAAAGGGTGAGGAAAGCTGCTGTGAAGTTTAAATGTACATCTCTCTTAGTCCAGTCTATTAAGTCGGTCTACCTACTAACAAAGACTCACCACTCAACAGAACTTGAGTTAAATTCTTCTTGGACATTCAGCCTCCTCACTGCTGGACAACGCTCTCTCCTAGTTACACATAGCATTAGTTTAGCTTTACCCTTAATGTTATAGCAGCAAGCTTTCTACTAACAGTTAACATGTTTATGATTCTAAACAAAAAGTACTGTACAGCTACTGCTACTAGAAGTCTAAGAACCTGGTTTCTAACGCTTTTAGACCGGATTAAAGTGCTAGAAGCAACCCACCAATCATATATATATATTTCTATATAGGAACAAATCTACTATTTTAACATGAATTTACAGGGTAATATACATTATATTTGTAACAGCTGAAATATCAGCACAAAAAGATCACTGTCACAACAGCAACATATACATATAATTAATTATATAATACATTTATATATAATCAAATATATAAATAATATACAATTGTCATATGCATGTAAAACAGTTAACCACATCTCAGGCTTTTCAAATTATACCTAGAAAAGCAATTGTGGATCAAGACATAAAAGCTTTACAAGTCCTCCTCTCTGAGAAAGAGCCACAGACAGGCAAGGAAAAGTGCCAACCTGGATTATTTGAGGTCACATGACAGTAATTTGCATATTCCACAAATCTATTGCAACACATTACTGTCTACGAACAGTACACACGACTCCTGAGGGGCGCCGGTGGTAGCTGAACTCACAGGTAGTACACCCACTGAACAGAACATTATTATTACGACGATGGGTAATATTCTGATTCTAGCTATGTGATGCTGTGCTATGGTGAACAACAGGAGGACTACAATACAAAATACATAGTTCTTGACTCAGAAGTAAACCAAAGATGTCAAATACTTCCCCCCTCATAAGAGTGTACTCATCCTCACATCCTGCTGAGAATCTTCCTTCAGTTTTTGAACACCAACTAGAACCATATTAGGTTCAACCTTCTCCTCTGACAACAAAGGAATGCATTTTGTTGTTTATTTTATTACTGAATCTCTCCATTAAAGGCCTTTCACACCACATATAGTAACATCCTACTGACTGACTTCAACAAAGTTCTGAGGGGCGGGGTTCCTTGAGTGTCTCAAATGCAGATAATCTGGACTACGGCAGTTTCTCTCTCACTCGCTCTCCCTCTCGCTCGCTCGCTCAATCCCAAACCTGAGTCGACATCATCTCCTGCTGAGGCCAGAGAGAGCGATCCGATTGCTCCTCCTTGGTCCTGCAACAAGACCTCCCTACGATCTCTAACACACACACACACGCCCTGATGCCTCATAGTAATAGTACAGCACAGGACAGTACACCTCCGCAAAGACGCTGCGCACAGCTGTAACAAGATACACACAAGGTAATTCACAAAGAAAAGCTCTGTTATAACTGCAGCAGTAACATATGAACGTACAACACACATCCTTTAGCTGGCTCCGTCCTGGGAGCCCCAGACAGTGGGTTGGAGCAGGGTGGTGATGTGCAGTTAGGTTGAGACAACATTGCCATTGCAGGGATGTTCAGGCCTTCTCTTTTTTTCTTTTTTTTTTTTTCTTCCCCGTGGTGGGTTTTGTTATTCAAAAGCCCAGATCTCAATGTCCTGTATATAGAAATCCTCCTTCTTGGAGAGCATGGGGTTACCGAAGGTTTTACAGGAGTGACTCCTGCCGTGGTACAGGTCTCCGTCCAACCACAGGCCAAACTCGCCACTGAAACACATCAATACAAACGCATCACGGCATCTTCAGACAGCTCAATCCAGACAGTGAGAACGTCACATACATTGTGTGTAACATACACTTGTTCTGAGTCTGTTCTGACAGATCTTAGACTATGGGCACCATTTTACTCTTTTGAAGACACCCAGCAGTGTAATGTAGACTAACCAGAACCTCATAACTAATAACCCAGGTTCAAAGTTGATTGCTAAATAAAAAAACGTTTACATAAAAAAAAAAAAACCAGGTACGTACCTTCCACCACCAAAAGCTAAGGAGTCCATATCTCCTTTCATGAAGAACATGTTGTCACCTGTCCATTTGTACACCTGTCAACAAAGAACAGAGCACGTCACCATCTGTGTAAATATATCACTACAAACCCTCAAGCATTCTTACAAAATCTCCTCATTGTCAAGAGAATATGAGATATACTAATAACAATATGATGCCTCATTTAATAAGGCAAACAACTGATTAGTGCTCCTCGCAGGAAAGAGGTTATCGATGCACATGTTAATTGTTAAGTACAGTGGTGGATGGGTTTACAATTAAAAGTAAAAGTGACTGGATCACACCGGCCAGTTCAGAATAAGGGTCACCAATCAGAGGTCAGAGGTCAGCATACCTCAAACTCTGGACAGAAGGTGAAGAGGAAGGTCTCTCCTGTGCCGTAGAATCCCTCGCTGATTTTGAAGGGTTCGGACGCCAACGCACCAAACACCTGCAGCAACACAACCAACCAGAACACACCAGGTCAAGAAACAGACAGTACTGGACCATGGGAATCTATTACAGCTTAAGGGCCCAATCCTAACTTTAGATGAGCGTGCTTGTCTCACTTTCGCATAAACTATGCATTGATGTTAATGGAGGATTTTCACACAAATTTCAGTTACGTGTGCAGATCTGGACTTCAGGCCTAGTAGAGAAGTGTTGTCGTCCTACTCACCCCACCATCACTATCCCTGATGACCAACAGCACAGGGGTGTCCTGCCCCTGCATGGCCCGGTACAGGCTCTTGATGCTCATGCCATGTTTGGTGGTGCCATAGGACAGGGTCCAGGGGTACCCAATGGTACGAGGAGGGAGGTTCTTGGCCAGCTGCAGAAAAGAGGCAGACGTCAGGGAGGAATAAATTAAAATGAAAGAGAAAGGCCACAGCCATCATCGGTCCATTACAGCTGCAGTGACCTTTTCCACAGCTGGCTGTTAGATGGTAACTGGGCTCTACACACCCAGAACACAAGTCTCAGAAGAACAGGCTTTAAGTGTAGAGACCTACAATAAGAGTGCAGCAGGCTAGTCAAACATATCCCTAAGGCTCCTTCCTTTGTTGCATGTCCTAACAAGAATCCATTTTCCCCAACAGCTACAGTCGTGAAAAAATTAGGACACCCCATTAAACATTTAGTGATTTTTGAAGAAATATGGACATATCAATCTTCGATCTTCCTTCAAATAATAGCTATAGATAAAGGTGATGCAATTGAACCAAAAACAATAAAATGTAACGGTTATCATTTATTTAACAACAAAATGAACAAAGATACCAATTCGTGCTGAGGAAAAAGTTAGGACACCCTATACCCGAATAGCTGGTATTGCCCCCTTTGGCTGAAATAACCTCAATTAGACGTTTCCTATAACTGTCTCCGACATCGACTGGGAGAAAGTTTTTCCCACTCCTCCATGCAGACTTTTTACAGCTGTGATGTTTGATGGGTTTCTTGCATGCACAGCCCGTTTCAAATCACCCCACAACATCTCAATAGGATTAAGATCCGGGCTTTGACTTGGCCATTCCAGAACTCTCCATTTCTTTCTTTTGAGCTATTCCTTGGTGGATTTATGAGAATGTTTTGGGTCATTGTCATGTTGCATGGTCCACATCCGCTTCAAATTTTCGTACAGATGGTCTCACATTTTCCTCAAGCACCCTCTGATACAATAAAGAATTCATAGTAGATTGTATGATGGTGAGCTGACCAGGCCCTGCTGCAGCAATGCAGCCCTCCAGTTGGTGAGGTTCTTGTGCTCAAATGCTGTCTTTGGTTTGCGCCAAACATGTCTTCTGTTACTGTGCACAAATAATTCTGGATTCATCTGTCCAAAGCACATTGTTCCAGAAATCCTGGTCTTTGTCTAGGTGTTCTCTGGCAAACTTTAGTCTTGCCCTGATGTTTTTTTTTTGCGGCAAGGGTTTCCTCCTTGCACACCTCCCATGAAAATCAAACTTGTGCAGTCTCTTTCTGATGGTAGATGCATGCACTTTGACATCAACTGTGGCAAGAGCTACCTGTAGGTCCCGTGATGACATTTTAGGATTGTTTGAGAGTTCTTTAAGCATCTTGCGGTCTGCTCTTGGGCTGAACTTGCTAGGACGACAACCTTCTTTCTGAAGGCCTTAGAGAGCTCTTTTGATCTCGCCAGGATGATACCACTCACTTCAACAATCAAGAGCAAATCAAACCCTAATAAGACAGGCTCCTCCAAAATCCTCTCTAACGATGTTCTAATCATTTGCACCTGATGTGGTGCACCTGATTCTAATTAGGCATTTTCAGTAGAAAATAATGTGGGCGGTGTCCTAACTTTGTCCTCACTAGAAAATTGCATTTCTATTAATTACATTTTACAAATCGTTTGTACACGACATTAATTCAGTTTTATTGTTGTTGTTATACTACCTCCATCTCTCAAAATTGTTCAAATGAAGATCAAATGTCCATATGTTTAAATATGTTGAAAAAGACAATGGTTGTCATGGGGTGTACTATCTTTTTCACATGACTGTATAGGCCTACATGCAAATATGCCTTTTTCCTGAAGAGACTAACCCTACCTCACCCATGTTAAAACCCTAACAGACCTTATCTGAAAACCCAAACCATCCCAGTAATGTCATTTATAGAGATTCTCCGATTCACCTAAAACGGCATCAGCCTTGTAATGATGTCAATATACAAATAGCTCCCCAGGGTGGGGCAGCACTCCTCTGGCTGAAGGCCTGTGGTTGAAGGTCAATCATGAGGATGCTTTAGGAAGCCTATTGACAATCAGTGTCAGTGCGTCAATATGCCAATGGGTATGGATCAAGTCATTGTGCCCGTCCTCAGTGAGTTATTACCTTCTCTATCTGGTGTGTCTCCAGAAGCTCACTAGGTTCACTGAGGTTGGGCCTGAAGGTCTCAGGCTCCAGCTCCGTCTTGATAGAGGTGGCATGCTTAGAGTTCACCTCCTCCTTGGTGGTGATCTAAAAACACACAGACAACAGTCAGACAGGTGCTCGGGAGGGGTGGGCTCTTAAGTAGTAAGGGTAATGGGGTGTCTACCACTTTAGCTTATGTCCCAAATGGCATCCTATCCCCTACATAGTGCACTACTTGGCCTTGGTCAAAATTGGTGAACTTTATAGTGAAAGGGGTGCCATTTGGGACAAAGACAGACTCTGGGATGAACACTGTGCTAGATGTTTTCTATAGACTAATACACCGATACCACATAACTTACTAGGAGTGGGGGTGTGTCATATGATTTCTAAGCAGGTGGTTTTAAAGGTATTAATAAAGTCTCATATCAGCAGATGCAGGATTATTTGCATGGTAATATGAGCCCCAGGAAACACATATATACAAGATAGACCTACTTAATATAAAACAATTAAGTCAGCTTTGAAAATCATACATTTGCGAGCAATGGGTTTAGGAAGAACATAGACCAGACTCCTTTATGTCAGTAACACAGTAAAGGTAAGGGGCCAGCCTTGGCTTATGAGAGTCTAAACGGCTCATAAAAGCACGTAGGCTTCTCCAAAATAGCAATAACATTTGGAAGTGTGCATTATATCCATATACAGTAAGCAAATCAGGAGGTTACATTGTACAGTCTGACTCTGGATATTTCTATAGTTAGCGCAGTAGGAATGTTCGCTGGAGAAAATGATAAACATCCAGATAATAATGAGTGGTTCAGAAGGTCTATTTGCGATTGAGCTGGACACAGTCTGAGTTCCGGCGGGGGTTCTTTGTCTTTCTCCATAACAAGAGCGCCCCGCCACTGGTGGCCTGACCTTGATCATGTTACAGTCCTGTTGAATTACCCACATTGTCCTCCGCAAACAATCCTGCACCCACTTAATGAATTGAATGGAATCCCACTTCCACCCGCCCACCATCCCCCATCTACCTCCATCCCTTCACCTCTCCCTCCAATAGAAAGCAGAGGCGGATGGGGAAGCAGCAGTTCATCACTACCCAGATGTGGATGGATAAACACAGTTTGTGAGGCTTCACTCAGAAGTGGAGGAACACACATTCCACATTTGATTGACAGAGTCGAGAAACCTCAGAAAAAAAAAAAAAAACCTTCCTTCACAGAGATGGGCTACAACATATTGTATTATGATTCACATTCTTTGTCTCCATGACAGCCTTGGGCCAAGATATTTAATTAGCTATGGCTATTAATAACAGTAATGAGGCCTTCTTGAAACTAACCACATCAGTGGTCAGTGAGGAGCTGTGAGAAGTGGATATGCAGGGCATTATGGGACCTTCATGAAGGCATCAATTACCCTCCTCCCTTTTTCTACCAGGTATTAGATGCACAAAACTCTTCAAATGATCCTCATAGGGGTTCTTTGGACAGTTGCTCCACGAGGCTGCAGCAACATAGTGCCGGCCCATCCCAGGTACCTGGTAAAGGTTCGCCCAGGTCAAGGTTAGCCCAGGTCAAGGTAAGTGCAGGTCAAGGTTAGCTCTAAGAGAGCCTGACAGGCAAATCTAAAACGACACCTTTATTCCCTACATAATGGTGGCCAAACGTAGAGCACTACATAAGGAATAGGGTGCCATTTGGGACGTAGTCTAGAAAAAGGGAATGGAGAGCTGGAGCTTTGCTGGGTGGGGCACCTGAAGCCGCTTGCAGAGAGATTTCAGATCTTCGCTGTTTAGCGCATCGATCCGGCGGTGGTACTCAGTCAGTGACACTACCTGGGGGGCGGAGACAGGAACAGGAAGTGTAACTCAGCTGCTTGCGATGGAGGGAAAAGGATGAGCACAGCAGAGGGAGGAGAGACAGTACATTTGAAGGTGGAGACCTGACATCACGGTCTATATTTATACATCTACCGATATTCAGGTCTCCATTAAATAGGCTAGTCACATGGACTCTTTTACATAGCCTAGCCCACATTCAGAATAGGTTTAAAGTGTAATATTTTGAACAACAGGTGGTTGAAATCAACCACTATAATAGTGTTTTGCATGGTTGTGTAATCTAAATTAACACCATTACTGGATGTTAGGACCAGCCAGAGGGATGAGAGTCAGACAAGCCATTCTGACACAGCAAGAACCAAACCAGAGAAGCCATACAAGGACATTCTTCTGATAATCTTATTCAATTGAGAGGATCCGTTGGACTGTAGGTGATAAAGACACCAGTGCACCGTGAAGAAGACTCAGTGCAGCCTGTTAGAGTACAGACATGATGAATCTGTTGTACAATACTGGGAAAGTCAAATTGAATCACCCTTTTGGTATAGCAGGACAAGAGCACAGAGGAACGCCATGTATTCTGATGTAACACGATTTAGTTTGCCTAGTC
This sequence comes from Thymallus thymallus, assembly GCA_023634145.1. Taxonomy (NCBI): domain Eukaryota; kingdom Metazoa; phylum Chordata; class Actinopteri; order Salmoniformes; family Salmonidae; genus Thymallus; species Thymallus thymallus. The sequence continues at coordinate 18,844,945 of CM042415.1, read as the reverse complement.
CAGAAAGCACATCAAAACACAGCCTGTCAGTATGTGTACTAACCCAGGGAGAACCAGTCCCAGACAGCCTCGCTTGACCTGCTGAGCAGAGATGATTTACTGACAAAAAACACATTCACCAATGAGGGAGTAGTAGTACTACTTAGTGATGGGGGGGGAATCCATACAGTTACAAATCACAATATTATATTGATACTTTGACTCAATACTTTGTCTAAGTAGTGTTAGCTAGCGCTAGTTGGCTGTACCTGCGGCAAAACGCCAATGTTTTTCATGATATAACTTGTTCTGCACCTTCTTTTTAAATAGTGAGCCAACATGTTTGTTTTCAGCACTTGTATTTACATGACTGATCAACACTCATGTTCTAATGCTCGTCTCTCTGCATCTGACATATAGTGAGCAATAAGCAGAAAAATCGCAATACATATCCTATCGGCACCTAAGTATCGTGATAAGTGATAATATCGTATCGTGAGGTCCCTGGCAATTCCCAGCCCTAGTGGTGCTTTGCATCACCATCATTAATAATAATAATAATAATAATAATAAATGCGCTAAAGCAAACATCTGGACCAGAGGGAGTTAATGCAAGCTAGAACACAGGAATACCCCTTCAATATAGCCTATCAGCAGTTCAGGCTGAGTCTAACAATAGCTCCAAGTTCTACCTCCACAATAACATCTTAAAGGTAGCTAAGCCCCTTGAGGCCCAGTTCTTCAAGGGGATGTGACCTTGAATAAGCACAAAGTGGGGTCATATGAAATAGCATAACAAAGCCATTCAAGGGGTGCACAACTCCAGATACAGTACAGTAGGCCTACTTAATAAGTCTCTATGGACATGAGCATTGCTGTGGGTGGGTGGCCCTCAAGGACCGGAGCTGTGTACCCCTGCAAGTGTAGCCTATCCATAGTTGTCACATTACAGTTCTCAATAATTCAAAGAAAAAAAGGGTAAACTAGTGTTCATCATATATTTATTTGGAGCCTAAGTTTAGCTGGCACTAAAGTGCAGTCTATTGAGAAAAGCCAAGTCAGGCCAGTTTGCTGCAGTCCCCATCTTCTGTGTTCAGGAGGAAGGTTTAAGGCTGGTCAACGACCATAGCCGGAGTGTCCATCTGTTTGCCCTTGACAATGAGCAATGGAGTTTGCAAGAGCACGACAATATGGGACGAGGGTACAACAATCATGCTATTCACTGCTTCCCTTCCTCCCAAATAACAACTTACGTAAAGGTCATTCTTTCCAAAACAGATATTGCATTAGCCCATCAAACTAAGGTTATAGATATAATTTCTCACCATTACAGAGAAGCCGATCACTGTCAATGCAATGGAAATGGTAGAACTGTAAGCTATACACAGTGCATTGATACAATGTTGCAAGTTCACAACGACGTTATTAGTTACTAACGTTAGATACAATCAAATAAAAAAGCCTGTCCTGTTATCTAAAAAAAACTGAAGTTCGCACCTCAAAACTTTCCAAAACGTGCACCAAAGAAAGGAGCGATACAGAGGAAGTAGCGACAACACAAAGCGCTGTCTATTTTAAACTTATCAAATATGTCAGTGGCTATTTTGATTTCAGTCACTGGGCAAGCCGTTTGCATGTAGCTAGCAGGCTAGCCATCCAGCTATGTAGCTAGCAGCCAAACAACAACAAAACACGCGTAGCTAAAACACGGACTGTTATAGATACATACATAAGTGTATTTAGGGGTCAGCGGCGTTTCTTCCTTCACCCTTCTAGAGAACATTTCTTTCTTTCGGGGTGAGGTGGAGCTCGACAGTCACATTCCAGATTGTTGGAGTAATTCCAATCTCCAGAAGTCGATGTTAAACCAAACACCAGACTGGCTGGGAATGTAGCTAACTAAAATAGAAACGTTTTAGAAGGGTCTTCTGATGTTTGTTTGACACTCTCAAGAGCCAATGGGAATGCAGGACAGGAGCAAAGCCAGCTCCTCATTTGCTCAAAGGCAGAGGGCACTTCCTACTTGCATACTTCACTAGAGCAATTTAAAGATACAATACCAGTACACTTAAAAAAACTAAAAAAGTTTCATGAGGTACTGTAGGGAGATCAAATGCACTTCTCATGTAAAGTCACTGTAACAATAAAACGCTTGGTGGATCACCTTTGAGTAGCTTGGACACACATCAAACGTTAATCCTTGAAGTAGCTTGAATTGTCATATTTGCCATAATGCATGACATACAATACACATAAAGCACAGTATACCTAATGATACATTACGAAATAAAGTATGAGAAAAGGCTAACAGCATTACAGTCATTACAGACAAATAATCAAAGTGTTGTTTAAAATTCATGTTTACCTCTGAAAGGGTCAACGTACAAGAGAAGCAACTATTTACTTATTCAAATCACTGGATCATGTAGCCTCTGAAGGACCAGGCCCAAACAAATCAGCCCACTTTGTTTCCTACATCATTCATTTACATTAACATTTAAATCCCAGCCACAGCTTGCGTATCCATTTCTGTATACAATGAATGTATCCTCTCCCCATTATACCTCAAGCACGTGCAGCCAGCCAACTGATTGGACAGACTTTAAGCAGCCATGTTCACACACTGGACGTTTTCCAATTCCTCTACATTCACACCAGATTAATGCATTAACAGTCCTTAATTTGTTCTTTTAAAATCTTGATTCTTAAATCCCAAAATCCTACTTCCACATTTGAGGGGAAATTAAAATCCCATAAAGCCACTATTAAGGATAGGGCAGAGAATGAGAGAACTGAACACAACTATGTATATTACGGTCACAAGAATGCCCACACATTTGAAAGAATTCACTATGTGACTTCCCGGTCTTGAACAAACCAGCTTTTCACAGCGGGAACCATTCCATCCATCTGTCTACAACCGCGAAACACCACAGTCAGTCAGTCCGGATCCAGCAAAACTACAGTTTGGGATGACCGACGACAACAGAGATATTGATGCATGCAATATACACTGCATTAATAACATGGACAACTGACTTGGAACGTGAATGATTACACAATCATGCAAAACATTGTGGTTGCTGTAATCTGAGTGAAAATTGCACATTTCCGACCAAAGGAAATATTATTCACACAAATTTCACAATAACCATAACACATCAAGCAAACACTTGGACAGATTTATCAAAACAATGTAATCAAAAATAATTTGAAGACACAAATAACCTTAAGAATCGTAGATAATAAAAACGTCAGAATAACAACGCAAATGCATTCCATTTAACACTACACACAGTCATACCACTACAAAATAAATAACTTGACCGAATGAAAGCATATAACAAACAGAACAAATGGACTACAACATAGGCTGGATGAGTAAGTAAATCTACACTGAGTGTACAAAACATTAGGTTTTTCCATGACATAGACAGACCAATGTGAATCCAGGTGAAAGCTATGATCCCTTATTGATGTCATAGTATAGACGAAGGGGAGGAGACAGGTTAAAGAAGGATTTTTAAGCCTTGAGACAATTGAGACATGTATTGTGTATGTGTGCCATTCAGAGGGTGAATGGGCAAGACAAAAGATTCAAGCGCCATTGAATGGGGTATGGTAGTAGGTGCCAGGTGCACCGGTTTGAGTGTGTCAAGAACTGCAACACTGCTGGGTTTTTCATGCTGAACAGTTTCCCGTGTGTATCAAGAATAGTCCACCACCCAAAGGACATCTAGCCAACTTGACACAACTGTGGGAAGCATTGAAGTCAACATGGGCCAGCATCCCTGTGTGGCAGGTAGCCTAGTGGTTAGAGCGTTGGGCCAGTAACCGAAAGGTCGCTGGTTCTAATACCCGAGCCAAACCTGTCGATGGGTCCTTGAGCAAGGCACTTAACCATCATTTGCTCCATGTGCTGACCCTGTAGGTAGGCTGTCATTGTAAATAATAATTTTTTATTCCTAACATTTTGTACACTCAGTGTATTGTAACTACTACACATACTACTGTACAGCAACATCCAGCCATGTAAGAAACAGCACAGAGTGTAGAATGTAGTGTGGAACTACTCAGTTCTCTAGTCCTTACCTCCCACTCTTTGTTGTTGATATCTGTGAGCGCTTCGTTTTCCCCCGTCTCGGACCCTGAAGGCTTCTTGACCACCATGAACCCTGGCTCGTGCCCGATGCCCTTCACCCCTTCCCCATACATGTCTGGGCTCCACTGGACGAAGAACACATACAGGTGCTCAGACCTGGGGAGCAGAGCAAGGTAGAAACACAGACAGTCAGACACAGCATTATGATGGTAACACTTTACTTGAAGAGAACAGTACCTACATAAAGACTTCATAACACATTCATAGCCCATACATACCGTATGTATAACCGGTACATTAAAATTCCATGTATGTTTGTCAATTTATGTCAACAAACATCTTGCGCTTTTACTGGTTATGAATACAAATTTTAGCCATAGCCTACCGACATACTAACCCTCACAACACTTTAGTCTCAAAATGGCCGTCTCTAAATGGCATGAGGCTGTTATGCCACTCTGCTGTCTTGTGTCTGTATGTATCAGGCTGTATATGGTATTTTTCCCCCCACTGCCTGGAACTCTCCTACCATTGTCAGGATACTTTACATGTCTTTTGGGTCGCCACTCAACTAGGTCAGTCAGCAGACATAGTCAGTCTGCCAGTGTTTGTGTGTACGTGAGTGTGTGCGTGCATGTACGTGAGTATTTGTAAGTGTGCGCGTCTGTGCACGGGTGTGTGTGTAAATGCACTGTGCTATCCATGGAAACAGAGCCAGCAGTGGAACGGGGCAGCATTCTGAGAAAGAGCCATTCTGAGATAAACACATTCCAACCACCCTACAATGGCACGTGGCCATGGTGATGGTTGTGTGACTGTGTCTGTGACCAGAGACAAGACACACACCTGTCTGTCTGTCTGCTTCAAATTAGATTAACATGGGAGACTGAGAGGAGTGTGTTGTGTGCTGTGCTGTGCTGTGCTGTGCTGGTCAACACAAGCCTACTGGCTACTGGGACTGAAAACAGCTGTAGGGCAGAGTTTCCAAAATCAATGAATGGCTGGTCAAACATCTGATAACTTTCTATCCTCTCTCTCCAGGACTGGAGACAAAGGCAGCACTGTGCTTGGACCCAACACGGATAATGAGGTTGTGGCAAATTCATTGCAACAAAGTGACTTTTCAGCATTAACTAATCGAATTAAGCTGTTGAAGCAATTTGGAATCATTCACTAGAAAAACATATTTTACAGCTTTTGATGAAGATACATATTTCCTTGTATTGGGTGTTCTTTGAAAGGCATAAAGGATACATTCATTATGAATACTGCTGACATTGCTGTGCAACATCCCAGCGGAGTCGAAATTGACAGATCTCATTACGATTAATACCTATTTACATAAAAGGGCAAAAACAGTTAATTTGTGTTATTGTGGACAGAAATGTCATCCAAAGCACACTGAAATACTGCACAAAATCTATATAACTGGACTGCTTTTCACAGCCTGGTCCACTTTTCACACATAGAAAGAAGCAGTTAGTTGAGTTCCCTTTGTGAAAAATACATGTATTCTATATACAGTTGAAGTCGGAAGTTTACATACACCTTAGCCAAATACATTTAAATTCAGTTTTTCATCATTTCTGACATTTAATACTTGTAAAAATTCCCTGTCTTAGATCAGTTAGGATCACCACTTTATTTTAAGAATGTGAAATGTCAGAATAATAGTAGAGAATTATTTCTTTCAGCTTTTATTTCTTTCATCACATTCCCAGTGGGTCAGAAGTTTACATACGCTCAATTAGTATTTGGTAGCATTGCCTTAAAATTGTTGGGTCAAACGTTTCAGGTAGCCTTCCACAAGCTTCCCACATTAAGATGGGTGAATTTTGGCCCATTCCTCCAGACAAAACTGGTGTAAAAGAGTCAGGTTTGTAGGCCTCCTTGCTCGCACACACTTTTTCAGTTCTGCCCACAAAATGTCTATAGGATTGAGGTCAGGGCTTTGTGATGGCCACTCCAATACCTTGACTTTGTTGTCCTTAAGCCATTTTGCCACAACTTTGGAAGTATGCTTGGGGTCAAGACCAAGCTTTAACTTCCTGACTGATGTCTTGAAATGTTGCTTCAATATATCCACATCTTTTCCCTTTTCCTTCCGCATGATGCCATCTATGTTGTGAAGTGCACCAGTCCCTCCTGCAGCAAAGCACCCCCACAACATGATGCTGCCACCCCCGTGCTTCACGGTTGGGATGGTGTTCTTCGGCTTACAAGCCTCACCCTTTTTCCTCCTAACATAACGATGGTCATTATGGCCAAATAGTTTTTTTTTTTGTTTCATCAGACCAGAGGACATTTCTCCAAAAAGTATGATCTTTGTCCCCATGAGCAGTTGCAAACCGTAGTCTGACTTTTTTATGGCAGTTTTGGGGCAGTGGCTTCTACCTTGCTGAGTGGCCTTTCATGTTATGTCGATATAGGACTTGTTTTACTGTGGATATAGATACTTTTGTACCTGTTTCCTCCAGCATCTTCACAAGGTCCTTTGCTGTTGTTCTGGGATTGATTGGCACTTTTCACACTAAAGTACGTTCATCTCTAGGTGACAGAACGCGTCTCCTTCCTGAGCGGTATGACGGCTGCGTGGTCCCATGGTGTTTATACTTGCGTACTATTGTTTGTACAGATGAACGTGGTACCTTCAGGCGTTTAGAAATGAACCAGACTTGTGGAGGTCTACAATGTTTTTTTCTGAGGTCTTGGCTGATTTCTTTTGATTTTCCCATGATGTCAAGCAAAGAGGCACTGAGTTTGAAGGTAGGCCTTGAAATACATCCACAGGTACACCTCCAATTGACTCAAATGATGTCAATTAGACTATCAGAAGCTTCTAAAGCCATGACATCATTTTCTGGAATTTTCCAAGCTGTTTAAAGGCACAGTCAACTTAGTGTATGTAAACTTCTGACCCACTGGAATTGAGATATAGTGAATTATAAGTGAAATAATTTGTCTGTAAACAATTGTTGGAAGAATGACTTGTGTCATGCACAAAGTAGATGTCCTAACCGACTTGCCAAAACTAGTTTGTTAACATGAAATCTGTGGAGTGGTTGAAAAATGAGTTTTAATAACTTCAACCTAAGTTGAAGCCTCCTAGGGATGGCATGGAAAGCTTACTGGTGCTTTCCATGCCATCCCTAGGAGGGTTGAGTCACTTCTTGTCTGGTTTGTCGCCCCCTCGGGCTTGTGCAGTGGAGGGGATCTTTCGTGGGCTATACTCAGCCTTGTCTCAGGGTAGTAAATTGGTGGTTGTTGATATCCCTCTATTGGTGTGGGGGCTGTGCTTTGGCAGAGTGGGTGAAGTTATATCCTGCCTGGTAGGCCCTGTCCGGGGGTATTGTCGGGGGTATTGTCGGAGGGGGCCACAGTGTCTCCTGACCCCCCCTGTCTCAGCCTCCAGTATCTATGCTGCAATATCCTATGTGTCGGGAGGCTAGGGTCCGTTTGTTAAATCTGAATTTAAGTAAGCTCCCTCTAATTCTCTCTCTCTCCCACTCTACCTCCCCTCCCGGAGGACCTGAGCCTACCCGGAGGACCATGCTTCAGGACCACCTGACCTGATGATTCCTAGCTGTCCCCAGTCCACCTGGTCGTGTTGCTGCACCGGTTTCAACTGCGGTTATGGAACCCTGACCTGTTCATTGGACGTGCCACCTTGTCCTAGACCTGCTGTTTTCATCTCGCTCTCTCTCTACCGCACCTGCGCTCTATCGCACCGTACCATGGCCGTATGCATGGCTATGAAAAGCCAAGTGACATTCACTCCTGATTATTTACAGGTATTTACCTGTTGCAACCTCTACAACTACTATTATTAATATTTGACCCTGCTGGTCATCTATGAACATTTGAACATCTTGGAGAAAGAACTGGCCTTAATGGCCATGAATTGTTATAATCTCCACCCGGTACTGACAGAAGAGGACTGGCCACCCTTCAGAGCCTGGTTCCTCTCTAGGTTTCTTCCTAGGTTTTGCCTTTCTAGGGAGTTTTTCCTAGCCACCATGCTTCTACATCTGCATTGCTTGCTGTTTGGGGTTTTAGGCTGGGTTTCTGTATAGCACTTTGTGACATCGGCTGATGTAAAAAGGGCTTTATAAATACATTTGATTTGAATAGATTTGTGTATGTAAACTTCCGACGTGAACTGTAGATATTTGTGTATGTATGTGTGTGAGAGAGTGTGTGTCTGCAGAGTGGGTGAATAAATAAATCATCTAGCTGTCTGGTCTGGTCTGGTGACAGCACAGTGAGATGGGCTTGGCGCTGGGCATTGGGGCTACAGTGATTCTGCAAACCTTGGCGCTGCAGTGTGGTGCACACACACACACACACACACACACACACACACACACACACACACACACACACACACACACACACACACACACACACACACACACACACACACACACACACACACACACACACACACACACACACACACTCACCTCTCCTGCGGCACAGCGAACCAGTACTCGTGTTTCCTGTCCCTCTGGGCGTACTGCTGCATGGAGGCGCTGGCGTTGGACACAAACGTCTTCTTCATGGGCTGGCCCACACGCAGACACAGGAACTTGTGGGACCGGTGCCTCCTCCGCTCTGTGGACACTGTAGGGCCACATGACAAACAGGAAATAATCACATGATGATTAATTCTTATCTTATCTATCTTAACAGTTACAGTGCCAAAGCTGATACCAATCTTTCAGAATATGTTTCACTTTAGTGATTGACTGAATGTAGGCCTACTTGTGATTTAAAACATATACTCTTATTATCTAGTGGTCCCTCCAGCGCCAACTGGACCTAATCCATCTGTGAATAAGAAAACATTTCAGATCTATTTGACAACAGGGTCTTTATGTGATCTAGATATCCTCCTCTGTTCACCAGGTATCTCAACAGAGAGTCATTTTGTACCAGAATAATAGGAAGATGACCCAAATAATGGATCGTGACACCAAAACATATGCCTGCTTTTATTAACGACCCATTAGAAGGTCCAATCAGTAGGAGTTCTACAAAGAAAAGAGACACTTTGTGAGATAACACACATGCTGACCCATAGTCACAAACAGAGGCAGAGAAACGGTTCATCTACTTAGAAAACACAGCTCAGTGGGAGAAATTCTATTTGAAAACGCAGTAATTGCTTGTGTAATTCAGCTTGTTTTGAAGTGGGGCCTTAGCTAGCGTCTGCCACGGTAATATAGTGTTGAGTAAAGCAGAACCCTGCTGTGATCCCAGCGAATTAGAGCAGACATTCTAGGAACTCTGTGTGGTGAGAATTAAAGTGATATCAATTTTGGGAACACAACCAGACCTGCGTTTAACCAGTACTCGATTTCTTTCAAAAATACTTTGAGAATTTGATTGAGCCTGCCTGGAGTGCCAGATGGGCGGGATTTGCACTTTTGGGACTATTCCATTGGTTCCAATGCGCCAGGCAAACTCAATCAGGTGCACCAAAAGTGTTTGAAAGAAAACAAATACTATTAGTACCCTGGTCTGAACACAACTAAGTAAAGGCACTAGAGATCACATAGAACTGTGGAACAGTGGAAGAGGAACATACAGTACATACATAGCACCTATCGCAGGCATGACATAGAACGCAGAGGTAGTTTGAGCCTGCACACTACCGCGGCAGTCTATGTTCTAGCGTAAGAAATATTCAATGTTTCCTGAAAAAGACATCAAACCAAAAAGATAAGGCAGCTATTAAATGTAAATAGTTAAGCCACTTGAAATGCTGCACGTTCTTAACGCAGCTGCTCTAAACGCTATTTTGTTTCCCCTCAGATGTTAGGTTTGGGTGTTTGTGTTTGATTTTTAGATTTTAGCCTATCTTGGAGTTGAGTGCATGTTGCAGCAGACCGGCTAACCGAGCTAAATCAAAGCGGTGTATAATGCCTCTGCTCATTCCTGTAGGTGATAACAGCACACCACACATTTCCACAGTTCCCTCTCCCTTTCTTATTCCAATTACAACTGGGGAGGCACAAAGCTGTGACAGGGAGGTTATCAGGAGCACCCAGCAGCCGAGGTGTATGGAAGCAGCCGGAGCCAACTTTACTGTGATAGCACTGGGAGCTTCATTAGAATGAACATTATGATAGTTGCAGAGACGGCAAATGGCAACGGCATACGTGGCAGTGAGGATTTGTAATAGTCTGCAATAACTGTCTATAGATTTGCCTTCATGTTGAGAACTCAAGTAGGTTCAAAATGGAAGTGCGTAGTCTAAGGCTATGTATTTCATATTTTCATAATAAAACAGACACGTTGTCTCACTACCTTCTGCTGAGTCCTGTCCCTCCTCCTTTTGTGATATATTCTCAATTTGCTCCGTGGCTTGTTGCATAGTGTGACTCTTCCACATCTTCCTCAGTTCCTCCACGTCCGTCTCTGAGTCCCGGGACCCCTCTCTGCTCAGCTTGGGCCTGTCCCCTGGACCCCCCTCCTGGCCGTAGGCCTCCCCAGACCCGGTGGTAGAGCTCTGGGAGGCAGGGCGTGAGGAGGGTCCCTGGCTGGTGGTGGGTGTGCTTGATGCTGCCTTCTCCACATCCACACTGTGCTGCTTGGAGCCCATGGGAGACTGGCTCTGGGCCGTGTGGCTGTCTGGATTGTCCTCTGCTGTGGTGGGTTGTTTCTCCTGGCCCTCCGCTGGTGGCTGGCTGACTGACCTGCGGGTGCTGCTTGGGGCCCCTGGGGCACCACCTGGGGGGATGGAGGCCTCCACCTGGGTGACAGTTTGGATGGACTCTGTGGAGGCTGTGGCTGAGGAGGACTTGTCCAGCCGGAGGTCTTCGGAGGATGCGGCCTCCTCCCGGATGGGGGACAGCTCTGACTCGGTGAAGACGTCCTCGGAGAAGGAGCCCTCTGCGCTGCGGGGGGGCGCGCTGCCGCTGTCGTTGCCCGGGACTCTCAGACGCTGCTCCGGGTCCGGCTGAGAGGAGGTGGAGGGCCCGCGCTCTGACGTCAAAGGCTCCAGGTGTCTAGATAGGGAAGAAAACAGTAAAGAAGAAAATACAACGCAGAAGAATGGCACCGTTTTCTTTTGTTTATTACAGTATAGTGTGGAGAGACCAGGTGAAACAAGTCCTCCTCTCAATATGAATCTAATATGAATCTATGAATGAGAGAGTTTGTTTGGCACATCTGTAAGTGAACTGCTCTGCATAATAATCTGAAGAGGTTTTGTACAGTAAATTAACAGGGACACAGTGTAACAAAAACACTGTGCAGCCAGCCAGCCAACTAACAGGATTCCTCTACATACTGAAACAGCAGACTCCACATGTTCTCCAAAGACCTGTTGTGGGACTAAAATAGTTTGCTCCTAGCGCCAGCTGGGATAACAAAACAATGGTTGGCACACAGGCAGGCTTTTGTTATTGTGTGCATTTTGAGACAGAGAGAGACAGAGAGTCTGCTTGCATCACATGTGAGAAAACAGCTGTCCTCACACACAGAGACAATGACTGCGCTTCAAACTCAAAGTAGACAACCCTCGGCCCTAAACCCTCAGCCGTTGAATTACGTTTTACATCGTCACATCCGAGTGTACCTTAAACGCCCCTTGGCCCAACGAGAGCGAGAGCGATGATCGGAGAGGCAACGTCCTTGGTGGAAATCTTGAAGTTGAGCTTGAAAAGAACCAATCTAAAGCTATTAAATGTACCTCGTGAGCTAATGTCTCTCCTGTCAGGTAGCTAGCTACAGTTAACCAAAGCTGGCTAGCTAGTTTTATAGTTTGGCCATTTATTTTTATACATTTATTTCAATACATATATTTGTATTCCCCAAAATATGTTTATGAATCTAGCTACGTTTTATAGGTCCCTTACTACGAGACTAAGCCAATTTGCCAACCCTAAAATCAATGTCCATATATATTTTTTAGCAAGCTAGCTTCATACTTTTTTCTGACCTGACGAAAATGCAGCCTTGTTGATTAAATTTGAAACTTTGCGGCCACCAGAGTTTGACATGTGACTACAGTTTGCATTGAATTGTGGGTAATATCAACCCCGCCAGTGACAAAAGTTGTTCACTCGCTCCCTTGAGCTAAATCGAGGGCCGAGGGGGTGACATTAGTGAATTGGACCTCCACTTCAGATGGCAGTCAAACTGTCCGGTTTCGTGGAAAGTGGCTAGTGCATGGGCTGAGGGGGTCAAAATAATGTGATTGGACTGCAGCCAATAACCATTAGACATCACAATAGATGCTCCATGAGATCTGAACACTTAACACAGCCCAAATCCACCACTGAACATTCACAGACATACTGGAAGGACAATATAGTGGAAGGCCTAAGCATATTAATATATGCCTCTTAGCAGACACTTTCATCCAACTTACAGTTCAGTAAGTGCATACATAATTAGCATGTGTATGGGATCTCAGTGGGACGTGAACCCACGACCTTGGCATCGCTAGCGCCGCGCTCTTAAAAACTGAGCCACAGAGGACCACAGCTACAAATAGCTAATGCTTTGGTAAGATTTCATCATAGTATTAATATAACACAATTATCTTGATCTGAGCAACAATCCATGTTAAATTGCTAATAAAAACAGAGGCATGCCATGGAGATAAACTAAGCTGGCTGCTGAAGTGGATATATTATTACATCAAGCAAATGGGTGAGCAATCCAGACGTAGGTGGGTGAAGGAATAGTTCATTAACCTTGCTATAATTGCCATTTCCTTTTATTTTTGGCATGGGGGAATATAATTCATCTGTTGGATGGTTGTTGATGTAATCAGTTGGCTCCTGCAGTGCCGGTCTGATGAAGTGATTACTTAGGGGCTGTGATGCTGACTGTGACCAGGGACGGAGTGGTAGAAAAGAAAACTGGGTAAACGAGGGATGTGTAACGTAAACGCAAATGCAAACAGCGTTCATTTTGTGTAATAGGTGCGTGAACGCTACTCCTCTGGTAGTGTGGATCAATAGGCACAAAACGGATGCTACGTTGTGCTAATGAACACGACCCCTGTGTGTGACTGTCGCTGTCAGACAGGCAGACGACAGGGCTCTTACGCGGGCACGGCCTCTCTGATCTTGCTGTCAGTGATCTCCTTGTAGATGGCTGCAGACATGACCTCCTCCAGGGGACACATGTAGCCGTACTCCTCACAGCCGTGCTCCTGCACCAGAGGGTCCATCCTGTGGGGGTCAAACATGATGTTGTTGGGCGTCACCAGCAACACCCCGCTCACCGCACCCTGGGAGAGAGGGAGGGGGAGACAGACAGACAGACAGACAGACAGGGAGAGAGAGCGCAAGAAGAGAGAGAGAGAGAGAGAGAGAGAGAGAGACAGAGAGAAAGAGAGGGTTAGACAGAGTAATATAGCTAGACATTGAGCATGAAAAAGCTTACAGTGAAAAAATGTGTCAGACATTTAGTGGAAGAGATACATTACCTTGCCAGCATAAACAAACAAAATGGCTGTACTGTACTGTAAGTATCCAAAAGCAACTGAAGGATATTGACTATGAACAGGAAGCTCCAATACTGACCTCCCTGTGGGGGGGAAAAGCTGCAAAGCTTTGATTTAGACTGAATGGATCAATACTGGTTTCATTTTGTTCAATGGCATGGATCTGAGCTGCTAGAGGTGGATGTTGGCTGGCGGAGGGCCAGCATTCCTGAATGTTCTCTGAACTTCTCTACACGCTTACCGTATAATACTGTACTTATATTATATATAGAATATACTATATATACACTTTATAGTACTGTAATATATATGAATATACATTACATATACCTTGCCATCTGTGATGTACTTGCAGTTGATTTTGAGGAACTTCTCTGTCAGGGCCTCTTCCTCCTCGGAGGTGGACGACACCACACGGGCCTGGCGGAGTGCTGAGAACACCGGAGCATGATGATGATCGGATTCCTGCAGAGAGGGGTGGCCATTTTGAATAACAGGAGAGAAGGGAGAAGTAAAAGGTGGACAAGAATGAACACATTTAGCATTTAGTGATGTTTACAAAACATTTAGTTATGGCTTTGGATTATCCTCCAAATAGAATAGATTGAGTCAAATAGAACAGTATCAACAGCAGCCGTATCAATTCAGCAACACACACACAAACAACATTGAGCTGAATGTAATCAATATAAGCAATCTTAGATTTCAGTAACAAACTTCTGGCACACATTAAATACCATAGAAATAGATTGAATAGAAAGGGCATCTCCATTCAAGTCAATGATGGCATAATGGGTGGACTGGCAGTCATTTTGAGTGTACCCATCGCAGGAAGTAAAAGCAGGAAGTATACCCTTGAATAAACATTCCAGAAAATATATTCCATTGCATCATTTGAATGAACATTCTACATTACCATGGCAATCTAGCATCAGTTATAGAACATTCCAAAATACAATGCAGATTAATTTGATATGATTATTGCATCGCAATACCAGGCATCCATTGTGAATGTACGTATCCATGAGTTTACTAGTCAAATTTTCAGGGTTAGAGCGTCCTAGCCCATTCTATTCATTCCATTTCTATGTCACATGTAACATTGCATTTGACCTGTTGATATACCAAGTGATAATAATGAAGAATAACATCTAAGTTTATATGTCTCCCTACATCAAACCAATCAGCCAGAGTATCTAAATATACAGTAGAGTATTGCTAGTCTACATGTAGCAATGTTTTCTGCACTGTGAGCCAATCAGGTCAACAAACAGACAGAGACAGCGAGAGACATATACTGTATATATTATCAGATACATTAGTAAACAAATGCACTTCTTCTAGTCTGAAGTTCATCATGGCAATTAGCTAGATAAATATATCTATATGAGGCTGAAGCATTCATCTTTATGGTGGTTCACTAGTTGATTCTTGATTATTATGATAGAAACAGGATGAGAAGTGCACATGAAGACTATATTATACAGCTCTGTTATTCCTCTATCTACATACATCATACACTCCGTCATGCAAGTGTGTGTAGATCAGTAGACTGATCATTCTTACTGTATTGGAATGTTAAATGAACTCCAGCACTGCCAATGTACGCAACGTACACAGAGAAATGAACACTCACTCAGTCTCATGGAACATGAAACTGAGATATCAGGCAGACAGTACCCAACTACAGATACGTGTGTGTGTGTGTGTGTGTGTGTGTGTGTGTGTGTGTGTGTGTGTGTGTGTGTGTGTGTGTGTCAGCAGTCTGTCTGTGTTATTGGTCATATTAGCATCATATTTTTTTATTTTAAAGGTAATGGCGGTCTTTATCCATAAACGTTTGTACCAACCCTACGACCATCATTTCTAGGCACTATGTGTCAGATGTACTCAAATGCCTCCTCCGTTGTAAACAATGATCATGATTTATCCACAGATGGGGCATCTGCTGCCTGCAAACGCCATACATGGTGGGACTGGTCTGTGTTTGTGAAAGAGGCCACGTGGCCTGCTGCCGTGCCAGGCTGTGTGGATGGTTGCAGAGCCAGAAGGAGGGATGGAAAGATGGAGGGATAGTGAGGGTGTGGGAACAAGAGCCAGGCGGAGGGAAGGATGGAGGGATAGAGAAGGAGGGTGAGGGAACAGGGGGCAGACAGAGAGATGGAGTGATAGGAAAGGATGGATGGAGGGATAGAGAAGGAGGGTGAAGGAACAGGGGGCAGACAGACAGATGAAGAGTAGGGGTGCAGGTCTGCTGTGTGTGAGACACCAAACCCACAGCTGTCTGCTGGCCTCTTGACACCCTCCCACACCTCTATTGTCTGTCTCCCTGAGAGCACCAGCACCAGCCCACGACTACTGACCCACAGGCATACTACTAGCAACACACATAGGCAGCTAATGTGGCTGAGGGGGCAACTCAATATGCTAGACAAAACAAAATCTTTCTGAAAGGAGACAGCAATGTCTCAAGTAGGAGTGTGACTGGCTGTGAGCTCAATCGTAGGCCTTCACTGAACCGCCACAGTTACAGGAACATTATATATCAGCAGGAAAGAGATCATGACACTGTCATCCACTTCAGGTGGATATCTACAACGCTTCACCCATCCTCTCTTCCCTGGCACATTCACTTCAGGTGGACAAGAGGTATTCACAGCCTCCAATAACACACAGCTCTAGGCTGCATCCCAAATGGCACCATATTCCCTATATGGTACACTAGTTTCGACCAGGGCTCATCGGGCTCTAATCAAAAGAAGTACACAATGCAGGGAATAGGGTGCCATTTATTTTGGTTACAGCCCAACTGTCCTCTTCCCCAGCAGCACATAGCTGACAACAGAACTCCGAACACTGGCCTGGTTTAAAATAAACAGAGAGTCCTAACATGTCCTCCTTCCTCTCTTAGACAACATCCCCCTATCATCACAGAGAGGAGGCAGATCACAGGAAGGAAGGGGTGGTGTGTGTGGTGGTCTAACGCAACACTGTGAGCTAACCCTCCCACTCTGCCTTATCATCCTTTTGACAGATACTCTTTAACAGTGTTCCAGTGTCTCTCTGTCACCATGGTGTTGTTCATACCACAAACCGACACTAGACCTAGTATGCATAATATACTGTTTCCCACTTGGACAGCGATCATATACACTGAGGACTGTATGTTTCATGTGTTAACCTGATCAGGGTTCTAATTAAGGGCTAGGGGTTGGGGGTTGGGTGAATGGGAAACCCATAACATATAGTCTTTCCATAAGAATTGAAATACCAATGTGAACCCCACAATTGTCAAAGATATCAACGTGTGTGTGTCTCTGTGAGAGGACGTGTACACTGCCCGACCGGAGAGTGGGAGAGAGGCTAAGGATAGAGGAATGGAGAGAGGGAGGGATGGTGTTATCACATGGTGCTATGATCCCAGAGGCCATGGGAAATAAATCCAGTATAGAGCTGCCTGCCAGCTGGAAGGAAGAAAGCTGACCCTGATATAATGCTATGGATATTGCATCAATCCATAGGGCTGCTTTTGCTGATTGCTTTGCCAAGGTTGCATCCCAAATGGCACCCTATTCCCTTTATAACGGGAATAAGGTGCCATTTGGGACGTGCCCATAGTACCACAATCCCTCTAATATTATACAGTATACAGTTGAAGTTGGAAGTTTACATACACTTAGGTTGAAGTCATTAAAACTCATTTTTCAACCACTCCACAGATTTCATGTTAACAAACTAGTTTTGGCAAGTCGGTTAGGACATCTACTTTGTGCATGATACAAGTAATTCTTCCATCAATTGTTTACAGACAGATTATTTCACTTATAATTCACTATATCACAATTCCAGTGGGTCAGAAGTTTACATACACTAAAGTTGACTGTGCCTTTAAACAGCTTGGAAAATTAGCCTATCAGAAGCTTCTGATAGGCTAATTGACATCATTTGAGTCAATTGGAGGTGTACCTGTGGATGTATTTCATGGCCTACCTTCAAGCTCAGTGCCTCTTTGCTCGACTTCATAGGAAAATCAAAAGAAATCAGCCATGAACTCAGAAAAAAAATTGTAGACCTACACAAGTCTGGTTCATCCTTGGGAGCAATTTCCAAACACCTGAAGGTACCACGTTCATCTGTACAAACAATAGTACGCAAGTATAAACACCATGGCCGTCATACCACTCAGGAAGGAGACACGTTATGTCTCCTAGAGATGAACGTACTTTGGTGTGAAAAGTGTAAATCAATCCCAGAAGAACAGCAAAGGTCCTTGTGAAGATGCTGGAGGAAACAGGTACAAAAGTATCTATATCCACAGTAAAACAAGTCCTATATCGACATAACATGAAAGGCCACTCAGCAAGGAAGAAGCCACTACTCCAAAACCG
This sequence comes from Thymallus thymallus, assembly GCA_023634145.1. Classification (NCBI taxonomy): domain Eukaryota; kingdom Metazoa; phylum Chordata; class Actinopteri; order Salmoniformes; family Salmonidae; genus Thymallus; species Thymallus thymallus. The sequence goes on along the minus strand of CM042415.1, from coordinate 18,827,010 downwards.
CCATAAAAAAGCCAGACTACGGTTTGCAACTGCACTCTGGTCTGACGAAACAAAAATAGAACTGTTTGGCCATAATGACCATCATTATGTTTGGAGGAAAAAGGGGGAGGCTTGCAAGCCGAAGAACACCATCCCAACCGTGAAGCACAGGGGTGGCAGCATCATGTTGTGGGGGTGCTTTGCTGCAGGAGAGACTGGAGCACTTCACAAAATAGATGGCATCATGAGGAAGGACAATAATGTGGATATATTGAAGCAACATCTCAAGACATCAGTCAGGAAGTTAAAGCTTGGTCGCAAATGGGTCTTCCAAATGGACAATGACCCCAAGCATACTTCCAAAGTTGTGGCAAAATGGCTTAAGGACAACAAAGTCAAGGTCTTGGAGTGGCCATCACAAAGCCCTACAAACCTGACTATAGAACATTTGTGGGCAGAACTGAAAAAGCGTGTGCGAGCAAGGAGGCCTACAAACCTGACTCAGTTACACCAGTTCTGTCAGGAGGAACGGGCCAAAATTCACCCAATTTATTGTGGGAAGCTTGTGGAAGGCTACCCAAAACGTTTGACCCAAGTTAAACAACTTAAAGGCAATGCTACCAAATACTAATTGAGTGTATGTAAACTTCTGATCCACTAGGAATATAATGAAAGAAATAAAAGCTGAAATAAATCATTCTCTCTACTATTATTCTGACATTTCACATTCTTAAAATAAAGTGGTGATCCTAACTGACCTAAAACAGGGAATGTTTACTAGGATTAAATGTCAGGAATTATGAAAACTGAGTTTAAATGTATTTGGCTAAGGTGTATGTAAACTTCTGACTTCAACTGTAAGTGCTGGTTGTTTAACATTTTTAGATTGAAAATTCATTTCAAGAAGCCTAAAAATATACAATATTTGACTAAAACATAATAATTTCAAATTTGGGGACATTGCCCTACGTAGGGTGCCGTCTTACGGATAGGAAATTAAAACGGGTGTCCTGACTCTCTGTGGTCATTCAAAATCCCATGGCAATTATTATAAGAGTAGGAGTGTTCACCCTGGTGTCATGGTTAAATTCACAACCTGGACACATTCCATCATGGCCACCTAATCATCCCCCTCATCCCTAATTGGCATATATCACTCCTCATCTCTCCACCTGATTGCTGATGTGTAGTGAGCATTCTGGCACAAAAATGGTCAGTTGCTACACATTGTTGGTGGATGAGGTGAGTTTCCCCCTACTATACTGAACACAAATATAAATGCAACATGTCAAGTGTTGGTCCCATGTTTCATGAGCTGAAATTAAAGATCCCATACATTTTCCATATGCACAAAAATATTATTTCTCTCAAATTTGTTTACATCCCTATTAGTGAGCATTTCTCCTTTGCCAAGATAATCCCTCCACCTGACAGGTGTGGCATATCGAGAAGCTGATGAAACAGCTTCATCATTACACAGGTGCACCTTGTGCTGCTGGGGACAATAAAAGGCTACTCTAAAATGTGCAGTTTTGTCACAGAACACAATGCCACAGATGTCTCAAGTTTTGAGGGAAAGAGAAATTGTCATGTTGAATGCAGGAATGTCCACCAGAGTTGTTGACAGATAGTTTTATGTTAATTTCTCTACCATAAGCTGGCTCCAACCGCAGACCACTTGTATGGCGTTGTGTGGGCGAGTGGTTTGCTGATGTCAATGTTGTGATCAGAGTGCCCCATGGTGGTGGTGGTGTTATGGTATGGGCAGGCATAAGCTACGGACAACAAACACAATTGCATTTTATCGATGGCAATTTGAACGCACAGATATACTGTGATGAGATCCTGAGGCCCATTGTTTCAGCATGATAATGTACACCCCTATGTCGCAAGGATCTGTACACAATTCCTGGAAGCTGAAAATGTTGCATACTCACTAGAAATGTCACCCATTGAGCATGTTTGGGATTCTCTAGATTGACGTGTACGACAGCGTGTTCCAGTTCCCGCCAATATCCAGCAACTTCGCACAGCCATTGAAGAGGACTGGGACAACATTCTACAGGCCACAATCAACAGCCTGATCAACTCTATGCGAAGATGTGTCGCACTGCATGAGGCAAATGGTGGTCACACCAGATACTCACAGGTTTTCGGACCATGCCGCTACCTTTCTTTAAGTATCTGTGACCAACAGATGCATATCTCTATTCCCAGTCATGTGAAATCCATAGATTAGGGCCTAATGAATTTATTTTAATTGACTGATTATTTCCTTTATATGAACTGTAACTCAGTAAAATCTTGTTGTATGTTGTGTTTACATTTTTGTTCAGTATATGTAAAGCGCTTTGAGTACCTCAGTTGGTAGAAAAGTGCTTTATAAATCCAATCAATTATTTATTATTATTAGTATACGATCACATAAGTCTCTCTATTATGCGTGGGAATACTTGGGAACAGATTTCCAAAATTAAAATCACTTGGAGCTGATTTCCTGGTGTTTTTATAGTCTTTTACATCAAACAATGAAATTATGAAATTATTATTTTTTATTTTTTTTGCTCAGAAAACTTGGGGGGCCAAATAAATCCACCCGTGGACCAAATTCGGACCGTGGACCAATAGTTGGAGAACCCTGCTATAATCATTCATGTGGATCTTTAGTGCGGAGAGGAAGATCGAGGGACTCTTTTAGCCAAATGTTTAACCCCATATATTAACCCTCCACAACATTTACTGCCATTTACACTACAATAGAAAATAACAGAATAAAATGACTAGTGACTAGGACAAGGAATGAATTCCTTCCCAGACCCTTCAGGACAAACCACCTGCCTGCCGATGCCCTGAGCTTCCATCCTGTACTTTATGGCCTTGCAGATGCAGGCTGTGATGTAGACTGGACATCAAAGGCAGAGAGCGAGTAGAAGGCTAGCAGTGGAATACAGTGAAAAATGTAACCACAGCCCCCCTATGTGGACATGTTTATGTTCTGCAACCATGAGCAGAACAAACATATACTGTAAATTAATGGGATGCATCCTTTGAATCATCCTGATTCTCCTATAGAGACAGGAGGATGTTGGCAAGGTGGCAGAGTAGAGGTGAAACCCCAAGGCCGGGTTGGGTTACCTGAGCAGCTGTAGTTTGGCACCAGCCCATTGGGCACCAGCCACCCCGCAGCGGGCCAGGCAGGTAACTTACACTAGTCCTACTTTCCCTAGCCCTAAAAATAGTGGCCTACTCTGTTCTGTGGAACGGAAGGAAGAAAGTGAGGGTGCCAGGACACAACAGAACAGGAGAGGACAGAGCAGGGAGAGGGAGAGAGGTCAGGAGGACAGTGAGCTAGGCTGGTAACCGTCACAGCGTGAGATTCTAATGCCAGCACGATGGCCAGCCATCCATTACATGTCATGCCAGGGAGATGTGTGCATTCGGCTGCCAGACATTACAGCCTGTTCTGTGCAGCCAGTGGAGGCTGCTGAGAGGAGGACGGCTCATAATAATGGCTGGAACAGAGCCAATGGAATGGCATCAATGGCCGTCAGCAACATAGACCTGGAACTGTTGGGGTGCTAGGACCTAGTTTAACAATTATGCATCCATCCGTGAGTAACTCTGGTCCGTAATCACTCATTCACTTACGTAGTCATTCACTCAGGAATGCATTTTAGTTTCCTGTCAGTTGTATCTTTTTTCATTGCTTTTAGTATCGAATGTGCAATACGTGCATTTATCTGTAATTAAACCCCGCACCAAGGACTGTATTTTAAGGGAATTACTATTATTACCCTAAATGATATCATACACACATTTAGCTATTTAAGTATCTCTTCCTGTCATTTAACTGTACAGTTAATGTAACCATGCAAATATTCACTTACCTGTACATTTAACCAGTCTGTATATTAAGTAAACTATTATTATCATCATCACTTATATCATACGCACATTTAGCTATTTAAGTATTTCTCTGCCATCGACCTGTATAGTATAGTTAAACCATGCAAATACTCCTTATTTATCTATATCAACTTGTAATATTTGTATCTTTATTTAAAAAAAAGAAAATCACCTAACACTCTGTAACAATCTATCTATCTATCTATCTATCTATCTATCTATCTATCTATCTATCTATCTATCTATCTATCTATCTATCTATCTATCTATCTATCTATCTATCTATCTATCTATCTATCTATCTATCTATCTATCTATCTATCTATCTATCTATCTATCTATCTATCAAACCATGTGTTTGATGTAATTGATACCATTCCACCCAATCCACTCCAGCCATTACCATGAGCCCCTCCCCAATTAAGGTGCCACCAACCTCCTGTGTGTGCGGCCATAAAAAGGGTTTAATAATTAAAAGATCATTGCGGTTTAGAAAAAGCATTGTAAAGGTTATTAAGGTCCTTCCTCCTCTATGCTGGATCTTTACTCCACGTCACCTGTTCTGCCAGTCACATTCTTTTAAAAGGTCCCCAAAGTACACACATCCCTGGGTCGCTCGTTTTTTAAGTGTGCTGCAGCTAGCGACTGGAACGAGCTGCAACAAACACTCAAACTGGACAGTTTTATCTCGATCTCTTCATTCAAAGAATGGCTGCTTTGCGTGATGTATTGTTGTCTTTAACTTCTTGCTCTTTGTGCTGTTGTCTGTGCCCAATAATGTTTGTACCCTGTTTTGTGCTGCTACCATGTTGTGTTGCTGCCATGTTGTGTTACTACCATGTTGTTGTCATGTTATGTTGCTACCATGCCGTGTTGTCATGTGTTGCTGCCATGCTATGTTGTTGTCTTAGGTCTCACTTTATGTAGTGTTGTGTTGCCTCTCTTGTCGTGATGTGTGTTTTGTCTTATATTTTTAATCCCAGCCCCCGTCCCCGCAGGAGGTCTTTGTACTTTTGGTAGGCCGTCATTGTAAATAAGAATTTGTTCTTAACTGACTTGCCTAGTTAAATAAAGGTTAAATAAATAAATAAAATATAATAAATAAAATGTACCCTCCCCTGTCTGTCCTAGAAACACATCATGCTTCCTGTCTCTGGAATAACTGTTGCATGCATTCCAAATGGGATCCTATTCCCTAAGTAGTGCACTACTTTTGACCCATAGAGCTCTGGTCAAAAGCATTGCACTACATAGGGAACAGGGTGCCATTTGGGACATGCGCACTCTCTCACTGGTCATCTGAGAGAACGAGCTCCGTTCATTAGTTTCTCTAAATATCAGAGAGAGCATCACACTAAAAGGCTTAATTTCTCCACAGTCACACACAACCCTCTCCCTCAGATCCTCTTCCTCTGCTGAGAGCCAAGAAAAAGGCTCCTGTTCTTACAGGCATGACCTAAATAGATAAGCGCTAAATAAACTAACGAACGGGATCCTTCTTTCAGCCTGAGTGGTTTTGAATTTATGCAGCTAGTTTTGCAAGGCAGCAGCAGCAGCATAGGAACCCATTTTCTGATAACATTCTGATAAAACAGTGCCTGTCGCCATGGAGACCACCTGGGACAAACCGTCATATTTCTTTAGGGGTCAGAAGGTTCCTGTGTGTTTAATGATTGGCTCGTTTGGTGCCGGGCGGAGAGGGCAACTTATGAAGCAGGAGGGTCACACTCCTGATCTGAGAACAGTGTCAGCCTAAAGTATTCCATTACAGAGGAATCGATAGGCCTGATTCCAGACCTGCTAGAACCAACCACACTCAAGGGCATTTCACCAAGCTATACTGCACTGACATGGTATAGTTGCTTGAACAGTGAAAACCTGCAGATATTTTATCCCGTCCCTCCCTTGGTCAGCACTCAACTAACGCATTATTCCCTCTTATGTCAACACAACCGTACAGTAAATAACAAACTAACTGTGCCTTTATTGGCTGCATGCTTCTATAAATGGAGACTAAATGGTACATTGGCATTTCAGCTGTCACCGCCCCAGAGCAGAATTGTGTGAGGGAAGTTAACTATTGGTTAATGGGCAGAACAAAGAGCCATTCTATTACCTGGGGCCAGAGCCATACATCATGTCTGTATACTGTAGGTCAGCTATCAATGGAGAATTAGTACATTACAGATTTATTCTGTTCATAAAACATAATGCATCGCTTATTGTCTGTCCTGTCCTGGATTACAGTTGAAGTCGGAAGTTTACATACACCTTAGCCAAATACATTGTAACTAAGTTTTTCACAATTCCTGACATTTAATCCTAGTAAAAATTCCCTGTCTTAGATCAGTTAGGATCACCACTTTATTTTAAGAATGTGAAATGTCAGAATAATAGTAGAGAGAAGGACTTATTTCAGCTTTTATTTCATTCATCACATTCCCAGTAGGTCAGAAGTTTACATACACTAAATTAGTATTTGGTAGCATTGACTTTAAAAATTGTTTAACTTGGGTCAAACGTTTTGGGTAGCCTTCCACAAGCTTCCCACAATAAGTTGGGTGAATTTTGGCCCGTTCCTCCTGACAGAACTGGTGTAACTGAGTCAGGTTTGAAGGCCTCCTTGCTCACACAAGCTTTTTCAGTTATGCCCACAAATCTTCTATAAGATTGAGGTCAAGGCTTTGTGATGGCCACTCCAATACCTTGACTTTGTTGTCTTTAAGCCATTTTGGAAGTATGCTTGGGGTCATTGTCCATTTGGAAGACCCATTTGCTACCAAGCTTTAACTTCCTGACTGATGTCTTGAGATGTTTCTTCAATATATCCACATAATTTTCCTTCCTCATGATGCCATCTATTTTGTGAAGTGCACCAGTCCCTCCTGCAGCAAAGCACCCCCACAACATGATGCTGTCACCCCTGTGCTTCACGGTTGGGATGGTGTTCTACGGCTTGCAAGCCTCCTCCTTTTCTCTCCAAACATAACAATGGTCATTATGACCAAACAGTTCTATTTTTGTTTAATAAAACATTACGATCTTTGTCCCCATGTGCAGTTGCAAACCGTAGTCTGGCTTTTTTATGGCGGTTTTGGAGCAGTGGCTTCTTCCTTGCTGAGTGGCTTTTCAGGTTATGTCGATATAGGACTCGTTTTACTGTGGATATAGATACTTTTGTACCTGTTTCCTCCAGCATCTTCACAAGGTCCTTTGCTGTTGTTCTGGGATTGATTTGCACTTTTCGCACCAAAGTACGTTAATCTCTAGGAGACAGAACGCCGCTCCTTCCTGAGCGGTATGACGGCTGCGTGGTCCCATGGTGTTTATACTTGCGTACTATTGTTTGTATAGATGAACGTGGTACCTTCAGACATTTGGAAATTGCTCCCAAGGATGAACCAGACTTGTGGAGGTCTACAATTGTTTTCTGAGGTCTTGGCTGATTTGTTTTGATTTTCCCATGATGTCAAGCAAAGCGAGACTGAGTTTGAAGGTAAGCCTTGGAATACATCCACAGGTACACCTCCAATTGACTCAAATGATGTCAATTAGCCTATCAGAAGCTTCTAAAGCCATGACATAATTTTCTGGAATTTTTCAAGCTGTTTAAAGGCACAGTCAACTTAGTGTATGTAAACGTCTGACCCACTGGAATTGTGATATAGTGAATTATAAGTGAAATAATCTGTCTGTAAACAATTGTTGGAAGAATTACTTGTGTCATGCACAAAGTAGATGTCCTAACCGACTTGCCAAAACACTAGTTTGTTAACATGAAATCTGTGGAGTGGTTGGAAAATGAGTTTATGACTTCAACCTAAGTGTATGTAAACTTCCGACTTCAACTGCATGTACAAGATGAGAGTTGGCCCTTCACATTTACAATAGGATTTGTGATAGATATTTATGCAGGATAGGTGTTGTGCATATGTGTGTGTGTGTCCTTGTGAGCAGACGCATGGTGAATGGAGGATGCCAACGCGTTCATTGTGAGTGTGTGCGTGTGAATGCCAACATACCGTCCCCTTCTCTAAGTCAGCTTCTGAGGAGGTGGGAGACAGAGGGCTGATGGGGCTAAGGGAAGGGGAGCTCCCCACACTGGATATGTGCTCAGGATCAGGAACGTACAGAACCTGAAAACACAATCCATGTCTGGATTCAAACACATGTGCGTGCACACAGAGAAAGGAACATACATGCAAAGACAGAACTGACTATGAGAATATAATGTTTTCAGCATGATTTATGACATCACAAGGCAGACAAACAACGGAAAGTGAAAGCACTTAATGCCTGTCATAAAACCATCAGATGTAATATATCTTACACTTTGTCTGATGTTTTTAGAGTTCATAATGCTATGACTAAGTCTCATAGCATATGTTGAATATAGATATTTGGGGATATTCTGTCCTGTGAGTGTGTCTGTTGTTCAAGCACTAGATTAGCATGTGTTGTCGGCGTTAAGGATCTTGAGAGGCCCTACTCGTGTCTCCTTGTCCCCTTGAGAGCAGGGCCAGACAGTTAAGTGGTGGTGAGTGTGTTCTGACTGAATGGGCCCAATGTGACGCCATGCTCACATTGTGTGTGTTCCTCTGTGATAACACTGGTGGTGCTAGGGCAGTGTTTGGTCATGGAACCCAGTAGAGATGCTGAGAGCCCTCCAGAGCTGGCTGGCTGGTTGGAAACAACATCAACAACCCTGCATTGTGCATCATGTTGCTGAGTGCTGCTACTGACTGACTGTCAATGTGATTGCAGACTCCCTGCCTTGACTCTCCATTTGAGTAGATTCGAGTGGCTCTGGTTCTGATGCCAGGAAAATACCAACTTTGGCTGTTTGTCATGTTCTAGAGTGCCTCAGAGAGAAAGTTCAATAGGACACAACCAAAAGAGGGAGATATTGAGCGCAGTGAAATGGCTTTATCAGGGTTCTGTTCGGCAGCCACTCAACAAAACAATCCGAAACTGAGTAAAGGAGGGAGGTACTATCTGAACTTTGTCCAATAAGACATGCTTGTTTTCTGTTTTCCGTTGTGAAACATTTTTCTACGGTGTGTCCTAATGAACAGAACCCATGAAGTACCTTTTTAATGGTATTGCCTGAGGACTGGAGGGATTTCACACAATGTTGGAATAAACACACAATGTTTTAACTCGTATTAGTGGTTAGTAGTGACTCTGTGTGACACGAGTATATGCCATTGACAGAATCAGTGGGAAGAGAGAGCAGGGATGAGGAGTGGGTGAGTGTTAGTGGTTGTAGCATGGAGGATAGATGCAGTGAGAGAGAGAGAGAGAGAGAGAGAGAGAGAGAGAGAGAGAGATATACACCAAGCATGAGTGTAGTAGACTGGGGTTTCCCAATCCATTCCTCAGGGAACTCCTCCAGGACTGTAAATTTGTGTTACAGCCCAGCATTAGCATACCTGATTCAACATAATAAAGGGGTTCGTGACTACAGTAGTTTACTATTTGAATAAGGTGTGCTAGTGTGGGGCTGGAACAAAAAGGTGCTGCCCAGGGGGTTTCTGAAAGGAAGGGATTGGGAACAAGTGATGGGTGTACAGTAGATCGTGTTCACACCTGGCCAGGACAGACGGCTCTGGAGAACAGCTTGTTGAGCTGAACCAGCTCGTTGGGCGTGGTGTCAAACTTGAGCGCTATGTTGTTCAGTGTGTCCCGCGTCTCCACCTGGAGGACCACAAAACAGAAGAGAAGCACAGAATATCACAACTCCGGTCCTGTACTGTGCTGCTGGCTGGTCCTCCTGGGTTAGACTGAGTCCCACATGAGAAGGAGAGAAACTCTGGTGTCTTATCTTCTCCTCTCAGAGATAAATGGGCTTGGAGTATATTCAGACTGGCTTGGTGTAGTTCAGTAGTGTATTCAGACTGGCTTGGTGTAGTTCAGTAGTGTATTCAGACTGGCATGGTGTAGTTCAGTAGTGTATTCAGACTGGCTTGGTGTAGTTCAGTAGTGTATTCAGACTGGCTTGGTGTGTAGGAGTGTGTTCTGACTGGCTTGGTGTAGTTCAGTAGTGTATTCAGACTGACTTGGTGTAGTTCAGTAGTGTATTCAGACTGGCTTGGTGTGTAGGAGTGTATTCAGACTGGCTTGGTGTAATTCAGTAGTGTATTCTGACTAGCTTGGTGTGTAGGAATGTATTCAGACTGGCTTGGTGTAGTTCGGTAGTGTATTCAGACTGGCTTGGTGTAGTTCAGTAGTGTATTCAGACTGGCTTGGTGTGTAGGAGTGTATTCAGACTGGCTTGGTGTAGTTCAGTTGTGTATTCAGACTGGCTTGGTGTGTAGGAGTGCATTCAGACTGGCTTGGTGTAGTTCAGTAGTGTATTCAGACTGGCTTGGTGTAGTTCAGTAGTGTATTCAGACTGGCTTGGTGTAGCTCAGTAGTGTATTCAGACTGGCTTGGTGTGTAGAAGTGTATTCAGACTGGCTTGGTGTAGTTCAGTAGTGTATTCAGACTGGTTTGGTACTGTAGTTCAGTAGTGTATTCAGACTGGCTTGGTGTGTAGGAGTGTATTCAGACTGGCTTGGTGTAGTTCAGTAGTGTATTCTGACTGGCTTGGTGTGTAGGAGTGTATTCAGACTGGCTTGGTGTAGTTCGGTTGTGTATTCAGACTGGCTTGGTGTGTAGGAGTGTATTCAGACTGGCTTGGTGTAGTTCAGTAGTGTATTCAGACTGGCTTGGTGTGTAGGAGTGTATTCAGACTGGCATGGTGTTGTTCAGTAGTGTATTCAGACTGTCTTGGTGTAGTTCAGTAGTGTATTCAGACTGGCTTGGTGTAGTTCAGTAGTGTATTCAGACTGGCATGGTGTAGTTCAGTAGTGTATTCAGACTGGCTTGGTGTAGTTCAGTAGTGTATTCAGACTGGCTTGGTGTGTAGGAGTGTATTCAGACTGACTTGGTGTAGTTCAGTAGTGTATTCAGACTGGCTTGGCGTGTAGTAGTGTATTCAGACTGGCTTGGTGTAGTTCAGTAGTGTATTCAGACTGGCTTGGTGTAGTTCAGTAGTGTATTCAGACTGGCTTGGTGTAGTTCAGTAGTGTATTCAGACTGGCTTGGTGTAGTTCAGTAGTGTATTCAGACTGGCTTGGTGTGTAGGAGTGTATTCAGACTGACTTGGTGTAGTTCAGTAGTGTATTCAGACTGGCTTGGCGTGTAGGAGTGTATTCAGACTGGCTTGGTGTAGTTCAGTAGTGTATTCAGACTGGCTTGGTGTAGTTCAGTAGTGTATTCAGACTGGCTTGGTGTAGTTCAGTAGTGTATTCAGACTGTCTTGGTGTGTAGGAGCGTATTCAGACTGGCTTGGTGTAGTTCAGTAGTGTATTCAGACTGGCTTGGTGTGTAGGAGTGTATTCAGACTGGCTTGGTGTAGTTCAGTAGTGTATTCAGACTGTCTTGGTGTAGTTCAGTAGTGTATTCAGACTGGCTTGGTGTAGTTCAGTAGTGTATTCAGACTGGCTTGGTGTAGTTCAGTAGTGTATTCAGACTGGCTTGGTGTAGTTCAGTAGTGTATTCAGACTGGCTTGGTGTAGTTCAGTAGTGTATTCAGACTGTCTTGGTGTGTAGGAGCGTATTCAGACTGGCTTGGTGTAGTTCAGTAGTGTATTCAGACTGGCTTGGTGTGTAGGAGTGTATTCAGACTGGCTTGGTGTAGTTCAGTAGTGTATTCAGACTGTCTTAGTGTAGTTCAGTAGTGTATTCAGACTGGCTTGGTGTAGTTCAGTAGTGTATTCAGACTGGCTTGGTGTAGTTCAGTAGTGTATTCAGACTGGCTTGGTGTAGTTCAGTAGTGTATTCAGACTGGCTTGGTGTGTAGGAGTGTATTCAGACTGACTTGGTGTAGTTCAGTAGTGTATTCAGACTGGCTTGGCGTGTAGTAGTGTATTCAGACTGGCTTGGTGTAGTTCAGTAGTGTATTCAGACTGGCTTGGTGTAGTTCAGTAGTGTATTCAGACTGGCTTGGTGTAGTTCAGTAGTGTATTCAGACTGGCTTGGTGTAGTTCAGTAGTGTATTCAGACTGGCTTGGTGTGTAGGAGTGTATTCAGACTGGCTTGGTGTAGTTCAGTAGTGTATTCAGACTGGATATGGTGGATAAGGGGCTGTACATTAAATAGCACCACTGACTACACTAACTGGAGCTAAGGAAGAGCATGTGTTTACATGAATGTCAATATGAGCCTTTTTTTAACCATATGACCTTACTTTCATGATACCAACCAACCAGACAAACACCTGACGTTCACATTCAATCAACATCCAGTTTTGGTTGATATCTTAGTATATTTGACCGAGTGGATAAACAGACTTGGTAAAGGGGGGAATAGGATGTATTTTACATAAATTATACTATAGGCCTACAGAGTGTCACAGATCTAACAGCCTGTGTGGGTTGACATTGAGGCAGACTGGCATCTATTCTATCTACTTACTGTAGCCAGCTGTGTCTTTTAAAGTGATACAAGTGCATTAGGCAGATTCTTCTGGAAGCTATATAACTGCACATGTGTCTGAGCTGGTAAATAACTCACACGTCCTGTGGGGTTCTGCCTACCAACTAACGATGACAGGGATGTCAAGAATTCCTAGTGTGTGGGAGAGGCAGGGGAACAGAACAGACGGTGTGTGTATAAAAGCAGGGCTGCTGACAGTGACTCTGAGCTGTATAATGGTGGACCATGGGGCTGTGTAACAGTCATGAGACTGGCTCAGTCAGGTGACTCCATAGCACAGAGGAGGAAGGAAACAATTCAAAACAACATGGAGAAATGTCATTGTCATAAGCAGGGCAAGAAGGCATTAACGTGTGCGCCAGAACTCAACAGACACATTGGAAAATTAATAAAGCTGGATCATTGAGTCTGTGACAGTCACATACTGCTACAAACACAGAAGAAACAGAAGAATACAGAAATACAGAGAAATACAGAAGCTCAGCCAACCAAACCACACTGTCCACGTTGTGTACGTGAGCGTTGCAAAATAAATGTACACATACATGTTATTTAATAATTTTACCCACATCGCTCACTTGAGTGAGCTAGCCAAGCACCAAGTCCCGTCCTTATTGGATATCAGAAAATAAAACAAACGTGGATGCTTGAAAGAAACAAGGAGAGATGAACTAAAGATAACTAACTAAAAGCTAACTAGGTTTCCCTTTTTATCTGTGGATTAACTGTCGGAGTAGAGAAACACAAGATTTTGTTGGAGTCAATATATTTTATATTTGAGATTCTTCAAAGTAGCCACCCTTTGCCTTGATGACAGCTTCGCACACTCATGGCATTCTCTCAGCCAGATTCATGAGGACCGCCACAGGAATGGAAGACCCAGAAATACCTCTGCTGCAGAGGATAAGTTCATTGGAGTTACCAGCCTCCGATTGCAGCCCAAATAAATGCTTCACAGAGTTCAAGTAACAGACACATCTCAACAACAACTGTTCAGAGGAGACAGTGTGAATCAAGCCTTCATGGTTGAATTGCTGCAAAAAAACAACAAGTGCTCAGCATATGTGGGAACTCCTCCAAGACTGATGGAAAAGCATTCCAGGTGAAGCTGGTTGAGAAAATGCCAAGAGTGTGCAAAGCTGTCATCAAGGCAAAGGGTGGCTATTTGATGAATCTCAAATACAAAATATATTTTGATTTGTTTAACACTTTTTTGGTTACTACATGATTCCATATGTGTTATGTCATAGTTTTGATGTCTTCACTTTTATTCCACAATGTAAAAAATAGTGCAAATAAAGAAATACCCTTGAATGAGTAATATTCCAAACTTTTGGCCCCCAGTGTATATGCTTGTCAGGTAAAAATAACAACCCAGGGTATATTTTTTGCTATTTTCACTGCGATAATTATGAGTGGAATAGCTGGCAGTGGTGCGAAAAAGCTGGGTTTTGATGAATAAATCAATTATAAGTGTGACAAGGTCTTAATTATAAGTGTGACAAGCGTTTCATGGCTTAATACGGCATGCCGTTGTCTCAAGTTCTGTAGGTTATTGGCGTTCTTTGCGTTGTCAACTCTAATTCGGCTGGGGGCACTGAATATTTTCTTCCTAGTCTATTGTGCTACAGTAATAAGTAATAGCAACAGCAAATAAAAAAACATCCAGTGTTTGCTCAATATGTTTGGAGTGTTAACAGTAAACATTGTTGTAATTGGCTTCAACGAGTACAGGCCTTTACGCGTCGCACTTCTCCTCAAATAAAAGTACTAGGCTCCCGTAATTGGAATATGGTTGAAGGAGCGCGTCTTTGGTAACCAGGCAAGAGTCGCTCTTTGGAAATGGGGATGGATACAAGCCTAATGTAGTAGAGTAGCCTATGCACTGCAGATACGTCTATGTGAATCGTGAATAATGCAAAAGCCTCAGGAGTAGACCATTTAGAAACCTTTTATGGATAGGTTACTTGGCTAATGCATGGTTAGGATCAGAAAGGTATGGTAGGGTAAGGGTAGCCTATAAGGGCTTGTATTTTAATCAAACAAAACGTAAAACAAGCTATTGTTACAGGAAAATAACTGCAATGTTTCTAAAGTGTCACCGGATTATCTCATCTCTCGTTCCATGAGGGCATATAGCCTAAATGGAGGCGTTTTTACCCACATCTAAAATAAGAGGAGCTGGACAAAATAATGTAGAAATAAAATAAAATCAAATTGTATTTGTAACATGCGTCGAATACAAAAGGTGTACACCTTACCGTGAAATGCTTACTTACAAGCCCTTAACCAACAATGCAGTTCAATAAAGTTAAGAAAATATTTACTAATTAAACTAAAGTCGAATCAAAAAGTAACACAAGAAAATTACATAACAATAACGAGGCTAAATACAGGGGATACCGATACAGTCACCAGCCAAACCCTTTATGATTGTCTTGGCTACTTGGCGAAAGCATTGGGCAGGACAAAATACGAGGTTTACAGGCACAAAAAGCACATCTCCTGCGTTCCATGTGCATATGGGCACTGTGCGCCACGGCTGGATAGGCTGCACTTCCGCTCTCAAAATCCATAACCAATCGTGTTACCGCTAAGACCAGCTTTTGGTTGATCTTAAATATCCCCAGTGTTGTCAGAAATGTGCCCTTTGGCACATGTTTTTAAGGACACACCTCAGCGCAAGTGAGCTCATATAAAACAGCTAAATTACCAATCCTGGCGCAAGGGTTAGAAAACATAAGAGTGCTAGCTTTAACAGGTGTGTTTGACAATTGCACTCGCTTAACGCCAGCAGAAAATAAGAGCCCCCAACGTTCATGTCCCAGGACAAACTAGCTAGCAACAGTTAGCCAACTAAATGTCCATGAATGTTTCAAGTGTGTTTCAACCTGCCCCGAAGTTAATATAATTGATTCACATTTGATTTGAGCATTTTAACCTAGGTGTCATGATCGCATCTGGTGGGGATAGACAAAATGAACATGATGGCGCACGCGTGGCCAGTGTAGTCAGCAACCATGGACCTCTCTTATTTGTGTGTGTGGTGCTAGGGAGGAGTGACTAAAGCCTGCAATATGACCCAACTAAATTCAAATAGAAAGTAGTAAGAAGCGGTAGATCTGTTCTATGTGCGCTATTTCTATGCTCCCTATTCTTAAGGTACAGCTGGTAGTGTCTTGAAATGGAAGGCACAGAAAGGCACTGCTGTTGATATAAGACACCAACCAGTTGGACTAGAAGACACCGCAATGACAACCACCACATTTACAGCCTACAGCATGGGCATTAACAACATCTTAAAACAACAAGCCAGCATGGCAACAAAAAGTACAAGCTCAACAATAAAGCACTAGAATATTTACAATTTAGCAGTACTTAAGAATACTTGGAGTGGCAGTGATAAATTAAGTGTTATATCGTTTCGCAAGAGATTCTATAAAAGTATATCTCGTCGGACAGAAAGCCAAATGCTATTTTAGCTTGTTGGGAACATAAGCAGACAGTCAATATCCACCACATACTGTTACAGTCTGTAGCTCCAACACTAATGCAGGCAGCACAGTCCTTCATCCAGAATACTTCAGCAGTAGCAGCACGCTGCATTGATTCTTCCTGAGTACCATTTGCTAACATCTCATCCACAGACTATTTGTTTTTAGCTTTAGTGCCTCAATTCAGCACCATGCATTTCGGCACCAATACAACCTGTTTCAACAATGTTTCACTATTGGACGGTAATTTACTACCTGTTGATGGGAATCATTAACTAATGATTCTAATTATTATATGCGTATTGCCTAACTGTTAGACAATCCAATATTACGAGGACACACACACACACACACACACACACACACACACACACACACACACACACACACACACACACACACACACACACACACACACACACACACAGTATGTTACAGACATCCTGGTGACTGGTAACGGTCACCTTGTCTGACTGGTAGGACAAACTGACTCAAGAAGGACAGACAGACGGAGCTGACTAATGGTGCCATAGAAAGACACACACGACCAAAACTATACCCTGTGGTGGAAAATCAGACTAGATACAGACAGACCCGTGGAACAGCAGTGTGTAGCCTGCTAGGTCAGCTATAACCTGGCCCAGATACAGTAAAAACATTAAAATATATATACAGTGGGGAGAACAAGTATTTGATACACTGTCGATTTTGCAGGTTTTCCTACTTACAAAGCATGTAGAGGTCTGTCATTTTTATCATAGGTACACTTCAACTGTGAGAGACGGAATCTAAAACAAAAATCCAGAAAATCACATTGTATGATTTTTAAATAATTAATTTGCATTTTATTGCATGACATAAGTATTTGATCACCTACCAACCAGTAAGAATTCCGTCTCTCACAGACCTGTTAGTTTTTCTTTAAGAAGCCCTCCTGTTCTCCACTCATTACCTGTATTAACTGCACCTGTTTGAACTCGTTACCTGTATAAAAGACACCTGTCCACACACTCAATCAAACAGACTCCAACCTCTCCACAATGGCCAAGGCCAGAGAGCTGTGTAAGGACATCAGGGATAAAATTGTAGACCTGCACAAGGCTGGGATGGGCTACAGGACAATAGGCAAACAGCTTGGTGAGAAAGCAACAACTGTTGGCGCAATTATTAGAAAATGGAAGAAGTTCAAGATGACGGTCAATCTCCCTCGGTCTGGGGCACCATGCAAGATCTCACCTCGTGGGGCATCAATGATCATGAGGAAGGTGAGGGTTCAGCCCAGAACTACACGGCAGGACCTGGTCAATGACCTGAAGAGAGCTGGGACCACAGTCTCAAAGAAAACCATTAGTAACACACTACGCCGTCATGGATTAAAATCCTGCAGCGCACGCAAGGTCCCCCTGCTCAAGCCAGCACATGTCCAGGCCCGTCTGAAGTTTGCCAATGACCATCTGGATGATCCAGAGGAGGAATGGGAGAAGGTCATGTGGTCTGATGAGACAAAAATAGAGCTTTTAGGTCTAAACTCCACTCGACGTGTTTGGAGGAAGAAGAAGGATGAGTACAACCCCAAGAACACCATCTCAACCGTGAAGCATGGAGGTGGAAACATCATTCTTTGGGGATGCTTTTCTGCAAAGGGGACAGGGCGACTGCACCATATTGAGGGGAGGATGGATGGGGCCATGTATGGCGAGATCTTGGCCAACAACCTCCTTCCCTCAGTAAGAGCATTGAAGATGGGTCGTGGCTGGGTCTTCCAGCATGACGACGACCCGAAACACACAGCCAGGGCAACTAAGGAGTGGCTCCATAAGAAGCATCTCAAGGTCCTGGAGTGGCCTAGCCAGTCTCCAGACCTGAACCCAATAGAAAATCTTTGGAGAGAGCTGAAAGTCCTTATTGCCCAGCGACAGCCCCGAAACCTGAAGGATCTGTATGGAGGAGTGGGCCAAAATCCCTGCTGCAGTGTGTGCAAACCTGGTCAAGAACTACAGGAAACGTATGATCTCTGTAATTGCAAACAAAGGTTTATGTTCTGCTTTTCTGATGTATCAAATACTTATGTCATGCAATAAAATGCAAATGAATTACTTAAAAATCATACAATGTGATTTTCTGGATTTTTGTTTTAGATTCTGTCACTCACAGTTGAAGAGTACCTATGATACAAATTACAGACTTCTACATGCTTTGTAAGTGGGATAACCTGCAAAATCGGCAGTGTATCAAATACTTGTTCTCCCCACTGTATATATATAGAGAGAGACAATTCTCTAATCCAGGGATTATAGATATAACTCTGAAACATGCCACCTACAGAAGTTCTCGGATGACTCCGCAATTGTAGGGTGCATCAGGGGTGGGCAGGAGGAGGAGTACAGGAGCACAATCAGTGACTTTGTGTTGTGGTGTGAGCAGAACCACCTTCAGCTAAACATCAGCAAAACAAAGGAGATGGTGGTGGACTTCAGGAGAACCAAGGCACAACTGACTGCAGTCCCTATACAGGGGATGGATGTGGAAATTGTTGTGTCTTACAAGTTCCTGGGAGTCCATATGGACAGCTGGCTGGAATGGTCTGGTAACACCGGGGCCCTGTACAAAAAGGGCCAGAGCCGACTCTACTTTCTGAGGAGGCTCAGGTCCTTCAACATGTGCAGTAAACTACTGCATACCTTTTACCAGTCTGTGGTGGCCAGTGCAATCTTTTTTGCAGTGGTGTGCTGGGGAGCCAACATAAAAGCCTGTGATGCTTCTCGGGTAAATAAGCTGATCAGGAAGGCAAGCTCTGTCCTGGGGATGAGCCTTGACACTCTAGAGGAGGTGGTGGAGAGACAGATCCTGGCCAAACTGCTGGCCATCATGGACAACGTCACCCACCCTCTGCATGCCATGGTTATGATGCAGAGGAGCACCTTCAGTCACAGACTGATTCTACCACAGTGTGCCAGAGAGAGCTACAGGAGGTCCTTCCTGCCGGCGGCTATTAGACTATTTAATGCCTCACCTGGGTGCCGTGCCGTCGGCAACACAGACCTGGAACTGTTGGGGTGTTAGGACCTAGTTTAAAAATTGTGCATCCATCCGTGAGTAACTCTGGTCCGTAATCACTCATTCACTCAGGACTTATTTATTAATTCAGGTCTGTATCTACATACTCATGTACAGATATCATATCATATCATGTGCAATATTGCAAGTAATTCTTGGACTTAACTTACGTAGTCATTCACTCAGGAATGCATATTAGTATCCTGTCAGTTGTATCTTTTTCATTGCTTTTAGTATATCGAATGTGCAATATGTGCAGTTATCTGTAATTAAACCCTGCGCACTAAGGACTGTATTTTAAGGGAATTACTATTATTACCCCAAATTATATCATACACACATTTAGCTATTTAAGTATCTATTCCTGTCATTTACCTGTACAGTTAATGTAACCATGCAAATATTCACTTACCTGTAAATATAACTGTATATTTACCTGTACAGCTAATTTAACCATGCAAAATATTCACTCACCTGTTCATTTAACCAGTCTGTCTATTAAGTCAACTATTATTATTACCCTCACTAATATCATACGCATTTTTAGCTATTGAAGTATTTCTCTGCCATCGACCTGTATAGTATAGTTAACCATCCACCAATGTATAGTGTACATACTCAGCCAACCACCCATACTATCTAATGTCTTTTTATAGCTATCTATCTATTAATCAAGGCAATTAAATTCCTAATAAACTGATGGTAAAACTGATAGAATCCAAAACAAGGTGAAATGTAAGTCATTGAACAAGAAAAAAAAAATCAGACAGGCAAATCACAAATCAACACATTACAATTAATCAGAGTGCGTAATCAAACAGGAATGAATATAGATTATACGTTATGCAAATGGTTTAATCATCCAGAATGTAATATCAGAAGGACTATCGCTCCAGAGGCTTACAATGCAGCCTGTCTGATGAAGCCTGGGTATGTGCATATGGGATGACAGTTGCCATAGCGACTTTGTCTTTACTACCCTAATGGCATGCACTGTGCCGTTGTTCCTCATTCAGATGCCTAATTTTACAGCTATTACAACTGACAACTAGGACAGACATTCTCATAGTCAGAGGCAGAGGACACAGCCCAGCAGAGGAGACCGTGACTCCAATTCAAGCCAAGTGTGTTGATTTTTAAAAAGAGGGTATCCTGCTATTGACACACTTGTTGAATTATGCAACAGAACGTGACAACAACAGTAATTCATGAGGCAGTCTAGACAGCGCAGGTGTGTGCAGGTAGGGTAGACAGAGCAAGTGTTTGGTGGTTGCAGCCCTGTTCCCCCTGGTGGTTGCAGCCAGTGACCACTAGGACCATTAGGAGATGGTCCCCGGAGGCGAATGAGGCCCTACAGGACTGCTTTGAGACAACAGACTGGGATGTGCTCTGTGAGTCTCATTGGGAGGACATTGATGGACTTACAGACTGCATAACGGACTATATCAATTTTTGTGTAGACAACACCGTACTCACCAGGAAGGTACGCTGTTTTCCAAATAATAAACCCTGGGTCACCAGCAACCTTTTTTTTATTTCACCTTTATTTAACCAGGTAGGTCAGTTGAGAACAAGTTCTCATTTGCAACTGCGACCTGGCCAAGACAAAGCAAAGCAGTGCGACAAAAACAACACAGAGTTAAACAGTAAACAAAACATAGTCAAAAACACAATAGAAAATATATATACAGAGTGCAAAATGTAGTGCAAAATGCCGTAAGGTTAGGAGGTAGGACAATAAATAGACCAAAGTGGTGAAATAAATTACAGATTATCATCATTAACACAGGAATGAAGGATGTGCAAATTATGATGTGCAAATAGAGATACTGGAGTGCAAGATTTGTGAAAATAACAAAAATAAATAAGGGGATGAGGTAGTAATGTGGGCTATTTACAGAAGGGCTATATACAGGTGCAGTGATCGATAGGCAGCTTTGACAGCTGATGCTTAAAGTTATTGAGGGAGATAGGAACCTCTAGCTTCAATGATTTTTGCAATTCGTTCCAGTCATTGGCAGCAGCGAACTGGAAGGAATGGCGGCCAAAGGAGGTGTTGGCTTTGGGGATGACAAGTGAGATATACCTGCTGGAGCGCATGCTACGGGTGGGTGTTGCTATAGTGACCAGTGAGCTGAGATAGGGCGGGGATTTACCTAATAAAGACTTATAGATGACCTGGAGCCAGTGGGTTTGGCGACGAATATATAATGAAGGCCAGCCAACGAGAGCATACAGGTCGCAGTGATGGGTAGTGTATGGGGCTTTGGTGACAAAACGGATGGCACTGTGATAGACTACATCCAATTTGCTAAGTAGAGTGTTGGAGGCTAGTTTGCAAATGACATCGCCAAAATCAAGGATCGGTAGGATAGTCAGTTTTACAAGGGCATGTTTGGCAGCATGAGTGAAGGAGGCTTTGTTGCGAAATAGGAAGCCAATTCTGGATTTAATTTTGGATTGGAGATGGTTGATGTGAGTCTGGACGTTAAGTTTACAGTCTAACCAGATGCCTAGGTATTTGTAGGTGTCCACGTATTCTAATTCGGACCCGTCGAGAGTAGTGATGATAGTCCGGTGGGCGGGTGCTGGCAGCGTTCGATAGAAAAGCATGCACTTAGTTTTACTAGCGTTTAAGAGCAGTTGGAGGCCATGGAAGGAGTGTTGTATGGCATTGAAGCTTTTTTGAAGGTTAGTAAACACAGTGTCCAAAGAGGGGCCAGATGTATACAGAATGGTGTCATCTGCGTAGAGATGGATCAGAGAGTCACCAGCAGCGAGAGCGACATCGTTGATGTATATAGAGAAAAGGGTTGGCCCAAGAATTGAACCCTGTGGCACCCCCATAGAGACTGCCAGAGGATCGGACAATAGGCCCTCCGATTTGACACACTGAACTCTGTCTGCAAAGTAGTTAGAGAACCAGGCAAGGCAGTCACTTGAGAAACCAAGGCTGTTGAGTCTGCCAATAAGAATGCGGTGATTGACAGAGTCGAAAGCCTTGGCCAGGTCGATGAAGACGGCTGCACAGTACTGTCTTTTATCGATGGCGGTTATGATATCGTTCAGTACCTTGAGCGTAGCTGAGGTGCACCCATGACCAGCTCGGAAACCAGATTGCATAGCAGAGAAGGTACGGTGGGATTCGAAGTGGCCAGTTATCTGTTTGTTAACTTGGCTTTCGAAAACTTTAGAAAGGCAGGGCAGGATGGATATTGGTCTATAACAATTTGGGTCTAGAGTGTCTCCTCCTTTGAAGAGGGGGATGACCGCGGCAGCTTTCCAATCTCTAGGGATCTCAGACGATACGAAAGAGAGGTTGAACAGGCTAGTGATAGGTGTTGCAACAATTTTGGCTGATAATTTCAGAAAGAGAGGGTCCAGATTGTCTAGCCCAGCAGATTTGTAGGGGTCCAGACTTAGCAGCTCTTTCAGAACATCAGCCGTCTGGATTTGGGTGAAGGAGAAGCGGGGGGGGGGGGGGGGGGTTGGGCAAGTAGCTGCCGGGGGTACAGAGCTGTTGGCCGGGGTAGGGGTAGCCAGGTGGAAAGCATGGCCAGCCGTAGCAAAATGCTTATTGAAATTTTCGATAATCGTGGATTTATCGGTGGTAACAGTGTTTCCGAGCCTCAATGCAGTGGGCAACTGGGAGGAGGTGCTCTTATTCTCCATGGACTTTACAGTGTCCCAGAACTTTTTGGAGTTAGTACTACAGGAAGCAAATTTCTGTTTGAAAAAGCTGGCCTTTGCTTTTCTAACTGACTGTGTGTACTTGTTCCTGACTTCCCTGAATAGCTGCATATCGCGGGGGCTATTCGATGCTAATGCAGTGCGCCACAGGATGTTTTTGTGTTGGTCTAGTACAGTCAAGTCTGGGGTGAACCAAGGGCTATATCTATTCTTAGTTCTACCTTTTTTTGAAAGGGGCATGCTTATTTAGGATGGTGAGGATCCTTCCAGGATACCTGGGCCAGATCGAATAGAAAGGCCTGCTCGCAAAAGTGTTTTAGGGAGTGTTTGACAGTGATAAGGGGTGGTCGTTTGACCGTTGAACCATTGCGAACGCAGGCGATGAGGCAGTGATCGCTGAGATCCTGGTTGAAAACAGAGGAGGTGTATTTGGAGGGCAAGTTAGTCAGGATGATATCAATGATGGTGCCCATGTTTACGGATTTTGGGTTGTACCTGGTGGGTTCCTTGATAATTTGTGTGAGATTGAGGGCATCTATCTTAGATTGAAGGACAGCCGGGGTGTTAAGCATATCCCAGTTTAAGTCACCTAACAGTACAAACTCTGAAGATAGATGGGGGGCAATCAATTCACATATGGAGTCCAGGGCACAGCTGGGGGCTGAGGGGGGTCTGTAACAGGCGGCAACAGTGAGAGACTTATTTCTGGAAAGGTGGATTTTTAAGAGTAGAAGCTCAAACTGTTTGGGCACAGACCTGGACAGTATGACAGAACTCTGCAGGTTATCTCTGCAGTAGATTGCAACTCCGCCACCTTTGGCAGTTCTATCTTGACGGGAAATGTTGTAGTTGGGGATGGAAATTTCCGAATTTTTGGTGGCCTTCCTAAGCCAGGATTCAGACACAGCTAGGACATCTGGGTTGGCGGAGTGTGCTAAAGCAGTGAATAAATCAAACTTAGGGAGGAGGCTTCTAATGTTAACATACATGAAACCAAGGCTTTTACGGTTACAGAAATCAACAAATGAGAGCGCCTGGGGAATAGGTGTAATGCTGGGAGCTACAGGACCTGGGTTTACCTCTACATCACCAGAGGAACAGAGGAGTAGTAGAATCAGTATTCGGCTAAAGGCTTTAAGAACTGGACGTCTAGTACGTTGGCTACATAGAATAAAAGGAGCAGATTTCTGGGCGTGGTGGAATAGGTTGAGGGCATAATGTATAGACAGGGGTATAGTAGGATGTGAGTTCAGTGGAGGTAAACCTAGGCGTTGGGTAATGAAGAGAGAGGTAGCATCTCTGGAGACACCAGTTAAGCCAGGTGAGGTCTCCGCATGTGTGGGGGGAGGGACAAAGGAGCTATCAGAGGCCAGTTGAGCAGGACTGGGGGCTCTACAGTGAAATAAAACAATAATAGCTAGCCTGAGCAGCAAAAGACAAGGCATATTGAAAATAAGAAATGGGCAAAAGATCAAATAAAAAATAAAAATAATAAAAAAATAAAAAAATGTTAATTAAGAGGGCTAAGACAACGACGGGTAATGGCGATGAATGGACAAAGAGAGTCAGTTAGAAAAAGTGATGTACTACACACAGGACCTGAGGCCTGGTAGTTAAACAGAAAGAAATACCATATAACCAAACAGTCCTGCAGGCATCAGCTGTGAAGCTGAGCAAGCATAGGATCCGATGAGCAGCAAAGAGGCGTTCAGAGTGTTAGCAGGCCGGGGCTAGCAGGCCGGAGCTAGCAGATGGCTCTTCGGCGATGTCGCAGAGGAGAGCCCTGTTGAGACCACGTCGGACAATTACGTCGGCAGACCAGTCACGGTGGCTCGGTGGGGCTCCGTGTCGACAGTGGAAGGTCCAGGTAGGTTGACAAGGTACTGGAGCCCGGGAGAGTAGCTAGCACACGTCGGCTGTCCGGGAGATGAGCCTAGCTTACGCTAGCATAGGTAGCATGTAAACAATGGAGGTTAGCTATAAACGACGGTCACTCGAATGCAGCTAGCTAGCTGTGATGATCCGGTGTGTTGGTCCTGTAATTTCAGTGGAAATCCGGTGAAGTGGAAGGGAACGCAGTCCGATAAGCTCTGGGTTGGTAGCGCGCTGAGCAGACTGGCCAATATTGTCCGAACTGAAAGCTGGCTGAGCAGGCAGAGCGGTGGTGAGGACTGCTAGCAGTGGTTAGCGATGGCTAGTTAGCAAGCTAGCTAGCAGGCTAACGTTTGACTGCGGTTCAGTTAAATAATGGAAAAGCACGAATATTTGATCCGATATTTGATCCGTTTCACGTTGGGTAAGGTGGCTTGCAGGAGGGGTAAATCGGGAACAAATAAAAATGTATGGAAAGACAAATTACAAACTATTACAAACTATTTACGCGGGACACGAGACGGGACGAACAAAAACACGTCTACACTGTTACGCCATCTTGGAATGACAAGATGGCCCTGCTGAATGAGAAGAAGAGGAGGGGGACAGGGACAAATTGAAATGCGTCCAGAGGGAGCTGAAGTTGCGGATTGCTGAGGGGAAGAGAGTGTATAAGGAGAAGATGGAGGACAAGCTGAGGCAGAGCCAGGTGAGAGAGGTGTGGAATGGTATGAGAAATATCACTGGCTTCAAAAAGTCAAACAGTGGGCAGACGGAGGGGACCAAGGACAGAGCCAATGAGCTGAACAAATTTTTTAACAGGTTCGATATGAGCTCTGTGTACCTGGGCTGGCTTTCACCACCAACCAGGTGAAGAGAGCGCTGGAGAGACTACATCAGTGGAAAGCGGTGGGCCCCGATGGCATCAGCCCAAGGGTGCTTAGAGTCTGCTGACCAACTGTGTGGAATACTTCAGCGCCACTTCAACCTTAGCCTGAGCCTGGAAAGGGTCCCTGTGCTGTGGAAAACATCCTGCCTGGTCCAAGAAGTCACACCCCACTGTCCTGAATGACTTCAGACCTGTAGTGCTAACATTCCACATCATGAAGACCATGGAAAGGTTAGTCCTCACTCACCTCAGACCCCTGGTGTGTATATCATTGGACCCCCTGCAGTTCGCATACCAGCGCAACATCGGGATGGATGATGCAATCATCTACCTTCTGCAGAGGGCCTACTCTCACCTGGAAAATGCAGGTTGCACGGTGAGCGTTAAGTTTTTTGATTTTGCCAGTGCCTTAAACACCATTCAGCCCCTGCTACTGGGTGAGAAGATGAGGAGGATGAAAGTGGAAGCACCCTTAGTCTCGTGGGTTACGGACTACCTGACCGGTAGGCCACAATTTGTGCGGCTACAGAGCTGTGTGTCAGAACGGGCAGTGAGCAACACAGAGGCCCCCCAGGGAACGGTCCTGTCCCGCTTTCTGTTCACCCTCTACACCTTGGACTTCAGACATAACTCTGAAACATGCCACCTGCAGAAGTTTTCGGATGACTCCGCAATTGTAGGGAGCATCAGGGGTGGGCAGAAAGGGGGAGTACAGGAGCACAAACAATGACTTTGTGGTGTGGTGTGAGTAGAACCACCTTCAGCTCAACATCAGCAAAACAAAGGAGATGGTGTTGGACTTCAGGAAAACCAAGGCCCAACCAACTGCAGTCTCTATACAGGGGATGGATGTGGAAATGGTTGGGTCTTACAAGTTCCTGGGAGTCCATATGGACAGCTGGCTGGAATGGGCTGGTAACACCGGGGCCCTGTACAAAAAGGGCTAGAGCCGACTCTACTTTCTGAGGAGGCTCAGGTCCCTCAACGTGTGCAGTAAACTACTGCATACTTTCTACCAGTCTGTGGTGGCCAGCGCCATCTTTTTTGCAGTGGTGTGCTGGGGCGCCAACATAAAGGCTGGTGATGCTTCTCGGGTAAATAAGCTGATCAGGAAGGCTAGCTCTGATCTGGGGATTAATCTTGAGACTCTAGAGGAGGTGGCGGAGAGAAGGATCCTGGCCAAACTGCTGGCCATCATGGACAACATCATCCACCCTCTACATGCTATGGTTACGATGCAGAGGAGCACCGTCAGTCACAGACTGATCCCACCACGGTGTGCCAGAGAGCACTACAGGAGGTCCTTCCTGCCGGCGGCTATTAGACTATTTAATGCCTCACCTGGGTGCCGTGCCGTCGGCAACATAGAGCTGGAACTGTTGGGGCGTTAGAAACTAGTTTAAAAATTAGGCATCCATCCATCCGTGAGTAACTTTCTGGTCTGTAATCACTCATTCACTCAGGACTCATTCATTCAGCACTCATTCATTCAGGACTGTATACAGCGGGTGAAATAAGTATTGAACACGTCACCATTTTTCTCAGTAAATATATTTCCAAAGGTGCTATTGACATGAAATGTTCACCAGATGTTGGTAACAACCCAAGTAATCCATACATACAAAGAAACCAAAACAAATAAGTTCAGAAATTAAGTTATGTGTAATAATGTGAAATTACACAGGGAAAAAGTATTGAACACATGAAGAAATGGAGGTGCAAAAAGGCATGGAAAGCCAAGACAACAGCTGAAAACTATCAGTAATTAAAAAGCAATCCAGCCCCCTGTCAGTGCAAATTAATATCAGCTGGTTCAGTCCCAACTGATGGCCTACAAAAAGGTCTCATTGCCAAGGTGTCACACAAGACACATCTCATGATGGGTAAAAGCAAAGAGCTGTCTCAAGACCTTCGTAACCTAATTGTTGCAAAACATAATGATGGCATTGGTTCTAGGCTCGTTTCTAAGCTTCTGAATGTTCCAGTGAGCATTGTTGGGGCCAAAATACGGAAGTGGAAAGACAATCATTTCACCATATATTTGCCTCGACCAGGTGCTTTATGACAGAGGAGTGAAAAGAATAATCAGAAGAGTTGTCCAAGAGCCAAGGACCACTTGTGGAGAGCTTCAAAAAGACCTGCAATTAGCAGGTACTGTTGTCTCAAAGAAAACAGTAAGTAATGCACTCCACCGTCATGGCCTGTATGCACGCTCACTACGCAAGACTCCATTGCTGAAAAAAAAGCATGTTGAAGCTCGTTTAAAGTTTGCTGCACAACATTTGGAAAAGCCAGTGAAATACTGGGAGAATATAGTGTGGTCAGATGAGAGCAAAATTGAACTGTTTGGATGTCATAATACACACCATGTTTGGAAGAGAAATGGCACTGCACATCACCCTAAAAACACCATGCCAACAGTGAAGTTTGGAGGTGGGAACATCATGGTGTGGGGCTGCTTTTCAGCAAATGGTACTGGCAAACTTCACATAATTGAAGGAAGGATGAACGGGCAAATTTACCGAGACATTCTTGACAAAAATCTGCTGCCATCTACCAGGATGATGAAGATGAAATGAGGGTGATCCCAAACACACAGCCAAGGAAACTCTCAATTGGTTTCAAAGAAAGAAAATAAAGCTGCTAGAATGGCCCAGCCAATCACCTGACTTAAATCCCATTGAAAATCTATGGAAAGAACTGAAGATCAAGATTCATAGAAGAGGCCCACGGAACCTTCAAGATTTGAAGACTGTTTGTGTGGAAGAATGGGCCAAAATCACACCAGAGCAATTTATGCGACTAGTTTCTCCATACAGGAGGCGTCTTGAAGCTGTCATTACCAACAAAGGCTTTTGTACAAAGTATTAAATAAATATCAGTAAGTGTGTTCAATAGTTTTTCCCTGTGTCATTTCACATTATTACACATAACCTAATTTCTGAACTTGTTTGTTTTGGTTTCTTTGTATGTATGGATTACTTGGGTTGTTACCAACATCTGGTGAAAATGTAATGTCAATAGCACCTTTGAAAATATATTTACTAAGAAAAATGGTGACGTGTTCAATACTTATTTCACCCGCTGTATACATATTCATATACAGTTGTTATATCATATCATATTACATGCAATATTGTAAGTCATTCTGGGACTGAACTTACGTAGTCATTCACTCGGGACTGTATATTAGTATCCTGTCAGTTTCTTTTTTCATTGCATATAGTATATCGAATGTGCAATACATGCATTTATCTGTAATTAAACCCTGTACTAAGGACTGTATTTTAAGGGAATTATTATTATTACCCTAAATTATATCATACACACATTTAGCTATTTAAGTATCTCTTACTGTCATTTACCTGTATAGTTCATTTAACCATGCAAATATTCATTTACCTGTACATTTAACCAGACTGTATATTAAGTAAACTATTATTACCCTGATTTATATCATACGCACTTTTAGCTATTTAAGTATCTTTTTCTGCCATCGACCTGTATAGTTAACCATGCAAATTTTTTTTATTTATATCAACTTGCAATCATTTTATAATTTTTTCACTTAACACTATAACAATGTATAGTGTACATATTCAGTCATCCACCCATACTATGCAATGCATTTTTATAGCTTTTTGCACTCCAGACTTCTTGTATTTTTATACTTTTTTCATACAGCCGCACTATGTATCATGTATCATGTATCTGTCTTTTGTGTATTTCGTTCTGGCAATTTGCACCTGTCCTGTGTTTTTCGTAGCTGCTTGACAAAGGAATTTCCCCTCGGGGATCAAGAAAGTACCTATCTATCTATCTTAATTTATGCATATATGCAAATACACAGTGTATTTAGGCAAATTAGGCACCTATAGTTAAAAAAAATTATAACAAACTCCATTCATTATTTGTCCATGCCAGTAAAGTGTTTTCGATGACCATTGCTACTTACATTTTTTTACCGAGGACCGAAGCGTATCAGTGAATCGTTACATCCCTAATAGGAATCATATCGGACACATACATTGGCCTAGAAGAAGCTAACAGAACATGGCATAGCCATGACTACTACATCTCCAATAAGCAAGATGCTTATAGTAGGTGTGAAGATAGTGGAGCTGTAGCACATGACATCTAACTGCTGCTCCAGAGAGTTGTTATTGTGACAAAGTGGGAGGTGACAGTGCTGATGACTGGCCACTCCCCTCATTTACTCTCCTCTCATCTCCTCTCCCTCTCTCACATACATACAGATGTGAAAAGCCTGAAACAGCGGGCCCATTCTGGTCCCCTACCACCACCACACCAGTGTGAATAATGCTATCAAAAGGAGTGATTGTGAGGATGCAGTCCCCCACTGACTGACTCATCCATTTCCAGTAATCAATTCAAAACACACACACACACACACACACACACACACACACACACACACACACACACACACACACACACACACACACAACCTTCCTGCACACTGTGGTGAATTACCACATAACTGGAACATGTGTAGTGTAATTAACTGCAGTAATAAGACACATTCAAATGTCTCCCACCGTTGCTGTAGGGTCATTCCACCTCAAAAAGCACAAGAGGGGATTTCGACAACCACCATCTCAGATTGTTCAGAAATCAGCCAATACAAAAATGTGTTTGTTTGAACTCCAGGAAGTAAAGGGGAATGGAATACACTGTCATTCCATGTCATTTCTGCAAGCCATGACACCCACCATCTCAGATTGTTCTGAAATTGTTTCTGTAGTTAGAAACAAATACGATTAGCATTCCTGCAACATTATTTTGCTTAAATATAATTTTATCCATAATTTGATCCATGTCTTAATTATTGTTAGAGTTTTTGGGGTCCAAATCAGATGTTACAGTGGGGAGAACAAGTATTTGATACACTGCCGATTTTGCAGGTTTTCCCACTTACAAAGCATGTAGAAGTCTGTAATTTTTATCATAGGTACTCTTCAACTGTGAGAGACGGAATCTAAAACAAAAATCCAGAAAATAACATTGTATGATTTTTAAATAAGCCATTTGCATTTTATTGCATGACATAAGTATTTGATCACCTACCAACCAGTAAGAATTCCGGCTCTCACAGACCTGTTAGTTTTTCTTTAAGAAGCCCTCCTGTTCTCCACTCATTACCTGTATTAACTGCACCTGTTTGAACTCGTTACCTGTATAAAAGACGACTGTCCCACACACTCAATCAAACAGACTCCAACCTCTCCACAATGGCCAAGACCAGAGAGATGTGTAAGGACATCAGGGATAAAATTGTAGACCTGCACAAGGCTGGGATGGGCTACAGGACAATAGGCAAGCAGCTTGGTGAGAAGGCAACAAATGTTGGCGCAATTATTAGAAAATGGAAGAAGTTCAAGATGACGGTCAATCTCCCTCGGTCTGGGGCACCATGCAAGATCTCACCTCGTGGGGCATCAATGATCATGAGGAAGGTGAGGGATCAGCCCAGAACTACACGGCAGGACCTGGTCAATGAGCTGAAGAGAGCCGGGACCACAGTCTCAAAGAAAACCATTAGTAACACACTACGCCGTCATGGATTAAAATCCTGCAGCGCACGCAAGGTCCCCCTGCTCAAGCCAGCGCATGTCCAGGCCTGTCTGAAATTTGCCAATGACCATCTGGATGATCCAGAGGAGGAATTGGAGAAGGTCATGTGGTCTGATGAGACAAAAATATAGCTTTTTGGTCTAAACTCCACTCGCCGTGTTTGGAGGAAGAAGAAGGATGAGTACAACCCCAAGAACACCATCTCAACCGTGAACCATGGAGGTGGAAACATCATTCTTTGGGGATGCTTTTCTGCAAAGGGGACAGGATGACTGCACCGTATTGAGGGGAGGATGGATGGGGCCATGTATCGCGAGATCTTGGCCAACAACCTCCTTCCCTCAGTAAGAGCATTGAAGATGGGTCGTGGCTGGGTCTTCCAGCATGACAACGACCCGAAACACACAGCCAGGGCAACTAAGGAGTGGCTCCGTAAGAAGCATCTCAAGGTCCTGGAGTGGCCTAGCCAGTCTCCAGACCTGAACCCAATAGAAAATCTTTGGAGGGAGCTGAAAGTCCGTATTGCCCAGCGACAGCCCCGAAACCTGAAGGATCTGGATGGAGGAGTGGGCCAAAATCCCTGCTGCAGTGTGTGCAAACCTGGTCAAGAACTACAGGAAACGTATGATCTCTGTAATTGCAAACAAAGGTTTCTGTACCAAATATTAAGTTCTGCTTTTCTGATGTATCAAATACTTATGTCATGCAATAAAATGCAAATTAATTACTTAAAAATCATACAATGTGATTTTCTGGATTTTTGTTTTAGATTTCGTCACTCACAGTTGAAGAGTACCTATGATAAAAATTACAGACTTCTACATGCTTTGTAAGTGGGAAAACCTGCAAAATCGGCAGTGTATCAAATTCTTGTTCTCCCCACTGTATGTACTATGTTTACTGAATATTATATGAATCCTTTTTAAAATGGCCAATTTTGGTGCAATCAATTAGCTTAACAAAAGAATGTTGCAGGAATGCTAATCGTATCTGTTTCTAACTACAGAAACAATTTCAGAACAATCTGAGATGGTAGGTGTCATGGCTTGCTGAAATGACATGGAATGACAGTGTATTCCATTCCCCTTTACTTCCTGGAGTTCAAACAAACACCCTTTTTTATTGGCTGAAGATCAGCCAATAGGTGTGCCCACCAGAATGAGAAGACGTTATCAGTCTCTAGGCAGATATTGAGGATACTTTTTTTGTCAAAAAAAAAGAGAGAGAGAGAGAGCGATCATAATATTTGATAAGCGGCAAAGCCTCCCTTTCCTTTACTGTAGGCACCAGGCAGCGGATTATAAATGTATCTATCTGATGAGAACGGATGGAAACAGTAGCCATCCGTCCCCAGGCCCAGCGCAGCACAACACAGTGTGAAAGATCAGTTTAAGATAAAGCCGCTTCTCAATCACTGGGAAAGACTCCATGCATCTAGGGCTATCTATTAGGACGGGTGCTGTGTGTGTGTATGTCTCTGTGCGTGCACGTGTGTATGTCTGTGTGTGTGTCTGTGTGTGTGTGGTATGTGCTGTGTATGTGTGTGTGTGTGTATGTCTGTGTGAGGGATGGAGGTAGCCATGCCACCTAACCTTAAACACTCTCTAAGGGCCAGCGTTGCCGCATGTCATGACTGGAAACTTCACACAACCGTTGGCATGGGTTCCTCCATCCATCCCAATATTGTCTGGGATCCTTCCCGCAGGAGAGAGAGAACGAGTATAGAGAGAGAGAGAGAAACAGAGAGAAGAGGGGTGTAGTGGCCAGCAGGCTTGGGAGATGTGTGGTGCATGCTGCTGTGTGAGTGAGATATGATGAGCATATTTTCCCTGAATCTTATGTTAACATTCTCCTCTCTCCTCTCTCTCTCTCCTCTCTCTCTCTCTCCTCTCTCTCTCTCTCTCTCTCTCTCTCTCTCTCTCTCTCTCTCTCTCTCTCTCTCTCTCTCTCTCTCTCTCCTCTCTCCTCTCTCTCCTCTCTCTCTCTCTCCTCTCTCCTCCTCTCTCTCTCCTCTCCCTCTCTCTCTCTCTCCTCTCTCTCTCTCTCTCTCTCTCTCTCTCTCTCTCTCTCTCTCTCTCTCTCTCTCTCTCTCTCTCTCTCTCTCTCTCTCTCTCTAAACTGCCTTTATCCAAATATCCTGTCCTGTCCTCCTACCATTGTACACTTTTCACGCCCCAGCATAAAACAACTGGCTTGTCAATCACCTGTCCAAAAAGTGCCAAGTGCAACAGCAACACCAGAGATAACAGAAAGCATCGGGAGCACGCACGCAAACACTGCTGAATCAAAGCAGCAGAGACATTACTAAAACAAAGAAAGAGGAAATATAAGAAAACAATGTCTCTGGATGCTGAACCATGTCATCAAACAAGGTGGAGATCAATGTGCTGGCTAAATGATAGCTGTGTATTCTCCCTCCTCTCCTCCGTGGCCAGGCTGATCGAGCTCCACAGCATTCCGCGTTTCTGAGAGATGAGAAGAGAAGAGAGAAACCTGCCTGACTGAAGCTGGATTTGAGGGTCATTTCAAGAACACTACCAGCCAGAGCAGCAGCAGAGACCGGCTCCATTTTCAGATCATCCTGGATACAGGTATGTATGTATGTATGTATGTATGTATGTATGTATGTATGTATGTATGTATGTATGTATGTATGTTGTATGTCTGTCTGTCTGTCTGTCTGTCTGTCTGTCTGTCTGTCTGTCTCTCTCACACACACACACACACAACAGAGATGCCAAATCAATAGAAATGACAACACCAGGTGGAAGGTAATTCGTAAACAGTGGTGGAATGCTCGCTCCAAAACGTACATACGTACACAGCTACAAACCTCTCTCCTCCTATATATCAGAACGCAAAATGGAACAGGATTGAAAATACTAAACGCTTCGTTCTCTCCCTCCACACACACAGACACACACACAGACACACACACACACACACACACACACACACACACACACACACACACACACACACACACACACACACACACACACACCTAACGATGTGAGACAGCATGGCCAGGTTCCTTTTCATAACACAACATAACACACCACCACAACAGCAGCTATTACTCAGACTAGGGCAAAAGCCAGTAGACACACAGAGGAGCACAGCAGTAGTAGCAGTAAAAAGCATTAAAACACCCAGACAGAGAAGCCCTGTTTACTTACAGCATACTCAATGGTTCCTTTGGGTCTCTGGAATGACATGCGTCTGCTGCCATCCTTCTTCTCTTGAGTCTTCTTCTGGCCGGTATCTGAAAGCAAGCGAGGCAAGGTACGCATTATGTTCATGTTCCTCTCTCTCCCCAGCTTGCCTTGTCACAAGCCGCCGTTTCCCAGCCACACGGGTAGACAGCTCATTCGTCAACAGTGAGCGTGTGAGCCAGTCAGCCTGCGATGTGAACGGAGTGGAGCCTCTTTCTCTCTCCCTCTCCTCGCAAGCTCTCGCTGCTCTAGCTCTCTCTCCTCCTCTCTCGCTCTCCTCCTCTCTCTCGCTCTCTCTCTCTCTCTCCCCTCCTCTCTCTCTCGCTCCCTCTCTCTCTCCGTAGCCCTCCACCACGCAGCACAATGACATGCGTTGATTCCAGTTCACCTTGCCTTCCCCCTGCTGCTGCCTCTCCTCTCACAGCAGACACACAGCACCTTGGCCTCAATGAGGAACTGAGGAGAGGAGGAGGGGATGGATCTGCGAGGACTGTGAGGGAGATGGGAGAGAGAGGGGGCTGAAGGCTGGAGACAGGAGGCAGGATCTGAGAACGTGGACTAGGGATGAAGCTGGGGCAGACAGGAGAAGGCTGTGACTCGGGTATTCTACGGGGTATAGGGCTGGATCTGAGATCACAGGGATGGGTCTGGAAGAGAGCAGGGGCCGAGGGCTGGGGGTGGAAGGCTTACGGTACAGTACAGTGCACATCCTCTCTCTCAGTCGGCTAGGTTCACCCCATTATGCACAGTATGTAGGCTATGTGCAGCAGATCAGATCAGAAGCCTAACAAGTCCTTTACTTCTTCTGTCTTTGTCACTGAGCAGCTCGGCTGAAAACATGAGTCATTCCCCATACAGCCATTCTATTTCTGGGGCTCAGGACTCAATGCACTGAAGAGGGAGAGAAGAAGAGCTGCTTCAGGTGGAGCTGTAGCCATGACTCCACTCTGTATTCACAATGGTAGGCAATGTAGTAGGTTTAATGTTTGCTTAAATGCATCATAATGCCTGGGATATCATTGGTGATCAAACAATGAACATTGACGCATATATACAGTATGGTGTCCCTGCGGTCTCTTTTGATTTATTTGACACCCCACTAGTACAGTTGTATGACAGCAGTGTATCTGACATGAAGCTCTGTTACATATTGTTTCAGGTCATAGACATAACACTAATGTGATACCGAAACACTGACATGATGGTATGAGGGTTAAGCCAAGACCAAGAATAAATATCACCTGACTCTAAAACCAATATGAGAAAGAGAGAGAGCAGAGAGCGAGAGAGAGAGAAAGCAGAAAGAAAGAGATACATTACAGAGAGACCAGCAAGAGAGAGACCAGAGAGAGGTAGGGAGAGAGACTCGGAGAGAGAGAGAGAGAGAGAGACCAGAGAGAGAGGTAGGGAGAGAGATTTAGAGAGAGTGAGAGACCAGAGAGAGAGGTAGGGAGAGAGACAGAGAGAGAGATAGGGAGAGAGATTTAGAGAGAGAGAGAGACCAGAGAGAGGGGTAGGGAGAGAGACTTAGAGAGAGCGAGAGAGACCAGAGAGAGAGGTAGGGAGAGAGACAGAGAGAGAGACCAGAGAGAGAGGTAGGGAGAGAGACAGAGAGAGAGAGACCAGAGAGAGAGGTAGGGAGAGAGACTCAGAGCTACATTCCCAGCTGCAGGGTGTTGCATAGCGAGAATGGTCTAAATTTGAACCTCAATATGGAGTGTGACGATGTGCAACCAGAAACACAGTAATTTCACACTGTGAGCAGAGCAGAACCACAACGTTAAACAACAAAGGATAATCTGATCTCAGTGGGTCTACACCACAGTAACACATGATAACCCCTCTTACCCCTATACAGAGAACTTGTTCACTAATAAACAGCCAGATAAACTCTGCTCTTTCTTCTAGGGCAAGAAGAACATCCTGTACACAACATGTTATCCAAATGTTATCAAGTAACAAAAACTGACATTTACAATGAATTTACCAAAATTAGATCTATAGGAGACAATTGATTAAACACTGTCATCACAAATTAAGTTATTCAGTTAATCAAAATGTTCTGTTTGTGTGACACATTGTTGCTCACTAAACAACAGCATTGAATATTATTTAAAACAATTGTTCAGTGCATACTGCGAATACAAGCGTTGTGTTTTAGAGCATGGTGCGAGATAAAAGTCATAACGGGAGCAACTGTGCCTGGGGCCACAGCCAGTCTTATTAAACTATTATCTCAGCAAAAACAGTGGGTTGTGTAACACCAGATTACACAGATGTGCGCCAAGGTCATGTTATCTCATTTAATTTGCATCTTTCTCTCTCCAAAAGAAACAGAACTACAGCAACAGTTATACCACCACAGCTGATATACTGTTGCTCTTCATTTAATTAGTGAGACTTGCGACAGCAAACATCCCACTTTAAATCTTAGTCATACTTCTGCCGTATTATTATTATTATTATTATTATCATTTAGCACACTACTCCTCTTATACCGTTTAAGCTAGAATCGCTGTTCAAACTTTAAAACGTACAGACCGGTCTGGAGTTTTTCATGTATTTAAAACTTCCACAATGCCTCATTGACTTCTGTGCTCTATTATTACAGTTGTTATATACTGTGGTATTCTAGTAGGAGAGTGTATAACAGTGTGTCAGGATTAGTGTTCAGAGAGGTCTCTGGAGAACTTTATGTTGGTTGTGTTGTGTGGTCCCCAATTAGAGGCAACGCAGCGCAGCTGCCTCCAATTGGGGACCACACAACACAACCAACATAAAGTTCTCCATTTAAGTTTGCTGCCTGCCCACGTGTGTCAGGATGTTTGATTGGGTTCAAGTCTGGGCTTTGGCTGGGCCACTCATTCAGAGACTTGTCCCGAAGCCACTCCTGTGTTGTCTTGGCTGTGTGCTTAGGGTCGTGTCCTGTTGGAAAGTGAACCTTCGCCCCAGTCTGAGGTCCTGAGCACTCTCTCTGTACTTTGCTTCGTTCATCTTTCCCTCGATCCTGACTAGTCTCCCAGTCCCTGCCGCTGAAAAACATCCCCACGGCATGATACTGCCACCACCATGCTTCATCGTAGGGATGACAGGTTTCCTCCAGAAGTGTGGCCACAAGCTAAAGAGTTCAGGCTAAAGAGTTGAATCTTGTTTATCATGGTCTGAGAGTCTTTAGGTGCCTTTTAGCAAACTCCAAGCGGGCTGTCATGTGCCTTTACTGAGGAGTGGCTTCCATCTGGCCACTCTACCATAAAGGCCTGACTGGTGGAATGCTGCAGAGATGGCTGTCCTTCTGGAAGGTTCTCACATCTCCACAGAGGAACTCTGGGGCTCTATCAGAGGGACCATCAGGTTCTTGGTCACCTCCCTGACCAAGGCCCTTCTCCCCCGATTGCTCAGTTTGGCCGAGCGGCCTGCTCTAAGTAGAGTCTTGGTGGTTCATAACTTCTTCCATTTAAGAATGATGAAGGCCACTGTGTTCTGCAGAAATTTGTTGGTACCCTTCCCCAGATCTGTGCCTCGACACAATCCGGTCTCAACAATTCCTTCGACCTCATGGCTTGGTTTTTGCTCTGACATGCACTGTCAACTGTGGGACCTTATATTGACAGGTGTGTGCCTTTCCAAATATTGTCCAATCAATTGAATTTACCACAGGTGGACTCCAATCAAGTTGTAGAAACATCTCAAGGACGATCAATGGAAACAGGATGCACCTGAGCTCAATTTCTGAATACTTATGTAAATAAAGTATTTATGTTTTTTTTAAAACCTGTTTTCGCTTTGTCATTATGGGGTATTGTGTATAGATTGATGAGAAATAAATTGCATTCAATCAATTTTAGAACAAGGCTGTATTGTAACAAGTGTGGAAAAAGGGATGGGGTCTGAATACCTTCCTTTAAGGTGCAGGGTTGAATAACCGGGTGGTAGCCGGCTAGTGATGGCTATTAAACAGTCTGATGGCCTTGAGATAGGAGCTGTTTTTCAGTCTCTTGGTCCCAGCTTTGATGCACTTGTACTGACCTTGCCTTCTGGATGATAGTGGGGTGAACAGGCTGTGGCTCGGGTGGTTGATGTCCTTGATGATCTTTTTGGCCTTCCTGTGACATCGGGTGCTGTAGGTGTCCTGGAAGGCAGGCAGTGTACCCCCGGTAATACGTTGGGCAGACCGAACTACCCTCTGGAGAGCTCTGCAGTTGCCTACCAGGCGGTGATACAGCCCAACAGGACGCTCTCAATGGTGCATCTGTAAAAGTGTGAGGGTCTTAGGGGCCAAGCCACCTGAGGTTGAAGCGGCGCTGTTGAGCCTTCTTCACTACACTGTCTCTGTCGGTGGACCATTTCAGATCGTCAGTGATGTGGATGCCGAGAAACTTGAAGCTTTTCACCTTCTCAACTGCGGCCTGTCGATGTGGATGGGGGCGTGCTCCCTCTGCTGTCTCCTGAAGTCCACGATCAGTTATTTCGTTTTGTTGACGTTGAGGAAGAGGTCCCTCACCTCCTCCCTGTAGGCTGTCTCGTCATTTTTGGTAATCAGGCCTACTACTGTTGTATCCAAAGTAATAAGGTTGATATTGTCGTCTATCAAAGTAATCAGACCAATTATTTTACAAAACGTTACTTTGACTAATTATTTTATTTAACCTTTATTTAACTAGGCAAGTCAGTTAAGAACAAATTCTTATTTACAATGACGGCCTACACCGGCGATGCTGGGCCAATTGTGCACCGCCCTATGGGACTCCCAACCAGGGCTGGTTGTGATACAGTCTGGATTCGAACCAGGTTTTATTTAGTGACGCCTCTAGCACTGAGATGCAGTGTCTTAGACCGCTGCGCCACTTGGGAACCCATAGGGCGGCGCACTATATTTAACTGCTTCGCTTAAGTAAAAAAAAAAGTAAACTTTAAGAGTTAAAGCAAGTCCCACAATTTTTCTTCATGTAAAATTACCATCTAGTTCAACATTATCTTCGGCATTTGAATTAAAAACACAACACTGGTGCTGCACCGTGTGAGTCCGGTCTTGTGACTTACTGAAAGGAAGGCTGTATATTTAGAAAACAAAGATGTAACTCACGCCAAGATGTAGTCTAATAGTCACAAGGAGGACCGTAGCAGCCGAGAAAGCCTACATGAAGGATACATATGGGGAGTTCCTTCCCTGTGAGATAGCCAGGCAGGCATGCATGGGGCCACATGAGTTCAAGTCAGTGAGAA
This sequence comes from Thymallus thymallus, assembly GCA_023634145.1. Classification (NCBI taxonomy): domain Eukaryota; kingdom Metazoa; phylum Chordata; class Actinopteri; order Salmoniformes; family Salmonidae; genus Thymallus; species Thymallus thymallus. Next base: position 18,787,609 of record CM042415.1, on the reverse strand, counting down.
TGCTTTACAGTCAAGCTGACCTTAGCTAGTTCTAGAATGTGTTTGTTGACAGGGGTGTGTGGGGCAGAGAGGGTAGGCAGGGTTGGCAGTAGTTCGGGAGATGTGTACAGCTCTTCTCTCTGACTCTGTGATTAGTGTTGTACAGCCCTGCAGGCTCATACCACACACACATTCTACCACACTCTACCACACACACAGAGGAATAGTATTGAACAACAACTGGTGACCAACGTCCCTGTTCCTTAAGAATGTTGCAGGCCATTGGAATTGAGACAGTGTTGCAGCGCAAATGGCTGTATCTGGACTCCAAAGTAAAGTCCAAACAAAGAGGTGAACAGTGCAGGGGGAGATTGTTTTTGTAATGTCTCGTTCATTTCCCCAGCTAGCCTACACTAATGCACAGCCAGGTAATTTCCTCTCAGCACCCTGGTTTAGTGGCGGATTACAAATTCGTTATAACAGCCTCTCACTCACTTGTTAACAGCAGAGGAGGCAAGAGCTCTGTCTGTGGTAATGAAAAGGTGCTCTACTCTACAGTACTTTGTAATATACAGTGGGGAGAACAAGTATTTGATACACTGCCGATTTTGCAGGTTTTCCTACTTACAGAGCATGTAGAGGTCTGTAATTTTTATCATAGGTACACTTCAACTGTGAGAGACGGAATCTAAAACAAAAATCCAGAAAATCACATTGTATGATTTTTTTATAATTAATTTGCATTTTATTGCATGACGTAAGTATTTGATCACCTACCAACCAGTAAGAATTCCGGCTCTCACAGACCTGTTAGTTTTTCTTTAAGAAGCCCTCCTGTTCTCCACTCATTACCTGTATTAACTGCACCTGTTTGAACTCGTTACCTGTATAAAAGACACCTGTCCACACACTCAATCAAACAGACTCCAACCTCTCCACAATGGCCAAGGCCAGAGAGCTGTGTAAGGACATCAGGGATAGAATTGTAGAGCTGCACAAGGCTGGGATGGGCTACAGGACAATAGGCAAGCAGCTTGGTGAGAAGGCAACAACTGTTGGCGCAATTATTAGAAAATGGAAGAAGTTCAAGATGACGGTCAATCTCCCTCGGTCTGGGGCACCATGCAAGATCTCACCTCGTGGGGCATCAATGATCATGAGGAAGCTGAGGGATCAGCCCAGAACTACACGGCAGGACCTGGTCAATGACCTGAAGAGAGCTGGGACCACAGTCTCAAAGAAAACCATTAGTAACACACTACGCCGTCATGGATTAAAATCCTGCAGCGCACGCAAGGTCCCCCTGCTCAAGCCAGCGCATGTCCAGGCCCGTCTGAAGTTTGCCAATGACCATCTGGATGATCCAGAGGAGGAATGGGAGAAGGTCATGTGGTCTGATGAGACAAAAATATAGCTTTTTGGTCTAAACTCCACTCGCCGTGTTTGGAGGAAGAAGAAGGATGAGTACAACCCCAAGAACACCATCCCAACCGTGAAGCATGGAGGTGGAAACATCATTCTTTGGGGATGCTTTTCTGCAAAGGGGACAGGACGACTGCACCGTATTGAGGGGAGGATGGATGGGGCCATGTATCGCGAGATCTTGGCCAACAACCTCCTTCCCTCAGTAAGAGCATTGAAGATGGGTCGTGGCTGGGTCTTCCAGCATGACAATGACCCGAAACACACAGCCAGGGCAACTAAGGAGTGGCTCCGTAAGAAGCATCTCAAGGTCCTGGAGTGGCCTAGCCAGTCTCCAGACCTGAACCCAATAGAAAAACTTTGGAGGGAGCTGAAAGTCCGTATTGCCCAGCGACAGCCCCGAAACCTGAAGGATCTGTATGGAGGAGTGGGCCAAAATCCCTGCTGCAGTGTGTGCAAACCTGGTCAAGAACTACAGGAAACGTATGATCTCTGTAATTGCAAACAAAGGTTTCTGTACCAAATATTAAGTTCTGCTTTTCTGATGTATCAAATACTTATGTCATGCAATAAAATGCAAATTAATTACTTAAAAATCATACAATGTGATTTTCTGGATTTTTGTTTTAGATTCCGTCACTCACAGTTGAAGAGTACCTATGATAAAAATTACAGACTTCTACATGCTTTGTAAGTGGGAAAACCTGCAAAATCTGCAGTGTATCAAATACTTGTTCTCCCCACTGTAGCTGGTCTGTCTGGCCAGGGGGTTGTGAAGGTTGAGGGAGGGGGTGGAGAGGTGAGGTGAGGTGAGGGGATGGAGAGGAGAGGTGATGGAGAGGTGAGGTGAGGGGATGGAGAGGAGAGGTGAGGGGATGGAGAGGAGATGTGAGGGGATGGAGAGGTGAGGGGATGGAGAGGAGAGGTGAGGGGATGGAGAGGAGAGGTGAGGGGATGGAGAGGAGAGGTGATGGAGAGGAGAGGTGATGGAGAGGAGAGGTGAGGGGATGGAGAGGAGAGGTGATGGAGAGGGGAGGTGAGGGGATGGAGAGGAGAGGTGATGGAGAGGGGAGGGAGGGGTCCTACTTACAGTATACTGCCATTCATTTTATTTAGCTAGGTAAGTCGTGTAGCTGCTCAGGACAGGGTGTTGAGGGGGTGGAGGGCACCTTTACAGTAAGTTCTCTTCATCTCTCATACCTGTGTAGTAACACTGTAATTATTCCAGTCGCAACATGTTGATACATAGTACTTTACAATAACAACCTCATACTCAGACAGGTTCTGTATGACAGGCCCATGAAGTTCAGAAAACCCACAAGGAGGCAAAAGTATAACTTCTTCCATATAGTATATGTATAGGGTGAGACAGGGCCTTGACCTCCCTGACTCTAATGGGGTGATAACAGCATGGCAGCTATTGTAATGAATATGCATTGGCTTAGTGAGCTGTCAAACTACAACTCTCTCTCTCTCTCTCTCTCTCTCTCACCACCCAGTACGACCAAACTTTGCTGGAGCAGCACTTTGTGTTGTGTCTGCTGTATCAGGATAGGGAGGAGAGGAGAGGGGGAGCAGACCAGTCAATGTGTTTAAAGCAGAACCCTCTCCTCTCCTTCCCCCCTCTCTTCCTCTCCCTCCCTTTGTCCTGCCTCTGCCCCCTCACTAACACTGGCTCCAGGTCAATTAATCAAATGCTGATGCTGTCACAGGCTCAGTAAGTGTCACCCCATCCAGACTGCCTCATTAGCACGCACTCCAGGGCGACTAATCGCACCATGATCCCTCCATCGGCTCCTGGGTTAATGCCTTGTGTGCAATGTTCAGTTGGTAAATCATGCTGTAACTGTATATAGTTACACGTTATTTATTGGTTTAACATAAAATGCATGTTTTTCTGGTCTCCTGAATACAGTAGATAGATATTTGTTGGTGTTTTTTTAAAGGAAATAATGAAAAATATATGTTTAACATTTTAACATACATTTAGCTACATACAGCATTTGATTAACTCTTTCAAAAAATAGAAATGTGATGAATAAAAAAACATTAATAACTATGTAATAACAATGTTATTTTTACCTGAGTGCATATGAACATCCCACAGTAATACTGTATGTATAGTCACTGAAAAGGCCACTCAGAAGGTCTGTTGGTTGGACCAAAGGACCCCAGTATCTTACTCTAGACCAGCTCCACAGAACAAAACTCTATTCCCACCAATAACCATCCTAGCATACTGCTCAGAATGAAGCAATGTATTTGACATGCTTTCTACGCAAGTAGGCTACTGTAGAATGCATGTGGACACCGGAACGTAACCCTCTCTTCTTGTGGATCAATGCTGTAGGAGGAGGAGCTCACCTGTTGATCCTCTGGCTCTCTGCAACACCAACAACAACCAACCTCTCAGGTTACAGTCTGAATCAATAACCCTGAGGTGAGGAGAAGTGATGAGCTCAGCTAAAAGGAGAACCACAAACTCTGCAGTCTCCCTCTCTACTGATCCTCAGTGTCACTCACCAGCCAGCCAGGCTGGTCAGAAGAAAGTAAGTATCACAAATCTACCACCCCTCTCTAGTCTGCCATCTCCACTGGATTCACCACCATCTTAGCTGAAATCTACCAACGGTATGACATCATTTATCCTCCAACCACAGTCAGCTAAGCTCCCTCTCCAACCACAGTGGCCCACAGAGATCACAGGGGGGAAATGAGCCAGTTTTAAATGTATCTGTGTGACTAACTATCACACCGGAATGAGAGTTGACAACTTGATGAACATTTCCCGGGAAGCAAACACCACCCTGCATATTCCATCTCAGATTTCTGACGGCTTTAATGCTTCATTTTTATCCTATCCTCTCACCTCACTAAAGCACGCTTTGGCAGAAAAGCGTTGCTCGTTGGGGCCGTTGCTCAGGCTCATGGGTAGTCTGGGTAAACAGTAAACACGTCTCTCAATTATGGTTGAGAAGACATTGAGAAGATGTTTGATGAGAGTGTTAGTTGGTCAAAGAGTCACAGCACATATTGAGAGGAGGGTTGGTCAGACATTGACCTCCTAATCAGGCTGTGGTTGCTGGCCTGTCAGTTTAGCATTAACTCTAAAAAAAGACTGAAAACAAATAACGCAACCTCTGCAGAAATCAGAGGGATCATCCTTTAACATGATAGATAGATAGATAGATAGATAGATAGATAGATAGATAGATAGATAGATAGATAGATATCAATTCAACTAAACATGTTGAATTGAAGCCAGTCGATATCATTAAGTAGCCAATATAAACACTGTGCTGTAGCCTAAAGCACTGCTGCACATGATGACAGTATGACACTGTTGTTGTTGTTTACAATGAAAGGTCAAAAGGTCGTTACGTCTGTTTACCTCTAAGCATCAACATTCAATCACCCTTATAAAGCATCTGTAACACCTTCATAAATTTTTCTTTTGTTTATTTAATTAAGGATTATTGAATTAATCACTGCTTGTAGGGTTATTGGGAGGACACAATGGGGCTAAACCAGTAAACACTACAAATCTTCAGTCGGATTTGCTATTTGCACATGCCTAACCAGCGAGGCTCAATATAAATATAAATATGGAAAATTAATATGGAAATTCATTTTGCCCTCAATGCGTTTCACATTTGGGAGTTGCTATTGTTAATGATGATTACATTTTCATGAAGTTATTTTTCTCCATCCCAATAAATCCATAATGAGGCCTAAACTCCTAGAAAGATTAAATCAAAAACCAATATGATATAGGCTTAACAACTCTTCTCCACAAAGGCAGGACACCATCCATAACCATCATAGCCTATTCCAGACCTGGGTTCAAATACTATTTTAAATCATGCCCAATACTTTAGCTGTGCTTGACTGAGCTTGCCTGTTGCAATAGAACCAATAGAAAACTCCCAAAAGTGCAATCTCTATGTTTGAGTTTTGTTGGTCCCCAATTAGCGGCAGCTGCCATACGTTGTCTTTAATTGGGGATCCTATTTAGTTGATTATTGTGCCCACCTGTGTGTGGTTCTTTGTTTGTGCATGTCGCACATCGGTTCCTGGTTTCCTTCTCTCCTTTGTTTTGTTATTCTGATTACAAATAAAAGGAATGTCTTCATTCTATGGCTCAGCGCCTCAGGTCCAATCTACTAACCATGGCAATCTCCATTCCTCTATAAAATAAATACTCAAAAGTATTTGAAAGATTTCAAATAGTATTATAGACACTGGTGTATTACAGCGGAGAAGAAATCAGGTCTGTAGCAGCCAGAAGGTTGTGTGTGTGTGTGTGTGTGTGTGTGTGTGTGTGTGTGTGTGTGTGTGTGTGTGTGTGTCTGTGTGTATTGTAGTTGAGAAAAAGTGGGCTCTGTAGCAGTCAGCAGGATAATAGTTTGGTCTAATTAGGACAGAGATTAATAAGATGCATGCTCTGCTGCCCACTGTGCCTTCCTGGGAAACCAAACGCCACCGAGTCCAGTTCATTAACAGTCCCTCTAGTTCTTCCTAGTGCAGACAGTGTGTGTGTGTCTGTATGTGTGTGTGTGTGTGTGTGTGTGTGTGTGTGTGTGTGTGTGTGTGTGTGTGTGTGTGTGGCTGCAGGGCATGGTCCTACTGAGAGGAGAGAGGTAGGTAGACAGGCCTGAGAAAAGCCCCTCAGTAGCGTTCTGTCTCATCTGTGATGAATGAGCAGGCTAGGACCCTTACATGAACCTGTATGTAAGGTAAAGAAAGTGTTGGCCAACTGACGAGGGAACTGCTCAGAGCTGTGTGTCCGTGTTAAACTGGCCAATTCCTGTAGTAGTATGCTTTACCATAGGCTTGAGGGTTGAGTTACACCAGTTCTGTTGTGAACAATGACAGTGTAGAATAGTGTCCACTGTAAAATTGGTAATGAATCCTTAGTTTTTAAGGTAATGCTGATTTGTATTTAGGTATGTGTAAGCCATAGCATTTTAAATAATGCATTTGGGTATGTTGAATTGGTTGAAATTACAGATTGTGCCATTAGTAAGCCTGTGAAGATAAATGTGTAAACTCCACCGTTCAACTCGTGACGGTGTTGCAACTTCTAAATCTCGTGCCAACGCTATTGAAAATGTACTGTAGGTTGTTCTAAAAAAAACTGATTTAATCTACGGTAGTCTAAACCCGGAAATATTACACATTATACATTGCACAAGTTCGGTTCCAAGTCTATACTCACACCTGTGTTTATGTTGGTAATGTTGTCGTGCACAGACCCAGAGTGTTCCGGAGAAGAGCCATCGGAATTTCCCCGAGTCGAGGTCGAGGCAGGCCAGATTCTATTCGACATCGCGTCCCTGACAGCTCGCGCACTACTCCCGGTGACAGACAAAATGTAGTTCATACTGTATACGACTATCACAACATGGATGCACCTTAGTTATCACTAACAACAAGATCTAGATACAACTATTTTTAAAAAGTGTAATGCCGTGAAACCAGTACACTTCAGAAGACGCAGAAATAGGAACTGAAACAACTGCACAACTTTTTCTTCCCTGATGACGTGACTGTCTGGCGTCAAGCAGAGCCCTGCACACAAACAAAACGATGGAAGTTGTGAAAAACACAAGATCAGAAAGTGCATTATGTAGCTACAATATCAGACCTACATAAAGAAGACATTTTTATTGTTTATTGTTATACATTGTTATAGGGCATTGTTATATTGTTTATATTCTAATATTTAGACTTGGCATAGAGGTGCTAGGTGGTTATTTAGGTCTTTTAAATTAGATGTAAGAGTCCAACAGCGAAGAGGTCTGAACCTTTATGTCATGGTGTGTACTCGCCTCTGTTTTACCCATATATGTCTGTTTCCCCTCAATTGCTGCAACTTACACGTCTTTACTTAAAGATGACATGCATGACACTCATGGGAACTGAACAAATCTCACTCTCATCGTAATAACGTTGTAATAAATTGAGGAAAGCACATAGCCAGGCAGCCACTCCACTTACTATAAGTGTCCCACCATTCAGCATAAGGCCAGGGACTCATAGTACTACTGAGGCATATAAGTGTTTCTTCAGACACCAAGGGAAGAAGAGATGTCATTTGAAATGGGTAAATTTGTGTGGAACAGTGAAGAACCCAACAGACCAGGACAGGGTGTAATAATTGGGGAGCAGAATTAGGTAGTGAACTGGAAACAGTCCAATGCATTATTCATCAGCAGAGATATGGTAAGAAATGAACGAGAGAAAGACAAATTAGTTTTAAAACCCTGAACTGGAAATAAAAAGTGATCTAAATTAATTAATAGATACAATAACTGTGTTCACCAAGGTAAGACATATGTTGTGCTCCATCTGCTGGTTACAATGAAAAGTGCAGCCTGGTTTATAAATCACCTATTATTTTTAGGGGCTCATGGATGGCTGACAGATTTACTCTAAATTGTGACAAAGCAATAGGTCAACATGGGTACATCCAGAGCCATACAAACAGAGTCAGGAAGAGTCTGGCACCTCTCAAGGTTTCCTCCTATTACTAAGGCAGTGTTTGAGTACTTTACAATACAACAAGTTATAAAGCATTGTAAATGCAGGGTTTTAGTAAAGTGTAGTCTGTTGCGAAAGACTAAAACAAAAGGCCAGTGTTCATAAGAGATTTTTTCAGGGTTGCCGAGATTAAGTAAACTTTTACCATTATTTTTGCAACAGTACCACAGAGTCCTTGTGGCTTCCTCTCTGTCTGGCCCTGTTTTATTAACACACGTTGCGACAAATTATTTGACAGACTGATCGATGGACTCTCAGTCAATAACACAGTTCCAAGGTGAACATAATGATGGATGAGGCTGCTCCATAGTGACCTTGAACACCACCCCCCTGTCTGGGCCCCTGGGACGCTTGGCACAGGGTAGGGTTGTTGTGACGGGTTTTGGTCAGACCACCACCTGGGGCTTGTTGCTCTGTAATATATAGCTACTAAAGCAGTGAAGCTGCCCAGAGCAGTCATCAAATCATCCATTACTTCCACACACAGGGGGGGGGGGGTTGGGTTTCCTCCCTGAGCTCTGTCTGTTGCAGCCTAATAGGGGGAGAATTAGACACACTCTCAACCGTACCATCTAGCTCTGCTCCAAGGCATTAGCCTGCATTCCTCCTCTAGTTAGTGGACAAACATGCACTAACGGCCTGGACCATAGCTACGTACCATCCAGAAGACAGACTGAACTGTAACACAGTCTGCTTATTCAGCCCTGTTTAGTTTTCCCACCTGACTACTCTAAAGGCTGTGTAATTAAGCTACTGTGTAGTTTGAGTAGTTTATGAAACATCCAGAGGTCTTATTGAGTGAAGAGATTAAAGTCTTGTTCGGTTTCAAACAACATTGAGTTTGGGTGTTTAATGTATCTCTCCTTTCACATTAACAACATTAAGAAGGTTGGTATCTGATTAAACGAGTAATCTACTGCCATTCTATCCATTCTAATAGGACCTTAGAGTTTATTTTAACTTCTGTAATTCGGTTATTAGCTCAGCATATTTATAACTGTTATACATTATATAAATGTATCGGATTGTAACTACTTGTCTCTCTGGTCCCAAGCAATCTCTTCATTACCAAAACAACAACACAACTTGTTGTACAGGGATCCATGCACAAAGGACCTAGTGCTACCAGCTGCCTTCGTAAGCCCTAGCCTAGCAGGCCGTGTGTGAGAGAGAGAGACTTTGTCATCGTCAGAGAGTGGTGCTGAGGCTGGGCAGAGTGTTCATCTCACCAGTTTCCAGTGAGAGCCAGGTAGGCTGGCGGTATAATCCCCAGAAGAGGAAGGAACAAACAACAAGCCCACGGGCAGCTCCCCCACCAACCGTCTGGTTACATAACATTGTGAACGCACACACGCGCACACACGCACACAAACAAACAAACAAACATCTGTGCATTTCTCAATGACATTACTCTAACATAAATTCAGTAAAAAAACTGAAAAAGAAAATCACTCATGCAATACAAATGCACCTGCTGGCGAACACAAACAACCAGCGTTTCATTGTGTAATAATTGCGAGAGAGGGTGATTGAGGTTCTGTACTGTACGCATATGGACTGAAATAAGTGTTAGAAACTAGACTCCTGAGGGCTATTGGAAATGAAGTACTCTATTGAGCCAGTAAAAAGATTGTTAGCACTAGAGAGACAAAGACAGTTTACTGTAGTTCACACTAGGAGTCTCTCAGAGTGACAGGCAGGCATCGGTCTTCACAATGGCTGCAATCACAGGTGGAACCAGGCTTGTCACACAACACCTCCTTCTCTCCTCCTCTCTGGTACGTACAGTACATCTCTTCATTGGGAAAGTATAGCTTTCTCTCCAGGCCCTCAAAGCTGTCAACAACAGCAACACAACGGATGATTATGTTTTTCAGAAAGCGGTGACGAATATTCATGAAGCTATGAATCCATGTTGTGCAAAATGTCTGTTGCCAAATTGAATCATGTGGAGAAACTGCCTGTCTGTATACATCACATACTGGACTTATGTAACCATCATTAATGTCACTTAGTCCAAATGGCACTTTATTCCCTACAGTGCACTACTTCTGACCAGGGCCCATAGTGCTCGGGTCAAACGTAGCGCACTATATAGGGAATAGGGTGACATTTGGAATGCAAGCCTTAATAACTGGCATTATTCACGCTTGGTTTTAAACAAGCCGTCCTCACTTGAAAGTCTGCTTTCAGTCCTTTGTCTTTTCTCATGCAAAATGGAAATCTAATGCCCTCATATAGCGAGAGGCTTTTTATGATATGCCATTTGCTCTCCTCTCTGCAGTTGACCTCAGTAGCGGTAGTTGCTGTAAGCTGCAGAGCAGAGGGTGAGCGGGGACTGCAATTACCCAGCCCCTTCATCAAGCCTTGGCCTATGGGCTCGCAGTGTGGGAGTAAAGGCTACCAATCATACCCCAGACAATTATTTTGCTCTCTCACAGACTCATAGGTAGTTTAATTTAGTGTTTAAGGCCATCAATAAAGTACCTATCTATCTATCTATCTATCTATCTATCTATCTATCTATCTATCTATCTATCTATCTATCTATCTATCTATCTATCTATCTATCTATCTATCTATCTATCTATCTATCTATCTATCTATCTATCTATCTATTACTTGGGCTGAGAAGGGCCCCGCCTCAGCTGCCTTGCCTTCCCAGAGTCACTGCTCCTAGAACCAGGGTAGCTATAACTAACATTCCCACAGCATTATTGGCTCTTTATGTCATGCATAATTGCTTTATGAATGCTTTATAAATGCTACATATCAACACTAAGTAAAGTGCTACTATTCAGTGTCAGAATTCTCCTGTTGGGAGAAAATAACCATTAACAAAAGAGAATAATCCTGTCCGAGACACGGTTCTATTTTTAGAAGTTAGAAGTCTTCCCCAATTCATTAAACCCATGCTGAGTTGTGGTTCAGTTAGTTGCAGATTTTATGAAAAACTATGAAAACTTTTGATCTGAAACATTACTGATTTATTATTGTAAAAAAATGATAAAGATAGTGTGGAAAGCAGAAATAGGCTTGGAAAAAACCCTCAACTTGACAAAACACACTCTGCATATTTAAGACAAACTGAAATAATTTTTTGTTGAGTATAAATGTTATCACAAAACTAATACTATGTCATATAAATGTTATCGTTCACCATTTCTAAAGGGTTCCAGATAATCTATAGATTTGGTCTATTAAACCCAATGTACTAGACTGGACTGGAGAGTGTTGGGAGGCTTGGCTGTGACTCAGCCACAGACACCTCCAGCCCGTCTCAGCCACCGCCAGCCCGCCACACTAATTCCATCCGCTGCCTTGCTTCCTTTTTTTCGCTCTGGGACAGCAGAGTTGTACCGGGCTGTTGTGATAGATCACTGCATCGTGAGAGCCAGAGCCATCTTTTACAAGCGACTATAACCCCCCGTCCATGGTCATCTTATCTATCCTCCAGGAATAATGACCAGGGGTGCACAGTGATCTCCTCTCTCTCTCTCTCTCTCTCTCTCTCTCTCTCTCTCTCTCTCTCTCTCTCTCTCTCTCTCTCTCTCTCTCTCTCTCTCTCTCTCTCTCTCTCTCTCTCTCTCTCTCTCTCTCTCTCTCTCTCTCTCTCTCTCTCTCTCTCTCTCTCTCTCTCTCTCTCTCTCTCTCTCTCTCTCTCTCTCTCTCTCTCTCTCTCTCTCTCTCTCTCTCTCTCTCTCTCTCTCTCTCTCTCTCTCTCATATTCATTATGGGGGAAGAGACAGGGAGTGGGAAGAGACAGGGAGTGGGAAGAGACAGGGAGGGGGAAGAGACAGGGAGGGGGAAGAGACAGGGAGGGGGAAGAGACAGGGAGGGGGAAGAGACAGGGAGGGGGAAGAGACAGGTAGGGGGAAGAGACAGGTAGGGGGAAGAGACAGGGAGGGGGAAGAGACAGGGAGGGGGAAGAGACAGGGAGGGGGTAGAGACAGGGAGGGGGAAGAGACAGGGAGGGGGTAGAGACAGGGAGGGGGAAGAGACAGGGAGGGGGAAGAGACAGGGAGGGGGAAGAGACAGGGAGGGGGAAGAGACAGGGAGGGGGACTTAATTGGACCGTCATTTTAGCTGCTCTTCTATATAGCGAATACAGTAGAATGCCGTTTGGGACACAGTCAGTGGCAACTTGGATTTAAGAAGGCATCATCCGGTCTGTTTGGAGAAATCATCCAGCCTGTTTGGACAAATCATCCAGTCTGTTTGGACAATTCATCCAGTCTGTTCGGACAAATCATCCAGTCTGTTCGGACAAATCATCCAGTCTTTGTCCCCATCAAACTGACAAACATGACAAAGGGTTTGTACTCAATCCATCTTAAAACACTCTTTGACCCTCTCCATCCATCACTATGATATCACTGCTTCCATCCACAAGACAGGGCCTAAATTGGATAATGAATCTCTCTTCTCTGAAATACGCTAGATGGATAATTTGTTGGTTAAGTTATGAGCTGGTCGGGCACATATTGGATGAGCTGAGATGGGAGTCGCTGTTATTGCCGTTGTATTCGATACAGTATAGTCAAACAGATAGAGACTTATCATGTAGGCTGAGCCATATATCACATCTCTTTGGGACAGTAGAACTGATTGTAAGAGTCCAAGCGAGCATGAAACACTATAGTGTATAGTCTATACTCTGATGCAGTACCAAAGAGAATGTTCTGGGTCGGCACACTAACGTTCAACGAGATGTAATGAATGCACTGTCCACTGACCCGTGTTGTGTAGACTGCATACTGCACTGTTAGCTAAATCTGGTCCCGCAGCTATATTTTTTCCTTTGGATAAACTAGTACATGGCCAACCCGGGGCCTGGAGTGTGTACAATACAAACTATTCATTAGAATAAGGAGAGGGGAGTTGAAGGAGAGGGGTTGAGAAGGTGGATCACAACAGCGGTGTGTATTCATGGATGCCAAGAGAAGCCATGCTTCCCCAGAAAAATATAAAAATTGTATCTTTTGTCTCTGTGTTTCCTAATTGTCCTTCAATTTGCAAGAGGCTTTATGTATCTCACCGGAGAAAGCATTCGAGCGAGGGAAACAGCGCACCTCTGTCTCTGTATGTGTAGGCCATCTATCCGATGCTGTCTGGTCAAAAAGAGTATGACATTGTTGCTGCCCATAACATTGAATGAAAGGGAAGCCAGTGAGCATAGTATTAATTAATAGCTAATCAGCATTGAGTTTAAACTGAGTGAGCTCAACTGAATGGTCCTGGCGCACCAAAAAAAAGTGTCAAGAGAAGCCAGTTTGGATTTGGCTTCACTCCTATCATATCGAATCGAGAGCATACGTCATTGACAAAAACGACTTAAATTGTTGCATCTCGTTGTGTTGTTGTCCTTCAGTGGCTAGCTAGCTAGTCAAAATTTGTCCTTTCCTAACTTAGCCATGAATGGAGATAGGGATTTGGACTTCTGGTTTTACTTAATTCTCCGTACTGGCCAATGATTATAACGGCGATTTCTGATCCAACCATTAATTCATACATTGTGTCCCTGGGCTGAGAGGATGGAAGTTCAATATGAAGCTAGATGTAGAAGGCTAATGTTAACTAGCTAACGTTGCCCGTGAAAGGAAGTTAGGCAAACTAGCAAGCAACAACGACTTTCTGACAGTCATAGACCGTCAACATGAAAGAGAGGAGGATGGCATTGGTGTTTCTCTACAAGTAGGGTGAGTCCCCAGGTTTTTCTACTTGCATGAACATGCACGCACGCACGCACGCGCGCACACACACACACACACACACACACACACATTGCAAAATTTTCACTTACCTGTTAATTTACCCAGTCTGTCTATTAAGTAAACTATTATTACCCTCGCTCATATCATACGCATTTTTAGCTACTGAAGTATTTCTCTGCCATCGACCTGTATAGTATAGTTAACCATCCAACATCCACCAATGTATAGTGTACATATTCAGCCAACCACTCATACTATGCAATGTCCTTTTATAGCTTTTTTTTTGCACTCCAGATATCTTGTATTTCTATACTTTTTCATACTGCCGCTCTATGTATCATGTACCGTGTATCTGTCTTTTGTGTACTTTCGTTGTGGCATTTTGCACCTGCCCTGTGTTTTTGTTGTAGCTGCTTGACAATGAAATTTCCCCCCCGGGGGAGCAATAAAGTACCTATCTATCTATCTATCTATCTATTTAAAGTAGAACCATGGACAGCCACATCATATATCGCTTACGTTGATTGGACTAAATTGTTTTCTGTATTTTAGACTAAGCATAGGTGATTTGATGACGTTGAAATGTTAAAGTTGAAATGGTGCTGGAATAGTGGAGGAAGCTCCTGTTATCTTTGCGACTCGTGGTATCTCTCTGTGGTTCAATAGTTGTTTAGTAGTCCGAAAATGTCGGAAGCATTAACTTGCTTGACCGTGCAGTAGGTCATGCCTCCATTGGGCTGCCTGCCTGTACACTAAACTCTGACAATAAGACACTGCATAAGAGATCTGGTCAATAAAAGGGGTCTAATGTAGTGCACTTAGAGGAACCAATGAACATACTTTTGTTATAGGTCTGTACTATGGAAAACCTAAACGGACAGTTTCTCCTTAGAGGAAGCATTTTAGACAAATCCTACGGCTAAATAAATGTGTAAATAACCTTAACGGTTGTGTGAATGGCATCAGGCCTACAAGTACATTCTGAAACTAATTAATATAGCACTGAATATGCAAGAAGTAAGCAAACATTTAATGGGTAACAATAAATACAACTCTTACCATGTTGATCCTGCTGTATCAACGCATGTGTGAAACACAAACACAGGATGGTGAAATATAGCTTTTTCTATGTAATGGGATCCCATAAATTCATGAGCAAAACGAAAACAAATATCAACAGTTATTTGGAGAGGCAGCTCTTATTTTCCCCCTGCTGTAAAATGAATCAATAGGCTAGCAGTGGCCCTTCTTGTTCACGTTCACACACACACACACACACACACACACACACACACACACACACACACACACACACACACACACACACACACACACACACACACACACACACACACACACACACACACACACACACACACACACACACACACACACACACACACACACACACACACACACACACACACACAGACAGAGCGGCAGGAAAAAAACTGCTTACTCTTCATTTTAGCTGTATGTAATCAATCCCTGGCATGGGACGACAGGCTGGCTGGCTAAGTGTGGAAACAGTGTGATTACTAGTGCGGTGGCATTTATAAATTGAACGCAGATTGGAGGAGAGGAGACGAGGGCTGCAGAGAGACCTTCCAGTCAACGTAATTACACCACTGGCCCACAGGCAGATATTTTACAGTAACACTGCAGCACATTCAGCTGCTGAATAGACCACAAGAGAAAATAACATGTTTTTTCATTGCTGGGTAAAGTTGAAACTCTCCCATGGACACTGTCATTGATCTATAGTTCTATCCCAAATGCCACCCTATTCCCTATACAGTACACTACTTTGGGCCCTGTGTGCCCTGGTCAAAAGTAATGCACTATAATGGGAATAGGGTACCATTGGGACGCAGCCTTCAGGCATACTAGTCACCTAACGGTTATTTAGCCAATACGGTTGTGTGATTTAACCCCGCTATGACACAGGCTTGGGGCTTGAATCTACCTGAGAGTTGTTGACACATAGAAAATACCATTGAGGATAAAATACTGTATTGGTGTCCTTTGATTTGTTAGTGATACTGAGTCTTAATGATTGTCCCTAACGGAATCATGTAGTTAGAATATACAATAATTAACATGGGATAGATTCGGAAGCTATCCAAGGCCCAAAGGACATCTGCATGACATTTATTTGGGTGCTATTTAACATAGTTTCATAGCATAGGCCAATGACATTGAGAGTGCATGAGGAGGGGCATTAGTGTCAGCCCAGAGGTGTGTGTGTGTGCATGCATGTGTATGTCCGTGACACATACAAATCCCGAAGTGGAGATTGATTATCCGGCTAACCATGCTTTATGGTAGCTAGCTCTGGTTAAACATATTATTGTATCTCTTTCAAGCTGTAAATAGCAGGAAATCCTCCACACCCACCATTTAATCTGGGGTAACATTGAAAAGAGACACAGCTACCGGTATGCCACATTATCAAAGCCTTGTCTTGTGTTGGTCCGGATTGATGGTCTTTGGTCTATGTGCTCGATACCAACCATAATTCAGTCAAACATCTCCTCTACACAGGTTGTGCCCCAATAGTGCACTATGTAGGGAATAGGGTGCTATTTGGGACACACCCACAGAAAAGACTGTCCTGAATGAAACAAATGTATTTATTGTTTAGATTGACCAAGAGCTAACAACGTCTGATTTAATTTGCCTTGTAGGACAATGGAAGCAAGGCTGGTGTAATGGATAGCTGTGACCAACCTGGTTACTAAATCTTTGCTACCGTGAGATATGCCTCTCAATAATTCAGATGGTTAATGAATGCAGTGTGGGTGAAGGGATGTGGAGAGAGAGACAACGAGAGAGAAAGATAGAAAGAGACAGAGAGAGGGAAAGAGAGAGCGAGGGGGAGAAAGGTTTAGAGAGCACTACATCCGCAAAGACAATAATATGCAATGACTAAGAAAGTTCAAAGCTCCAAACCCAGGAAACAGAGGTGACATTCAGCCTTATAACCAAGTTATCATCCAACCTAGCCTAAGTCTCACAGTGGATGAGTAAAGCATACTATTAACCTTTGGAAAAAATGCTTCCAAGCACAGCACTCTCCCTGGTCATAACTTTACTTGTAATTTTTTACTTTACCTCTGTCCGTCTGCCCCCCAGAGTCTGTCTGGCTGTCTGGGCATAATTAAATACCTGAGACTGCCTGCTGCCTGACTGGGGCTGCGTCCGAAATGGTACCATATTCCCTGTATAGTGCACTATATACAGTAGGGCTCTGGGCCCTGGGCTCAGGTCAAAATTTGTGCACTATATAGGGTATACAGTAGGGTATCATTTCAGACACAGTCTGGAACCCTACCT
This sequence comes from Thymallus thymallus, assembly GCA_023634145.1. Classification (NCBI taxonomy): domain Eukaryota; kingdom Metazoa; phylum Chordata; class Actinopteri; order Salmoniformes; family Salmonidae; genus Thymallus; species Thymallus thymallus. The sequence continues at coordinate 18,770,615 of CM042415.1, read as the reverse complement.
CTGTCTGACAGACACACACTGGGGGGCAGCCAGCCAGCCAGCCAGCCAGACAGACAGACAGACTCTGGGGGGTAGACAGACAGACAGACAGACAGACAGACTCTGGGGGGTAGACAGACAGACAGACAGACAGACTGGGGGGGGGGGGCAGACAGACAGACCGACAGACAGACAGACACGGGGGGGGCAGACAGACAGATAGACTGACTGACAGACACGGGGGGGGCAGACAGACAGATAGACAGACAGATAGACTGACAGATAGACTGACTGACTGACTGACTGACTGACTCTGGGGGAGGGAAGGCAATTAATCAGCATGGTGGGGAACATAATAACAAACAACAGACAGAGGAATAAAACAGGACACAGACAAGTTTACACAGACACAGGTCTCCGTGAGAGGCTTCATTGACTCCCTACCAGGGCTGGATTTGAGGCCTAACCTCCTTGATGCTGTGTGACCAGCCTCAGCCTCAGTCAGGCTGGCTCTTATCTCAACACACAGAAGAGGCTCTGCTGGCATGACCAGCTAGCGTGGTGAGGTGGCTTCTGCTTCAGCATGGTGGATGGGGCCGGCTATACTGCTGTACTGCCACAAGGGAAGGGGTTCTATAGGCCAGATGGTTCTACTAATGGTCCTACTGGGCAGGGCACCATGGCTGGGTCCCAAATGGCACTGTGTTCCCTATATAGCACACTACGATGGAGCAGTGGAAGGATGTGTGTTATCATTGTGACATTTCACAACCTGGACCAGTGTGTGTCTTCCCCTTGACTTCATATCTATAAGGCTGCCAAAACATGCCTGCAAATGAATTACTTACAATCAAAGATACCAAACATGATTTTTTCTACTTTAGAAAAAGTGAATTGTCCCAATTCAAAGTAACTGTCCCAATGCATACACTGTCAGTGGGAGATGACAAGCAGTTGTGTACATACTGTAATTGCCACCCCTGGCAACTGTTACTACGGGTAAACACAAGCAACAAACCCCCTGAGACAGTTTGAAGAAATACGAGGAGAAAGGAACACTCATGTTCTGCCTAAAGCAGTGACTAGGCCTATAACTGTCAACAACCATAACGGTGAGCAGCATCTCTAGCTAGTCAAGTAGAATCTATAGACAGGAATTTAAAGATAGCAGAAATCCCACGCACACACACAGAAATGTCAGACCCTTTAGCGAGGACGTTGTGATTTTCGTTGGATGTTCCTCTGTCTCTCCAGAATGACTGGCCACTCAGGTCAGCCCTAATAATCGTCAGTCTGCTCACTCTGTCTGACCAGAATATTTTTGTTAGCATGCACAGCTGCCCTCTCTATCTCGGTAGTCTATGTGTCCACAGAGAAAAGTCAAACAGCAGTGTTCTACTGTGATAATACATCTCATCTCACCTCACACTGTGGCCAAGGTTGGAGCAACGCACAAATCGGTTGCCTTTACCGTCCTTGAGACAGATTCCCGCAACGAACCCCATGGGTCAGAGACACAACTAATACAATACGGAATAACGATTCAGACCGAGAGAGAGACCAAAGAGACAGAGAGAGAGAGAGAAAGAGAGAGAAACAGAGAGAGAGAGAGATAGAGAAAAAAACAGAGCGAGAGAGAGAAAAACAGAGAGAGAGAGAAAGAGAGAGAGAGAGATACAGAGAAACAGAGAGAGAGATACAGAGAAACAGAGAGAGAGATACAGAGAAACAGAGAGAGAGATACAGAGAGAGAGAGGTACAGAGAGAGAGAGAGAGAGAGAGAGAGAGAGAGAGAGAGAGAGAGAGAGAGAGAGAGAGAAAGGAGAGCTACAAAAGGATAAGGTGAATAACCCTCTCAGAAGCCATTAGCTCCAGCTTCCCACTGACAGACTCTTAAGGCTGTGCACCCTTCCAGGCACTTCCAGACGGTTACCACTCCTACACAGGCAGATCCTTCACAGTGACTGCACTCCAAATGGCACCCTATTCCCTATATAGTACACTACTTTTGACCAGAGCCCATAAAAGTAGTTTAGTATGTAAGGAATAGGGTGTCATTTGGGACGCAATCAGTTCAACCTTTGCGTCCCTCATCTCAGACTATCAGTGTTGAACCCGGTTGGAGGCTCATTGATTGTGTGGTTATTGAAACGTCTTGATGGTGTAATGACAGCTCTGACAGGAGGTAGGTTCTGTCACAGACAGACATCACAACAAGCTGCCATCGCCACACTAGGCTACATTATTATTTATTCTCCTATTAGAATAAATTAGCATGATATGGTTGGATATGTTGCTTTAGCCTTAAGGGTGGATTATTAAGCACATCAAGATAGGGGTTTAGAATGAAGGACTGTCTAGTTACTTACCCATTATATAGGCCTAATGTCACAACCTAGAACCAAATCTTGTTAGCGCCTAGCTAGCTAGCTAATTGTCTTTATATTTATTGACATGTAGACGTATGTTTACGTCTGTCACCAGAGATGATCTAATATAAAACAAGCCAATCAAGGACCCATACACTATATAAACTATTTTTACATCCATACCCTCACTACTCCAGTAGCAGAGTAGTGCAGCAGGGATTTCAACTGAGCTTCTACTCTTAAAAATCCACCTTTCCAGAAATAAGGCTCTCACTGTTGCCGCCTGTTACAGACCCTCCTCAGCCCCCAGCTGTGCCCTGGACACCATATGTGAATTGATTGCCCCCCATCTATCTTCAGAGTTTGTAATGTTAGGTGACTTAAACTGGGATATGCTTAACACCCCGGCCATCCTTTAATCTAAGCTAGATGCCCTCAATCTCACACAAATGATCAAGGAACCTACCAGGTCCAACCGTAAATCCGTAAACATGGGTACCATCATAGATATCATCCTGACTAACTTGCCCTCCAAATACACCTCCTCTGTTTTCAACCAGGATCTCAGCGATCACTGCCTCAAACGACCACCCCTTATCACTGTCAAACGCTCCCTAAAACACTTCAGTGAGCAGGCCTTTCTAATCGATCTGTCCCGGGTATCCTGGAAGGATATTGACCTCATCCCGTCAGTAGAGAATGCCTGGTTGTTCTTTAAAAGTGCTTTCCTCACCATCTTAAATAAGCATGCCCCATTCAAAAAATGTTGAAATAAGAACAGATATAGCCCTTGACCAGCACAAAAACATTCTGTGGCGCACTGCATTAGCATCGAATAGCCCCCGCGATATGCAACTTTTCAGGGAAGTCAGGAACCAATATACACAGTCAGTTAGAAAAGCAAAGGCTAGCTTTTTCAAACAGAAATTTGCATCCTGTAGTACTAATTCCAAAAAGTTCTAGGACACTGTAAAGTCCATGGAGAATAAGAGCACCTCCTCCCAGTTGCCCACTGTACTGAGGCTAGGAAACACTGTCACCACCGATAAATTTACGATAATCGAAAATGTCAACAAGCATTTTGCTACGGCTGGCCATGCTTTCCACCTGGCTACCTCTACCCCGGCCAACAGCTCTGTACCCCCCACAGAAACATGCTCAAGCCCCCCCCCCCACACACTTCTCCTTCACCAAAATCCAGATAGCCGATGTTCTGAAAGAGCTGCAAAATCTGGACCCCTACAAATCTGCTGGGCTAGACAATCTGGACCCTTTCTTTCTAAAATTATCCGGAGAGATTGTTGCAACCCCTATTACTAGCCTGTTCAACCTCTCTTTCGTATCGTCTGAGATCCCTAGAGATTGGAAAGCTGCCGCAGTCATCCCCTTCTTCAAAGGGGGAGACACTCTAGACCCAAACTGTTACAGACCTATATCCATCCTGCCCTGCCTTTCTAAAGTCTTCGAAAACCAACTTAACAAACAGATTCCTGACCATTTCAAATCCCACCGTACCTTCTCTGCTATGCAATCTGGTTTCCGAGCTGGTCATGGGTGCACCTCAGCCACGCTCAAGGTACTAAACGATATCATAACCACCATAGATAAAAGACAGTACTGTGCAGCCGTCTTCATCGACCTGGCCAAGGCTTTCGACTCTGTGCAGACCTGGCCAAGGCTTTCGACTATTGGCAGACTCAACAGCCTTGGTTTCTCAAATGACTGCCTTGCCTGGTTCTCCAACTACTTCTCAGATAGAGTACAGTGTGTCAAATCGGAGGGCCTGTTGTCTCTATGGGGGTGCCACAGGGTTCAATTCTTGGGCCGACTCTATTCTCTGTATAAATCAACGATGCTACTCTCGCTGCTGGTGACCCTTTGATCCATCTCTACGCAGACAACACCATTCTGTATACATCTGGCCCCTCTTTGGACACTGTGTTAACAAACCTCCAAACAAGCTTCAATGCCATACAACACTCCTTCCGTGGCATCCAACTGCTCTTAAATGCTAGTAAAACTAAATGCATGCTTTTCAATCGAACGCTGCCCGCACACGCCCACCGGACTATCATCACTACTCTCGACGGGTCTGACTTAGAATACGTGGACACCTACAAATACCTAGGTGTCTGGTTAGACTGTAAACTCTCCTTCCAGACTCACATTAAGCATCTCCAATCCAAAATTAAATCTCCAATCGGCTTCCTATTTCGCAACAAAGCCTCCTGCCAAACACACCCATTTAAAACTGACTATCCTAACGATCCTTGACTTCGGTGATGTAATTTACAAAATAGCCTCCAACACTCTACTCAGCAAATTGGATGTAGTCTATCATAGTGCCATCCGTTTAGTTACCAAAGCCCCATATACTACCCACCACTGCGACCTGTATGCTCTCGTTGGCTGGCCCTCACTACATATTCGTCACCAAACCCACTGGCTCCAGGTCATCTACAAGTCTTTACAAAGTAAATCCCCGCCTTATCTCAGCTTGCTGGTCACCATAGCAACACCCACCCGTAGCATGCACTCCAGCAGGTATATTTCACTGGTTATCCCCAAAGCCAACACCTCCTTTGGCCGCCATTCCTTCCAGTTCTCTGCTGCCAATGACTGGAACGAATTGCAAAAATCTTTGAAGCTGGAGACTACCATCTCTGTCAATAACTTTAAGCATCAGCTGTCAGAGCAGCTTTTCGATCACTGCACCTGTATACAGCCCATCTGTAAATAGCCCATCCTACTACCTCATCCCCATATTATTATTTTTGCTCATTTGCACTCCTGTATCGATATTTGCACATCATCATCTACACAGCTATCATTCCAGTGTTAATGCTAATTTGTAATTATTTCGCCACTATGACCTATTTATTGCCTTACCTTCCTAATCTTACTACATTTGCACACTGTACATAGATTTCCTATTGTGTTATTGACTGTACGTTTGTTTATCCCATGTGTAACTCTGTGTTGTTGTTTTTGCCGCACTGCTTTGCTTTGTCTTGGCCAGGTCGCAGTTGTAAATGAGAACTTGTTCTCAACCGGCCTACCTGGTTAAATAAAGGTGAAATAAATAAAAAATAAAAAACTGTATATATTTGCATTGATAATTAATCATAATCACATAAGCCCAAGGACAGGACACAATAAATTCACAAAGAGCTCTTAGCATTGTATTACATTAAGCATGTTGGGATTAGTTACTTGAAAAGTAAACAGAAGTAACATGTTATTTTACAATATTACTTTGTGTTACTATCATGAAAACAAATCTCAAAATCGTACAGTTTGTTTGACTGTCCGAGGGAGCAAGGCGAGCCGTGCTTGCTCTTCCAAGGATAGGGAACTTACTAACTCAGGTTTGATCACTAGTTTCATCTGTGGCGTTGCTTTCCTGTGCTAGTCTACAAGTGCTGCGCTATATATGGGCTGCTTAATTAGCTATATACAGTATACTGTAAGCCAAACATCTGTACAGATTTCTTATCTTTTAATAAAAAATCTGCCAGTTCTGGTTATATAAAACCCTTTATGGGCTTTGCTATCAAAGAGGCGATCAATGACAAAGATCAGAGGTGTGCCCTCTATACATTTCTATGGACAGCAGCTGTTATGACATTTCTCCAAACAGCCTTTCTCCACTCACTCGAGAACTAAATGAGGAAACAAGTCAAGACTGGATCATGGAAACACCCGTCCGGTAGAGATATGATTCCGAAAGTAATGAAGGCCTTGTTTGGCTAAGTAACTGTAATAAAATGACCCTATTTGAAAAAGTAACACGTTACTTTACTCCGCTAAGTAATCTGACTACGTAACGTGTTACTTTTGTAACGCGTAACCCCCAACACTGCTGCTAAGGCATGAGCAGTCAGGAGCTCAAGAGACCACTGGGAAAAACATCCTTGTTGACACAACTTGTTATATATTACAAATAAAATAGGTAAAGAAAGACAATTGCTGTAGGCTTATGTGTTCTGGGGAACATTAACCTGTACACTATTCATTTAGAATTACTTAGCCAGTTACAGAGATAACAGAAAAATGGTATATGGTTATTTCACAGCTACAGAATTGGGTAAATTGTTCAAGACTAGAGACTTGAGTGTTGTTGTTACGTCACCCACATGGGCCTACTGAGACGTTCTGGTAATTAATGGAACCCTTCTTCCAACAGATCAATATAATAATCCCAAACTGAGTTGATTCATTTCCCCATCCATCGGCCCTGACTGACTGACTGACAGACAGACTGACATTGCACTCCTACTTTGCCATTGGTGTCAGTTTGATTCAACAGCCAATCATCTCTCTATTAACAGTGGGTTAAGATGTACAAGGTGTGTGTGTACAAGGTTAAACCAAATGATTAATTAAAAGTCCTACACAAGCAGAACACATTGTGCAGTACTCTGTCCAACCTTGAAGCTAGCTAACACAAGTAGCAAAGTCAATTGGCAATTACATTTCAGAGGCAGAATGATTCAGAGATAGCGTGTGCACCGAATGACATTATCAACTCCCCAAACTCATTTTACCAACTCAGAAAGTGTGCTTATTACTACACCCCAGACAATAGCAAACTATCTAGCACCAGCCAGCACTCCAAAAAAAATGATTCATTGTGACTCGAGGCAATGAGGCCATCTTGAGGTTGAATCAGTCAGTCATCTTACAATGCAACTACACGCGCGCGCACACACACACACACGCACACACACACACAAAGACAAACCCTCCAACATCGCTTCCTTTTTCTGCCACAGACTCGTGTCCCGGTGGAAAGTCAAATGGAGAAACATGGGACATGGACACACATAGATGGGCAGATCAGAATTCTAGCACTTTTCGTTTACCTATGGTGTAGCCGCGTTTCAGCTCGCTGCACCGTGGACTGCAGATTCTCTGGGAATTGGTAGCGTTGTTATGCTGCACCCCCAACGTGGTTGTCTTGGTAACAGGTGGTTCAGTCTTGTTGATCGGCGAGGCTGGCGCCAGGGTAGGGGAGAATCCTTGAGTGGCAATATCCACTGACTGGGATTTATTCTTCAGTCTGTTCAAAACAAAACAACAACAGGAAATATGGAGTCAGTCATAACACACAACACCACATATTCAGTAATAACATGGTCATGCAACAGGATGTGGGAAATATGACCTTGTAAATTCAAGGGCAAATATGTCAAATGATACAGTACATAGACATTGCTGACAATAACAAAACAGTTCATGATATTATGTTATGTCAGCAGTCAGCACAGCAGCTATTGATAATGATGTAGAGTGAATGCAACATATTCACGGTGTGGCATATTCTATACTCTGGCTATGATTAATTTGAGGCGAGATCAATAACTTAATAACAATTAATTTATTGATTTCCACCTTCATGGCTGCCAATTTAACAAACCATTTCAACAATATTTTTTAAAATAATAAAACACAACAATATTATAACAGGAATATGAATTGGACACTATTCTGAACCACATTGATCAAACATCAATTAAATCATATGTGTAATGATATGTGTTAACTGGAGTTTGCACATTTGGGACGAAATCAAGCACAGCTCAAATATTTGAAAGTATTTCACATTATGTATTTGACCCTGGCGTGGTTACTTTCTACACACCATGGTAGATAGCAATTTCACAATACAAACACTGTTGACGCTGTAAAGTAAAGAGGATCACTTGCTTACACAAGATTACCTATACATTATTAAACCTTATACTATCAGACACTGACCTAAATCAAAAGGAACCTACGCCAAAAGTGTGAAAGCCAATTAAACGTCTCACCATAGGATTTAGACAGCATCCTAGTTTATTTATAAACAAGTTCAGTACAGAGTTCACTAAACTAATCCAGGTATCAAAGATGTGGAAGAAACCCTAAACAAGTATGCAGCACCTGCAAGTTTACAAAAACACCACAATGGTTATGAAGATGTTGTATACCTGCCAGTTACTGATTTCCCTGCCTAATACGTTGCTATATCATCAACTTCATAAAACATGGAAAACGAGGCACATATTATTTCGAGAAGGCTGTGTAAACGGAAGAAAAAGTGCTCCTAAAGTACTATCTATGGTATGTAAACTAAAGTCCATCAGTCTTAACTGTAGACAAGGCCTGTCAGAGTAAAAAGCCTGAAGCAGCAATACAAGGTTATTCTCAGCACTCCTTCCTTCCCTCCTTTCCAATTCAATCCAGTGAAAACGCTGATGGAGACAGAATCATTCCGGCTCTAGCCATTTCATTTAATTCCACTAGCTCCTCCCCCAGGACAGACAACAGCAAACATGACATAGCCTCTACAAGGTAATGAAATGCACCATCTCCATGGAAACACTGTCAATCACTTTAGTGTACTGTACAGTACATCCAAGGAGGACACAGAGACACCAACAGACAGAAATATTCACACAGAGGCAGAGATGTTTAACTGGCAGCAGCAAATGGTGGGTAAACATCAACCCTAGTAGTAGGCCCTATCTTAAAGGAAACATAAAAAAATGTAAACATTTCCTTCATTTTTTGAAAAACTTTTCACACCAAAAATAAGGGGTTTGTTTTGTGATCATTATTTTTGAGGTAAAGTTTTCAGCATGTGAATACACTGTAATGAGAGAGGAGAGAGAGGTAGAGTCACACCCAGGCAGAGAAAACCTGTAGGTGTGTGTGATGTCTATCCCAGAATCCCTTGGGAGAAAACAATAATTACCACCTCATCAATGAGGGTAATCTTTCCAGCTCTGTTTTCCTGGCTGGGTTGTGTTGTGTGTGTGTGTGTGTGTGTGTGTTTGTGTTGGTTTGTATTGGTAACTGCCACTGCTTAGAAACCATTAAAGATGGATCTTATTAAACAATATAATTACAATATTTTTTTTTTTCTCTCTTCAGAGGTAATTACTGTAAACTCCAAAACACTGTGTCCCTGACAACTGGGCTGCATCTCAATAGCCTTCAACTGGTGTACCATCCATCACCACCCTCCTCAATCAACACAGACCTAACCTGGCTCAGGCTCAACCATGCGTTAGTTCAGGGGAGGGTGCAAGCTGGGACCAGCAGTAAGAAAACAGCCTGCCAGACCAGAAGACCTCCACCAACCAGCAGCATCTGGGACACTGTATCATACCTCAGATGGAGAAATCATCTCCTCTCTGATCGCTGAGCTCTGTCTTGTCTGGTCACACTTAAGAGGGACAGAGCTAAATCATCAACTCTCCTGCGAAAGAATACTCTACTGCTACACCATTATTACCATATTATTCATATTTTTTGGTTATTTAAAAAAACATACTGAGGTTTTCACGGTGAGCAATGCAATTTTTGTTTTGATTTGCTTTGTTTTGTTTTGTTTTTGCAGCCATCTTTGGTGTTGATAATAATCAAACACCGTTAATATAGGAGTCCCAACATACAGTATAGCTCCTATATGTTGTGATTCCTCATGCTTTACACAACATAATGATGATAGAGCTAACAGTGAAAAGTGTATTGGGGTCAAAGGTGAACACTGACAGATGGCTGACATGATGATATCATAATATGTCATCCCTGGTAGTTAACACAGACAGCGGGGGTTTGGACACACACACACACACACACACACACACACACACACACACACACACACACACACACACACACACACACATTACACTATGGGACTTTTTAAAATAACATTCTCCAAAATGCATGAAAATAAAATGTGCTCTGCTGCTCCGCTCTCCATTCACCCAGCTCTTGCTTTGTCCCAGGGTATCAGTCAAAATGTTGCTCTGCTGGCCGCATTCAGTCTTAAAATGTATGATATTTTCTTGCCGTCAAAATAAGCAAAAATAATTAAGAAGCTGGACATAGTGAAGAGGCTAAATGTAGGTCCATTCTAATTTGGTTTTAGTAATTGATTGAGATCGTTTTCCCTGCCTAATACGTTGCTATATCATCAACTTCATAAAACATGGAAAACGAGGCACATATTATTTCGAGAAGGCTGTGTAAACGGAAGAAAAAGTGCTCCTAAAGTACTATCTATGGTATGTAAACTAAAGTCCATCAGTCTTAACTGTAGACAAGGCCTGTCAGAGTAAAAAGCCTGAAGCAGCAATACAAGGTTATTCTCAGCACTCCTTCCTTCCCTCCTTTCCAATTCAGTGACTGCAACAATTTAGCAATGGCTGGGCACCGCTGCTAAATAAATATAGGGGAAACACTGCATACACACACCAGCAGAACCATTCCATCCCCACACACCACACGGCAGCATGGGTGAACTGGTAGGAAATTGCAGTGAGATTAAGAGCTTTTTCCTTCACACTGGCAGCCCTGTCTGATCTGATCGACTACAGCTTGCATCAGCACGGTTTATCACAGCTTTCAGCGGGCCAATGCGCTGGGGCCAGAGACGGCTAAGTCACCAGCGGCCCCCTGGCATTCAATCGTATCACATGGGGAGGGAGATGGCGATGCATGTCAACAAAGCCACCAGCTCCCACCAACAGATTCTATCTATCTATCTATCTATGAGCAGCAAAACATTGAAAGAGGGGGAAGAGGTAGAGGAAAGAGGGAAGGAGAAAAGGAAGGGAAGGGAGGAAGAGAGGAAAGCAAATGAAAAGCGGGCATTTTGTTTTCCTCCCGTGCTGTTCTGTTGCTTGGTCCAGGAGGAGAGCGGAGCCTAACAGGCATCACTCAGATTATCCAACTCTACAGGGACTGGGACTCACATGCTTCGGCAAGGCATAAACAACACAGGAAATGTGGGCCAAGTCAAACATGCTTATCACTACACCCAGTAAGAGGGATTATAGCTAGAGGAAAGGCTGCTTGGCTCCACTCCACTCGCTTATGAAAACAACAAAAACACTGACTTGTAGTTTATGCAACTGTGGCTTGTCACGGAGATATACTGCAGTACTGGTTTGGCTGGGTTTGACATCCATAACAGCAAAATGGCCGATATGACAGTTATGAGTCCCATTACACTGAATAGGCATTATGCAACAGCACTGTGACTGACACCATCACAACGAAACCTCATTTATTGAAAACACTTGATGCTCTGTGTCCTTGTGGGATGGAAATCAGGTAGGATTAAGCGTTTAGACATTAAGACTCCAGGCAAGACTTACATGCTGACCACTCCCTGTGTGTGTGTGTGTGTGTGTGTGTGTGTGTGTGTGTGTGTGTGTGTGTGTGTGTGTGTGTGTGTGTGTGTGTCCTCATGCGCGCATGTTGATTTTGTTCACCCACACCAGATGCAAATCTGGACACGCAGGCTGAAATATCAAAAGGATCTCTGAACCAACTGTATTCATTTGAGGAAAGGTTGAAAAGCATGAAACAAGTATGGCAATTTAGCTAGCTAGCTTGCTGTTGCTAGCTAATTTGTCCTGGGATATAAACATTGGGTTGTTATTTTACCTGAAATGCACAAGGTCCTCTACTCTGACAACTAATCCACAGATAAAAGGGTAAACCGAGTTTGTTTCTAGTAATCTCTCCTCCTTCAGGCTTCTTCTTCTTCTTCTTTGGACTTTATATTACGGTTGGCAACCAACTTTAAGGTGCATTACCACCACCAACTGGACTGGAGTGTGGACCTCAGTTCATCTTTCAATCACCCACGTGGGTATATCCTCCTAAAAACCAATGAGGAGATGGGAGAGGCGGGATTTGCAGCGCATCAAGCGTCACAAATAGAACCAATGCGGTGTGGTCAGCATGTTACTCATTGTTCGCTGTCTGAATGACCTTCAAACTGCTCATTACTTTATTTTGTTGTGTGATAAAAGGAAATGGATGGAAATACACAATGGAAATATATTTTTCAGTCAATTACACTGTTATGTCACTACATGTACAGTATGTATCCCTGTCCCAATATGCAGCGCACAATTGACCCAGCATCATGCAGGTTAGGGGAGGGTTTGGCCGGCCGGGAAGTCCTTGTCCCATCGCGCTCTAGCGACTCCTTGTGGCGGGCCGGGGGTGCATGCACACTGACTTTGGTCGCCAGTTGTACTGTGTTTCCTCCGACACATTGGTGCGGCTGGCTTCCGGGTTAAGCGAGCAGAGTGTCAAGAAGCAGTGAGGCTTGCCACGGTGGTGTTTCGGAGGACGCATGGCTCTCGACCTTCACCTCTCCTGAACCCGTACGGGAGTCGCAGCGATGGGACAAGACTGTAACTACAAATTGGGGAGAAAAGAGGGTAAAAAGTACAAACATTTTAATCTGGTGATGTATATGTGATGTATATAAAGGGTAATATTGGGATGCAAAATCTAAAAAAATCTACATCTGACATGGTACAAGTGTCTTCTTTTGTTGTTGCCCATAACCATGTGTGTGAGGTGTAAACTTTTTTTTCAAAGTAGATATGTTTAAGACTACCAAAAAACACAGTGTGACCCTGATTTAACCCACTGCAGTAAAATGTTAACTAAGATAACCTAGGAGTCCTAACCTAGTGGGCATAGACTGACCATTGCCCCTCACATAAAACACCTCGCCATTCATGTTAATGAAGAGTCCATGGGCCTAAAGAAACATCGCCGGTAGAGCTACAGCCCCACTAATTAGGGTTCCACTTTTTGGGGGGAAAACCTCAGACTTTTGGGAAAGTCAATTTTTCAACCCTAATTGCCAGGGCTGTAGCTCTCTGGGGTAGGAAAGGTATGCATTATGAATGGAGGGAGAATGCCAGTCTCATCTAACCCTCACAAAATGCTAGAGCAGCAGTTCTGTTGTCAAAGGGCCTGGGAGGGTGGCATTCTGTCTGAACAATGAGCCCTGAACATCGACAGTTTGCTTATCAAAGTTCTGAAACTACAAGCAAAACAGGTAGCTAGCTGCCTACTGCAGGGGAAAGGGAAATGGTTTGGGCTAACTTAAAGGTGATGTTTCTCCTCGCTAATGACTGATATAGTACGTATAGAAATAGAACTAACTGAATGGGAATGTTCGTTACAGTTATTCTATTTCTGTGATTGTAGAATGTGATTGTGTGTTGTTACTGTGTCTGCAGTACACTCAATGAAGCTAATGAGGAAATGGCATCATTTCCCAAGTGGTGCAGCGGTCTAAGGCATTGCATCTCAGTGCTAGAGGCATCACTACAGACAACCGGGTTCAAATCCAGACTGTATCACAACCGGCTGTGATTGGGAGTCCCATAGGGCGCCGCACAATTGGCCCAGCGTTGTCCGAGTTTGGCCGGTGTAGGCCGTCATTGTAAATAAGAATTTGTTCTTAACTGACTTGCCTAGTTAAATAATGGTTAAATAATTTTAATTTTTTAAATAATAATAATTAAATTGCACTTTTAGTGACGGATCTAGAAATACAGATTATTTGCTGGAATGAACCGTTAAGTGTTACACCTGACAACCTTCTGGTAATTCACTTGTAGGATAATAAAGATTTGATCATCCACTGCACCTTCCATCTTCATCTGTTATGTAAGATATTAAGCAGCGCTACAATACTGTGGTGGGTTAGAGATGAAAAACCCTCTGTCAGTGAGTTCCAGGCAGTACCTTTTTGGTTCCAGGCAGCACCTTTTTGAGTTCCATGTAGAACCTTTTACACAGAGGGTTCTACATGGAACCCAAAATAGTTCTGCCTGGAACCAAAAAAGGATCTTCAAAGAGTTCTTCGGCTGTCAAAGGGTTCTCCTATGGGGACAGCTGAAGAACCCTTTGTGTAGGTTATGGCTGAGACAACAGAAAAGGACCATGCTCTCTGATTGCCCAGGGCGTTGAGTTTGGAGTGTAGGTTTCTATAGAACCACACAATACTACCACTGACTATGACTTACGGGTCTAAATACTATACGTTCTTTCAATACTGTAAGACACTTGGGAGCACAGAGTGTAGTATGTAGAGTTTCCCTTCCTTTTTTCACATTAGATCAAAAGGTTCTGTCTGCAGGTATGATGACAGGCCAGAGGTTGATTGATTCATTCACAGAAAATGACATTCATTGATGAAGATGCCTTTGGATGGAAGTATTTCAAAGGAAAGCAGAGAACACTGTACTTTATGTTCGTATCAATCAAAATAATGAATATGCATACAGTTTGTATGACTACAAGACAGTCATACAAATGTGTACAAATGCATAAAACCTCCTGTCTGTTTATAGGTTGATAGTCTAATCAAAGCAAACATCTCCAGAACTTCTGTATTTGCTTCCTGGTTGTGTGTAAGGTTACAATTACATTCTCAGCATGCTCTCACACACCAGCAGTTCCAGACACAGGCACGCACACACGCGGACGTGGGCACGGGCACACGCACACACACACACACACACACACACACACACACACACACACACACACACACACACACACACACACACACACACACACACACACACACACACACACACACACACACACACACACACACAACCAACCGTACCGACAGAACAATGTCTCACCACCAAACCATAGTTGGCTTTAATGATTTATCGTCCACTTAACAGTGTCTGCCAACAAAGTGGGACAGCTTTGTTTTTATCAAAGCCTGTCCATAAATCAACAATGCTGCCCATATAAACTCAGAGGGATGGCTGCTATTCATTTTCTAAAACTGCATCAATATCACCGAAAAACAGTCCCCAGCCAAGGCCTTTTCAATTCGCTAACAGAGGAATTATCAGGGCCAACAAAAGCAAAAAAAATTATAATCACTTAATTTGGATGACTTGGACTTCAGGGCATCTTTCTCTTCTGGATCTCTCTCTGTGCATCACTCAATCAGCATTTTAGACACACACACACACACACACACACACACACACACACACACACACACACACACACACACACACACACACACACACACACACACACACACACACACACACACACACACACACACACACACACACACACACACACACACACACACACACACACACACACACACACACACACAGACACAGACACAGACACAGACACTACCTCTGCCCTTGTTTCATTCAGTGATCTTTTGTTTCATTCAGTGAGCGTGGCGTGGGGCCTTGAGACTGTTGTGATCCTGCAGTCTGTAAATGGGCTCCTGGTTGCTAGCCTAGCTCCTGTTTCTTTGCTCTCATTTGCCGAGCCACAAGGACAGGCAGGGAGATGATTGGCCCGACAGCCTTAATGGATTCAACATCATGCCTGCCACGTCAGGAAGCTTGTGGCGTTGAAAAAACAAGACATCCACTGAGGATTTGAACAGATTGTATTTTGGCAGCTCTCTCACAAAGCACAATAGCACTGAAGGTAAGAGTATTCAAATATCTGTGTGTGTGTGTGTGTGTGTGTGTGTGTGTGTGTGTGCCCCTCTGTCTCCCTCTCTCTGCCCTTCAAATGGTAATGCCCAGGCTTGTCTCAGACTCACTCCACCCGCCCTGCTCTCTGCTCTCTCTGCATGCTACATATTTCACGTCATTCTGTGCCCTTGCAAGGCGTCTGTTGCCTTCGTTCCTGGCGAGTGCCTCTGATAGGCCAACTTCAACATCTGGCGCCATGGCTCGGGTCGCTGGCGCCGGATGATGAGGTCACAGGGTTGTTGAATGTTGTGGAACATTTGGTCTAACACCACAGCAGCTGTTGTTGGGGCGATGTTGGTGTTGATGTTGGGGTGATGTTGGTGCTGATGTTGGAGGTGATGTTGGGGGTGGTGTTGGTGGTGTTGGTGGTGATGGTGGTGGTTGGTTGGTGGTGACGTGGGTAAGTATGAAGCTGCTCCAGCCCATCTCTTGGTTTGTTATCTGATGAGCCATGCCTTGTTATCCTTTCCTCCTCTCCCAGAAAAATAAGACCGACAGGAAGACAGACGGATGGAGACAAGTTTGTCTAGGGTTGAAAACTCTACAGTAAGTCAGAGTGAGAGGAAGATGAGACTGGGGAGGTCCTGAGAGAGCTACCACTTACAGCATAGCTAGCTAACTCTCCCACTGTCTTAAATGGGAACCAGGACCTGAATCGACACAAGAACAATCAGACCTAGACCCGAATGGACCCAAAGAAATATGTTTATCAGCCATGTTTCTCTTCTGGTTAACGAATAGGTCCTTAAATATTGGCTAGACCTTCTATAAGTTAGTAAATTCACGTTATCAGCGTAAAATACATATCTGATAGGCAATGAAGAGCCGTGGCCGGGTCCATTCGGGTCTATCAGCAGTAGTTATATAGACCTGAGACCTGATGACAATCAAACAGCATCCGACCCGGACCCGAGGGAAAAGTGAAAATTTCAGACCCCAAACCCTATAGGGTCCCCCCTGGACCCATGAAGACCTCTTGTCTGAACTATACCTACCTGTACTTCTGAACTCATCTCCCTTCTTATTTGAACAATTTGTACTTTTCCTCCATGTAAAATACACTTCAAACCGGGTTGGACCCCCTTTTGCCTTCAGAACTGCCTGAATTCTTTGTGGCATAGATTCAACAAGGTGCTGGAAACGTTCCTCAGAGATTTTGGTCCATATTGACATTATAGCATCACACAGTTGCTGCATATTTGTCGGCTGCACATCCATGATGCGAAACTCTCGTTCCACCACAATCCAAGGTGCTCTATGATGTCAATTAGCCTATCAGAAGCTTCTAAAGCCATGACATCACTTTCTGGAATTTTCCAAGCTGTTTAAAGGCACAGTCAACTTAGTGTATGTAAACTTCTGACCCACTGGAATTGTGATATAGTGAATTATAAGTGAAATAATCTGTCTGTAAACAATTGCTGGAAGAATTACTTGTGTCATGCACAAAGTAGATGTCCTAACCGACTTGACAAAACTATAATTTGTTAACATGAAATCCGTGGAGTGGTTGAAAAATGAGTTTTAATGACTTCAACCTAAGTGTATGTAAACTTCCGACTTCAACAGTTGGTACCTTGGATCCCTCCCCACTGCTCTATCTAATTAAACAACCCAGCAAGCAGTGAAGACACAGAGAGGAGAGACACAGCAGCACACAGCCAGTGTTCTTCCTGCTAGCTTATCTTCCTTCCTCCCTCTCACCATCTTTTCCTTCTTCTCTCTCACCCTCTCTCCCTCCCTTCCACCCTCCCTTCCTTTCACCCACTTTTCCTTCTTCTCTCTCCCCTCCCTCCATCCAGAGCCAGTGGTAAACTCTGAACCAAAAGATCATTAACCTACTAGACAGATTAGTGCATTAGCTCCTAACCTACATGCATGTTCCTAGGTTAGGGTAATTGGAACGCTAATGCCACACACTCATGGCTGTTTAGTGTGAGACCTGGCCTGGCATCAGAAGGGCTGACATAGAGGGTGTGTCCCAAATGGCCCTGATTCCCTACGTATATAGTGCACTACTTTTGACCAGGACCTGGTCAAATCTAGTACACTATGTAGGAAATAGGGTGCCATTTGGGACGCAGCCAGAGATAGAGTTATCAGACCTGGTGGATTATATTACCATTAGTAATGTTGTGATCTATCAACAAACTGATACATTCTTTAAATGTATTTTAGCCTCTGTGTGGCTATGTCTTTGGAGGGCTGATCTAGGACACACAGTGGAGAGGATAGTACCAGCCAACCAGCTGCTAGTAGCCCTTTCCTGCAAAAAGTCGCCCTCTAGTGGCCCCATGGGTGGAATGTACATGGTACAGGTGTAGTCTTTTTTTAAGCCTATAACCATGTGTGTGAGGTGTATACTTTTGTTTCAAAGTATATTTGTTTAAGACTACCAAGCCGGTAAACGGTTTTGGCACTCCAACAATGGCACTCAATTGCTACGAACACGACTACCACCCAACTACCACACAAACCCTGAAGGTGTGCCTGTGGTGGTGTTACATTTTTTTGAAAGAAAGATTCCCACATCGCTTTGAATCACTTCAAATGAAAGTGACTCTCTCCTCAGCGTGAGTGAAACATCAGTAAACAGCACAGACAGACAGAGATAGAGAGCAGAGAGAGCACTGACTGTGTCATGATGGGAAGGAAGATACAGCCTGTTGAAAACCGGAGGACAGGAGCACACAGCTCTGATATTTTTTGAGAGGGAGGGAGGGGGCGAGGGAGGTTTCAGAGGTACGATGGAGAGAAAGAGACAGAGAGATACTGTACATTTTGTAGTGTTTATTTCAATTTGTTTATTATCTATTTCACTTGTTTTGGCAATGAAAACTTATGTTCCATTGCCAATAAAGCCCTTTGAATTGAATTGAGAGTGAGAAAAGGAGAGAGAGAGAGAGAGAGAGAGAGAGAGAGAGAGAGAGAGGGCGGGGAGGGGAGAGGGAGAAATAAATAAATATATAGAGATCCTGTCTTTTCTTTGGCCTTGTTCTGCAGAAGACATATCCCCCCTGCCAGCCTCAACCGTCCGACTGCAACACATGCAGAGGATGAGGGTCACCGCTGACCTCTCCCTACCCCCTTTCCCCTCCCCCCAGTAGAGCTTCCACATCAGTGCTCTTCCACCGTCAAATCATCAGCAAGTGTCTCCCACAAACTTCCTAAACAAACAAGTACACAGACACATCCCGCTCCACAAGGATACAGATACACAGACACACAGGCTAGTGCATCTATACTCCAGAACAGACAGAGACACTGACCAGTACATCAATATCCTTTCCATAAGATGGATACAGTTGAAGTCAGAAGTTTACATACACCTTAGCCAAATACATTTAAACTCAGTTTTCACAATTCCTGACATTTAATCCTAGTAAAAATTCCCTGTCTTAGGTCAGTTAGGATCACCACTTTATTTTAAGAATGTGAAATGTCAGAATAATAGTAGAGAGAATGATTTATTTAAGATTTTATTTCTTTCATCACATTCCCAGTGGGTCAGAAGTTTACATACACTCAATTAGTATTTGGTAGCATTGCCTTTAAATTGTTTAACTTGGGTCAAATGTCAGGAAGCCTTCCACAAGCTTCCCACAATAGGTTGGGTAAATTTTGGCCCATTCCTCCTGACAGAACTGGTGTAACTGAGTCAGGATTGTAGGCCTCCTTGCCCGCACACGCCTTTTCAGTTCTGCCCACACATTTTCTACAGGATTGAGGTCAGGGCTTTGTGATTGCCACTCCAATACCTTGACTTTGTTGTCCTTAAGCCATTTTGCCACAACTTTGGAAGTATGCTTGTCATTGTCCATTTGGAAGACCCATTTGCGACCAAGCTTTAATTTCCTGACTGATGTCTTGAGATGTTGCTAAAATATATTCACATAATTTTCCTTCCTCATAATGCCATCTATTTAGTGAAGTGCACCAGTCCCTCCTGCAGCAAAGCACCCCCACAACATGATGCTGCCACCCCCGTGCTTCACAGTTGGGATGGAGTTCTTCGGCTTGCAAGCCTCCCACTTTTTCCTCCAAACATAACAATGGTCATTATGGCCAAACAGTTCTATTTTTGTTTCATCAGACCAGAGATCTTTGTCCCCATGTGCAGTTGCAAACCGTAGTCTGGCTTTTTTATGGCGGTTTTGGAGCAGTGGCTTCTTCCTTGCTGAGCGGCCTTTCAGGTTATGTCGATATAGGACTTGTTTTACTGTGGATATAGATACTTTTGTACCTGTTTCCTCCAGCATCTTCACAAGGTCCTTTGCTGTTGTTCTGGGATTGATTTGCACTTTTCACACCAAAGTACGTTCATCTCTAGGAGACAGAACGCGTCTACTTCCTGAGCGGTATGATGGCTGCGTGGTCCCATGGTGTTTATACTTGCGTACTATTGTTTGTACAGATGAACGTGGTACCTTCAGGTGTTTGGAAGACCAGAGATGGATGCCTAATTGTTCAACTAGGTCCTAATGACCCAACAGTTCCAGGTCTATGTTGCTGACGGCACGGCACCCCAGTGAGACATTAAATAGTCAAATAGCCGCCGGCAGGAAGGACCTCCTGTAGCGCTCTCTGGCACACCGTGGTGGGCTCAGTCTGTGACTGAAAGTGCTCCTCTGCATCATAACCATGACATGCAGAGGGTGGGTGACGTTGTCCATGATGGCCAGCAGTTTGGCCAGGATCCGTCTCTCCGCCACCTCCTCTAGAGTGTCAAGGCTAATCCAATCCCCAGAACAGAGCTAGCCTTCCTGATCAGCTTGTTTACCCGAGAAGCATCAGCGGCCTTTATGTTGGCGCCCCAGCACACCACTGCAAAAAAGATGGCACTGGCCACCACAGACACTGACAACAGCATAAGCCTACAGTCAAATGCAGTCTGATAGCCTCTCTCATAAAGTCTTCAATGTTTTTTTACACACTTTCATCCTTTCTCTTTGAAAACTTAAAAAAAAACTTTTCAACAGATCCCTCCTGTCTCCATGAGGGAAAACCTGGACTGAAAGAAAATGTTGTTGTTTCTCCCCAAGCACTGACATCATTAAGTATTTTTTAATTCAACCCCCAAATACAGATGTGTATCAGTTTCATAATTGCTTGCTGATCAGTTAATCCAAACAGTTACATCTGTTTTGTTTACCTCATACCACTGTCAACAAAAATCCTTTGCACCATGGAAATCTGCAGAGGAACACATGACAACGTTACCCAGTTACCCCGGTCACCAGTGTTATCTGTATAGGGTAAACAATGCGTGCCCTTTAAAGATCGTCAAAAACAGCATCAACAAGCACAACAACAGGTAACACTTGAATGCCCTCTCTATAATGCATTATAAGCACCTTGTGTTCTTCCGTCAACAGGACGTCTCAATATAAAAGGAAGTCGAGGATGGAGGGAGGGACTGACTGAGCGTGAGACACAACAGAGCAGTGACATGCAGCTTGACAACAACACTGAGCTGCTGCTGCCTAGTGTCTCCTGAAGCTGCAATTTCTTTTTTTTCACAAGTTATTTTTAGTTTCAATTGCCAGGCACCCCGTAGAATATAATCTCTGCAAATCGTACCGCTGATGCCGCTCAACCTCCTTCTGAGCAGAAGACAAGACTAAGTCCTTCAACTGCTGGCATAAAGCTGAAATAAGACATTAATTTAGCATTATACCATACTGAGCCAAATACCTCTCTACCCTATTTAAAGAGCTCTTCATAGGCTAATCTGAAAGACTGATGGCATGTTGAAATAGCACACTGGTTCAGCAGAAAGGAGGTTTTGGCCAGAAATTTAGGTATTAACCTCTAAAGGGAGTGGGGGATTTAGCCATTTGATTTAGAATTTTAGGACCACTTTAGGTATACATATACTGTAGAATTTGGCCTTTACTACTAAAACCCATAGAAACGCATTGAATAACACCTTCATAAATGGCAAAAAAGACAGTCAAAAAATGTAGAATGAGGAATAAGATTTAAGTGTCTCTCCGATATCTACTGTAGGAGATATAAGAAAGCTCAGGAAATAATATCTACAGTTGAAGTTGGAAGTTTACATACACTTGTCAGCCCTTTGGCTCCTCTAGATAGCCAGGGTCAGAGCCTGACAGATCTAGGTCCCTAAATCTAGGTTTTATGTTTTGTGTTGAATCCCCAATTAGAGGCAGCTGCGAAGCGTTGTCTCTGATTGGTGATTCTATTTAAGTTGTTCTGTCCCCCACCTGGGTGTGGGTCATTATCATATATGTCATAGTTTGTTTGTATAGTTCGTACATTTGAGTTTTGTAAGTTAAATAATAATGTTGAACTATTGCTGCGCTGCTCCTTGGTCTCTCCCTACACCCACTCGTGACAACACTTAGGTTGAAGTCATTAAAACTCATTGTTCAATCACTCCACAGATTTCATGTTAACAAACTATAGTTTTGGCAAGTCGGTTAGGACATCTACTTTGTGCATGACACAATTTCTGATCAAATTGATCAATAATACAGTGTAGACATTGTTAATAAATGACTATTGTAGCTGGAAACGGCTGATATTTTATGGAATATCTACATAGGTGTACAGAGGCCCATTATCAGAAACCATCACTCCTGTGTTCCAATGGCACATTGTGTTAGCTAATCTAAGTTTATCATTTTAAAAGGCTAATTGATCATTAGAAAACCCTTTTGCAATTATGTTAGCACAGCTGAAAACTGTTGTGCTGATTAAATAAGCAATAAAACTGGCCTTCTTTAGACTAGTTGAGTATCTGGAGCATCAGCATTTGTGGGTTCAATTACAGGCTCAAAATGGCCAGAAACAAATAACTTTCTGAAACTCGTCAGTCTATTCTTGTTCTCAGAAATGAAGGCTATTCCATTCGAGAAATTGACAAGAAACTGAAGATCTCGTACAACGCTGTGTACTACTCCCTTCAAAGAAAATATCAAACTGTCTCTAACCAGAATAGAAAGAGGAGTGGGAGGCCCCGGTGCACAACTGAGCAAGAGGACAAGTACATTAGAGTTTCTAGTTTGAGAAACAGACACCTCACAAGTCCTCAACTGGCAGCTTCATTAAATAGTACCCGCAAAACACCAGTCTCAACGTCAACAGTGAAGAGGCGACTCCAGGATGCTGGCCTTCTAGGCAGAGTTGCCTAGATATCTTCCTCTGTCCAGTGTCTGTGTTCTTTGCCCATCTTAATCTTTTCTTTTTATTGGCAAGTCTGAGATATGACAATAGTCATTTACAACATTAACAATGTCTACACTGTATTTCTGATCAAAAAATGTGCTTTTCTTTAAAAAACAAGGACATTTCTAAGTGACCCCAAACTTTTAAACGGTAGTGCATGCGCAAACTGTTTCAACTGGGAAGCATATGGTAAGCTTTAGACAGCAACACGTGATCTGAGGCGAGGAGCTCCCCTACCTTCCCGTCTCTCTCAGCCCCCCTCCTAATCGCTACCGACAGAGAACAATGCTGCTGCCACTCTCATGACCTTGACTGTGGTGACATTCACACCCACGCCAACACACACACACACACACACACACACACACACAAACATGGATGCACGCACACACACACACACACACACACACACACACACACACACACACACACACACACACACACACACACGGATGCACACACACACACACACACACACACACACACACACACACGGATGCACACACACACACACACACACACACACACACACACACACACACACACACACACACACACACACACACACACACACACACACACACACACACTGCCATGACACTGCTTACTGGATGATGTTCTACTGGCAAAACAAAGCCATAGAAATACTCTCTCTGTCCTGTAACATCAAAACCTCTTCTTCATGCTATCTCTGTGATGAGGACACAATCTCATCTATTACTGTTACCCATTGAGAACAGATGGTGAGGTGGGCCGGTGGTAAAATGGCCTCCAGATGAGGATGAGAAGTGGAGACATCACAACTAACACATTGTCAGCATACTATCATCACACCAGTCTATGCGTAAAGCACTGTATATGGGAGCACTTTCCTCTGCGTTGTACAGTCCTGTATGTATGTGCACAGGGCTCGAAATAAAAAACAAATATTGATGGCACTGGTACTCCCAACTAAAAAAAAACTTAGGAGCACCACATAAAATGGAGGAGCATCAGAAAATAATATTTGTAAATTGAATGCGATGCAGCCTTTAAAAAAATCGGGCCTATACGAATTCAACCTACTTTTGAAGCACATGTTGTGCCCTAGAAACAAAAATGTAACCCTGCAAAGACATTTGTTCATTATAAAAGCTATACAAATACCTGTCATTGAACTTACAAAAAAAAAAAAATCAGTTTCATATTGAGATGCATTACAAAACTGTACACTGTCTTTAAGAACGTCAGTTTTTGTGTGACCACATTTGAATCTATAATGATGATTAATTAATTAATTAGATCATTGATGAAGCTGTCCCTTTACCATTCTTTCTGTGCCCCAAAATGTTTGGATATACTGGTCAAGTTACCAGGTTGTTAGCTAGCTAGCTAAATGGGGTAACACGACCAAACAAGTTTATGAATGTAAAATGCAGCCCGCATGTGACAAAAATGGTCGCACTTTAGAGCCCTGTATGTACATCACAGACAGGCCTATATAAAACCAAGCAGAGTGTAAACAGCAGACTTGGGTCAAATGCATAGTACTCTATGGCCAATAAAGTGAAAAAGGCAGAGAGAGAGGCCTATTTGAGGTTAAGGAAGAGAGTGCTAACAGGACATCCACATCCTTTATCTCTACTTCATCCTTCATCCCTCCATTATTCATCCCTCTCTCATTCCTTAGAGAGTTTCATCAGCCTGTAGTTTTGGGCTATGGTGACTCTTCAACAGCCTGTAGTATTTTGGCTATGGTGACTCTTCATCAGCCTGTAGTATTTGGGCCATGGTGACTCTTCACCAGCCTGTAGTATTTTGGCTATGGTGACTCTTCATCAGCCTGTAGTATTTTGTCTATGGTGACTCTTCATCAGCCTTTAGTATTTTGGCTATGGTGACTCTTCATCAGCCTGTAGTATTTTGGGCTATGGTGACTCTTCATCAGCCTGTAGTATTTGGGCCATGGTGACTCTTCATCAGCCTGTAGTATTTTGGCTATGGTGACTCTTCATCAGCCTGTAGTATTTGGGCCATGGTGACTCTTCATCAGCCTGTAGTATTTGGGCCATGGTGACTCTTCATCAGCCTGTAGTATTTGGGCCATGGTGACTCTTCGTCAGCCTGTAGTATTTGGGCCATGGTGAGGCCAAGCAGAGGGGCAAACTAGGCGATGAAGATTAGAAACATGTAATGGAGTGATGTAAATTTCACAGATCTGTCATCCTCTCTCCCTCTCTGTCTATCTATCTCTTCCTGTCTCTCTGTCTGTTTGTCAGTTTGTTTCCCTTTACCCCCCCTCTATCTCTATCTCTCTACAGAGGCCTAGCTGTCTGTCTCTCTACAGTCCAAGGGGATGAAGGTTCAGAAGGTTGAGAAATCTCTCCACATACCTAGCTGGACCCAGACCTGTCATTATCCAAAGACACACACATCACCGACAAGCCCCTGGAATCCAAACACACACATGGTTTTACAGGACTGTATGTAAACAACGCCATGCTCTACTTCTTATGTAACCTGATTGCTATTGCCTATGGTTGCAAAATTCCCAAAATTCCACGGTTTTCCTGATTCCTGAAATAAATAGGGAAGTAAGCAGAGAATCTGGAAACCCCCAACCAGGATTTCTGGAAAACCTGGACATTTTGTGAAAGTTACTGAGATCTTCCAACCCTATTGCCATTATTATCTTCAGAAGTTAAGACACAATCATTCAGTAATGAAAAGTTATGACGGATATTGAAAATTAGGGAGTACTATAAATGGACAACATGGCTCTGTCTGTATGTAAGATCCATTACTGTAGCCCAATTAACATTCAAACAGAGAGGGCAGGTTCAAAGGTCGTCACAGAGCTACATAAACGCTGTATAGCCTATATAGGCGGCTATACCAATAACCTGTTTTGATGATTGTTTTCAAAACACATCTACCTACGGTTTAAGACACCATTTTTTTCCCCCACAATCCTGTTAAATCCACAAAAATATCTCCATTCTGCTCCATACACACAGAAGCCATGTTGCCTGCTAAGAAGCAAAAGCCTTCTGCCATTTAGTTATAAAGCTCTTGTTTTTCATCGATTTAATGTAGCTTGCTCTCAAACTGTCTCACTCAGTCTGACAGCAACAGACTCCTTTTGGAAAGAAGAAGAGGAGCAAACGTTAGTAAAACAAGCATGTGCTGCTTGTTGTTGCACTTAAGGAGTGTTCTCGATAAATCCTGTTCAAAGCTTCAGCTTTGGGAAGAGATCTTCCCAGAAAAGCTTTGGCATTAGTCCTGCTTTGATTTTGGTGATAAAGTGTTCTAATATAACATTTACTCCACTAAAATGGCATTGTGTCTACCTGATTGGCTTGAACCTTCAACAAAAGCCTTGATTAGGCACAAGGCAACGGTTTCAACATTTCTGTTGCTTTAAATAAAACTCTTCTTCACCCCTTTTAAAAACACCCATTAAGGTAAAGCAACGGCTTTGCAAGTTTGAGAATCTAATTGAAAAGCGTGTGTACATACCGGCTAGCATGCAGTACAGGTTCCATTGACTCCGAAGGAGGACTGAGAGAGATAATGGAATCGATCACTCAAACTGCTTAAGTTAAGCGAAGGAAAATCACATCATGTGACCACCCCCTCCCCTTCCTGTGCTAATTTATTTACCCAATATAACCCAGGGGCCTGTGATGCAGAGAGGCTTGAGCTAGACAAGACGATTTGAGCCGTTTACTGCTGCCTGAGCCCAGGGCTGGGGGGGAGAGAGGGAGGCTGAGGGCTGGGGATGGAGGGAGAGAGAGAGGCTGAGGGCTGGGGATGGAGGGAGAGAGAGGGGCTGAGGGCTGGGGATGGAGGGAGAGAGAGGGGCTGAGGGCTGGGGATGGAGGGAGAGTGGGAGGCTAAGGGCTAGGGATGGAGGGAGAGTGGGAGGCTGAGGGCTGGGGACGAGGGAGAGTGGGAGGCTGAGGGCTGGGGATGGAGGGAGAGAGGGAGGCTGAGGGCTGGGGATGGAGGGAGAGAGGGAGACTGAGGGATGAGGGGCAAGGGAAAGAGAGAGAGGGAGGCTGAGGGCTGGGGATGGAAGGAGAGAGAGAGGGAGGCTGAGGGATGGGGATGGGCGAGGGTTGAGTATGGAGGGAGAGAGGGACGAGAGAGAGAGAGGGACACGGAGGGCTGGGGAAGAGAGAGAGAGGGGTGGGGATAGGTGAGAGATAAGGGGTGGGGATGGGTGGTGAGAGTAATAGAGGGAAGCAGAGGGAGAGAGGGAGGCTGAGGGCTGGGGGGCGAGAGGAAGTGAGGGAGATGTACATTGGCTCTGATGAAACAGAGAAGCAGGGGTGAGGGAGAGAGTCCAGACGGGCTCAGGGTGTGTGCAAAGTACACTGTGCGGTCTCAGAATGTGTGAAGTGAACTGGGCCTGTGTGTGTGTGTGTGTGTGTGTGTGTGTGTGTGTGTGTGTGTGTGTGTGTGTGTGTGCTCCTGGGGTGTGTGAACTGGTCCTGTTCCAGGTGGTAAAAGCATTAGGGCTCCTGGTGGCAGAGATGCGATGTGCATCAGCCGCCATCTGCTGAAGAGTCACTCTCTCTGTGCCTCTCTCTCTGCTTCCACTGTGCACAGGGACACGGGCCAGACACTAAAACGTGTCTGTGTGTGTGTGTGTGTGAGAGTTAGAGTGAAATGAGAAAGAGAAGGCGATAGAGAGAAAGTGTGTGTGTGTGTGTTGATGCCTCTAATGCATTAGCCCCGTCTCTGTGAGTGGGACTCAGAACTATTAAGAATAAAGAGGAGGGAAATGACACAGTGTATCTGGGTTCCATAAACAACATGACTTTGACAGAGAGAGCGAGAGAGGGAGCAAGACATAAGCATGGAGTGGAACAGTTGTCCTTACAGAGAACATCTCTTACTTTACATAGGCATGGAGTGGAACAGTTGTCCTTACAGAGAACATCTCTTACTTTACATAGGCATGGAGTAGAACAGCTGTCCTTACAGAGAACATATCTTACTTTACATAGGCATGGAGTGGAACAGTTGTCCTTACAGAGAACATCTCTTACTTTACATAGGCATGGAGTGGAACAGTTGTCCTTACAGAGAACATCTCTTACTTTACATAGGCATGGAGTGGAACAGTTGTCCTTACAGAGAACATCTCTTACTTTACATAGGCATGGAGTGGAACAGTTGTCCTTACAGAGAACATCTCTTACTTTACATAGGCATGGAGTGGAACAGTTGTCCTTACAGAGAACATCTCTTACTTTACATAGGCATGGAGTGGAACAGTTGTCCTTACAGAGAACATCTCTTACTTTACATAGGCATGGAGTGGAACAGTTGTCCTTACAGAGAACATCTCTTACTTTACATAGGCATGGAGTGGAACAGTTGTCCTTACAGAGAACATCTCTTACTTTACATAGGCATGGAGTGGAACAGTTGTCCTTACAGAGAACATCTCTTACTTTACATAGGCATGGAGTGGAACAGTTGTCCTTACAGAGAACATCTCTTACTTTACATAGGCATGGAGTGGAACAGTTGTCCTTACAGAGAACATCTCTTACTTTACATAGGCATGGAGTGGAACAGTTGTCCTTACAGAGAACATCTCTTACTTTACATAGGCATGGAGTGGAACAGTTGTCCTTACAGAGAACATCTCTTACTTTACATAGGCATGGAGTGGAACAGTTGTCCTTACAGAGAACATCTCTTACTTTACATAGGCATGGAGTGGAACAGTTGTCCTTACAGAGAACATCTCTTACTTTACATAGGCATGGAGTGGAACAGTTGTCCTATCTACTAGCTAAAAAAGGAAAGTAAAATGCAAAGTCATACAGGACATATGTTAATTAGATTATTAAAAAAAGGGTTAGGTTCTGTCAGATATTGAAACGAGGGAGGAAGGCTGTGAAGATATCATCTAAAAGTCTAAACGTGTTTTGACAAGTAGGCTACATATTACCATAAATGCATTTTGGGAGATAAAGTTTTGAGCACACGCTCAGAGTCCAGTCCAGTGTGTTGCTGTGATGGGTGAGCATCAGTTTAGGGCGGAGGTGCAGCAGGAGAGGAGAGCCACAAATGAAATGTGAAAAGTAGGAGCTATCAGGCTGGAGGACATGCCTCTCTCCACACAGTAATCTCTCTACTCAGTACTTTGACTGTGCCAAGACTAATGCAGGCATGCATGCTGCCTCCCAGATAGATGCACCAAACGAACGCTTCTGCCTCTCTGTGACAGCTCCCCACCTCCGGCCAACACTGACCCAAATCATCTCCTCTCCTTTAAGTCTCATCTCCTCTCCTCTCCTCTCATCTCTAACCTCACATATTTTATTTTATTTATGATAATTAATTTCT
The DNA here is from genome assembly GCA_023634145.1 of Thymallus thymallus. Taxonomy (NCBI): domain Eukaryota; kingdom Metazoa; phylum Chordata; class Actinopteri; order Salmoniformes; family Salmonidae; genus Thymallus; species Thymallus thymallus. Next base: position 18,741,376 of record CM042415.1, on the reverse strand, counting down.
GTACTCTGATAACTTGATGATTTGAGAACAGAGATACTTTATTTGAATTTCCCAAGGACAAGTGTGTGAACTATTGATCACATTCGCTCATTCAATAATATGGTTAGCATACTTGCTTTAGACGTAGAGCTAATATTATGTTCAACTAAATTAAAATATCAATTTCTGAGGTGAGACAGTTATTTCAAGTATAACGATCTGGGTTTTAACAGGAACAGGAAGTCCTATAGTACGACACAGACCTAGGATAGAGACCTTATTGCTATAAAGCACAGAACCCTGGAACAAAAGAATGCAGAGGCCTGAGAGTTGAGATCGGCTTTTATCTTCATGAAAAATGCTGCTGTTCTGAAATATTCCCATAAAAAAACTGCCCGCCTGACTGGCACATCTGTATTCCATCCCGTTTGAGGTGGGCAGTGCATAATGATATTTCTGGGCTCAGTGAAAAATGCCTCTGTTCTGGTAATGGCTCACTGACAAGGCTGTGGAATACAAATCTACCTGCATGATGTTTACTAGACTAGCTCTGCTCTGTCTGGCTCTGCAAAACAAACTGCCACATGTCTGACAGATCAAACACCTTGAGTAGGAAACAACTGATCACTGAGTGGAGGGATGTAGATGGGGGAGGAATGCACCACACAACAGCTGCGTCCTAAAAGTAGTGCACTAGAATGGGAATAGGGTGCCATTTGGGAAACAATGGCCTTTCTGAATGGATACCATTATGTGAAGCACAGGATGAAATGTGATGCAACTGCATCGTCGTATATGAAACACAGCATAGTATGAGGTCTGACTGGTCCGATAAAAATATATACATTTCCTTCATTTCACCAGGGACTTACTAACAGCATTCTACAGTGACTCTCAATCACCTCTCTTTTGATCTCTCTTTCCTCTCTCCTCCCTACCTCGCTCCCCTCCTCTCCTCTCTGTGTGTGAGTGATGTATTGACAGGGCATGTGGCTGCAGAGCAGTGGAGAAAGCAGCTTTTTAATTAGGACTGCCGAGCCAGCAACACAGGGAGGGAGAGGTGCTGTGAGATCAAGGACAAGAAGGACAGACAGACAGACAGACAGAGAGAGAGAGAGAGAGAGAGAGAGAGAGAGAGAGAGAGAGAGAGAGAGAGAGAGAGAGAGAGAGAGAGAGAGAGAGAGAGAGAGAGAGAGAGAGAGAGAGGATGTATGCTATTAAACACCTGTAAAGACTGTATTAAGTCTTTATTTTAAATGCACTTAAATGTCTCCATTCATTTTTAATCAGGGGTAAACATGGCGCTTTACAGTTGATGCATTCTTATTGAACCATCAACCAAGATGCACACGACAGAGGGAGGGACTGTTGCCAGAGAGCAAGAGAGGCAGACTGAACTAAGCCATTCACAATTCTCTCTCTATCTATAACATATGACAGCTGGCCACAGACCAATTCAGTAACAATCTGGCTCCAGTCATCATATAGCTCAAAGAAATAAGAGGCAGTATCATACATACAACAGAGAGAATACCATTGATGTCTATGGGAGACACTGACTGAGATGATAGAGACAGGAAGACACACAGCCTAAGGAGTACAGATAGAACAACCCCAAGAGTCCCCACACTCATAGTCTTCCCCACACTGTCAACACCCATCTCACATCTAACATGGCTCCACACACGCATGCACAAACACACACAGTCTACATGGATTTCCTCTCACTCGCACCCTGTCGCAACAGAGCCGTCATGTGATCTTTCTGTCTTCACAGGCCTCTGAGTGGCTACCAGCATGCACGCCACTGCCGTGAATCTTCGTTAGCACAAATCGCTGCTTAATTCACAGTTCATTAATTAGGAGAAGACATACGGCTATGTCATAAACAGGTAACGTTCCGAAACACAGAAACAGGGAGAAAACACACAAGACTGTAAAATAAGGACAAGATGGAAATATTGTTTGCCTAGGCTATTCCACACGTCTGTCAGGCTCTGGCCATAGAGAAGCAATAGGCTTCTCTATGTAGCTATGGTCAGAGTCTGACAGTGTCGTTCTTTTCTGTTTCTTTGTGGGTTTTGGGTGGATCTCTAATTAGAGGCAGCTGCTACCCGTTGTCTCTAATTAGGGATCCAATATATGTTGAGTCTGTCCCTCACACGGGTGTGGGTTGTTATCGTACATGTCGAGGTATATGTCGCAGTCACGGTGAATATAAGTGTGCGTTGTTTTACGTCCGTTCATTTCGTATGTTAGGTGAATGTGACGTTTTGTCTATCGTGTTTGTTTTGTGTTTTGTTTTAGTTCGTTCATTTTGAAATATTTATTACATAGTAAAGAATAAAGAAAAATGTCGAACTGCTATCCCTGCGCTGCGTCTTGGTCTCTCCAAACCCCATTTCGTGACAGAACAACCCACCACTGCGAGACCAAGCAGCGCGACTGGGGAGAGAGGGAGAGAGAGGTGTGCGCGCCAGTACCTATTCCTACGTGGCCTAGGGTGAAGCCTGAGGACAGGGGTAGGTTCTTGAAGCAATGGAGGAGGATGGAGAAGCAAAGGTCCGTAGTGGCGGCGAGCACCACACCATCGGTGCGCGGCCAGAGCCCGGAGAGGCTGAAAAAAGGGCATCGCACGACACTTCGCATGCCCACGGATCTGGATCGGGAGCGGCCAGAGGGGTTCGAGGAATACCCGGAGGAGGAGCGGACGAGGTGGTGGAGAGCCTGGAATGCTCTTCCTCTCGAGAAGCTGAGGGATCCGCTGGTTATACAGGCGTTGGTGGACTTTAAACGCCAGATGACTCTCGTGGCGAGGAAGATGGTTTGCCCGCCACCTCCTGCGAAGGTCAGCGTCCCTAAACCTCCTGCGAAGGCCAGTAACCCTGAGCCTCCAGCGAAGGCCAGCAACCCTGAGCCTCCAGCGAAGGCCAGCAACCCTGAGCCTCCAGCGAAGGCCAGCAACCCTGAGCCTCCAGCGATGGCCAGCAACCCTGAGCCTCCAGCGAAGGCCAGCAACCCTGAGCCTCCAGCGAGGGCCAGCAACCCTGAGCCTCCAGCGAGGGCCAGCAACCCTGAGCCTCCAGCGAGGGCCAGCAACCCTGAGCCTCCAGCGAAGGCCAGCGCCTCTGAGCCTCCAGCGAAGGCCAGCGCCTCTGAACCTCCAGCGAAGGCCAGCGCCTCTGAACCTCCTGCGAAGGCCAGCGCCTCTGAACCTCCTGCGAAGGCCAGCGCCTCTGAACCTCCTGCGAAGGCCAGCGCCTCTGAACCTCCTGCGAAGGCCAGCGCCTCTGAACCTCCTGCGAAGGCCAGCGCCCCCGAACCTCCTGCGAAGGCCAGCGCCCCCGAACCTCCTGCGAAGGCCAGCGCCCCCGAACCTCCAGCGAAGGTCAGAGCTCCCGAACCTCCAGCGAAGGTCAGCGCCCCCGAACCTCCAGCGAAGGTCAGCGCCCCCGAACCTCCAGCGAAGGTCAGCGCCCCCGAACCTCCAGCGAAGGTCAGCGCCCCCGAACCTCCAGCGAAGGTCAGCGCCCCCGAACCTCCAGCGAAGGTCAGCGCCCCCGAACCTCCAGCGAAGGTCAGCGCCCCCGAACCTCCAGCGAAGGTCAGCGCCCCCGAACCTCCAGCGAAGGTCAGCGCCCCCGAACCTCCAGCGAAGGTCAGCGCCCCCGAACCTCCAGCGAAGGTCAGCGCCCCCGAACCTCCTGCGAAGGTCAGCGCCCCCGAACCTCCTGCGAGGGTCAACGCCCCCGAACCTCCTGCGAGGGTCAGCGCCCCCGAAACTCCTGCGAAGGTCAGCGCCCCCGAACCTCCAGCGAAGGTCAGCGCCCCCGAACCTCCTGCGAAGGTCAGTTCACCGGTGCCCATTACGGGTCCAGCCGTCTGCTCCGCCTCAGTGCCAGAGCAGTCCGCTCCACCGGTACCCAATCCGGGTCCAGCCGTCTGCTCCGCCTCAGTGCCAGAGCAGTCCGCTCCACCGGTGCCCATTCCGGGTCCAGCCGTCTGCTCCGCCTCAGGGCCAGAGCAGTCCGCTCCACCGGTGCCCAATCCGGGTCCAGCCCCCTGCTCCCCCTCAGTGCCAGAGCAGTCCGCTCCACCGGTACCCAGTCCGGGTCCAGCCGCCTGCTCCGCCTCAGTGCCAGAGCAGTCCGCTCCACCGGTACCCAGTCCGGGTCCAGCCGCCTGCTCCGCCTCAGTGCCAGAGCAGTCCGCTCCACCGGTACCCAATCCGGATCAGCCGCCTGCTCCGCCTCAGTGCCAGAGCAGTCCGCTCCACCGGTACCCATTCCGGATCAGCCGCCTCCTCCGCCTCAGTGCCAGAGCAGTCCGCTCCACCGGTACCCATTCCGGGTCCAGCCGCCTGCTCCGCCTCAGTGCCAGACCAGTCCGCTCCACCGGTAACCAGTCCGGGTCCGGCCGCCTGCTCCGCCTCAGTGCCAGAGCAGTCCGCTCCACCGGTCCACAGTCCGGGCCCGGTTGTTTTCCCCGCTCCATGGCCGGAGCCGTTTGCCCCACCGGTGCCCAGTCCGGGCCCGGTTGTTTTCCCCGCTCCATGGCCGGAGCCGTTTACCCCACCGGTGCCCAGTCCGGGCCCGGTTGTTTTCCCCGCTCCATGGCCGGAGCCTTTTGCCCCACCGGTCCACAGCCCGGGACCGGTGATAAGGAAGGGGCACGGGACAAAACTGTCCACATCGCCGGAGCCGCCCCCGATGGACTAGTTTTCCCTCCCATTTACCCCCCCCCGTGTTTTGTGTGTGTTTTTTTTTGTTTAGGTGTCCGGGAGTCCGCGCCTTGGGGGGGGGGGGGGGGATACTGTCAGGCTCTGGCCATAGAGAAGCAATAGGCTTCTCTATGTAGCTATGGTCAGAGTCTGACAGTGTCGTTCTTTTCTGTTTCTTTGTGGGTTTTGGGTGGATCTCTAATTAGAGGCAGCTGCTACCCGTTGTCTCTAATTAGGGATCCAATATATGTTGAGTCTGTCCCTCACACGGGTGTGGGTTGTTATCGTACATGTCGAGGTATATGTCGCAGTCACGGTGAATATAAGTGTGCGTTGTTTTACGTCCGTTCATTTCGTATGTTAGGTGAATGTGACGTTTTGTCTATCGTGTTTGTTTTGTGTTTTGTTTTAGTTCGTTCATTTTGAAATATTTATTACATAGTAAAGAATAAAGAAAAATGTCGAACTGCTATCCCTGCGCTGCGTCTTGGTCTCTCCAAACCCCATTTCGTGACAACGTCCATGTCTTTTAGAACACCTGCTAGGTGGAAAAGCAATATTTAAGAGTATTTAGAATCTGTAGCAATTGCATATTTTCTACAGATGTCATGCATCAAATGCATTGATTTCATGGTAGATTGTATGAGAACTAACACAAAGCTAGACGTGTGAAAACAAATTCTACAACTTACAGTTGTATGACATATTATTCTTGAGATACTGTATAGGTTTGTTGTAATATGATTAGTTCCACAGACCCTTCACCAATGAATTACAGTAATTTTGCAAATTCAAATCTACAGTATGTTAAAGACAAATTGAACAGGCTAGTTCCTAACCTAACATACTTTCATTTGCCCAGAAATTCCAACAGAGGCTTAGAATGAGCAGTACTAGCCTATATGACTAGCCACCGGAACATAACTAAGGGAAATATATTTTCCCCCTGAGCTCTTTTCCTGCTTAATGTTTGCATTAAATGCATTGGAGTGAATGTGAATGTCCTGCTATATTCTGCTATATTAAATGACCTTTCATGATAATTGTGGCCCAGTGTTTCAAGCCTAAAGGTAGATAGATGTTATGTAACCATATAACTATGCTGTATGTTAGTTTTAAAATGCCAAACATTTGCATTTCTCCTTTAGATGTAAACAGATTTTATGGAAAGAGAATGATGCAGGAAGGCCTGCGCTTATTTACGCTCATTTCTGTACTTAAAAAACAAACTCAACTGAACTGGCAGACTGAAATTCAGCCGCATCTATTTGAATAGAGGATAATTGTAATTAGGCCTCTCTGGATGGATGTAATCAAGGCCCTTGTATATTTCTGTAAATCAACTCCATCAGCATTTGGAGATGGTTTTCTGTCTTGGATCGTTGTGTATAATGGCATTGGATCTATTTCAAAGATAACCATTCAGTTTCTACCATAGACTAGAGATTTGCAGGTGTGCATTGTTACATCATTGCATTAAACAAGAAAAACACATAATCAAACACGATTGTGATACTGTAGATTTCTGTAGCTATACTGAGGCCTATCACATGACTCCATACATCCAGGAGAGTAGGTGATGGGTTTTAATAGCTTCCACTAAATAGCTTTCACTGCCATTGCCTGACATGACATCCAAATCAGCGAGACCCTTAGAGAATGCTGCAGTGTGATGCTACAGGAGGAAAGACTCACAGACCCACAATGCTTAGAGGAATAGGTCTGAATCAACACAGACTAACCATGACAGTTGATCACATAAGATACTGTAGATAGAAGAAAAACCCTTCTATTTACAGAGCATTCACTTCATATCTTCAAATATACATGTCCTCTAAACTAACAGTGTCATCATCAAAACAACACATCCTCAGGATTAAATATGATATACATTTAATAAATCTACAAAATGTCCAGTTTCACAACTTATGGCATCATCTCCATGTGAAAAAAGTATTATTTTTCTTTTTTTTTTTAAGACAGAGTTCAGAGACTTTGAAATGGAGGAGGAGGAGGAAGTTGGGTGGGGGTGTCGGGTTTATTCGATAAAAATAAGCCTTCTTGCTCACAGGCAATTCTCTAAACCACATTATAGCGATGTGCCATCAGACGGAGCCAGCTGTGCCTCTAGTTGTCACATGTCACCTTCGATCCAGCAGCACAGCAACGGAGGCTGCGTCTCTAATGGCAGCCTGTTCCCTATATAGTACACTACTTCTGAACAGGGCCCATAGAGCTCTGGTCAAAAGTAGTGCACTAGAGGGAAAGGGGGAGTGGCATTCGGGACGCAGTCAGCAAGAGAGATGCTCCTCTGGTCTGGTCTATACAGAGAGGACCCTCTGCTGGCTTTAAAGCTACAATCTGGGATTTGTTTCTCAGCAAAACGGAAGCCACGTCATATGTTTTACTATACAGCTGAGAGATTGAGCTGGGGATATGTAATCCCTCTCCAAGATTCAATGGATAAATATCAAGAGTTGAACTGACCATTGAACCGATTCCCAGATCCCAGATTGTACCTTTAACATCTCTCACTCTCAAAGCTTTCAGCTTTTGCTCTGTCTGCGCCGAGCTGAGAGGAGCTGCTCGAGGTTAAAGAACAAATCATTTCTCATCAAGCCTTGTTAGAGCAACTGTCATCTAGAAAGCGACTGTGGGGCATTATGCTACAATGTTGACGCCAACAGTAATCGGTCATCATGATTAGTGATCAAACCTGTAATGATTCTTATAATGACCTCACTATGACTCATCATTCTGCTCAGCAAAGCTAGAATACATACTTCTATAGGGAATAAAACAAATTCAAAACAAGTAACAATACAAAACATACACCCATTGATTAGAACCCTACACATCTTTCTGCACACGTCCATCTGATTCTAAAGCCAGTAGAAAACAACCATCTTAAAATGCACTAGAGAGACAACAGAACATGAGTCATGCTTCTCTGAAACGCCGAAGCTGTTGTTTTGGCCGTCTGATTAGTCTGAATCACCAGACAGACTGCCTGCTCTGACCTCCCTCTATCTCCCACAATACAACACAACCACGTTTAAACGTCCTTCATCTAACACACCGCACGCACGCACACACACAGGAAGGAAGGACACAATCTATATATTATCAATTCCCTTCTTTTTCCTGGATTAAAATAACTAATTACAGCTGGGTCTTACTTTCTTTGGGCATTTATTGAGGGCCTTCACGCCATAGAGCAGAGCCCACAATCTCACCCTCCGTTCGCCTGTCAAACGCTAAATGACATTAGCTAGGGGACGCTCCATTTGTGCAGACAATGACTCTGTAACGTATGTGCCTTGCCTGCCTGCGCCGGCTTCACAGGGATCATTTGTAAAGCTAGTGTCGCCACATAAGACAATTTAATTCCTTGCTTAACAGGTGCTAGACACTCCTTAATTGCTTTACATGCACTTTAAATGACCCGGCTGTCACTTCCACATGTATCTGTCTTGGAGGGTCCACTGTGGTGGCGGTATCAGAAGAAGGATAATTTGCATGGTAGGGCACTAAAGACGTCTCTTAGGGAGGGAGAGAGAAGGGGTAACGATTGTAGGGATACACCACAAGTACATAAAATATGGATGTCTCAATTTCCTGGAGGCATGAGAGTGAAAACTGTATATGATGCTAGGCTGGCTGTGTGTTGGTGTGGCTCTAAAAGAGAGAGCAGCTAGAGAGAGGTAGGGGAGGTAGAGAGAGGTATGGGGAGGTAGAGAGAGGTAGGGAAGGTAGAGAGAGGTAGGGAAGGTAGAGAGAGGTATGGGAAGGTAGAGAGAGGTAGGGAAGGTAGAGAGAGGTAGGGAAGGTAGAGAGAGGTATGGAAGGTAGAGAGAGGTATGGAAGGTAGAGAGAGGTAGGGAAGGTAGAGAGAGGTAGGGAAGGTAGAGAGAGGTAGGGAAGGTAGAGAGAGGTATGGGAAGGTAGAGAGAGGTAGGGAAGGTAGAGAGAGGTATGGGAAGGTAGAGAGAGGTAGGGAAGGTAGAGAGAGGTAGGGAAGGTAGAGAGAGGTAGGGAAGGTAGAGAGAGGTATGGGAAGGTAGAGAGAGGTAGGGGAGGTAGAGAGAGGTAGTGGAGGTAGAGAGCGGTAGTGGAGGTAGAGAGAGGTAGTGGAGGTAGAGAGAGGTATTGGAGGTAGAGAGAGGGTGGAGGTAGAGAGAGGTAGTGGAGGTAGAGAGAGGTATGGGAAGGTAGAGAGAGGTAGTGGAGGTAGAGAGAGGTAGTGGAGGTAGAGAGAGGGTGGAGGTAGAGAGAGGTAGTGGAGGTAGAAAGAGGTAGTGGAGGTAGAGAGAGGTAGTGGAGGTAGAGATGTAGTAGAGAGAGAGAGAGATAGTGGCGGTAGAGAGAGGTAGGGGAGGTAGAGAGAGGTAGGGGAGGTAGAGAGAGGTAGGGGAGGTAGAGAGGCTTGGGGTGGGGTAGAAAAAGTTAGGGGTGAGGTAAAAAGAGTTAGGGGTGAGGTAGACAGAGGCTAGGAGTGAGGTAGAGAGAAGCGTGAGGTAGAGAGGCTTGGGGTGAGGTAGACAGAGTTAGGGGTGAGGTAGAGAGAATTATGGGTGACGTAGAAAGAGTTAGGGGTGAGGTAGAGAGAGTCTAGGGATGAGGTAGAGAGAATTATGGGTGAGGTAGAAAGAGTTAGGGGAGAGGTAGAGAGAGTCTAGGGGTGAGGTAGAGAGAATTATGGGCTAGGTAGAAAGAGTTAGGGGAGAGGGGGTAATTGCAGTGGCAGAGGCCAGGGCAGGTCCAGACAGGGCACCACATCTCAGTGAGCAGAGCAACTCTGAATCTACACTTCCTCAGCACCACACAGCAACTCTGTGAGTGTCAACCCTTGTGATGACAGCCAATATGTCACATTCCTTCCCCTTTCTAATTTTAAAGGTGGTGGAGGGGAACAACCAGTCAGCCTAGCAACAGTTAGTCAGCTCAGCTCGGATCCTAAAAACTAGAAACAAACCACCACAATCAGAGCCACAGAGATCACAGTCCACATACAGACTAGAGAGAGAGAGGAAAGATACACCCAACCAAGCTGAACCGAGATGTACTGCACTGGCCTGCTTATGCATCTACCCTAGTGGCTTAAACAATGCTGAAAAGGACATATGCAATGTCAAAGGATGTGAAAAGAACATATCCATGCTGGCACAGTACAGTACAGTTCATGAGGGCTTCAGTAGTCGATTCTGTCAACAACATTACTTGACCACAACAATCAATCAGATGCCATGTTTTCATCATCCTACTATTCCATAACAACATCATGCCTCATTAGTTTGATCCAAATAGGTCAGGCCTGCCCTGCCTTACACAACCTATGTCTTTACTGCATGATGTGCAGTACACTGTTTACAACCTGAGAGAGTAAGGTATACTACTGTATGGGAGTTACAGGAATACACATTGTATATAATATTTGTCTATCTGATATGCATATCAGATAGACAGTACCTTCTCTCACTATATCCCCAAATCTGTCTGTCTGTCTGTCTGTCTGCCTGCCTGCCTGCCTGCCTGCCTGCCTGCCTGCCTGCCTGCCTGCCTGCCTGCCTGCCTGCCTGCCTGCCTGCCTGCCTGCCTGCCTGCCTGCCTGCCTGCCTGCCTGCCTGCCTGCCTGCCTGCCTGCCTGCCTGCCTGCCTGCCTGCCTGTGTCTCTCTTCTCTCTCTGATGAGTCACCGCCCCAGCCTGTAGGGAGGGAGCTGGTAAAAGGATAGAACAGAACAGAACGGGGGAATAAAGTTGTAATGTGAATTTAGTGGCAGTCAGTCAGGGAGGAGACAGATGGAAAATGCCTGTTTATTTAAAGAAGACGTTAGACCAGTGGGCAGAATTTGTCAAGAACCATTAACAGATGCTTCAATGGCATTTAACTGATGCCAAGAGAGGGATACATCTCTATAGACACGTGTGTGTGTGTTGAATTACTAGAATTACTCTGAAAACTGCAATTGGATAGTACATGGATAGGGCTGTAATGGTACACGTATTGGTACCGTGTCCGCACTTTGAACCAGAATGAACACCTAAAATAAAAAAATAAAAGCACTAGGCCAATAAGCTATGCCTATGCTGTGTTGTATGCCATTGAGCTGAAAAAACATTGTGGGGGGGGGGGGTATTCATAATGTTTTGTACACTAAAGTGTATATACACTTTATATACAAAGGTATGTGGACACTGCTTCAAATTAGTGGACTTATTTCTGCAACATCCGTTGCTGACAGGTATATAAAATCGAGCACAGAGCCATGCAATCTCCATAGACAAACATTTTAGAATGGCCTTACTGGAGAGCTCAGTGACTTTCAATGTGGCACTGTCATAGGATGCACCTTTCCAACAAGACAGTTTCGTCAACTGTAGGTGCTGTTATTGTGAAGTGGAAACGTCTAGGAGCAACAACGGCTCAGCCGTGAAGTGGTAAGCCACACAAGCTCACAGAACAGGGCCGGCGAGTGCTGAAGCACATAATAATGGTCTGTCCTTGGTTGCAACACTCACTACCGAGTTCCAAACTGACTCTGGAAGCAACGTCAGCACAATAACTAGTTCGTCGGGAGCTTCATGAATGGGTTTCTATGGCCGAGCAGCTCTGGAGTGATGAATCACACCTCACCATCTGGCAGTCTGACGGACAAATCTGGGTTTGGCGGATGCCAGGATAACACTACCTGCTCGAATGCATAGTGCCAACTGTAAAGTTTGGTGGAGGAGGAATAATGGTCTGGGGCTGTTTTTCATGGTTTGAGCTAGGCCCCCTTAACGCTACAGCATACAATTACATTCTAGACAATTATGTGCTTCCAACTTTGTGGCAACAGTTTGGGGAAGGCTCTTTCCTGTTTCAGTTTCTGTATGAACCTCGCTTTCCGTGCACAAAGCGAGGTTCATACAGAACTGGTTTGTCGAGATCGACTGGCCTGCACAGAACCCTGACCTCAACTTTTGGGATGAATTGGGACACCGACAGCGAGCCAGGCCTAATCGCCCAACATCAGTGCCCAAACTTACTAATGCTTGTGGCTGAATGGAAGCAAGTCCCCGCAGCAATGTTCCAACATCTAGTGGAAAGCCTTCCCAGAAGAGTGGAGGCAGTTATAGCAGGAAAGGGGGGGACCAATGCATATTAATGCCCATTACATACTTTTGGTAATGTAGTGTATTTAGGGCATACATAGCTGAATCCACTCATTTGAATGGGTGTCCACATGCTTTTCTATATATAGTTTATTTCACCACCTGTCCCTGTTATTGCCCATACAGTGACACCATGTAGACGCTTTTCATCATTGTAAAATATTGCCTTCAGAAAACCTTCACTACGCCATCTGGCTCATATATAAATCAAAACTACATGCACCAGAATGCACCAGGTGTACCTATCACTCCTAGATAGAGGTGCCTGGTGATTCTCTGTGTTTTATATAGCCTTCTAGAATGTTCTCCTCCCATGATCACACAGGTCAGACAGATCCCCAGTTAGAAAAATGTCCTCTTTGGGCAACGTGGTAAATGAGAAAAGATTCCTGTTTAAATGGATCCTGTCAGATAAGGATGAGCTCAGCCAACATTAATCAAAAGCAGCAAATGGAGCGCAGGGAGCAACATTACATTTGATAATTTCCATTTTGTACTTTTTCCCACCATTGCAAAATGTCCAGCAGTCAGCAAATTGAAAAAAGATAGCCAGCCATTCATGCGTTTCCCTTCCCACATCCGAATCATATAACTGTTTGAAGACGCTTGTTTGGGTTCACAGTTTTCTAATCTGTCCTTATATAAGATATGCAATGATTTGATCCGGGGGGATGAAAGTGAAAGTGCAGACAAAGAGAGAGGGAGAGGGAGAGAGAGAGAGAGAGAGATGGGGAGAGAGAGAGGGAGTGTGTGAGAGAGACTTGCAGTAGCTATTGCAGAATTTTGAAGAGCCATATTTCACCCCGGTATCCTTCACACTACCAATTACCATGCTTAACAAACATCCTACCACCCACCTCACCCAGAGGTTCTCTCCCTCTCCCTCTCTCTCTCTCTCTCTCTCTCTCTCTCTCTCTCTCTCTCTCCCTCTCTCTCTCCCTCTCCCTCTCTCCCTCTCTCTCCTCTCTCCCTCTCTCTCCTCTCTCTCTCTCCCTCTCTCTCTCCTCTCTCTCTTCTCTCTCTCTTCTCTCTCTCTTCTCTGCTCTCCTGCTACTGATGTCACAATCTGTATAGAAGAACACATACCATATTACTGTAACAAAGACACCACAAGCATTTCGCTACACCGGCAATAACATCTGCTATACATGTGTATGTGAAATGGTTTTGAGATCAAGAGAAACATATCGCTCATTTAAAATAGACAGTATACATTACACTATTTTATTTGTATTTATTTGCTCCAGAGTGGCACAGCGGTCTAAGGCACTGCATCTCAGTGCTAGAGGTGTCACTAGAGACACCCTGGTTCGAATCCAGGCTGTATCACAACCGGCCATGATTGGGAGTCCCATAGGGCGGCGCACAATTGGCCCAGCGTTGTCCGGTTTTGGCCGGTGTAGGCTATCATTGTAAATAGGATTTTTTTCTTAAAAATACTTGTTTTCCTGTTTCTGACTGCAGAGTTGAGTTTGCCCTCTGGCCGGCATTGAGAGCTGCTGGTGTTTCATGTGAGTAATGAAATCATACGTTCATTTGACTCTTCCTAGATGTTCACCCCAGGACTCATGGGCTCAGAGGGACCGGCTGCTACAGTTCTTTCACCCAACAAGGAGGAGGGAGGATGAGAGGGGAGGAGATGAGGGTATGGACAGGGGTGGTACTAGCTGAAAGTACACATGGGTTGCCTGGCATCATGCCACAACAATATGCCAACATGCCCAAGGTGGTGGTGCTCAGGGCTTGGAGCGGGACATGATTTTCCCTCGGTTTAACTTGGGCTTGTTCACAATCAAACCCCCCGAAGGGCTACTTCTTTCTTCCCCTGAGATGTGTGCAATTTAGTCGAAACGTGCTACCATTGTGATGCCACATCCTGTACAGCAGACGACTATGTTAAATAGCCTGAAAAGAAAAGTTGCAGGCAAATGTGATCAAATGCTACTTAGGTTAGAAAAGGTAGCACGGAGCAAAGCTCTCTAAATAAATGAAGCCTGCTATATAGCTTACGTAGCAAACCTCATTGACTTTTCAACAGCAGTCAATAAAGTACAATGGAGCACTTTAAGTAGTAATGAACCATTGGTTTCTTCAAAGTGGAAGGCCAACAGTTCTGTAGGCAGTTTTATTTTTCACTTCACTATACTGTATGTGTACCCTAGCTGCAAGTTAAGGGACTCAATCCATTGACATGCAATCAGCAAATGCATTACATATTTAATTTAATAGATTAACAGAATTTGGAAAAAGCAGAGGCAAAATTTTGTTAAGTGAGATTAGAATTGACCAGTTAGAAGCCTGGGAGCAAATGGAAAACAGTTCTGACAAATAGAATGGAACATAGAACAGAACAGTGCATTAGAACTAGAACCCTGCTAGTTCAGAACCATACCTCCAGCAGTGGCCAAGCTCCTCCTTTGAAGTCAGAAATGGAGACTGCAAAGTAATCCTGTAAATTATAGTTTTCTAAATACAGCTGCATACAAATTTCATCAGCTGGTGGCCATGGAAGGCAAGCCCACAAGGCTCAGTTACCCCTGCATGAGCTAGCGAGGAAATAGCTGTGTGACTCTCAAACCACTCCACATCCATCCAATGCATGACACCATGCTTTCCCCTAGCTGCCCGGGAAAGTTTATGTGTATATTCGAGGGGAAAAAGGCTAAATGAAACCCAGTGAAACTCTTCAGCGGCCCACTTTGCTGTCTTCACAGACATGTAAGTAGATTAACACTAGTTTTAGTTCCATAGAAAGAAACAGAAAGCAGAGTTTTAATTGAAGAGACTGAACTCCTTACTAGGAGCAGGCCAAGGCCTTAATGGCTACGATCAAGGTATGAAAGAAGAAAGAGAAGGCTATATATGATATATGCTTCTCCCATGCTTTATTCCATTGTTGCCTTACCTTAAAGCCTACAATCACCAGCCATCCACTGGATGTGGTCCGGTGACAATGAATGTTGTCACCTAACAATGGCCACGTAGGAGTTAACAAAGCAGCCCAAACACATTTTCTCACAAGGCTACAGTCAACCCAGGTAGCTACATTAGGCACCAGTGGTAGACAACACGTGAGACACATCAAGGCCCAGTCAGTCCTTGTAGATAGTCTACAGTGGTAGATAGACAACATGCTAGACAACAATGTTCCATTAATAGCCAGACAGATCAATGGAACACTTGAGTCAGTCCACACCTGCTGCTACTGCTGCTTCTGCTGTCCACCAGTAAGCAGTAAGACACACAACACATTACATACAGTATTTGATAGTACTTTTCCATAGCACTTTCAGAGGAATTGATCAGGGGTTTTAGCCTGAGAAAGATAGACTGCATATCAGTGGCAATAGTGAATGTGAGCGTGACATAATGCACTTAGCTGAATAGTTTGCTCTAGTTCATATTAATAATGGGGTAAAGAAATCAATACAGTTACATATCGGGATTATTTTTTTAACAATATATCATATCGTATAATTTTGACAATATCGCAATATTATTTTTGCGCTAGTTGGCTCTACCTGTATCAAGACTCATCTTCTTTTTAAAAAAAGGGAGCCAATTTGTTTTCAGCACTTATTTTTCTCATGGCTCTCTCTTGTCCCTCTGCAGCAGACATATGGTGAGCAATATGCTCGGAACATCGAATAAAATCACAGTATCGAATCGCAATACACATAGAATCGTTGAGAATCGCAATACATATTGCATCGGTACCTAAGTATTGTGATAATATCTTATTGTGAGGTCCCTTGCAATTCCCAACCCTAGTTCATATGGCATATTATTTTGCTGTTAGTCTATCCTTATATCCTAGTCTTGAGCACAGTGAGACAGTGAGAAGGACAGACTGCAACCACACCTCCTCTTTACCCTCCTCAGGATCCGAATTCTAAAATAGCAACAGCCCTAGAGATGATGTGTCCCATGACAAACGATACTGTCACCTAATAGGTCCCTTTCCTCTCAGAGTAAATCCCTTCCCTCATCACTTTCCCTCAGAGCTAGCTGTCCTCAGGCAGTACTAGTGCTGCTGTCACTCCCCAAGTTAGCCACCACTAGTCACTCCTTACGAGCTGCTATGCTGCTGCCGCTGTTGCCATGCTCAGGGTCAGGCACCACAGAATACAAACCCCCCCCCCCCCCAACATAAATCATCTCTGGCAGAACAGAGATGGCTGACCTGCATGTCAATGATTTCATGTCTTTCATGTACAAAACTACATCTACTTTGTTGCACAGATTCCCAAGGTCAGTGAGGACGCCAGGCGTCAGAGCAATTGGAGAAATCGGAGCTACCGCGGTGGTCACTTCGTCCAGCAAGCCTTGGCAGGGGGTTAAAGATCCCCTCTGATGATCCCAGGGGACTGTTCTCATCTCCCCTACCTCTGCATAAATAATGAATGAAGTGCAAGACCCTTGATCAGGATCAGTAGGAGTTTGCGTGCGTGTGTGTGTGCGTATGTGTGTGTGTGTGTGTGTGTGTGTGTGTGTGTGTGTGTGTGTGTGTGTGTGTGTGTGTGTGTGTGTGCGTTCATGTGTGGGTGGGGTGGGGAGAGGTGAATGTTGTTTCTGTTATTCTGTTTATTATATACCCTTTCTGATGGCATCCTTAACTGACACATCTTAACTAGATGATTAATTGGCTGACGTATGCGGTCTGTAATGTCATGGCGAACAAAGTTGTCAAAGTCATAGAGAACATGTTAAATCATGTTCATTACCAAGGAAAGGGAATAAAGGAATTCATTACATTGTGAGTCATTGTTGTGAATTAAATCCATTCAGGAAGATGTTTTCCTCTATGCTGAATATCCATGGAACATTTATTCACACCCAATGCCAGTCAGTGCCAGTCAGTGCCAGTCAGTTAGACCACATTAAAGCATCAAACATATTTGAACAGACCCTTAGGCTCAGTCTGTGTCTGGGTCCATCCATAACTAATGAGTCCCACTCACATTGTTGTAGTAATTTCATTACAGCCCACACTGAAAACAATTATAGATCCAAGCTTGACAGCTTGACAGACATCAATAGAGCATTACCAAGACCTTTCAAGAAACAGACAGCAAATAGAGCATTACCAAGACCTTTCAAGAAACAGACAGCAAATAGAGCATTACCAAGACCTTTCAAGAAACAGACAGCAAACAGAGCCTTCAACCAACAGGACATAGAGGGCAGACAGCCTTCTCCTGTTCCTGCTGTAAGTGTGTCCCAAATGGCACTCTATTCCCTTTATAGGAAATAGGGTGCCATTTGGGATGAACTCCATGACAGTAAAGAGCCGTGAGGCCACGAATCAGAGGCCACGAATGACCCAAAACTGGAACTAGACAACCTTTTCCAGCCCAGGAGGGATATAATGAGGATTTGAGGTCATATCGGAGCTGTTGTGTATTGTTGTGTCAATGCCGTCTCAGGACCATTTTGGGAACGGCAGCATGATGGCTGAATAATGAGCTGAGGAGTAAAGGTGGTACTGGGATTGGTCTCCTCTCCTCTCCTCTCCTCTCCTCTCCTCTCCTCTCCTCTCCTCTCCTCTCCTCTCCTCTCCTCTCCTCTCCTCTCCTCTCCTCTCCTCTCCTCTCCGTCCGTTCGTCTCAGACTATTTTGGCATGTAAACACAGGCATTAGAGGAGCATATCCCCAGACAGAACACAGATACAACCTCAAAGATAATTATAGGGACCTCCCTTTGTTCCCACCTGTTCCAGATTTAAAGCTATAGCTTCGTTAGCGGCGGACTTTCGGGGCAAAGTTTTAATGAGTTGGAAGCAAAACTGTAACTCAGCTCTCCGCTTCATAAATGTTCCCTTGGAATGAAAGATTCAATTTAACGGAGCTCAAGTTACCTTTTAATGACAATGTATAAACACGACCAATTAAGCTGTGACTGGATGCTGAGGCTCTGGGCCCATCTAGGCCCATCTATAACAGTAAAACAGTCTATCTAGTATTGGAGGGAAGTTATAGTAAATGTAAGACAGGTAGGGCCAAAGTGTTTTCCCTAGGTAAGGGAAGGTTCTAGATTTATCATCATCGCCTCTGTTCCAGACTTCATAGCAATAAAATCCAAGGTAGCCTAAAGTACTATGTCAGGCGTGAGACTAATTAAAGTTTAATGAAATACCTTTAATTAAAGTCTCTGTGTGTACGCAGATGGATGCTTCAGTGACTGTGTGTGTGTGTGTGTGTGTGTGTGTGTGTGTGTGTGTGTGTGTGTGTGTGTGTGTGTGTGTGTGTGTGTGTGTGTGTGGTGGGAAAGGGGTGACAGATATACAGCTCAGGCTTTTCGTCTTTTGGCTCGTTCAGCAGTTTAGCAGAAGAAATAGGCTTGGTCTTATATTCAGCAAAATGGGATTGAGTTTGGGAATCTGTGAATTCTCAAGATGGGCTGCTATAAAATATAAATGTTCAGCACATCCATGTCATCGGTTCTGCTGATCCAGTCCCCCCGAAGACAGAGAGGCATCTTAGTTTTACCATACATTACTCAACCTGTTGATGATTATATGCATGGCATACACATGGCTAGAATCACGACAACCTCTGATCCCCCTGTGTGTTGGCACCACGTACCAAACAATACAATTCAAACATTTAAAACAATGTCTTGGTATGAAATAGGTGCTTAAACTTCTTGACTTGATTTACGTTGATTAAACAACGTATTGCCACAAATACAGTAAGGTTCCACCCGAGGCTGACTCATACACTCATACATACTCATACACGTTCTGCTTTACGTAACAACAGGAAGCAGAAAAGGTCATTTTTATACATTATGTAATTCAGGAAAATGCTATTTGGTGACCAACATTGGCTTCCAGCGGCAGGGCTGTTTGTTCTAAATGTGACAGAGGCTGTTGGACGTAAATGAAGTGGGCTTGTCAGCAAGCAGAGGAATGTGTTAGGTCTTGATGGGACCATTATTTCCATCAGCTGGTATAAAGATGAAGATTATCACCAGGCTTGATAGTAAAGAGGGGGGGAGAGAGTGTCACTTCTGACAGGCGTGTGCTTTGCTGTTTCATTTGCATGATATGACAGGGGGTTCTGAGGAGCCGTGAGGAAGGGGACAATTTAATCAAGGAGAACTCATCATCAAGAGATTCATCCACCTTGTAAATCATCTCACCTTCACTTGATTATATTATATTATATTCATATACTGTTTTATCATCAGAGGTCGAAATGCCATTTTTATAAAAACGTCATAGACAATCTTGTAATTGTTTTAATCTCCTATAAAGATTTTAAGGATGGTCATTTTCAGGATGGTACCTCTCACATGTTGTGAGGAAAATGGGTATAATATCGCCCCACCAGACCAAAACGGTTGGGAGCTTAACATTTCCGTTTATTTCTGTTAATAAGGTACTTATCTTAAAAGCCCTCTATTAGCACGTTGATGTTCTAGAAGCTTTCAACGCAGTACAAAATAGTTTTCCCAACATGCATTTGACATGATGTGGGGATAATTTAGACAAAGCTCTCAGAAACCGTTTGAGACAGACACTGATGTTCAGGATGGTGCCTTTGACCATTATTTAATATATTTTAGTGAACTAGCTGTAACTTGTTAGCACTGTTATGTGATTATTCAAGCTACGGCACCAAGGCGGTTTGTTTTTATTCTGGGATGAGAATGTTTTTATACTTCTGAAAATATGAGGGAGAAGTTCTAGTGTTGGATATTAATTATATTTCAAGATGTAATCCACAGGCAATTAATGATCTATTTTGCAATACTAATGCCTGCAACATTCCTATAGGCTTAATTTCATTACAGATTATGTTTGATTGTGTGTGCGTGTGTGTGTGTGTGTGTGTGTGTGTGTGTGTCTTATCCATGTCTTATGGAAACAATGACATTATATTTCAAGAAGAATAACTAAAATAGAAACAAATAGAACTCTGAATAAATTAGGCACCTTCAAACTGTCATCATTTGTGTTTGACCGTTATGTGTCACAAACAGAGACAAAATAACATTTGTGTTGACCTTAAATCAAAAGTCACCTCTCTCTCTAAAGTCAAAAATAGAAAAGAGCTGACATGAAATGTCAGTTTGTATAAGACAAAGCCATTTCTAAATGACCTGAGATTTGTGACTGCTCCCCCAACAGCACAAAAATAGATCAAATCTGTGATGCCATTCTGACCTTTTGGTGCTGAACATCTTGGCGACGTCTTATTGCTGCTGTTCAGTGAGTTGTTCTAGGGGTTGAGGTGAGAGGGTGAGCCTTCAGACTGTAGACCTGAGAGGGGAAATGAGGACGAGCGAGAGAGAGATAGAGAGAGAGAGAGAGATAAAGAGAGGGAGATAAAGAGAGAGAGAGAGAGAGAGAGAAATACAGAGAGAGGGAGAGAGAGAAAGACAGAGAGAGAAATACAGAGAGAGAGAGAGAGAAAGACAGAGAGAGAAAGACAGAGAGAGAGAGAGACAGAGAGAGAGAGAGAAAGACAGAGAGAGAGCGAGAGACAGAGAAAGAGACAGAGAGAGCGAGAGAGAGCGAGAGAGAGCGAGAAAGACAGAGAGAGAGACAGAGAGAGAGAGAGAAAGACAGAGACAGAGAGATAGAGAGAGCGAGAGAGGACACAAACACACAGTGAGATTTTCAGCATGCCAGTGTCACCCAGGAGCTGTCAGGGTACTGTAGCACGGCAGAACACTCCCCCCAAACAATCCCAATTACCTGCCCTCAAACTGATGGAGGCAGACTGCTGAGGCAGCTAGAGGGGCACAGTGCACAAAACACAGCTATGGTTAAAAAACAACATTGTTATACACGAGGTGCATTATTCCATGCCAGCTGGTTCAGGACAACTTCAACAGGTCACTCTGCATTTACTAACCCTCGTCTGAACGGGTAAATGAATGAGGAATACTAAGTGGTGCACACAGATATCCATACATATTCTGCTGCTCCTGTATGTCCCTCCCCTCCAGTATAATGCCTGCCACTTTAGCCTCCTGCCCTGTCATGCTCTGTAAATGTTACCACAGTGGAGGAGACGATTCAATAATTCATGCAGACAGATCCATGTGGGGCTCACTTCTCAACCTCTCGTCTGTAATGAGAAGAGTGGTGGAGGAGGAGAGAAGAAGGGATAGGTCTAAGGCTAGACTGCCTTGCTGATTTGACTGACTGGTTCACTCAGTTTAGCTCTAGGGTAGCGGGGTTGATTTGGAATTCAGCCCGACTGAAACTGCCATTCTTCAATACCAAAGAATGACGTGAAACCTGTGTGGTTAGAGTAGCTTTACATTTATAGTTGGATGCAGAAAGAATAAACCCCTCAGTATTACATAAGAGGCTTGGTATAAACTCAGAGGATTAAGGATTATTCAGCTATTTCTGGGACATTGTTAAAAGCCCCAGGCATTCTCTCTGACAACAGAGTGACCAAACAACGAGGTGAAAGGTCACATCCATCAGGCATCAGAGGGATATTATCTATTATTAGTTACGACATGGTCACCGCATGTTGATGATGATCATGAGGACTTTACAGTATTTGTTAGGAAATTCTTGTTGCATCATACAGCACCCAACACTGGATCAGGAAGACCTGTTTGGCCAAAACATGAAAATCTCTTCATGGGGAAATTCAAATTGTATTTTATTTATGAAAATAATCCTTACAAAGATCATGTTAAATATTGGACCCGCTATATAGACGATTGCTTTATGATCTGGACAGGTAACGAAATTAAATTAAACACATTTCTTAACTACATTAACTCTAGAGTACAACCAATTTCCTTCACTATGGAAAATAACATTAACTCTATACATTTCTTAGATGTACTTGTTACAAAAAAGGGACAATCTAAGTACTACAGTTTACAGAAAACCTACAGATAAAATATTATACTGAGAGCTGATAGTTAACACCCTCTTCCCCCTAAAATCAGGTTAACCAGTAAGCCAACTTCATAGCCAGCGTTGCATCTGTGACACAGAAGAAGAATATGATAGACAATCAAATTCTCTCCTTGAGCGTTTCGCTTGAGAGGAAACCCTGATAAGTTAAAACAAGTTAAAAGCTTAAACAGAAGCCAGTTACTTTAATACATCCCAACAAAAACAGAAGAAACTGTTTTCTGTAAACTACACTGAACAAAAATATAAATGCAACATGTAAAGTGTTGGTCCAACGTTTCATGAGTTGAAATAAAATATCCCAGAAATGTTTCATATGCACAACAACCTTATTTCTCTCAAATTTTGTGCACAAATTTGTTTACATCTCTGTACGTGAGCATTTCTCCTTTGCCAAGATAATCCATTCACCTGACAGGTGTTGCATTTCAATTACAAGAACACTGTCCATATCAGATTTTGCATATCGCTTATGATGCTGTTATGAATTAAAATAAAATTGTACCTACAGACTGAAGAAGGCTGTGTAGCCGAAACATCTGTGTACGCTATACCTGATGCAGTGAAAATACATTTTAAAAATAGAATAATGAAGTAAGCCATATTTTTAAGTGCGGACCCATTTAACCCTTGTGTTGGTCGAAACACATTGCCTGCTGTAATATAATGTGATCTGCTCCTATTTAGAAATGTTTTATATTTTTGTGAACAGTTTATAAGAGTAATACGTGCCGCTTATTGGCATTTTTGTCTTCTCGGCACAGAACATGACTGTGATTGAGGTTATTCTATTTTTCTAACAGTACATACAGTATGAGTCATGTGAATAAGAATATACAGTACTTTCATAAAGTATTCAAACACTTCTACTTTTTCGACATTTTGTTATGTTACAGGTTAGCTGTATTTTGTGTCACTGATCTACACACAATACCCCATAATGTCAAAAAGGAATTTTGTTTGTAGACATTTTTAGAAATGTATTGAATTTTTTTTTTTCCTGAAATGTCTTGAGTCAATAAGTATCCAACCTCTTTGTTATGGCAAGCCTAAATAAGTTTCAGGAGTAAAAATGTGCTTAACAAGTTACATAATAAGTTGCATGGAAATCATCCTGTGTTCTTTAATAGTGGTTAACATGATCGTTGAATGACTACCTCATCTCTGTACCCCACACATACAATTATCTGTAAGGTCCTTCAATCGAGTAGTGACTTTCAAGCACAGATTCAAACCACAAAGACCAGGGAGGTTTTTCCAAAGCCTCGCAAAGAAGGGCACCGATTGGTAGATGTGTAACCAAAAAATTTTAACTGACGCTGAATATCCCTTTGAGCATGGTGAAGTTATTAATTAGGCTTTAGATGGTATAGCAATACACCCATATCTACAAAGATACAGGCGTCCTTCCTAACTCAGTTGCCAGAGAGGAAGGAAACTGCTCAAGGATTTCACAATGGTGATTTTAAAACAGTTGGTTGTGATAGGAGAAAACTGAGTATGGATCAACAACATTTTAGTTACTCCACAATGCTAACCTAATTGACATAGTGAAAAGAAGGACGTCTTTACAGAAAAAAATATTACAAAACATGCATCCTGTTTGCAACAGGGCATTAAGTAATACTGCAAAAAAATATGGCAAAGAACGTTTTGTCCTGAATACAAAGCATTATGTTTAGGGCAAACTCAACACAACACATCACTGAGAACCACTCTTCATATTTTCAATCATGGTGGTGGCTGCATCATGTTATGGGTATGCTTGTCAAGGACTAGAGAGTTTAGGATACAAATAAATAGAATACAACTATAAGCACAGGCAAAATCCTAGAGGAAAACATGATTCAGTTTGCTTCCAACAGTCACTGGGAGACAAATCCATCTTTTAGCAGGACAATAACCTAAAACACAAGGCAAAATATACACTGGAGTTGCTTACTAAGACAACATTGAATGTTCCTGAGTGTTCTAGTTTAGAACACTGATTTATGGCAATCTATGGCAAGACTTGACATGGCTGTCTAGCGCTGATCAACAATCAACTTGACAGAGCTTGAAGAATTTTAAAAATAATAATGGTCAAATATGGTACAATCCAGGTGTGCAAAGATCTTACCCGGAAAGATTAGCAGCTGTAATCGCCACCAAAGGTGCTTCTACAAAGTATTGACTCAGGGGTGTGAATACCTACTGTATGTAAATTAAATATTTCTGTATTTCATTTTCAATAAATTTCTTCACTTTGTCATTATGGGGTATTGTGTGTAGATGGGAAATATATTTAATTCATTTTGAATTGAGGCTGTAACACAACAACATGTGGAATAAGTCAAGGGGTATGAATACTTTCTGATGGCACTGCATAATAGGAAGATCTATAAATGCCGCAGAGAGAAATGTTGTTATTATACAAAGTTTCATCTCACACAGTGCACGGTACATAAAGAGAAAAGTGGGGCAATTTCAAAGAGTTTCACAATTTAGTTTTGACTCATCTTCCATTGGTCACAGTGTTGTAGTGGCTTTGAAATGATTACCCAGAAAATGCTTTACAGACGGGAGCCATATCTCTGAAAAATATAAACAACCCTCCAGACTATTTCTCTGAAGGCCCAGGGGAAACAAAATCCTCCAACAAACTTAAAAAAAAAATTTATGCAGTGCTTGAGGCGTCACTACAGATCCGGGTTTGATCCTGAGCTGTGACGCAGCCGGCCGCGACCAGGAGACCCATGAGGCGACGCACAATTGGCCCAGCATCGTCCAGGTTAGGGGAGGGTTTGGCCGGCGGGATGTCCTTTTTCCCATTGCGCTGTAGCGACTCCTGTGGCGGGCAGGGCGCATGCACGCTGACACGGTTGCCAGTTGTACGGTGTTTCCTCCGACACATTGGTGCTGGCTTCCGGGTTAAGCGGGTATCAAGAAGCAGTGCGGCTTGGCGGGGTTGTGTTTCGGAGAACGCATGGCTCTCGACCTTCGCCTCTCCAGAGTCCGTACGGCAGTTGCAGCGATGGGACAAGACTAACTACCAATAGATATCACGAAATTATAAAAATATATAATGTATGGTTTTAATACTATTGGGATTGAACACACGCACGGACGTATAAAGGCAGGCAGACAGACAGACATGCACAAATACATAAACACATTTGTTGATCAGTTTCACAGCAGTTTACACCTTTTTCCTGTCGTAATAAAATGTGAAAGGTTGGGACTTAAGCCAGAGAAACAGAGAGGTAGGAGGTACAGTAACTAGAGGGACCTTGTCTGAGATAGGGGGTTTTCTTTCCCACATTCATTCATTAAGCCAGTCTTGTGTTTCAGTGTAACTATCTCAGAGCAGACCAAGTGTCCTGACAAACACAAATAGCAGACAGTCAGATCATGGGCTGAAGAGAATCCCTTAACAGCAAATAATTTCAAATACTTTAGCTGTTGCAATGGAACCAAAATAAGTCCCACAAGTGCAAACCTCACCCACATGACACTCTAGGCAGGCTAAAGCAAATACTTGATTTCAAATACTATTTGAACCAAGGTGTGCTTAGCAGCGTGGGTAAACTGTTCACAGGTACAGTAGACAGACAGGACAGCAGGTATTACTGCTGGTCGATAATACTGCTGGTCAGCACTTCTGTTGAAAGCTTCCTGGTGGACTGAAGGAGGACACCCAACAGCCCAATGGTTATTATGAGCCGGTTATAGGGTCTGTTATACTAAAGCCTGACCGAGCTGTCAGCACACTGGATGACACTCTAATGACAGAGGCTTAGATACAGATAGATCATACTGTATGCATTGTCACAACTGCAAGCTACAAACTCACAGGAATACAGTACCAACGAAGGGGACAAAAACATGTAAATATTTGTCACCCCACAGTGCTGTATGTGCATTGCTATCTAGTTTCATTGCTATCTCAATACCTTAGATTCAAACTGAAAAGTTCAGGATGATTTAATCCACTTAAACATTTTTTTACGTGTGTGTGTGTGTGTGTGTGTGTGTGTGCGTGTGCATCAACAACTGGATGTCAGAATAACTCATAGTCGGCTAAAACGCCTCAGACTGGAGCCAGGAGACAACCAACAAACCACTGTCTATCCAGGCAATGGGATTTAAAACATTTATATTATATAACATAAATAATTTATTTATCACACTTGAGAGAGAAGAAGCAGACCAATACGTCAAACTGTAGAGTTTATCGATGTATCTGTTCTATTACTCCAGAACAGATACACTCTGATTTTTCTCTTTAAAATGTAAATCAAACCAATTATTAAAAGTTAAACAAACCATATAACTCTACTTTGAACAATTTCCACTCAAAAAAAATAAAAAACATTTACTTGATGCTCCAGCTACTATTTGAAGCATATTTCCATTGTAGCCTGATAAAAACCTGTACTGACATATAACCATAGTACAGCACAATAATCTAACATAACACATCATAATACTAGTAATATAATGCACTCTGTATCTGTATCCAACTTGAGTCAAGATCACTTTCGAAATCAAAAAGCAAGCTGGGTATGTTTTTTCATAAAACATTACTGTGAAATGATATTAACACAATGTTAAACATTGTGAAATAGTGCTACTGCAAGTCACATTGCTCTAAAATAATTGTATTTTCAACTGGAGTATAACAATTATTTAAAAAGCCCCAACAGTTTGCTTTTTGGCTTCTTTTATGTAATAAAACATGTAAATGCATGCGTGTCTGCAGCTCCCAGTCATCCATCCCTCTGGAACAAGATGGAAAGAGAGAGCGAGAGGATCTTCATCATGAGTCCAGTACATCAAGACAGTTAATCGGTTCCTCTCTGTCCTCACCTCTGCAAGCCACTCTCTCTCTCCTCTGACTTCAACTTTCTGGCCAACGTTAGATAGCTAGTTAGCTAACTTTTTTCATCACCGTCCCAGAATCATCCCGGAGTGCAATTTAAACCTTCTCGCACTGAAAATGAACCGTCCCAAATTTTCGGAGGGATATGGGTCTACTCATAGGACCATTCACAGTGATTTAAAAGGCTAATAAGAGTAGCCTACTACTCAAATAGATAAATGGGGCTGTCAAATGAGCCAGAAATGTACATAAAAAAATATATTTTGCATAGGCTAAATGTGATTAAATAATTAGCCTACATGTAAAAGGGTAGCCTAGGTTATATGCATATTGGCTACAGCCTCTCATGAGGGAGGTGACATTTAGCAAGACCCAAAAGCAACAGCAATATAATATGATCTTTCAAAATGCCATACTAAGAAAGAAACTGTATTTAAATAAACCTGCCATGTGTTTTCAGAAGAAACGTAAGATGGCAAAGCGATGACCTAGATCCTCATTGGGTTTCACACAGTGAGCAGAATGAAGGATTCAAAAGCATACCGTGCTAGAAAGCAGAATGATGCATCTTTGAACGCTACAAGGTTGATGGGCCATTCAAAAACAGCATACTCTATCTTTCATCCTGTATGACCACACAGTGCTGTTTTATTGATGGTAAGTTAATTCATGTTATCCCTGTGAGTGTTATGTTCAGAGCAAAGCAACATCCTTGAGAATGGCTAATGGTTCCTATTCTGAAGGAGAAATGACAGCAGTGTCAATGACTGAGCCTACGGAAAAACTGCTGTGTGACACAGTAGGCCTATGTTATAAAAGATATTATTGCCTCTTTAGGTTTAGAAGAAAATCTGCAACACATAACTGTGCCAGTAACAACAGTTGTACAAAACACACCAAAAAGTATAATGCTATGGGCTCCACATAATTCAAATATTAAAAGGGAAAGTCCACCACTTTTCAACCTCATACTCATTATCTCAGCACCATACTAGTGTCTACATAATAGCGTGTGAAAACGATGCGTTTCTACGATCTGTGGTTAAAAATATTCGAATTAAGGTCTTAAAATATCCATTCCCTATGACATCATCGAGTAGGATTTTTTTTTTTTTTTTTTGATTTTTGTGATTTTTGTGATTTTGTGATTTTCAAAACCTGCGATGAGTTTCAAGCCAGAGGGAGGGTATTTTCTTGCTACCTGCAATATCTTGAAAACTTGACTGCTGGCATGCGAAACACTATGGGACTACAGTATATTAACAGTAATTAAAAGAACATTAACAAATATTGTTTTTGAATAAAAAATTTCTTTAAACACAGCAGGGTCAGACAGACACATGACCACTACAGTATATCTATTACCAGTCCTTGGTGCTCTGATAACGACACGGTTGTTTTTAAATTAATTATTCAAATCCTGTCTTTGACCTAGAGTAGGTCTGGATGGGACAGACACCAACAACACAGGCCTACTAGGAGGGCCTCCCCAAGTAATTTCTGCTATTACACTCTACTAGTTGTCTGTATCTATGGTTTCTTAAAATATATGGTTCATACTCTCCTTCTATGTCTAATGTCAAATCACTGACTGACGTCCCTACAGGTTCACAGTTCAACAAATGTTTTCTTCTTCCTAAATGTGTACTAGTTATTCCAACTGTCTATCAACGCTGTGGAACGTTCTACTGTACTGTATGTAAATTCAGAGTTCAGATCTCGGGTAGGGACAAAGCCAATCGTTGGAGTTCAGATCTCTAGACACAGTCAATCGTTGGAGTTCAGATCTCTAGACACAGTCAATCGTTGGAGTTCAGATCTGTAGACACAGTCAATCATTGGAGTTCAGATCTCTAGACACAGTCAATCATTGGAGTTCAGATCTGTAATTAGGGACACAACCTCAGTTGCAGACATAGAGCAGCAGTAGCTCCTGGCAAGGTGGTAGGACACTGTCATTGTGAGTTAAAGACATCCACTCCGCACATGCTAACTCATTATACAAAATTATATTAAAACTGACAGGGACAAATGCTCTTGGGGCCTCCCTCCATAAAAAAATGACTTGATTTGTTCCAAAAGCTTGATTCAATTGTTTGGTGGCGTCATAGAAAGCAGAACTGAAGCCTCTGAGGACGATTCATTTTAGTTAAGTGCTGGGCGATTCATGACCGCATCGTTGACAGCCAGCATTACAACATCAAACCATCATGTTAAGTAACACCAGCCGTGATTTATCATGTCAGCTATCTGTCAAATTAATCACCAGGTTCACCAAGAGTATAGGCCATTTAAAGTTATTTAAAATGTTTTATTGGATATTAAAACATACAATCTACCTGTAGTGAAGCCGCTCAACATTTACATTACATTCAGTCATCTAACAGACTCTCCCATCCAGAGCAACCCACAGGAGCAACCAGGGTCAAGCACACCGCCTAAGGGCACATCGAGACCCAACCCAAAAACACTCTTCCTCCATTGCCCACCCCCTAAACCACTGTCCCCCAATACACCAACAACCAACAAAATCAACAAAAGAGAAAAAAAGAGAAAACAAAAGACATCAAGGACAACAAAAATCGAATCAGCAAGGCCAACTGTATACGTTTGAGTGCATGTGTGGCACTATTTACATGTGTGTATGTGCATGTGTGTATATGCATGTGTACAAGCACCTGTGCGGCATCAGCCTCAGGCAAACAAGGATTGGATGTAACAGCGTTGCCTTTGTTTGTTTATTTTGACTTTATTTATGACTTTTATCTTTGACCGTCATTCTATCCCCCACCCACAATTTATAGTTAATTATGTACGCCCTTAAAGGTGGACTCAGCAAGTAGAGACATAATGGGTCAATTTCCACAACAACTAAGAGCGTTGAAGTGCGAGGCTAATCTTCTCAGCTGTTTTGGTCACATAGGGTGACATTATAGCCTATATAGGCTGTCTATAGGCTGAGGCCTGGCAGGGACAGAGGGTGAGTGGCCAGTACGGGCCGGTCTGGGAGGGGCGAGGAGGGGAGGAGTGGCTATGGGGTCAATGGGCTGGGTTACACAAGTTTAGCTTTGCTTAATCCTCTGTAAGCCACAACCAGTCGCATGATGCCGTTTACTGTGGGCTGTACATAGTATGAAGCTGTTATAAACCGTGTTATAAACGCAAGTAACAGTTAGCTGGTCATTTCTGTATAGAGCTATTGTCTATAGAGCTTGTGGTCATTACTGCATGGTCAGTTGAGTCGAGGGATTCAGATGAGTTGAGGCATTCAGATGAGTTAAGGGATTGAGTTGAGGGTCAGATGACTTGAGGGATTTAATAGTTATTTTTGTCGAGCAATTGGTTCGCAGTGGATGGCATCTACTGTATGGATGGAATCTACTGAGATTTGTATCAACCTGAGTGGTGTCCCTTAAATGTGGTTTCTATTCCATCACCAAGGTTTTCACAAACTTTGTTAGGTGTTTTAAAGCCAGAAGGCTCATGAAGCAATAATGAGAGAATGCCTTTCTTGGAAATGTTCTTGTCACAGAAAATAAATAAAATTTGCATTTCCTGGAATCAGAACAGAAAGCAACTACACAGTCACTTCCCTTGTCATTATTTGAGGGCTTTTCTTGTTGTTTTAATATGTCTCGCTCCCCATCCCTCTCTGTAAAATTGAACAGCTCTTTTCATTAGGATAAAACACAGCTGCAAGCATCATGACTCAACACTCTGAAAAAGCAGTTAGAAAGTAAATCATTTAAACTAGCACTTTCAGTGTTGGCAAAAGAGCAGAATCCTAACGCAGACAGACAGTGACCGACATCGGCACAGGGTTGTTGTCTTACCAAATAACATCATAGGGAATTATCCATTATTAAATGCAGATCATTTTAGGTCAAGCACAAGTGCATTGGTAAAAAAACCTCTATACAAAAAGTGGATTGATTGATTGGTTGACTGACTGATTGATTGATGGATGAATTGACTGCAAGAGGATTTTACAGTCCAGTGGTTCTCACCCATACACTCAGAGGATCAAAAACTGCTCAAGGTAGTTTCCACGGCAATAGTGCCTTTAGTGATGATATAGGCCTACTGTTGTCATTTCAACTCTGATTAATGAGAATGCTTCCAATTTCATAGACAGGGAGTCGGATAATAATAATCAGTTTTGTACCAAGCAGCGTTCAGTGGGTTGCAAATAGCACCCTATTCCCTATATAGTGCACTATATGTGCCCTGGTTATAAGTGGTACACTGCATAGGGAATATTGTGCCACAATTATTTTAGAGCAATGTGACTTGCAGATGCAAACCACTGACAGTAGGTGTTTAAATCAAGTCTAGTAAGAGCATGCATAATCACATCACATTGAATAATGACTCAGGATGGAAGGTGTGTTAGCCCCATACAATTGCTCTTCCATTATACCAATGTCTGAAATGATTTACTGTATCTTGTTTACTCAAACAAGATCTCAACCTATTCCAGTTGGAATTGCATGAGCTGAAGTCATTTTTCCATTTGAGGTCAAGAGGAATTGGTTTTATACTTAAAGATGCACTATGCAGAAATAGAGCCACCATTTCCTTGATGCAAAAATTCTAATAGGTCGCCTAACTTTAGAATGATGTTACAAAACAAGCAAGTATAGTGTAGAGAATCATGGTACCATCTTAACCACTGTGAAATATATTTCCCATAAGCCGAAATATTGTATTTTCAGCTATTTGAATCTAGTGTACAAAACCGAAAGTAAAAGACATAAAAACTTAAGAAGAGGACCTGAGCCCTAGGACCATGCCTCTCTCTCTCTCTCTCTCTCTCTCTCTGAAACAAGTGAAGTAGATAATACACTAAAGTGAAATAAACAATACAAATTAACAGTAAACATTACACTCACAAAAGTTCAAAAAAAATAAAGACATTTCAAATGTCATATTATGTATAAACAATGTGCAAATGGTTAAAATATAAAAAGGAAAATAAATATGGTGTTTGTTCTTCTCTGGTTGCCCTTTTCTTGTGGCAACAGGTCACAAATCTTGCTGCTGTGATGGCACACTGTGGTATTTCACCCATATGATCAATAAAGTATCTATCTATCTATCTATCTATCTATCTATCTATCTATCTATCTATCTATCTATCTATCTATCTATCTATCTATCTATCTATCTATCTATCTATCTATCTATCTATCTATATGTGTCTCTAATATTGTCATACATTTGGCAGGAGGTTAGGAAGTGCAGCTCAGTTTCCACCTCATTTTGTGGGCAGTGTGCACATAGCCTGTCTTCTCTTGAGAGCCAGGTCTGCCAACGGCAGCCTTTCTCAATTGCAAGGCTATGCTCACTGAGTACATAATCAAAGCTTTCCTTAAGTTTGGGTCAGTCACAGTGGTCAGGTATTCTGCCACTGTGTACTCTCTGTTTAGGGCCAAATAGCATTCTAGTTTGCTCTGTTTTTTTGTTAATTCTTTCCAATGTGTCAAGTAATTATCTTTTTGTTTTCTCATGATTTGTTTGGGTCTAAATGTGTTGCTGTCCTGGGGCTCTGTGGGGTCTGTTTGTGTTTGTGAACAAAGCCCCAGGACCAGCTTGCTTAGGGGACTCAGGTTCATCTCTCTGTAGGTGATGGCTTTGTTATGGAAGGTTTGGGAATCACTTCCTTTTAGGTGGTTGTAGAATTTAACAGCTCTTTTCTGGATTTTGATAATAAGCGGGTATCGGCCTAATTCTGCTCTGCATGTATTAGTATGAGTCTCAATTTGGTGTTTGTCCCATTTTGTGAATTCTTGGTCATAGAAGGCCCTTCTTGCCTTGTCTCTCAGATCGTTCACAGCTTTGTGGAAGTTACCTGTGGAGCTGATGATGTGTGCTCTAGGGCAACGGTGTCTAGATGGAATTTGTATTTGTGGTCCTGGCAACTGGACCTTTTTTGGAACACCATTATTTTGGTCTTACTGACATTTACCGTCAGGGCCCAGGTCTGACAGAATCTGTGCAGAAGATCTAGGTGCTACTGTAGGCCCTCCTTGGTTGGTGACAGAAGCACCATTCATACCATTCCCCACTGAATGCTTCCGGAGATGTCGGTGTTACACTTTTTCTCTGAGTTGTAAAAGCAAGCAGAGCAGAAACTGGCTACTCTTTAGTTGACTGATCTAGCTGGCAAGGTAACTGCTGTTTGACAGAAAAACTAATATTTACTCCCAGTATTGAACTAGTAGTGTAACTGACATGTTACATTAGCTAATGTTTAATCCCCTCTCAACTGAAGTGAATGAACTACTACAGTAGCAGCTAGTTAGCTAGCTAGTAGCTACCACAGCCAGTTCTGCTCTATCTAGCCTCTAGCTATCTGTCAGGTAGCAGTATCTAACAGCTGTTGTGTGTATGGAAATGTTTTGTTGCCTTTGTTTTGTCCGATTTCAACAGAAGTCAAATTGATGATGTATCATTGCACCATTAGCTAGCAGAGCTAGCCAAGAGTTTGCTCACTAACCTGACCACTAGACCTGAATCGAATGATGAAACCAGCGGCCAAACGACTGAAGATTGATATTCTGATGATTTTTCAGCCAATGTGAGTTTTTATTAGTCAGTATAACAATGTAACGTTATTGATCTGTCGGTTTCCCTAGCTAATTCCCTACTTTTTACACTGACACAGTATTAACAGCTCTACAGGCTTCACTGTCATGGTACATAGTCAGTACACTACACCTACTCATCATGTCTTAGCAGGATCGGATGCTGACAGGTGTCCCAGCAGGGTCAGACAGACAGGTGAAACCAGTCTACAGAGCTAAGGTGAATTTCTCCAGTATATTATAACAATCAGTGAATGGATACAACGTTTAATCTTGAGTTGATGGCCAGCTACAGTCTGGAATCTGTGAATAATGGTTATTTCAATTGTTGAACCATTCATGGATAATATAATGTATAATTGTACAATGTAATTCTTTGTCATGCCTCATCTGAGCAGGATCAGATGGTGACAGGGTCTCATCAGGGTCAGGCAGTCAGGGAAAACCAGTCTGTGACAGAGCTGAGGGGAATTGTTGCAGATACAACACTTTATTCTCTCTGTGCAGCAAACTCTGGACAAGCAAGAAGCTTCAAAGATTGAAACTATTTTAAGACAGTCTGACAAACCTCCAAAGTTGATTTCCAAACTGTATCATGTGTTGACAGAGGCTTTTCCCGATGACACACTACATGTAAAACAAAAATGTGAGGAAGACCTAGGAGATGCTATTGATGATGATGATGAATGGATACCAATATGTTAAAATGCCCAGTCATATTTATATAATCTCAGACATAAATTACTGAAGTTTAAGACCATACATGGAACATACTATATGCCAGTGAAACTGAATATCATGCACATAGAAATGTAATTATTCTGCTGGAGGTGTAAAACACAAAAGGGGACACATTTGCAGACTGGCTGAATTCTGGCAAAGAGTATGTTATTTTATCTCAGCATGTCTACAGATTCTTCTTTTATCTCAGCATGTCTACAGATTCTCCCTTCTCCCGGTTTTTGTTTGATTGGAAATGTTAATACTGGAGACTGTTATCAGAAGAAACTGTGTAACCTAGCATTCTTAGCAGCTAAGAAATTCACTGCAATTATTTGTTAGGTTGGTTATCCTACCACAATGGATTTTTTAAATGTAATGTATTTATTTAACGTTTATTTAACTAGGCAAGTGAGTTGAACAACTTCTTATTTACAATGACGGCCTACCCCTGCAAAACCCGGACGACGCTGGGCCAATTGTGCGCCGCCCTATTGGACTCCCAATCACGGCCGGATTGTGAAAGCCTGGAATCGAACCAGGGTATTTAGTGACGCCCCCCTCACCCCCACACACACTTCTAAAACCAAAGTTGCGCCCCTGGTATGTAGTAACATGCATCATATTATTATGTCCTTTTTACAGCTTATACTTCATACTTTTTCACTAATCTTGCACTCCAGTATCTCTATTTGCACATCATAATTTGCACATCCTTCATTCCTGTGTTAATGATGATAATTCTGTAATTTATTTACCACTATAGTCTATTTATTGTCCTACCTCCTAATCCTTACTGCATTTTTGCACTACATTTTGCACTCTGTATATAGATTTTCTATTGTGTTTTTGACTGTTTGTTTAATGTGTAACTCTGTGTTTTTTGTCGCACTGCTTTGCTTTGTCTTGGCCAGGTCGCAGTTGCAAATGAGAACTTGTTCTCAACTGACTAGCCTACTTTAAGGCTGCTGGACAATTACATACAGTATTAGCAAGGCTACTGTACAGGCTATAGCATAAACTATAATCTCTTCAAAAACAATGACAGCCTCTCTCATCAAACTATTTGATACCGCGCGCGTAATTTTGAAGACAACACGTACCAAACACACATTTTTAGGGTACCAAATGTGGTGGTTCAATGTCAAGACTGTTACCTGTCTTTTAACTGGTAACGCAGGTATTTGCGTGCGTGCACTGTTCTGCTTTTTTTCTCAATGCTTTGTGAGGGGTTGTATATAACATGTTTATTAGTGAACAACATGTCAATGCATAACAATAGGCCTACATTAATTGCGGGAATACCTGTTCATGTATAAACGATAACCCTCCAAAATATAAACCGGTGCGTGCATCGTTTCAAAAACATCACACGCGATAGCCTACGCGTCAGTCCCACTTAGCCCTAGCAGTGCTGAAGTGCTGGTGTGGTATATTATTGTTGTATACCCTCTATTGTTCAGAAATAAATAAAACAACAAACTCGCGTCGTTACTTACTTTCAGACGGGAGCTCGTGCCACGATCCAGGTTCAGTTGTTTACAAACATTCTCAGTCTGTGTGAAACAGAATGCGGTCTTCTTAATTCTTCTTCAAAGCGTGCAACATAGCCGAAAGTAGGTACAGTTGCAGACAAGCGGAGTAATTTGACCTTCTCTTAATAGAAACTACCATCATGGAGAGGAAGAGCAGGGGAGGATCGGATCAAACCAAACGGACCACAATTCACACCGACACAGCTCTATTCTATAGCAACGGGAGGGATGCATTGAGGCGTTGGAGGAGAGAGAGTTTGCAAATTGGTTGTGACGAAGCGGATTGGATAGGAGGGGAAATGACAACACGTCAGTTGTTCATCATACCAACAGAGTGGCCTATACATTTATCAGACTATGAGACAGGAGAGCTGATGTCTCTGTGAAGGGATACAGAGCAGACAGACAGTAGTGGTTAATACAGAGAAGAAAGCAGGGGTTATAGATGGCGTAGCGACCTATACATTTATCAGACTATGTGATGGATGGACGGAGGGAGAGATGGAGTGATGAAGGAAGGGGGCAGGATTGCGCATGCCATGGAAAGCCAGGACCCAGTGTATTGGCAGCTTGGCAGCTTTCCTTCTGGGACACAGCAGGGGACTGCTCTGTCAGTGTCACTGCAGCAAAGCTGTCTCAAATATGTCAGTGAGTTAGTTACTCAGAGCAGCAGCACCACAACATTGCTTTGTCACTAGGCTACCTGCTGTCTGTTGCTGTTATTAATGCTGAAGACCACCAGAAGTGTATACCATATAATTTAAGAGTATAGGAATATCCATTCAGGACCTATATACCAGGCGGTGTCAGAGGAAGGCCCTCAAAAGACTCCAGCCACCTAAGTCATAGACTCCTCTGTTGCCTAGTCACTTTACCCCTACCTATACAGTATGTCCATATCTACCTCAATTACCTCGTACCCCAGCACATCGACTCAGTACTGGTACCCCATGTATACTGTACAGCCAAGTTATCGTTACTCATTGTGATTCATTCCTCGTGTTATTATCTTTCTATTATGTCGGGAAGGGCCCATAAGTAAGCATGTCACTGTTAGTCTACACCTGTTGTTTACAAAACATGTGACAAATACATTTTGATTTGATATCATAACACAGTCATATGAGAGAATATTATTATTATCAATAGGGCTATTCATATTTATCTGAACTGAATAAAATATGATAATAGTTCCAAGACGATACTTGACAACATGTAGGCCTACTGTATGTGTTGTCCATCACACAAAGGGGACATGTTTATTGCCTTGAGGCTGCTGCTTATCATCAATAGTAAGGCATGCAATTAATACCCACTAAACTTTGCAAAACATACACAACACATATGCGTACATTACACACGCAGACACGTAAACAGACACTAATCCACATCACAATCAATGATTAAATTAATCTCATCGAAAAACAATTGACATTTCAGTCATGCAATCTACTACTAACTTACCTAAACAAGGTTTATTGTCAGTGTGGGTCATTTCAATCATTAGCTCGCTACAGTCTAGTCTACCTGGTTGCCATGGTAATCCATCTGTCTCTGGTGGGGTCAGCTCTTAGCTCTTCTAACACCCTGTAACTGACTGTGCTGGATCTAATGAGAATTGCAGCCAGGCAGGTTGTTAACATGCAGTATTCACAGAGAGCCAGGACCAGGGGACTGATAAGGGTTGAATTAATACAAACTGCACTGAGATGTTCTTGAATAAACCATATTAATCAACTGGCTTTGGCTGGATGGAATATGAAATAATATAATATAAAGTAATAAAATAGTTTATTGTCCTCTGAGGAGGAAATTATTTCCCACAAGCTTATACATAATACACAAACAAACCAACATTACCATCACTCAGACAAGTTCAGTTTCATGTACAGCTCATTGTTATTGTCACGTCTTCTCCTGCTCCTCCTCTCCGGTGCACGATGTCGCCAGAATACTAACCACCGGTCCTGGGATTCATCATTACGCACAACTGGCACTCATCATATTTCTGTAACCGTAAAAGCCTTGGTTTCATGCATGTTAACATTAGAAGCCTCCTCCCTAAGTTTGATTTATTCACTGCTCTAGCACACTCCGCCAACCCGGATGTCCTAGCTGTGTCTGAATCCTGGCTTAGGAAGGCCACCAAAAATTCGGAAATTTCCATCCCCAACTACAACATTTCCCGTCAAGATAGAACTGCCAAAGGTGGCGAAGTTGCAATCTACTGCAGAGATAACCTGCAGAGTTCTGTCATACTGTCCAGGTCTGTGCCCAAACAGTTTGAGCTTCTACTCTTAAAAATCACCTTTCCAGAAATAAGTCTCTCACTGTTGCCGCCTGTTACAGACCCCCCTCAGCCCCCAGCTGTGCCCTGGACTCCATATGTGAATTGATTGCCCCCCATCTATCTTCAGAGTTTGTACTGTTAGGTGACTTAAACTGGGATATGCTTAACACCCCGGCTGTCCTTCAATCTAAGATAGATGCCCTCAATCTCACACAAATTATCAAGGAACCCACCAGGTACAACCCAAAATCCGTAAACATGGGTACCATTATTGATATCATCCTGACTAACTTGCCCTCCAAATACACCTCCTCTGTTTTCAACCAGGATCTCAGCGATCACTGCCTCATCGCCTGCGTTCGCAATGGGTCAGCGGTCAAACGACCACCCCTTATCACTGTCAAACGCTCCCTAAAACACTTTTGCGAACAGGCCTTTCTATTCGATCTGGCTCAGGTATCCTGGAAGGATATTGACCTCATCCCGTCAATAGAGGACGCCTGGTTGTTCTTTAAAAATGCTTTCCTCACCATCCTAAATAAGCATGCCCCTTTCAAAAAACGTAGAACTAAGAATAGATATAGCCCTTGGTTCACCCCAGACTTGACTGCACTAGACCAACACAAAAACATCCTGTGGCGCACTGCATTAGCATCGAATAGCCCCCACGATATGCAGCTATTCAGGGGAGTCAGGAACAAGTACACACAGTCAGTTAGAAAAGCAAAGGCCAGCTTTTTCAAACAGAAATTTGCTTCCTGTAGTACTAACTCCAAAAAGTTCTGGGACACTGTAAAGTCCATGGAGAATAAGAGCATCTCCTCCCAGTTGCCCACTGCATTGAGGCTCGGAGACACTGTTACTACCGATAAATCCACGATTATCGATTTTCAATAAGCATTTTGCTACAGCTGGCCATGCTTTCCACCTGGCTACCCCTACCCCGGCCAACAGCTCTGTACCCCCGGCAGCTACTTGCCCAAGCCCCCCCCGCTTCTCCTTCACCCAAATCCAGACGGCTGATGTTCTGAAAGAGCTGCGAAGTCTGGACCCCTACAAATCTGCTGGGCTAGATAATCTGGACCCTCTCTTTCTGAAATTATCAGCCGAAATTGTTGCAACACCTATCACTAGCCTGTTCAACCTCTCTTTCGTATCGTCTGAGATCCCTAGAGATTGGAAAGCTGCCGCGGTCATCCCCCTCTTCAAAGGAGGAGACACTCTAGACCCAAACTGTTATAGACCAATATCCATCCTGCCCTGCCTTTCTAAAGTTTTCGAAAGCCAAGTTAACAAACAGATAACTGACCACTTCGAATCCCACCGTACCTTCTCTGCTATGCAATCTGGTTTCCGAGCTGGTCATGGGTGCACCTCAGCTACGCTCAAGGTACTGAACGATATCATTACCGCCATTGATAAAAGACAGTACAGTGCAGCCGTTTTCATCGACCTGGCCAAGGCTTTCGACTCTGTCAATCACCGCATTCTTATTGGCAGACTCAACAGCCTTGGTTTCTCAAGTGACTGCCTTGTCTGGTTCGCTAACTACTTTGCAGACAGAGTTCAGTGTGTCAAATCGGAGGGCCTATTGTCCGATCCTCTGGCAGTCTCTATGGGGGTGCCACAGGG
The DNA here is from genome assembly GCA_023634145.1 of Thymallus thymallus. Taxonomy (NCBI): domain Eukaryota; kingdom Metazoa; phylum Chordata; class Actinopteri; order Salmoniformes; family Salmonidae; genus Thymallus; species Thymallus thymallus. The sequence goes on along the minus strand of CM042415.1, from coordinate 18,702,000 downwards.
TTCAATTCTTGGGCCAACCCTTTTCTCTATATACATCAACGATGTCGCTCTCGCTGCTGGTGACTCTCTGATCCATCTCTACGCAGACGACACCATTCTGTATACATCTGGCCCCTCTTTGGATACTGTGTTTACTAACCTTCAATCAAGCTTCAATGCCATACAACACTCCTTCCGTGGCCTCCAACTGCTCTTAAACGCTAGTAAAACTAAGTGCATGCTTTTCTATCGAACGCTGCCAGCACCCGCCCACCGGACCATCATCACTACTCTCGATGGATCCGAATTAGAATACGTGGACACCTACAAATACCTAGGCATCTGGTTAGACTATAAACTCAACTTCCAGACTCACATCAACCATCTCCAATCCAAAATTAAATCCAGAATTGGCTTCCTATTTCGCAACAAAGCCTCCTTCACTCATGCTGCCAAACATGCCCTTGTAAAACTGACTATCCTACCGATCCTTGATTTCGGCGATGTCATTTACAAACTAGCCTCCAACACTCTACTTAGCAAATTGGATGTAGTCTATCACAGTGCCATCCGTTTTGTCACCAAAGCCCCATACACTACCCACCACTGCGACCTGTATGCTCTCGTTGGCTGGCCTTCATTATATATTCGTCGCCAAACCCACTGGTTCCAGGTCATCTATAAGTCTTTATTAGGTAAATCCCCGCCCTATCTCAGCTCACTGATCACTATAACAAAACCCACCCGTAGCATGCGCTCCAGCAGGTATATCTCACTGGTCACCCCCAAAGCCAACACCTCCTTTGGTCGCCATTCCTTCCAGTTCGCTGCTGCCAATGACTGGAACGAATTGCAAAAATCATTGAAGCTAGAGGTTCCTATCTCGCTCAATAACTTTAAGCATCAGTTGTCAAAGCTGCTTATCGATCACTGCACCTGTATATAGCCCTTCTGTAAATAGCCCACACTACTACCTCATCCCCATATTTATTTTTGTTTATTTTCACTAATCTTGCACTCCAGTATCTCTATTTGCACATCATAATTTGCACATCCTTCATTCCTGTGTTAATGATGATAATTCTGTAATTTATTTCACCACTATAGTCTTATTTATTGTCCTACCTCCTAACCTTACTGCATTTTTGCACTACATTTTGCACTCTGTATATAGATTTTTCTATTGTGTTTTTGACTGTTTGTTTAATGTGTAACTCTGTGTTGTTATTTGTCGCACTGCTTTGCTTTGTCTTGGCCAGGTTGCAGTTGCAAATGAGAACTTGTTCTCAACTGACCTACCTGGTTAAATAAAGGTGAAATAAATAAATTAAAAAATCATTACGCACACCTTCAGAATCCCTCTGTCGGTTGGCTGAGACCCAGGCCATGGAGGACTACATTCAAGAGGCACTCCAACAGGGTTTCATCTGCCCGTCCACGTCCCCTGCTTCGGCTGGTTTCTTCTTCGTGGTCAAGAAGGAGGGAGGATTATGCCCTTGTATCGATTACTGTGGACTCAATGACATCACTACGAAGTATCGGTACCCTCTCCGGTTGGTGCCATTGCAGGGCCAGGTTCTTCACCAAACTGGACCTACGGAGTGCCTACAATCTCATTCACATCTGGGAGGGGGATGAGTGGAAGATAGCGTTCAGCACGATGTCTGGTCACTATGAGTTCTTGGTTACGCCCTTTAGCTTATCCAATGCTCTGTCAGAGTTCCAGGCATTCGTCAAAGAGGTGTTCCGGGACATGCACGGACGTCAGGTGATTGTGTACATCGATGACATCCTGATCTTCTTGACCAATCTGAAAGATCACATCACCCACATTCGAGTAGTCCTGGAACGCCTCTTGGCCAACCACCTGTTCATCAAGACAGAGAAGTGCCAATTCCACCAGAGGGCTGTCTCCTTCTTGGTATACCAAATCAGCCTGCAGGGAGTGAAGATGGAGGACAAGAAGGTAGATGCGGTAAGGTCATGGCCAATTCCAACCACCATCAAGGGGTTACAACAGTTTTTGGGGTTTGCCAACTTTTACCAACGCTTCATCAAGAATATCAGCGCCGTCGCCGACCCTCTCACCTCCTCAAGGGTGGGCCTCGTAGGTTGGTTTGGTCTCCAGCAGCCGACGAGGCCTTTCGTCTCCTCAAGGGGCGTTTCACCTAAGCCACCCCCCCCCCTGTTAAAACACTCAGATCCAACACTGCCTTTTGTGGTTGAGGTAGACGCATCGGAGGTGGGTGTGGGGGCAGTTGTCACAAAGACAGCATGAGCCATTGAAATTATATCCTTGTGCTTTCTTCTCCAAGAAACTGTCCCCTGCAGAGAGGAATTACAACATCGGCGATCGGGAGCTCTTGACGGTAAAGTTGGCATTAGAGGAGTGGAGACACTGGCTGGAGGGCACCAAGGAATCATTCGTCATCCTCACCGACCATCGGAACATTGAGTACATACGGACAGCGAGGAGACAGAATCCGCGCAAAGTCAGGTGGGCCCTCATCTTCACCAGGTTCGACTTCTCGCTGACCAATTGCCAGGGTTATCTATAATTCGGGAGAGGTTCCTGTCCAGAGGGCACCCATAATCCCATCCTCCCGAGTCGTGGGTCCAGTGGTTTGGGACATAGATGCTGACAATCCACTGGATTGACCCCCTTCCAGTGTGTTTTGGGTTTCCAGCCGGCCCTGGCCCCGTGGACCTCGAGCCAGACCGCGGTACCTGTGATAGATGAGTGGTTCCGGCGCGCAGAGGAGGTGTGGAGCAATGCGCACGTGAGACTCCAGCGCTCCATCCATCGTCAGAAGGAACAGGCAGACCGCCCCTGTGTTCCATCCTGGGGATTGTGTCTGGCTGTCTACCAGGAACCTCCCACTCCGCCTGCCCTCAAGAAACTGAGCCCCCGGTTTGTGGGGCCGTTCAAGGTTCTCCGGAGGGTCAATGAGGTGACGTACAGGTTACAATTACCCAGTCACCACCGTATCTCACCCTCTTTTTATGTCTCCCTTCTCAGGCCGGTGGTTCCTGGTCCCCTAGCTAATGCTGTCCCCCACAACACACCCCACCCCCCGAGGGGGGCCCGGCGTACGCTGTCAGATCCCTACTGGACTCCCGACGTTGTGGGGTTCGGCTCCAGTATCTGGTGGACTGGGAGGGGTACGGCCCAGAGGAGCGGTGTTGGGATCCGGTGGAAGACATTCTGGGCCCCAACATCATCGTCCTCAGGGTCGTCCCCCTAGTCGGCGTCGTCCTGCGGCTGGAGCGGAACCACCGGTCCTGGGATCCATCATTACGCACACCTGGCACTCATCATTACGCACACCTGTTCATCATCATGATTCACACCTGGACTCAATTAGCTTTGTCATTCCCTCCCCTTTATATGTCACTCTCCCATGTTGTCTCACCAGTTGGTATTGTTCTTGTGTATCAGCGTTCTGCCTCATGACTTTGTCTCGTTCGTGTTTTTGTTTTTGTTTTTTTCACCTGAACCTGCTTCCGACTCACCGACCCTTCATTACAGTTATGAGATACGGGAAAAGAGATTGCACTGCACATTAATTAGCCTGGATGACAACACATTTTACAACATAAATGTTCATGTTGTGTGGTGCTAGGTAAAAATGTATTAGAATATTATGACTTACCTAGTTAAATAAAGGCAAAACATTATGGTACATGTCAGAAAGAGAGTGCACTGTTGACATGAGTACTCAACACATGTAAAGTATGGAAATAATGGCACTACATTTAACTTAATTATTCAAATAAACACATTCATATTTATTGAGTACTGTTCATTTCATTGTACCTACTCAGATTGACTTTAAATAGGATGTACAGGATACTGCAATATGTCTGTCAAATCTGCTATTTGTGTCGTGACTCTGAGGCCCCATATCTGCTGACAGCATCAGAAGTTTTGGGCCCAGTGAGCTGGAAACAGTGGATTTCTCAAGTATAAATGAAGACTTGTTACCGTATTGATTGATGGAGCGTGTCGATGGCGAGGGGCGAAAATCGATGAGCGCAGTGTGGAGGCTGAGGGCGGCTGAAGACTGATGCCTCTGATGCCCAGCCATGAATACCCCAGGTCTAGACCCTGTCGCTATCCTCTCATAAATAAGCAAAGATGACAGCAGGTTTATTAAGAGAGGGAGAGAGAGGTGGTGGTGGTGTCAGGGGACAGATTGTGTGAGAGGGACAGAAGCACACACTATTGCTCCACTGTCAGCGTTCATTCTGTCACAGCTCCCACCCAGATGGCATTTGCACAAAGTCACAGGAACAACTGTGCTGCGCTTATCCTTCCATCTTATCTCACACCGGTTCCTTCTACCGAATTGCCTGAGAGATCCTCGTTATCTGCTGTGTAACTGACAGCGACAGAGAACATTCAAAGCAACGGGTCAGAGATGAGAGAGAGAGGTGTTAGGAGTTTAGAAATGACCTTCAAGAAGAAGGAACAGCCTTGCTGCTGTTGTGGTAGCATCTGCTTGACATGACTGTCTGTCTGGCAGTTGGTTCCCTCATTGTACATTCCCCTCACACCTCCCTTTCAGATACAACATCATATTTGATAGCAACAGAAACCATCACCATCAGCAATAGCATAGATGATTAGGAAAAAGTATTGCTTTGAAAAGTGACCCCTGACCCTTTAACCCCAGTTTCCAGGTACTACACAGGCACTAAGTAACAGCCAATCCTCTTTGGCCTTGGCTCCCTCATATCATGGGGACCAGAATAAGACAAATCACAAAAGATATACTAGCTTCATAACATACTATATGTGACCTTAATAAAAAAAAAAATCACTGTGTTGTGGATGCAAACACTGAAGCATTGGAAAATGTTATTCACATTTCATCCTACGAGTAATGCGAGATCAGACTCCCTTCTGCCTATTCTGAATCTCCAGTATGACACTGTGAGCCAATGTATCAGACTGCTGTGAATACAGGATCAAATTAATAATGTCAAGCCAGCGGGGTGGGAGATACGAACACCTGCCCATCCATCCATCCCTGGGAAAGCCCAGCAGACAGAAAGATGTTGGTACCCTGAGATGGCCTCTGTGATATGAACATGCTGCAGGCAGTGGATATGTTTCCCTGTTAACCTGCTTCATCTACCCAATACAGAACAGATAAGGACAACAGGAAATGGGTTTTCATGGTTGCTCTTATGCTATCTCAATTACCCCCTGATTTCATGGAGCTGCCCTGTGGATGGGTAGAAATGTAATGTAATGTTAGGGATCCATTTGCCCATTCACCTCACATTTTAATTAGAAATCCCTTATCAATGTTCAAGAGTGAGTTTAATCAAATATTTTGACTACAGAGTGTGTATCCCAGCTAGCACATTTGGTTCCTTGGAAGTTGTGGGAACGTACATTTTTGATTTCCCATTGGTTCTGGCAACGAAGTCATAAGTTGACCGGTAAACGTTCTGAGAACGGGAGTGAATCACATGTTCTGGGAAAATACATTTTTAGGTTGTTCTCAGAATGATGGTTTTTGAATAACATCCTTAAAACCTAAATGTTTCAATAAGACACAGATAGGACACAGAAATTTTAGTCCATTCAAACAGACCCCATTTCAAAGGAAATAAGCACTCATTAAGATCAGGTGTGACCAATTAGTGGACATGGTCAACGCACAGTGGTGTAAAGTACTTAAGTAAAAATACTTTAAAGTAGTACTGAAGTGGTTTTATTGAGTATCTGTACTTTACTTTACTATTAATATGTTTTACTCCATACATTTTCCCTAGGAACCCTAGGAACCTCAAGAGTTAACCAACCCTGTTAACGGGTTTGGTAACTCATGTGATCTAGATGACTTTAATTGGGACCAGCCAACTGTTTGACACAGGATGCAGTGATGCGTATTAAAACTGTCACCTGTGGTAAAGCAAAGGCTGCTGTGGTAGACCGCATCCAAAGGTTTAGAGTAGTGGCTGCTGCATTCTGTGTAAATGGTGTCACCATAGTCAAGTACTGTGAAGAAAGTTGACTGTACAATCTGCTTCCTGCTGTTTAGGGAGAGGCAAGATCTATTTCTAAAAAAGAAGGCCACTCAAATTGTATCTTTTTAACTAGCTCATCAGTATGTTTTTTAAAAGTTAAACCCGATCGATGGGAGAACCATTCAATGAATAAATATAGTGCCTTCAGAAAGTATTCACATCCCTTTACTTTTTTCTAATTTTGTTGTTACAGCCGGAATTTTAAATGTATTAAATTTAGATTTTGTGTTACTGCACACAATACCCCATAATATCACAGTAAAATTTGAAATGTTTACAAATTCATAAAAAATGAAAAGCTGAAATGTCTTGAGTCAGTAAGTATCCAACCCCTTTGTTATGGCAAGCCTAAATAAAAAAATGTGGCAAAGAAATTAATTATGTTTGTCATCTGCAAGGACTAGGATAAAAAGAAAAGGAATAGAGCTACACCACATCGCCAAAAGTATTTAGACACTACTGCTGACGGGATGTATAAAAACATTGGCAGTAGAATGGCCTTACTGAAGAGCTCTGTGACTTTCAACATGGCACCGTCATAGGATGTCACCTTTCCAACAAGTCAGTTTGTCAAATTTCTGCCCTGCTAGAGCTGCCCCGGTCAAATGTATGTGCTGTTATTGTGAAGTGGAAACACCTAGCAGCAACAACGGTTTAACAGAGAAGTGGTAGGCCACACAAGCTCACAGAACGGGACCGCTGAGTGCTGAAGCACGTAGCGCGTACACATCGTCTGTCCTCGGTTGCAAGAGTTCCAAACTGCCTCTGGAAGCAACATCAGCACAATAACTGTTTGTCGGAAGCTGCATGAAATGGGTTTCCATGGCCGAGCAGCCGCACACAAGCCTAAGATCACCATGCGCAATGCCAAGCATCTGCTGGAGTGGTGTAAAGCTCACCGCCATTGGACTCTGGAGCAGTGGAAACTCATTCTCTGGAGTGATAAATCACGCTTCACCATCTGGCAGTCTGACGGACAAATCTGGGTTTGTCGGATGCCAGGAGAATGCTACCTGTCCCAATGTATAGTGCCAACTGTGAAGTTTGGTGGAGGAGGAATAATAGTCTGGGGCTGTTTTTCATGGTTCAGGCAAGGCCCCTTAGTTTCAGTGAAGGGAAATCTAAATGCTACAGCATACAATTACATTCTAGACGATTCTGTGCTTCAAACTTTGTGGAAACAGTTTGGGGAAGGCCCTTTCCTGTTTCAGCATGACAATGCCTCTGTGCACAAAGCGAGGTCCATACATAAATGGTTTGTCGAGATCGGTGTGGAAACTTGACTGGCCTGCACAGAGCCCTGACAGCAAACCCATCAAACACCTTTGGGATGAAATGGAATGCTGACTGTGAGCCAGGCCTAATTGCCCAACATCAGTGCCCGACCTCACTAATTCTCATGTGGCTGAATGGAAGCAAGTCCCTGCAGCAATGTTTCAACATCTAGTGGAAAGCCTTCCCAGAAGAGTGGAGGATGTTATAGCAGCAAAGGGGGGGACCAACTCCATATTAATGGCCCTCATTTTGGAACGAGATGTTCGACTAGCAGTTGTCCACATACATGTAGTGTAAGCACAGGCAAAATCCTAGAGGAAAACCTGGTTCAGTCTGCTTTCCAACAGTCACTAGAAGACAAATTCATTTTTCAGCAGGACAAGAACCTTAAACACAAGGCCAAATATAGACTGGAGTTGATTACAAAGATAACATTGAATGTTCCAGAGTGGCCTAGTTACAGTTCTTACTTAAATTGGCTTTAATGCAAAGCTCTTAGTGACTTACCCAGAAAGACTCACAGTTGTAATCGCTGCCAATGGTGATTCTAACATGACCCAGGGGTGTGAATACGTATGTAAATTAAATGTTGCTGTATTTAATTTTCAATATATTTGCAAAGATTTAAAAAAAGAAAAAAGGTCACTTTGTCATTATGGGTGAGAAAAAAAATCCATTCTGAATTTAGGCTATAGCACAACAATGTGGAATAAGAATATATGAATATATATATATATATATATTATATATATATGAATACTTTCTGAAGGCACTGGTTGTAGTCCATCTGAAACATTATTGTGAGAATTAGAGAACAAGCTATATTTACAGTGCATTCGGAAAGTATGGTTCAGCCAGGCTAAAATTCCAACCCCATTTTCCTTAGGTTTGCATGCATCTCTGTTTCTATTGACTCCTTCTTCTTTACACAACTGTGAGATTTTAAACTCACCATTAAAAAGTTATTATTTTGGTCCAGTTCACTGTCATTCATTGCTTATGTTGACGTTTGAGAGAGCAGAATGCTGTATGGCCGAGCTCATGGAATACAGTGACCCCTGGAGGTATTCAGATATATTGCAACTCTCCCTCTTCATTTCAGCACCTTGCACGGATTATTATTATAATACTTTTTTCTGTTTAATTTAACCTTTATTTAACTAGGCAAGTCAGTTAAGAACAAATTCTCATTTAAAATGACAGCCTACACCGGCTAAACTCAGACAACGCTGGGCCAATTGTGCTCCACCCTATGGGACTCCCAATCACGGCCGGTTGTGATACAGTCTGGATTCAAACCAGGTTGTCCGTAGTGACGCCTCTAGCACTGAGATGCATTGTCTTAGACCACTGCGCCACTTGGGAGCAACATCAAGCAACTCAAACAGATCAGGGCAATTTAATGTGAACCATTGTAAAACAGAGTGAGTGAGTCATGAGTGAGTGAATGAGAGTGAGAGAGAGACAAACTAAATTATCCCATTTCAGTGGTGTAATGTACTTAAGTAAAAATACTTTAAAGTACTACTTAAGTAGTTTTTTGTAGTATCTGTACTTTACTTCACTACATTCCTTAAGAAAATATTGTACTTTTTAATCCATACATTTTCTTTGACACCCAAAAGTACTTTTTGAATGCTTAGCAGGACAGGAAAATAGTCAAATTCACACACTTATCAACCGAACATCCCTGGTCATCCCTACTGCCTCTGATCTGGCGGACTGACTAAACATACATGCTTAGTTTGTAAATGATGTCTGAATGTTGGAGTCTGCCCCTGGCTTACCGTACATTAAAAAAAAAAAGAAAATGGTGCCATCTGGTTTGCTTAATATAAGGAATCTAAAATGATGTCTACTATTACTTTTGATACGTAAGTACATTTTAGTAATTACATGTACTTTTGATACTTAAGTATATTTTAACCCAAATTCTTTTAGACTTTTACTCAAGTAGTATTTTACAGGGTGACTTTGACTTTAGTCATTTTCTATTAAGGTATCTTTACTTTAACTCAAGTATGATAGTTGGGTACTTTTTCCACCACTGTACCATTTAGGAGTTTCTAGCATCTAGATGACATCCCCTGATGATTGCAGTGTCCCTCCCATCTGAGCCCTGCTCTTTCCCCTGGGGAGCCAACACGGCTGCTGTGTGACAGAGGCTCTACCTCAGTGAAGCCATTAGAGCTGTGACTAGGGCACCAATGTTGCAATGCCATGGAGAGTTGGTCCCCAAAGACAACATCCGCATTCAATTGGCTCTGGAGAATGTTGTTCTCCTGTTGGTAGCTGCTCAGCTGGCTACTAACCAACCTGGAGAGGAAAATTACTAACCCGAACCCTATTGTAGCCTGAATAATGTAAGCGTTGAATGTTCAGAGGGAATCTACTAAGACATGTATCCATTTGAATCTCCTATATTTGTTATTAACAGCATGCTATTGTTGAATACTTTCTATATTCAGTGTTAGTGCAACACTTTGCGTTGAATACCGATTTAACAATAATGATTTCTCCGATTTTCCACTGCTCGACTCTGAGCTAAAGGCATTTTTGTCCCATTTCGGCGTCTGTACATTTCCAGGAAGTTATAGCTAACGAGGTGCATTCATTAAATCCTGTGCATTTACATACCGTTTCTAGCTACTATATATATATAGTTAATAGAATACTTAATTTAAACTTGAACCTCAAAAATGCGCAGAAGGACAGACGGTCAAGAAGCCACTGGAGATTCTAGGACAGAAAAAAAGGTAGCTAGCTACTCTACTTCGCTAGGCTGCTAATCTACTAGCTACAGTAACGTTAGCTAGCTAGACATAAATGTCAACACCACTGCCATCCATCTCCTCTCAGTTCTGATCAAACTGACGCAGAGCTGAACTAGCTAAGTACTGTCGCAAGGCGTAGCTAGTAGCCTAGCAAATTACTAGTTCTAGTAATATTGTACCTAGCCCTGATATTACTATCTTCCATTGACGTTACACTGACTACATGACTTGCATGTGGACACAATCAATGCTTTTATTAAAGCCATGCCAAGGCTCATTGTAGAGGCATTTTGAATAACACACATGTTTATGTATCTATGGCTTTCTGACCGCTGTAACTGCTAGCTAGGTAGCTTATCCACACTTTGATATAACATGTTGATTATCATTCTCCTATGACAGACTGACAGACAGACAGCAGGTTCCGGAGAGACCAGTCAACAACAACCTCGATCACAACAAGGGGCTCAAACCAGCAGATGCTGGTCGACTGTTACCTCAGTTGGAAAATGTCTCCTCCTCATCATCCTCATCCCTCCCTTTCTGAACTATGCATCATTGCAAAGAGAGGGCCAACTGTTACTGCCAGAAGGTAGCCTGCTGCGAACATGACATTCACATTACTGCTTCATTGACATTCACTTTCCTCCCTAAACTTTATTATATAATGTATATATGAGTGCAGAAGGCCAATAAAACCCTGCCATTATGATTAAGATAATCATTTATCAATTTGATTTTTGTTTCAGGTGGTGAAATGATAGATATCGGTTTGGGTCAAAAGATGCATCTGATGTGCAAAGGACAAGGACAACCAGTTGGTAAGTCTGCTAGCTTGCCAGAACTGTCAACACAACTGTCATCTCCTCTCAGATGCAAGCCCTAACTACTCTGTTTCCTGTGTAGTCATACTGGATGCCCCCACTGGTATGTCCTCTGACATCTGGTTCCATGTACAAGAGAACATTGCACTGCTAACCAAGGTAAGGAGAAATACAGTACATCGTTTCAGGCAACTCTGTTAATGATTCAACAGTTTTAAAGGGTTTTATTTTTGCTGGTTCAAATAAATAGTTTAACTACATTAAACCAGTCACCTTTTGGCGAAATTCACAGTTTTTAATCCAAAATAGGTGACCAATGTGATACGTGTAGATCCAATGATAAAAGTGTGTGTGTGTGTGTGTGTTCAATATGGTGGATAAGAAGGGGTATTCCAGGTGTACTCTCTGCCTGAAAGAGATCAATTAAGCCAACAAAGGGCTTGAGTGTCATTTGCAGTAAAGTCTAGGCAACAAATAACATTGGATTTCTTTCTTTACATTTTTTATGTTCACATGAACCACTTTATTTTGTGTGCAAAAATAACCAGACCCCTCTTTTACTCTTCTGTTTATTATCTATGCATAGTCACTTTAACAGTCATGGCCAAAGGTTTTGAGAATGACACAAGTATTAGTCTCCACAAAGCTGCTTCAGTGTTCTTAGATCTTTATGTCAGTAGTTACTATGGTACACTGAAGTATAATTACAAGTATTCCATAACTGTCAAAGGCTTTCATTGACAATGACATTCAGTTTATGCAAAGAGTCAATACTTGCAGAGTTGACCCTTCTTTTTCAAGACCTCTGCAATCCGCCCTGTCAATTAACTTCTGGGCCACGTCCTGACTGATGGCAGGCCATTCTTACATAATCAATGGTTGGAGTTTGTCAGAAGTTGTGGGTTTTTGTTTGTCCACCCGCCTCTTGAGGATCGACCACAAGTTCTCAATGGGATTAAGGTCTCGGGAGTTTCCTGGCCATGTACCCAAAATGTTGATGTTTTCTTCCCCGAGCCACTTAGTTATCACTTTTGCCTTATGGCAAGGTGCTCCATCATGCTGGAAAAGGCATTGGTCGTCACCAAACTGTTCTTGGATGGTTGGGAGAAGTTGCTCTCGGAGGATGTGTTGGTAGCATTCTTTATTCATGGCTGTGTTCTTAGGCAAAATTGTGAGTGAGCCCACTCCCTTGGCTGAGAAGCAACCCCACACATGAATGGTCTGAGGATGCTTTACTGTTGGCATGACACAGGACTGATGGTAGCGCTCACCTTGTCTTCTCCGGACAAGGTGTTTTCCGGATGGCCAAAACAATCGGAAAGGGGATTCATCAGAGAAAATGACTCTACCCCAGTCCTCAGCAGTCCAATCCCTGTACCTTTTTCAGAATATCAGTCTGTCCCTGATGTTTTTCCTGGAGAGAAGTGGTTTCTTTGCTGCCCTTCTTGACACCAGGCCATCCTCCAAAAGTCTTCGCCTCACTGTGCGTGCAGATGCACTCACACCTGCCTGCTGCCATTCCTGAGCAAGTTCTGCACTGGTGGTGCCCATATCCCGCAGCTGAATCAACTTTAGGAGACGGTCCTGGCGCTTGCTGGACTTTCTTGGGCGCCCTGACAACTTCTTCACAACAATTGAACCTCTCTCCTTGAAGTTCTTGATGATCCGATAAATGGTTGATTTAGGTGCAATCTTACCAGCAGCAATATCCTTGCCTGTGAAGCCCTTTTTGTGCAAAGCAATGATGACGGCACGTGTTTCCTTGCAGGTAACCATGGTTGACAGAGGAAGAACAATAATTTCAAGCACCACCCTCCTTTTAAAGCTTTCAGTCTGTTATTCTGACTCAATCAGCATGACAGAGTGATCTCCAGCCTTGTCCTCGTCAACACTCTCACCTGTGTTAACGAGACAATCACTGACATGATGGCAGCTGGTCCTTTTGTGGCAGGGCTGAAATGCAGTGGAAATGTTTTTTTGGGGATTAAGTTCATTTTCATGGCAAAGAGGGACTTTGCAATTAATTGCAATTCATCTGATCACTCTTCATGACATTCTGGAGTATATGCAAATTGCCATCATCAACACTGAGGCAGCAAACTTTGTGGAGACCAATACTTGTGTCATTCTCAAAACGTTTGGCCACGACTGTACATATTACCTCAATTACCTGGACTAACCGGTGCCCCCGCACATTGACTCTGTTCCGGTACCCCTGTATGTTGCCTCCGCACATTGACTCTGTTCTGGTACTTCCTGTATGTAGCCTCCTCACGTTGACTCTGTTCTGGTACTTCCTGTATGTAGCCTCCTCACATTGACTCTGTTCTGGTACTTCCTGTATGTAGCCTCCTCACATTGACTCTGTTCTGGTACTTCCTGTATGTAGCCTCCTCACATTGACTCTGTTCTGGTACTTCCTGTATGTAGCCTCCTCACATTGACTCTGTTCTGGTATTTCCTGTATTTAGCCTCACTATTGTTATTTTACTGCTGCTGTTTTACTATATGTTACTTTAATTTTCAATTTTTTTCTTAACTTCTTAAAGCATTGTTGATCTTGGGCTAGTAGGTAAGCATTTCACTGTAATTGTTGTATTCGGCGCACGTGACAAATACAAAAGGGTGTGCACCAGCTCATGTTTTTTGTTTAATTAGTTAAAACCTGCATTTCCCCTAGCAGGGATTTTTTTAGCATGTTTTTAGGCCCTCACCAGTTTGCATCCATGCCATAAGATGATTGTGTATGATATGATTGGATCCAGGACAATTTTGTAATGTTTTTGTGACAACTGCTGATGTGAAAAAGGCTTAAAAAATAAATTTGATTGATTGATGTTCCCATTTTCCCACCCACAGGTGTGCACTTATGACCGAGTGGGACTGGGGTTCAGCAAAAGAGTCCTGCAGAATGAAAGTAACAGGACGGAGAAAGTCTGGGGGATGTCAACCACTGGACGGTAAGCAGCTTGTTTTTTTTCCTGTTATTTCAAAGTTTTACCTATCACTGCTTGCCCCAGAATACCAAAATGAAGCAGTTATAGGCTACTCAGGCATTGTTAATGTAAAGTGTTACCTAACAGTCTACTACAGTCAAAGTAATCAGGAAGCACACACACCATTCTCTATCAGATACAGTATTCCCCTTGGCTAAGCGTAATGTGGGGCCACCTCATGCATTGTCAGCAGTCTCTGTTCGCTTGGGATCTGGCCCGGGCTAACAGCAGAGCAGGCAGGCATGCAGCCGCCCTCTTCTGATACAAGCAATCAATTACCCAGAATTCAAAAAGCTGGCAAGCTGAGGGTTTGATGACTGCATGCCTCTCTTCTCCCTGCTGCTGCAGTGAAACCTCTTCATCCCAGCCCTGCCTCTTCCTTCCTCTCCAATGTTGATTTATTTTGTGTATGAGACCCAACACGACAGATGGGCGTCTATGAGGAGCTGTATTTCACCTGATGATGATGCTCCCGTCTCTCTCTTTTTCCTTCGGATGATTTTCTGTTGTATCTATCCTGCTTTACAAGAAAAGTAGCCAGGGGCTTCTTCCAATAAGCTTCTTTACATTGGCTGATTTCAAGGGTTTCAATGGCAGTGTTTCTCTTTTTATGGTGTAGCTGCTATCTTAGGGGTTGATGTGTTTCACTGTAAAAGCCCTTTGTGACAGCTGTTGTTGTCAAAATAGCTTTATACATACATTTGATTGATTGCTTTTCCCCCTACAGAATGGTGGACAACCTCCACCGCCTCATCAAGTTAGCTGGTCTAGCCACGCCTCTCATTCTGGTGGGGTCTGAACTGGGCACGCTCAACGCCAGGTTCTACAGCCACATCCATGACGCGTGAGTCTCCCTTCCCACCTAGCAACGGAATCTCAATGCCAAAGTTGCCACAAGTCAAAATATATTGAGATCGCTTAGTGATAGGCTCACTCCAATAGTTGATCGATATGTTCACATCTCAAAAGTGGTTGTGTAGATTCAACTGTATGCCTTCATCCCAAATGCATGGGAAAGATTTGCAAAGTTTGACATTCACTTTCTCATCCTATTCCCTTGTTACACATTATTGACTACAGTAACTCTAATACTTCAAAAGTATCATCACAATCTGTAGCTAGACTCTGCATCAAACCCAGGGACATCATACATTCTCTCCCCCCACTCCTCCCATCCCCACCAACCCCCATTTCTGAGAAACCTAGTGATTTAACACGACTAGGGAGGGATCAGCCCCCCCCCCCCCGGCCCGAGGTGAGAGATTTAGCGTTTCATCAGCCGTTGTGTGCGGCAGTTAAGAGAGTAAATTAAGCCATGGTGAGAGGATGACACCTGCAGAATAAAATATATTCCCCCCTGGATGGGGTGAGGGCACATCCATCTGTCTGCCAGTGGGCCTGGAGCAGTCACACAGCCGGGGCAGAGACATCCTTCTCACACTCATTACGGACAGGACAGGACAGGGCAGGGCCGGGAGGGTATAGGGGACGGAACGGACACTGGAGGCCCACTTCATCACTGTCTCTCACTTTTTCTCACTGTGTCCTCTCTCGCTCTTGCTCTCTCTATCCTTTCTCTCCTTCCGTCCTCAGGCAGGTGTCAGACCTTGTCCTTATTGATCCTATTCCAGAGGACATCTTTGAGGAGGACCAGTGGCAGAAGTACTGGTAAGTCACCTCGATGAGGAGGAAGGGAGGAGAGGGGGAGGAGTGAAGGAGGAGCAGAGTGAGTTGGTATTACTGTATTACTCAAGCCCTTGACTCCATCCATATTTGCTGTGTGGATAGTGGATAGGATCCACTGTAGTTGATTATCTCTGGTGGACAGGAAGCAGCTTTAACATGATTAATATAAGGCCAAAGGAACTAATTAGTATATTCCACTCTCTTTCATCAGGAAGAAATGAGAGAGGAGAATTAGGGTGGGGGAGAGATGACGAAAATTGTAACAGTCTCTTTTTTCACTTGGCATGATTCATGTCAAGCTGTGGATAATGGACATATAACCCTATTCCTAGTCATTGTTCATAAATTACCATATGGGGAAAATAGGATGATATGATAATCAGGCAGGACATTAGTGAAACTGTCAGTTATTCATAGTCATCAGGAAATAGCAGTGATTTACATAACAATATGGTAATATGCTGTAAAACAATACACGTATACACATGAAAAGATGTAAGCTGAAAATTAGTTTGACCCTACCGTTTACAATATAGTTTTTCTTTGTATAAATTGGAGGGTGGATGCTACACATGAGAAGGACTTTGATGTGTAAATCCTGGACCCAAGCAGAGAGCAGCCTAGCTGATACCGTCTCCTCTCTACAACACAGTACTCCTCAGGTACCAGCACGGCGTGTGTGTGTGTGTGCAACATTGTGTTAATGTAGAGTTGTGTCAGACGCTGTTGTACTTGTATTATGTTCTGAAGAATGTCTATACACACACACTCTTTGAACAACAACATTGTATTCAAAGTTATTATTCATTAACAAATACATTTCATATGCTTTGCAAAAAAAAGTCCTATTAGTTATGCAAGATTCTTGTAACCTTTCCAGAAAATGTGCCTTAAGTTTTCAATAAATGGTGCTTGGAAGATTCCTGGAATAAGCAATGAATATGCAGGAAATCCGAGAATCCTCCAACCAGTGGGATTTCTGGAAAACCTGTGAATTTGAGGAAAGTTCCAGGGATTTTGCGACCCTGGTTTGTCTCTGTTATTTCTCTCCACCAGCTCTGTGGGGTTATATAACATTTAATTTCTTTAGTGAGATAAGAAATGAGTCGTTGAAAATGGCCTAATTTGTACGTGACTGTATGTAGAGCCGTGTCATTTATCAGAGATATGTGTCCAATTATCCTCTGATTAATAGGCATTCATTTCATTTCCCTGCTGCCTAGCAGACTACAGTGTACTGTCTGGAGATACAATTACTCTGCAGCTTAGAAATCAACCGAGGAAAGGCATGCTGCATAAAGTACATTTATATTATTAGTCTCTGATTTAGATAGAAAACAAGAAATATGTAATATCAAGATTACTGAAACCATTTTTGTTGTTCTATCCGGAGCCACCGGAGTGTGTGTGTATTGACATTCTTCAGAACATAATACAAGTACAACAGCGTCTGACACAACTCTACATTAACACAATGTTGCACACACACGCCGTGCTGGTACCTGAGGAGTACTGTGTTGTAGAGAGGAGACTGTATCAGCTAGGCTGCTCTCTGCTTGGGCTCCTGGATTTACACATCAAAGTCCTTCTCATTAGCCACGGCGCTCTCCCAAATTACTGCTATTTTATCCGAACAAAATGAATCGGCACCGTCTCCTGAGAATTTCTCATTTATTTATTTATATTTTCATTTTATATGGACTTGAAAGTAGAGCGAGGTGGAGACTAGAGTTCCCTAGCCTGGAATCCAAACTGATATGCTCCGTTTCACCATTGTCTCAGTTTGGATCCCAGGCTATAGCTTTCCTATTGGTATTTCTCCTCTGAGGCTAGGAGCCAGAGATAATACTGACTGATGAGAAATAAAGTCAGTGGAACAGCAGGAGTTAGTGGAAGCCCCTCTGTCTAGCCGTATAGATTGTATTCATTCAGGGACATGGTTTTAGTTGGATCCCTACAGGATGAAATGCATACAATGAGTTTGTTTTCTTTGGCCCGAAAATGTTTAAGTTGACCCAATTTTATATGTACAGTATCTTAGCGTTCCCAATTGATAATATATAGATTGCGTAGGGGTTTTCTGGTAGTATAGTATTTTGCAGAATCACATACGATCTGAAGTCAACCCTAGTCTCTCGCTCAAGTCTACAGTAGACAATGACCTACATGTAAATACAACACATTGGCATGAAGGCCAGATTCCTAATGTCTACTATAACAGTCAGTGTTTAGTGTTGTAAATGAGAAGAGGATAAGGAAACCATAGATACCGGACTTAAAGTTTATAATTGAGCCTCGTAAATGTTGTGTGTGTGTGTGAGGGCCGGTGTTTTTGTATGTGTATTAGAGTGGGTGGTATTACAGAAGGAATTTGTCTCAGGAAAATATTGACTCCTATTTAATGTAATCCAAAACAGTGGGAAGTATTCTATTTTAATGAGCTTGTCCTTATTGTTTGTTTAATGAGCGTTGAAAACACCCCATTTTACTCTAGCTTTTCAAATGGGTTTTACTCAAACTGAATCCTTCGCATCACGAAATCACTGAGGTATAACTATGTAGAAATAGGCTAATTGCATTCATGATGTTGGTTATTTTCCTTATTTCAGATATTCAGGACAAAGTTGTTAGTATAACCAACATTTGCACTCTTCATAATATCAAGTAGAAGAAAAGGTATCCAAGACAAAAAGATCGGACCTGTTAAGATGACAGTAATAGGGCTTAATGTCCTACTAAAAAGGCATTTACTTTAAAGGGTTGGTCAACCTGCAGTGCCATTTTAAATGAGCAGAACCAGTGAGTTAGAGCACAGGGTCTGATGGTGTGGTGGAGGTGATGGAAGCCCCACCTGACTGGCTGTCTCTCAGCAGGCAGACATGAGCTACAGTACCAGCTGGGGTGGTGGGCTTGACCTGGGCATGGCCCAGCTGGGGTGGTGGGAAACTGGGTGTGTGTTTTCCTGTTCATGTTTCTCTGACACACAGACACCGCTAGACAGACAGCTAGCAGAGGAAGGTAGGCAGAGACACTTTTGTATGCCAGGCAACGTATGATTGTAACTTTGTCAGGTGATGCACTGATGTGATGAGCTTAGATGATTCCTCTTGTTCAATTTGATTTAGAAACCATGTGTTTCTATTTACCCCTTGTTTGTTGAAAGTGTGTCCCTCTGCGCTTCCAGTCACAGTTTTACAGGCTGAGTAGTAGGTTGGTTCTGAAACACATGACTAAAATGACATCTCTAGGAATTAAGTCGTGAGCTGCCGTTTCCAAAAATGGTCAAAGGACGTGTAGCATGTGATGTTATTGATAACGCCACCAATTCCAGAGATGATGTGAAGATCTTTCTTATGTGACTATGTCTAGGTTGAGGACTGTATAGTGAGACAGAGCAGTCCAGCCACTCTGCAGGCCAGGCACAGGTAGCAGCAGCATTCTCCTCTTAGCTCATTCACTCTGTGTTGCCTGCCTGTGTTCAATAATCCAGTGGAGCAAGGCTAGGCCAGGCTCCAAGCCTCCCAACCACTTTCATGGGGGACTCAGCCAAGCTAGGAAGCTCCATCAATGGGCTCTGGGAGTAGACAAGACCTGGTGGAGTGGACAGTTAACACCAGGAAAGATGACGCACTCTGTTAGGGTATGGATTGATAAACCCTGACTGTGAGTGTGAATCTTTCAAGTGTGTTTGTGGGTGCGTGCGTGTGCGAGAGAGAGGGATTGAGTGTGTGTGTTACTCTGCGACAGAGAATAGCCATGAAACGTCTCCTATGTTTTTTTCTGCGTCCTCCCAGCCTACGCTAACTCTGTTAGAATAGCACAGCTCCCCAGAGACAAGCAGGAGAGTCAGGAATGCCAATTAATTGTAATTGGCACCGCTGTAAGCGTAACTACTGTTGCTTCGTTCCACTAATGAAGCAGGGCTGTCTCAGCCCCCATGTATTTCCTCCAATAGAATCTATAGTATTGACTCAGGGAGGAAGAAACCGCTGCTGGCTCTGGCTTTTCTGGGCAGTACAACACTGCCACACTGTGGCCAAGTGGGGAATTGCTCTGCTGGTTTTAATAAAAGGGCCATCTGTCTGCATGTATTTCATTCATGTCTCTAGTTTCAGTAGCTGTTAATCTCAGGAAGAATGGCACTTTGATTTAATTTACAAATCTTCGCAGCTTGAATGTGACTGGAGCCCTGTATTAGAAGTATTTCCAAGTAACACTACAAGGTAGCATTGAGAATAGTTCCACCCTCTGTTTGATGTGTCAATGTGTTTCACAGGAACCTCCCCATGAAGCACTTTATAGTTCTGCATGTTTTATATTGCACTATTTCTTTTTGACACTTGTGTAATGAATCTCTGTCTTAGACACCTGCAATAGTCCATATTTACTCCTGTAATAGTTGTTCCGTTTTCTCTCCTTTAATAGTCCTTGTTCTGTTTTCTCTCCTGTAATAGTCCTTGTTCCGTTGTCTCTCCTGTAATAGTCCTTGTTCCGTTTTCTCTCCTTTAATAGTCCTTGTTCCGTTGTCTCTCCTGTAATAGTCCTTGTTCCGTTTTCTCTCCTGTAATAGTCCTTGTTCCGTTTTCTCTCCTGTAATAGTCCTTGTTCCGTTTTCTCTCCTGTAATAGTCCTTGTTCCGTTTTCTCTCCTGTAATAGTCCTTGTTCTGTTTTCTCTCCTGTAATAGTCCTTGTTCCGTTTTCTCTCCTGTAATAGTCCTTGTTCCGTTTTCTCTCCTGTAATAGTCCTTGTTCCGTTGTCTCTCCTGTAATAGTCCTTGTTCCGTTGTCTCTCCTGTACTAGTCCTTGTTCCGTTGTCTCTCCTGTACTAGTCCTTGTTCCGTTGTCTCTCCTGTACTAGTCCTTGTTCCGTTGTCTCTCCTGTACTAGTCCTTGTTCCGTTGTCTCTCCTGTACTAGTCCTTGTTCCGTTGTCTCTCCTGTACTAGTCCTTGTTCCGTTGTCTCTCCTGTACTAGTCCTTGTTCCGTTTTCTCTCCTGTAATAGTCCTTGTTCCGTTTTCTCTCCTGTAATAGTCCTTGTTCCGTTTTCTCTCATGTAATAGTCTTTGTTCCGTTTTCTCTCCTACTCGTCTAATAGTTGCAGGTTGATGTTTATTTTCATGAATCTTTCCCAGGAGGCAGAACTGAGCCATTTAATCTAAATGGGCCAGCTGCAAAGTCAAAATTGGCTATATCGTAAAAATTCATGAAAACCAAAATGTGCTTTTTGGTTTTAATTTAAGATCAGGGTTAAGCATTAGGCTTAACAGTGTGGTTAGGTTTAAAATAAGATTGTATGACTTTGTGGCTGTGCCAGCTAGTGACCACTCTGCAGAGCTGCTTCCAGGGCAAGATCTATGACAATAAAATGCCAACCTGCGTAATAGTCCGTGTTCTCTGCTACTCGTGTAATTGTTCATGTTCTACATTCTAACTTAATAGTACATTTTCTGTGTTCTAATGTAATTGTCCATGTTCTGTGTTCTCTCCTAGTCGTGTAATAGAACATGTTCTACTCGTGTAATAGTTTGTGTTTTGTCCGTGAGCTCCCTCTCAGGTAATGGAGGCCCTACATATGGAATGACATGCTAATGAGGCAGGGCCCTCTTATCTTGTCGGGGGGCCAAATTCCGACAGTGAATTGCGACAGTTGTAACAGAGCGTCTATTCAGCCTGCACTAATCCAGATGGGAAAGTCAAACAGCAGAAAGTCCACCGCACAAACTCATTTCATCGCGTTATTAATTTAGATATTGCCTTGCCGCTCCTGAGGAGGAAGGGGGAAAAAAAGAGTCCTCTGAAATGACCAACATGGCTGAGGCGTTTTGCTTTACATGGTTCCTCCACTCCCTCTCCCCTCTTATCACCTTAATTCATCCCGCCAATCTGGGCTGTCTTTACCCACTAAATTTCCCTTTGACATGCATGCCTTCCCTTGCATAATCCTCACTCCCAGGCAGAATTAAAAATGGGAAAAAAAGAGGAGGGAACAGGAAGGAACAGGACAGGTGGCTGGAGAATGCTTGAAATAATGTCAATTCCACAGACAGACAGAGCAATGATTTGACCAGATTCAAACAGTTTTTATAGAGAGGAAAAGGTGACAGGTAGAAATGTGTGGAAACAGAGAAGTCTCTAAAGAGCCAGGTTATATAGTCCAAACAGAGAAGTCTCTAAAGAGCCAGGTTATTTAGTCCAAACAGAGAAGTCTCTAAAGAGCCAGGTTATATAGTCCAAACAGAGAAGTCTCTAAAGAGCCAGGTTATATAGTCCAAACAGAGAAGTCTCTAAAGAGCCAGGTTATATAGTCCAAACAGAGAAGTCTCTAAAGATCCAGGTTATATAGTCCAAACAGAGAAGTCTCTAAAGAGCCAGGTTATAAGAATCCCTTCTAAATTGTGGGGCGAGAATGGCTTCAGGGGGGAAATAGTGGCAAGGAAGATGAGAATGTCAAAATGTCAGTCTTTGAATGTCTGATTTGAAGAAAAAATTGTCTGTGAAATGCTGAAATTGAGAAAGGTAGCAGCAACAATTTTCCTGTCTGCTGCCACCACTAAGATAAACTTTTGGCTATTTGTGACTTCTTCCTAACGACCCTGCTACAATACAGCCATTAGGCGTCTGGCGTTGCCTTCAGCCATTGAGGGTATGCTTCCTTTGAAATCAGTGAAAGCTGCTATACTGCTTGCATCACGTCGCTTCACGCCCAATGACCGTGTCCAAGGTCAAGAATCGCTGAGATTCCATTTTTCATGGCTGACTCAAGCGTCCATTCTATCTTGTGAATTGAAATAATAAGAAATAAAGTCTATTTTGGTTGGTTGCTGTGTAGCAGCTAGAACGTCCTGTTAACATTTGTGTCTCCAAATACCTGAGTACACATCAGGTTATAGCCTCATCTAGACATCAGGTTATAGCCTCATCTAGACATCAGGATATAGCCTCATCTAGACATCAGGTTATAGCCTCATCTAGACATCAGGTTATAGCCTCATCTAGACATCAGGTTATAGCCTCATCTAGACATCAGGTTATAGCCTCATCTAGACATCAGGATATAGCCTCATCTAGAAATCAGGATATAGCCTCATCTAGACATCAGGTTATAGCCTCATCTAGACATCAGGATATAGCCTCATCTAGACATCAGGTTATAGCCTCATCTAGACATCAGGTTATAGCCTCATCTAGACATCAGGTTATAGCCTCATCTAGACATCAGGTTATAGCCTCATCTAGACATCAGGTTATAGCCTCATCTAGACATCAGGTTATAGCCTCATCTAGACATCAGGTTATAGCCTCATCTAGACATCAGGTTATAGCCTCATCTAGACATCAGGTTATAGCCTCATCTAGACATCAGGTTATAGCCTCATCTAGACATCAGGTTATAGCCTCATCTAGACATCAGGATATAGCCTCATCTAGACATCAGGTTATAGCCTCATCTAGACATCAGGTTAAAGCTTCATCTAGACGTTAGGTTAAAGCCTAGTCTAGACATCAGGTTACAGCTTCATCTAGACATCAGGTTAAAGCCTCATCTAGACATCAGTTTATAGCCTCATCAGGATTTATATCCTTTGATAAAGCTTTATCTTATCACATGGGAAATAACAAGCCAATGTCGACTTGAGGTGAAGGCTGTGTGGTGAGCACTTTGGGTTGGGGGGTGTCCACTCTAGGTTGGGCCCTGGCTGGAGGCTGTGGGCCTGACTAGCACTGTGAGGTGGTCTGAGGACTGGGCCTTAGGGTTGTGTCTTTGGGCTGTGGGCCTAGCAGTTGGGTGAGGGCTGTGGGGATAACTGTGTGGTTCAGAGCTGTGGAGTGGGTTGGGCTGAACACTATTGGGGGGGGTGGGGGAGGGGGGAGCACTGGTTGGTGGGTGGCGAGGGCAGCTGTGAGGCGGACGCCACTATTGATTGGGCTCTGCAGGCTGAGACCAGCCAATTCAAAGCACCAGTGAGCCGAGACCGATTGGCCCTCCTGAGTTACAAAATCCCAGTGCTGCTCTCCTCATTTGCCCCCCCAAAATATCTCTCATTCTCTCCTGTCAAAATGTCTGTTAGAGAAAGTTTGGAATTTGGGCTGTAAGTACATATTTATTAATATCATATTTATGATGTGTGTTCCCAATAGGTCGGTTTTTATACCGAAGCAACATTGTCTATATGTCACACTGTTGTAACCAAGATTGTTCCTAATAAACACATCGCTATGATGTTGTAGGTGAAACTTAAGGTCAAGGACTTTGCTAGCCTCATCTCTCGCCTGCAATCTCTCAGCTTAGAGGGGCTTATTGCTGCTGGCCTAAAGAACAGTGAAACACAGCCTAGCCTATGGCTGTTCTGTAATCATACTCCATTCTTGTCAGTATTGAAGCATTACATTTGGGGATCATTTAATATCAGGATTGGAAATCCATGAAAATTCTAGTCTGTTAAAGGAAGAGGCATGCAGTTACACTGAACACAAATATAAACGCAACATGCAACAATTTCAAAGATTTTACAGTTCATATAAGGAAATCCGTCAATTTAAATAAATTCATTAGGCCCTTACCTATGGATTTCACGACTGGGAAAACAGATACCTTAAAAATGAAGGTAGGGCCGTGGATCAGAGAATCATTTGCCACATTCAGCGCAAAACATTCCCTTTGCATAGTGTTGATCAGGCTAATGATTGTGGCCTGTAGAATGTTGTCCCACTCTTCAATGGTTGTTGTGAAGTTGGAAATTGTTGGATATCGGCGGGACTGGAACACATTGTCGTACACGTCGATCCAGAGCATCCCAAACATGCTCAATGGGTGACATGTCTGGTGAATATGCAGGCCATGGAAGAACAGGGACATTTTCAGCTTCCAGGAATTGTGTACAGATCCTTGCGACATGGGGCTGTGCATTATCACGCTGAAACAAGAGGTGATGGCGGCAGATGACCAGACATTAGGCCTCAGGATCTCGTCACGGTATCTCTGTCAATTCAAATTGCAATCGATAAAATACAACGGTATTTGTTGTCCGTAGCGTATGCCTGCCCTTTAACCCCACCGACACCATGGGGTACTCTGTTCAAACCGCTCGCCCACACGACGCCATACACGCTATCTGCCATCTGCCCGGTACAGTTGAAACCGGGATTCATCTGTGAAGAGCACCCTTCTCCCTCCAGCGTGCCAGTGGCCATCAAAGGTGAGCATTTGCCCGCTGAGGCAAACTGTAGTCAGGTCAAAGCTGGTGATGACGACGAGCACGCAGATGAGCTTCCCTGAGACAGTTTCTGACAGTTTGCGGGAATTCTTTGGTTGTGCAAACCCGCAGTTTCATTCACTGTCTGGGTGGCTGGTCTCAGACAATCCTGCAGGTGAGGAAGCCGGGTGTGGAGGTCCTGGGCTGGCGTGGTTACACGTGGTCTGCGGTTGTGAGGCCGGTTGGACGTACTGCCAAATTCTCTAAAACGACATTGGAGGCGGCTTATGGTAGAGACATGAACATTAAATTCTTTGGCAACAGCTCTGGTGAACATTCGTGCAGTCAGCATGCCAATTGCACGCTCTGTCAACTTGAGACATCTGTTGCATTGTGTTGTGTGACAAAACTGCACATTTTAGAGTGGCCTTTTATTGTCCCCAGCACAAGGTGCACCTGTGTAATGATCATGCTGGTTAACATTTTACATTTTAGTCATTTAGCAGACGCTCTTATTCAGAGCTACTTACAGTTAGTTGGTGCATACATGTTCATACTTCTTTCGTACTGGTCACCAGTACGAATCGAACCCACAACCCTGGCGTTGCAAGCTACACGGGACCGGATAATCAGCTTCTTGATATGCCACACCTGTCAGGTGGATGGATTATCTTGGCAAAGGAGAAATATTCACTAACAAGGATGTAAACAAATTTGTGCACAATATATTTGAGAAGTAAGCGTTTTGTGAGTATGGAACATTCCTGCATATTTTTTATTTATTTATTTCAGTTCATGAAAGATGGGACCAGCACTTTACATGTTGTGTTTATATTTTTGTTCATTGTATATTAAGAAATGTTTTGCACATATATATATTGAATTTGGTCACTGGTGCCAACTAGTCTCTGGTAGTTGCTAGGCTGGTGTTGCTAAGGTTTTCATTCCTAACAGTCTAATGTTGTGTACTGTGTGTCTGTCTGTCTGTCATGTATTTGTCTCTATAGTAACAGTCACATGTTGTTGTGTTCTGTGTGTATCTATAGTTACAGTCACATGTTGTTGGGTTAGGTACAGTCAGCTGGTGCCATCCCTCCAGGCCATGCAATTCTCAGCTGCCACAGGCATCAGCCGCATGCTCATCATTCTGGGGCTGCTGAAGCCCACCATCATTGGGGACAACATCGCTGAAGACCTCATACAGAGACAGGTGAGTCTGACTGAAATACCAACTAAACATATCTGGGGTCAGGTCAACAGCTCTTATGTTGTCAATGTCTTATTTTTAAACCATACATTTGAATGTAGGATTTTAATGTGCCTCAATATACCTGCAGACACCACAAATGAAATTCCCTGCTCTGTTATTGGGCAGGAGGAGATGTCCAGGTGTGATCGTCCAACCTTACCTTGTTGTGTTGGAGAACAATCTCTAACATAGCCACATGATGGAGCTAGTGGTAGAGTAACGACCTTTCCTCAGAAGGAGAAGAGCGAGGGATAGAGAAAAGGAGGAAAATGAACTGTGACTATTGAAAACTGCTCCAGGTTAAAGTCTGAATTGTAAAATATATTGGTTCTATTTCCTGGAACCCACTTTTTGATGGCATCAGAGAGGGTGGACTTATTTCAGCTTTTGAAATAATACAGTTTTTACCAAGGAGATAAAGACATCAATTGAGTCATTTTGCTTAAATTGTAGGGAAAGAGAGGTTTGGAGACAAACAAGTGAAGGTTGTAATGTATACACACACGCCATTGTCCTCATATGTCTTTATGTGTCCTCAGAAGTACCTCCTCAGTAACCCAGCCCACCAGAGCAGTGTTGTAGATGAACATTTCTTCCTGAATGAAAGTGCTTCTCAAGTCAGGTGAGACCAACATACAGTACATGTGAATGTAATATAAAGCTGTCATCACATAATAATTTTGTTTTGAGATTTGTATCTAATGTTTTGATTATTTGTTAGGGAAATCTCCAAATTCAAACCCCTCTCCAGTAGGACTTCTGTGAGTGTGATCATTGGGGATTCTTTTGATGAGCAAATTCCAGCTCATCTAAACCAAGTGAGTAGTGCACAAACTTCCTCCTTCCATTAGTCTTTGTAGTGAGCTCAGGGGGCACTATGGTATTTAAGGCTGAGCTGAACAGCATCGGAACATATTCCAGTCCACGTGAAGTATGGATTCTGAATGGTCAGACCAGCGTTGTACAGACCTGACCACTGGAACTTTCCTTTTGAGTCTTTGTTTGTAGGTGGGGAGGAGCAAAATGGAGTCATGGTCAGATTTGCCGAAAGGAGGACGGGAGTTGGCCTTATAACTATGTCGAAAAGGCGTGTAGCAGTGGTACAGTGTAGAATCTCTGCGAGTTGGACAGTCAATGTGTTGATCGTAATTTGGGAGCACGGTTCTCAAATTACTTTTGTTCAAGTTCTCTGTGACAATGAACTCTGCCTCCGGGTACGCGTTCTCCATTAAGGGTTCAATTAAGATCTTTGAGAGCTTTTTTTGGTGTTTGGTTGGGGCGGGATGTACCCAGAAGTGACGATAATCCCTGAAAACTCTCGGAAGGTCAAAGGGTGACATTTGATGATCTAGTATTCCAGGTCGAGTAGTATGCTCGGTAATGGAGGACCGAGCAAACTACACCCCCCCCCGTCTGCCTTTCCATCTGTGTCTTTATTTCATGCTCTCCGGTAGGACTCCCAGGCAACCCGGCGCCTCACCGAAGAAGCTAGACCATTGTTCCGCTGAATTCGGGAAGGTCGGGTGGACGATAACTACCCAGTGATTTATATTCCAATAGTTCTACCTGGGGGGTATGAAGTAATCCACAAAACTAACTGAGTAAGGACATTTTACAGGGATGCAAACTACGTGATTCGTGTAGATCCGGTGTGAAAAGTTTCACTACAGTCTGTAAGCGAACGAGTGATGCGCGTTTGGAGCAATACTGGCTGTATCCAAGGCTCATCCAATCGTTCACATAACAACAGAATGCAGCACATGACTGAAGAGACAACCAATTTGCTAGTTACAGCATACAGCTTTCTGTCTGGAAAGAGCATGCGCTCTGGACAGCAGAGAGTAGAAAGGCAGTTTGCCAGTTAAAGCACCGTGTCCCCTGAACGATAATGAAGAGGTAGGTGAGAAGCCTGACCACGGAGACGGGGGTGAGAATGTGATGAAGCGTACTTAACGAGCTGTAACCGAAAAACAACTGGCATTTGGAAAGTTTGAGGTGAGGGAGAAAGTGTGGTGGATCAAGTATTGTTAGCATGGTGAAGTATCTTGCTAGCTGGATCAAATTCTCCGTTAGCTAGCCAGAGAAATGTTGAGCAACATTAGCCAATTTTAACGGATCAAATAATTTGAGTTTATGGTGTGAAAATTATCTGGCTAATAAAGTCAGACAGCTAACGTTAGTAACCTAACAAATTTGCTATAGTATTTGCTAACGGGTAACGTTATACGACTCCTTGCCGTTCCTCAAGTTATAACGCGTAAGTTGCTTACTGGACCCAGGCAATCTGTGTAGAATGTTAACTAGCTAACAAACTAACTACTATCTGTGAACTGATGTTTTCCCCCTACGGTATGTGGTTAATTTTTAGAATGAGATAATTGGGCGAAAATGAGCTGTTGCTTGTTAAACAAGTGGATTCAGGGATGAAGTGTAGCTGGAGCTGGGCCTGGCTTGAGCTGGATGCCACTACAGAGGTGAAAGGAACACCACACACTTTCCCTCTTTCTCACTTTTTCAATAGAGTGTATAAGAAAGGGTATGCCTGAAAGAAATCAATTATGCCAACAAAGGGTATCATGCTCTGCTGGCACATTGTAGAACAGATGTCCACAGGCAGAAAGTGTACAATGTAATAATGTGCAGTGTAGCCCAAAGATATTGCTTTTGTTGTGTTGAACTTGACAGTAACACTTGTGTGTGAGTGAGGGGGGATTATTACATTTTTTAACTCAGTGAACGTTATTTTTGCACACATGTAGACTTGTGCACTTGATCGATGTCAATAGGCCAATAAAATGTTTGTTTCCCCCAAGTGCAATATTTAGGTGTGTGTTGTCACAAGTGTTCTATTATAAAGGCTGTCATGGCTAACTGCAATTTGTGTCTTTTTTTTACTCCAGACGAGTGTCATTTGCAGTAAAGTCTAGTCAACAAATAACATTGGATTGCTTTCTTTAAATTTTTTAGCTGCGAGTTAGGTTCACATGGACCACTTTATTTTACACACGGAGACGGATCATGTAGATCATATTCTTTGCTGTTTAATTGGTTAAAACCTGCATTTCCCCATAGCAGGGATCCTTTGCATGTTTCAGGGCCCCTCACCAGTTTGCATCACTGATTTTAGAAAAACACTAGAAAAAGTAGAGACCTGCAATGTTTTGTTAGAGCTCGAGGCGATGTGCTGTTCGTCGGTGCCGTCTTAGCCGACGCCTGCGCTAGTTCAGGGGGACTGAACTGCTGCACAGTGCACACTTCGGGGAGAAAGAGGATGGAGGGAATTGGGTTGATGCATATTGATTGTTTCTCACAGGGCCCTCTAACTCAAATGAACATTTGACTGTATGTGCTTCCATATCAGGTGGTGGCCCAGCTTCAGAAGACGTTCCTGGAGCAGACTTACCCCTCGGCCAACCAGATCCATGTTAAAGGAGCGGACCGCAGGATGATCTACAAGAGACCGTCTGTTATTAGCAAACACCTGTGGAAGCTGGTGTCCCAACGGCAGTCCAAACAGCAGAGCCAATGACCACAGAGATCTATAGAATACATCTAGTTCTAATGCTCTAATTTTAAGGTTCTGTGCCAGTGACACACTGATTCTGCTGCCAAATGTCTCCACTACACTCACAACTGGAAGATGAAGTGAACTGAGTGGTATGTCACAGAGGTTCCTTGTTTCATTTTTTCAGGGATTTTTTACTAGAATATACTTGACATGTGCATGTCCACACATTAAACCGGTTTCAATCGATTGATTTATTTTTTGTATACGTTATTACAAGTGCAAATATCAGACCGTTTTGCCTTAATGATCGTAAATAAATAATACAGTTTTTTGAATTTGTGTCTGTGTGTTAACTCCTATCTCTCTGGGATCTATTCAATCTGTAAAGCTGAAGCGTTACAGATTCCACGATAGAAATGTAAAAGTAATTTCCGATTGAACCGACATATGCAGCGTTTACCGGGAATGCAGTCTCCGCTAAAGCGGGAACATTACCTTAAAATATGAATCATGCTGTAAAGCTGAATTTTCGCGATGCGCATTGAATACAGCACTCTGTCCCTTTATACAGTGCATTCTGAAAGTATTCAGACCCCTTTACTTTTTCCACATTTTGTTATGTTACAGCCTTATTTTAAAATGGTTTAAATAGTTTTTTCCCCTCATCATTCTACACACAATACCCCATCATGACAAAGCAAAAACACATTTTTAGACATTTTTGCAAAACATAGTTACCTTATTTACATCAGTATTCAGACCCTTTGCTATGAGACTCGAAATTGAGCTCAGGTGCATCCTGTTTCCATTAATCATCCTTGAGATGTTTCTACAACTTGATTGGAGTCCACTTGTGGTAAATTCAATTGATTGGACAATATTTGTAAAGGCACACACCTGTCTATATAAGGTCCCACAGTTGACAGTGCATGTCAGAGCAAAAACCAAGCCATGAGGACGAAGGAATTGTCCGTAGAGCTCCGAGACAGAATTGTGGCGAGGATTGAAGGTCCACAAGAACAGAGTGGCCTCCATCATTACTAAATGGAAGAAGTTTTGAACCACCAAGACTTCCTAGAGCAGGCCACCCGGCCAAACTGAGCAATCGGGGGAGAAAGGCCTTGGTCAGGGAGGTGACTAAGAACCCGATGGTCACTCTGACAGAGCTCCAGAAGTCCTCTGTGGAGATGGGAGAACCTTCCAGAAGGACAACCATCTATGCAACACTCCACCAATCAGGCCTTTATGGTAGAGTGGCCAGACGGAAGCCACTCCTCAGTAAAAGGCACATGACAGCCCGCTTGGAGTTTGCCAAAAGGCACCTTAAGGATTCTCAGACCATGACAAACAAGATTCTCTGGTCTGATGAAACCAAGATTAAACACTTTGGCCTGAATGCCAAGCATCACGTCTGGAGGAAACCTGGCATCATCCCTATGGTGAAGCATGGTGGTGGAAGCATCATACTGTGGGGATGTTCTCCAGCGGCAGGGACTGGGAGACTAGCCACGATCGAGGCAAAGATGAACGGAGCAAAGTACAGCGAGATCCTTGATAACCTGCTCCAGAGCGCTCAGGATCTCAGACTGGGGTGAAGGTTCACCTTTTAAACAGGACAACGACCCTAAGCACACATCCAAGACAACGCAGGACTGGCTTCGGGACAAGTCTTAATGTCCTTCAGTGGTCAAGCCAGAGCCCGATCAAACATCTCTTGAGAAACATGACAATAGCTGTGCAGCGATGCTCTCCATCCAACCTGACAGAGGTTGAGAGAATCTGCAGAGAAGAATGGGAGAAACTCCCCAAATACAGGTGTGCCAAGCTTATAGCGTCATAGCCAAGAAGTTGCTTAAACAAAGTACTGTGTTAAGGGTCTGAATACTTACGTAAATGTGATATTTAATTAATTTTTTAATATACAGCGGGTGAAATAAGTATTGAACACGTCACCATTTTTCTCAGTAAATATATTTCCAAAAGTACTATTGACAATTTTCACCAGATGTTGGTAACAACCCAAGTAATCCATACATACAAAGAAACCAAAACAAATAAGTTCAGAAATTAAGTTATGTGAAATGACACAGGGAAAAAGTATTGAACACACTTACTGATATTTATTTAATACTTTGTACAAAAGCCTTTGTTGGTAATGACAGCTTCAAGGCGCCTCCTGTATGGAGAAACTAGTCGCATGCATTGCTCTGGTGTGATTTTGGCACATTCTTCCACACAAACAGTCTTCAAATCTTGAAGGTTCCGTGGGCCTCTTCTATGAATCTTGATCTTCAGTTCTTTCCATAGATTTTCAATGGGATTTAAGTCAGGTGATTGGCTGGGCCATTCTAGCAGCTTTATTTTCTTTCTTTGAAACCAATTGAGAGTTTCCTTGGCTGTGTGTTTGGGATCGTCTTGCTGAAATGTCCACCCTCGTTTCATCTTCATCATCCTGGTAGATGGCAGCAGATTTTTGTCAAGAATGTCTCGGTAAATTTGCCCATTCATCCTTCCTTCAATTATGTGAAGTTTGCCAGTACCATTTGCTGAAAAGCAGCCACACACCATGATGTTCCCACCTCCAAACTTCACTGTTGGTATGGTGTTTTTAGGGTGATGTGCAGTGCCATTTCTCCTCCAAACATGGTGTGTATTATGACATCCAAACAGTTCAATTTTGCTCTCATCTGACCACACTATATTCTACCAGTATTTCACTGGCTTTTCCAAATGTTGTGCAGCAAACTTTAAACAAGCTTCAACATGCTTTTTTTTCAGCAATGGAGTCTTGCGTGGTGAGCGTGCATAAAGGCCATGGCGGTGGAGTGCATTACTTACTGTTTTCTTTGAGACAACAGTACCTGCTAATTGCAGGTGTTTTTGAAGCTTGCCACAAGTGGTCCTTGGCTCTTGGACAACTCTTCTGATTATTCTTTTCACTCCTCTGTCAGAAATCTTGCGAGGAGCACCTGGTCGAGGCAAATTTATGGTGAAATGATTGTCTTTCCACTTCCGTATTATAGCCCCAACAGTGCTCACTGGAACATTCAGAAGCTTAGAAATTAGGTTGCGAAGGTCTTGAGACAGCTCTTTGTGTCTTGTGTGACACCTTGGCAATGAGACCTTTTTGTAGGCCATCAGTTGGGACTGAACCAGCTGATATTAATTTGCACTGACAGGGGGCTGGATTGCTTTTTAATTACTAATAGTTTTTAGCTGTTTTCTTGGCTTTCCATGCCTTTTTGCACCTCCCTTTCTTCATGTGTTCAATACTTTTTCCCTGTGTCATTTCACATTATTACACATAACTTAATTTCTGAACTTATTTGTTTTGGTTTCTTTGTATGTATGGATTACTTGGGTTGTTACCAACATCTGGTGAAAATTGTCAATAGTACTTTTGGAAATATATTTACTGAGAAAAATGGTGACGTGTTCAATACTTATTTCACCCGCTGTACATTTGCAAACATTTCTAAAAACCAGTTTTTGCTTTGTCATTATGGGGTATTGTGTGTAGATTGATGAGGGGGAAAAAAACATTTAATCCATTTTAGAGTATGGCTGTAACATAACAAAATGTGGAAAGATTCAAGGGGTCTGAATACCTTCCGAATGCACTGTATCTAATGTACACATCCACTACACTGGTACTGTGTTGTAACTTTGAAAGAAAAGACCAAACATTGGATTATCCTGAGGATTTAAGTTTAATTATGACACCACATCAAAATAAAAATTATTTCCAACAGTTCTGGAATTTTATTCCATCCATATACATGCATAGCAACAACGTTTTTTAAGAAACTTTTTTCTCCCATAATTAGGACATTGGAATGATTATTTTACATCAGTATCCCCCGTCAACCAACCTCCCAACCCATCTTGTCCATCATCAACAGCAATAAATGTAATTCTTGTACAATTAAATTTTTTTCTATGGGTTTCAAATAATATATGCAGTCCCCCTCTCATAATACTGCTTTCAGTAATGTTCCCTCATTTACAAAGTATTGCATCGAGAGCAAATTTTAAAAAGGGAGACCAAAGTGTAGTTCAGCAAACAGAAATACGAGTACTATACAAGAATGTTGCCACCCTCCTGAAAACATCCACATCTGAGTTAAAGAAAATAAAAGAGACGGACACAGCCACATACGTATGCTAAGCCAAGTGTATGCCAAAACAGAAGATGCAGCTGGATTGTGCCTGGCTATCCCAGAATCAGAGTCATGAATAGCAAAGCTGCAAATGACATTTAGGCATATACAAAAACTGTTACAGCAAATAATATACAAGTGCTTCAGTAGCTATTTTGTGTCTAAAATGCATCTCATTTGTATTCTATTGTTTCATTGAGCCTACATTACAGTGTAAACAATAATGTGTCCTACACAAGAATGACTATACAATAACATTACAAACAACTCTGATATAAATTTCATTTTGAATTTTAAATTAAGATCACTACTATTAATACTGATTGTAAAATAAATAAATGTGAAAGTGGCACCAATATTACTCTGGATTCAAATGTTCTTTTTTTTCCTTTTTTAACCAATGATTTGCAATGAAGTCTTAAAATGATGAAAGAAGAAGCTTCTCTTGATTGTCCACAAGCAGCGTTTAGAACTGCGTGAGTGATGCACTATTCCAGACACGACAGTGTACCCAAACAGGAAAAAAGGGGAGTGGAAAGGGACGGGAAAACTAAACAGGAACTAGTTCATTTCACATGCTCCGCAGCATGTGACGAACAGTAAAACTTCTTATGGGTAATAAAGTTTGATAGGTTGTTGAATTGGATGTCACAGAGGCGGCAGTACTTCCCGCTGCCCGGAGCCTGGGACGACCCATTCACACCCTTTGTCGCCGTGGGCACCGTCTCCTCGGTCGGAGATTTGGACGCGGGTGACACGTTCTCGTTGGAGTCGGAAGGGTTCTCCGTGCCCCACGTGGGTGAGGGGTGGCCGTCTTGCTGCTGGGGATTGTGGGATTGGTTATCCTGGTTGGTTGGGACGGGCCCCGAGCCCGAGCGCTCCTCTGGCTTGTGCCCGCCGTTGACTATCACCATGCCCCTGTTTTTGGGCAGCAGGGGCAGTGGCTCTTTGCTGGGGAGTGGGAAGCCGTTGGCAGCAGGCTGCTCTCTCCCCGTCTCTGGTCCCCCTCCATTAGTGCTCTGTTCCTGCTCGCTGCTCACCTCTCTCTCTCCCTGCATGACCAGCCCACCGGCCACGTAATCAGTCGGCTTTATCCCGAAGTAGGGCGAAATTTGCTCGGCACCTTTCATCTTCTTTATTGCGCCAGGATAAAGGCAGTGGGGCAGAAATATGTTCTCGTCTTTAGTCGGGATGAGCTGAGCCTCGCTGAAGGGCTTGAGACCCGGCACTGGGCCCATGTGAGGGGGGAACATCCCCCCCCCGTTCTGCACAGTAATTTTATCGATGCCGTTCTTCTCACATTTTCCGGAGCTCTTATCGTAGGCATCATCAGGGTTACTGCCTTCACTCTTCACCACGTCTGGGAACATGGTCTCCCCACCATGCTGCTGGTTGGCTGTCACTGTTGTCACAGGGCAAAAGTTCTGTTTATGTGCTAGGTAGTTCTCCACTTTGTTAAAACTGATCTTGCACACTGTACATTCGTGATAGTCTAACAGTCTTTTGGGGGAGTTGGGCGATGTCTTATCATTGGGGATTGGCAAGCACTTTTTGCTGAGATCGATGGGTGCGTCCAGCTCCTGCTGGTCCATAGGTGTATTGCGGTTGGGGGCCATGATTGACTTGGTGACAGTGAGGGAAGCCTCCAGGTGTTTTGGGACCATCCCTGGGAAGACGTCACAGCGAGGGTGAAAGCGGTCGGCTAGGCTCTCCACCGCCTCCTGGGACGTACAGGGGTTTGCCATAGGAGGGACCCCCAGAAACCCTGGCTGCCCAATGGAGGGTCCTCTCGGATCCTGGTCTGGGAGACACATCTCGTACATCTTCCTGCGCTTGCGGGTCCTCATGGTCCTCTGCATGGAGGGAACCTTGTTGGCGGACATGCGTTTCATGGGGGGGTCGTGACGCGTAGCACAATAGTACTGCTTGTGGACCATGTAGGTCTCGTGGCGGCTAAAGGTGATATTACAGGCCGCACAGGAAGTCTGGTTGGGGTCGTTGACGTCAGTCTCCACCAGAGGTGTGTTGGTGGGGCTCTTCCCCTCCACTGCCTGCTGCTTCCCATTCAGCCTCTCCTCCACACCGGTCGGGGTGGTGGAGACCTTCTTCACCTGCCCTGGGAGCTCTTTCTCTGGGCCAGGGCCTTTTGCTGCCCCTCCTGCATTGATCATATCCAGAACACTTTGAGAGTTGACTGACAAACAGGCGGACTGCATCAGATGGCTGTCGGTGACCTCAGACGGGTGGCATCCGGTGAGCATACTTACTGAGCTGTGGCCGCTGTTGGGGCTCACGGCCTTGTCTGAGACACTGGAAAAGTCAGGCGACTTGGCCATGTGCTGCCAGCGGCTGTTACAGTAGTGCTTTTTGTGGACCAGGTAGTTGTCCAGGTTATTGAAGGTGATATTGCATTCGAAACACGTGGCCCCTTTGGGCATGAGGGGGCTGTAGATTACAGGAGGGTAGCCCGTGTTCCCTCCGTGGCGTAGCCTCCGGTGCACCAGCTCTGACATTTTAGCCAGAATCTCAGAAGCCTGCGGGACGACAGAAATGTCCTGGGAGAAAGCGAACTGGGACAGGAAGGGCCCCATGGGGAAGGTGGGGCCCATGTTATGCTGAACGGGAGAGGAGGCCAGGCGGGGGCTGGAGGGCTCAGACTTGATCCGGGTGTAGGAGAAGCTGGCCTTACTGCCCGGATGGCCACCGTCCTTCTGCCCTGAAAGCATGGGCTTTTTCTCAGCCTTCTCCAGCTCGCTGTCGGTGGTGGCGTCCTTGCTGAGGGATCCTTTGGGACTCTGGAGGGCTTCCTTCCGGTTGGCCAGCTCGACGCGGGCCGCCGCCTGCTGCAGGGCTTCCTCCGCCCCCCTGGGGGAGTGCTCGCTGTCGCTTTCCCTGTGAAGTTTGCTGCCACCGCCGTGGCCATGTTGGCCGTGTAAGTCCTGATGCTGCAAGAGTTCCCTGTGGTTCTGGAAGCTGATATGGCAGTGATTGCATCTGAAGGCCGCCTGTGACAGGTGAGAGAGGATGTGATGTTGGAATGTAATAAGAGAATCCGCCGTGTAGTTACAGATTGTGCATTTCAAGCTGGCGCCAGGGGGGAGCGTCTCTTCCATTTTGACACCTGTTAGGGAGATAAAAAGACACTATTGAGATTCCTCGTCGCCTTCCCACTCTGCCTTAATGTTAACGGCTACGATCAAAAAATGATGCATTATGCCAAGCTTACTCCAAACCCTCCTGGTTTTTGGGTGGGCTGAAAGCTAAACTGTCAACTGCATAAGCTGACAGGGGAATGTGTATATTTCTGGAGCTAAGAGTAGTAGTTCACTTTGACAATTATTTTACCTGACTAATGGGAAACTGACATTGTCTTAATGTCAAGCAATACTTTTCATTACAAAGCCGAATACTAAAATGACTGAAAAAGATTAAAGTTATACTGTTCTGTACTAATTAAATAATAAATATGATTACATTTAATGATAAGCACATCTCATGTCAACATCACTCAATGGTGAGATACTTACAACTGAATTGTGTCTACTTTACAGTACTTTACTAGTATTACTACTGTAGAAGTTCAACTACTATACTAATAGTACTAGCAGTACATCTCTACTCACCGCTGTGTGTGCTCAGGTGCAATTCCAGCGCCCTGGCGCTGGTGAAGCTCTTATTGCACTGTGGGAAGGGGCAGATGCTGGGGGTCTGGTGGGGTCCGTTGTCATTCTCCTCCCCCTGGCTCTCTGGCTCCCTCTGCCTGCCACTGCAGTAGTACATCAGGTGGGCCTGCAGGTTCCTCTCACTGCGGTACCAGATTCCACACGCCTTACATGGGAAGATGTCCTCTGGAGAGAGAGGGTAAAACACAGGGTAGAGCATCAGGGTACAGTTCATGCACATGCAGCAACAAGAACATGCACATGTATGCACGTACAACACACACACATACACACACACACACACACACACACACACACGTTTCTTTCTCTTTATAGCTCCGATTTGATACTCAAAGCCACGTGAAAACACTGTAATACCCTAGCCTGTGATAGGACTGTGTTGATACCACTAGGTTGGTGCCCTTTCTCAAGGGCAACTAAAACACTGGACCATCTGCCTGCAGCAGAGCAGCCTCCCTGTCGAGCTGAACCCAGATAGCCCTTATTACGTAAACAAATGCACTATTTGCATGAAGCTTGTATTTTGCAATTAACAGGTTAGTGGGAGGCTGGCCTGTGTTTATGTGAACCCAAACTGAAGGTCGACGGCTCTTATCTTACCGCTCTTAACACAGACTCATCTGGGTTAATCTACAGCCATAGACAGACAGACGGACAGACAGACATTTCTTGTTTATTAGGGCTGTGTCCAAAATGGCACCCTATTCCCTATATAGTGCAATACCTTTGTCCAGAGCCTGCACCCTCTTTTCCTACAGTGGCCAAAAGTAGTGGACTACATAGGGTGCCATTTTAAATGCAGCCCTAGGTGAGACTACAGTACAGACTAGTGAAGGAGTACTGTATATTGTAACACACTCACTGTTGACGATGGCGGTGGGCAGTATGGAGGCCATGGCGGCCTGCTGAGGCAGGAGCTGGATGGTGTCCAGCAGTCTGGCCGGGTACATCCCCTCGCTCAGAGACATGTGGTTGATGGCCTGTAGACGAGAGTCAAAGTCCACGGCGAACGCCACTAGCTCCTCGCCCTCCATGATATTCTTAGTGGTGGTGCACCACAGCTGGCCACCTGGAACAGACAAAAGGGGAACACTGAGTTAATGCATGCTGAAAAATAGTTTTTATCCATTGGTAAAGCATGGTAGTAATAGCCTGTGTGGCTTAGATCATGGATTCGATTCCCACTGGGGAAAGTATTATATAATATTACTATTGATGTTTCACCCTGAGTGGTTTGATGACTTCAAACTCTGGAGTTCAGAGGGTATGGAATTCCATACAGAGGGAAATGTTATAATGACTTAATAATAATGGCTGTATAATGACTGAAGTGTAAAATCACAATGTCATACTTTGGTTAAAGTAGCAGTAAGAAATGTCATACTCCATTGGGGTAAATTCTAGTAGGTCTACACATTGGAGCTATGCTGTACACTTCAGGTCCTCTACACACTATTAGATTGTTGTGTTTAGGGATTAAACATTCCAGTGAAATGTTCTGAACGTATTCATTAAGTCAGGATGGGAGAGAGAGAGGAAGGCAGGGGAGGAAGGGGTAGAGGAAGGTTTTTAGCTTAGATAATATTTATCTCCTGCACATGGCAGGCTTTTCAGCTGCACTTCATTTTCCCTTGAAGAGATTAAAGTTTTTAATATGACTATTTACAAAAATCTGGTTTAGGAGATAACAACAAACGATGATACTCTCACGCTAAATGGCAGAATTAGGACATTGTTTCCGAGAAAAGCTGGACAATTAATTAGGGCACGCTGTTAGCGTTCAAAGTTGTGCAAACACTCCGACAGAGGAGCGCCAGGATGAGAGAGGACCTGTAATTTGAGTCCAGCTGTTGTGGAAATAAGGGGCCGTGCAGAAGACGGGAGAGGTATGAAGGGTAGAACAGAAGACTAACTGCAGATCCATCCTCCACACTTGAGAGAGACACTGATTACAAATGTTTACACAAAATGTAGAAATCTTCAAGTGAAGCTCTCTTTTCTTAAAAACAACCCAGGGAGGAAAACTGAAGAATAACTATTGTAGTTACTATGAAATTATATAATGGAATGACATCTAACTTCCACACCAATCCGAGGATGCATCACTCCTCTCTGGTACACCTTCCACGGCATTCCACCTCCCACCTGACGCTGGTCATAACCTCACTACTCCCATTAACACATTTCCCAACCTTTTTATTACATTTATGTCAAATGGCACTGGAAATGAACACTATTACAAATGTGTCAGAGGAGTGAAGCAAGCTGTAGTAAAATATGCCATCTTTTAAAGTCCCATTTCTATGTGCAAGGAAAGCTGTGTGTGTGTGTGTGTGTGTGTGTGTGTGTGTGTGTGTGTGTGTGTGTGTGTGTGTGTGTGTGTGTGTGTGTGTGTGTGTGTGTGTGTGTGTGTGTGTGTGTGTGTGTGTGTGTGTGGGGTAGGCAGCAGGCAGCACTAGCTCCTTTAAAGAACAGTGCCTATCTGCTGGCCAATCTCCCGTGATGAGAGACACACTTCAGGCCCCTCCACTTGAGCGCTGGTTTTGATTCTGTCTCACCACACACAGCCTGGAGAGGCCCTTTGAATTTTTATCTACTAATTAAAGTAACAAAACTCCTCCGCCGCCTGACAGAGTTACCATCAAGGTAGATACTAACTGCCAGCAAGCAGCCACAATGGAGGGGGAGGTGCGGGCCAGATCGTTGCTACTCGCCACCAAAAGTTTGAACTCGGTAGAGATTCCACTTCACAGGTGTTCGGTTAACAAAGAGAATGGAGGAAAAAAAAACTGATACTGAACTCACAATTTACTTGTCTACATTTTCACTGTCTTTGAATACAATTTCAGTTAAAGACGTTCTGAATTACTGCAAGCCTTCCACTGCTAATTGCTAATGATGACTGTACTCAGAGGAGAACACCAACCTCAGGTGGAGGCTTAGTCCCAAATGACACCCTAATCCCAATATAGCACACTTTTTTGACCAAAGCTATGGCCCGTGGTCACAAGTAGTGCCCTAAATGGGGAATAGGGTGGCATTTGGGACATACAGGACACATAGATGGAAGCTCAGGAGATCCACTGAGATGTTGCCCTTGGGGCATCACTGTACAGCACAGTTTTTGCTTCCTAAGCTTGGTCTCGATGGAGAACCAAAGGATTGCACATGTTTGTTCTAAGCCAGCATTAACACATAAACATGTGCAGCCGTTTGGCTTCCTGGGACAAGGATTGGGAAACACTGCTTACTGTACAGAGAGAGAGGCAAATCATTTTGTGAATAGTTCATGAAAGTTTATCTGCATCATACTGGCCGTTTTTTGCCTTTTTTATAAGTGCACAGCCCACAAGTAAAACTGGGCAAAAGGCTAAAAAGTAGTAGCTTGTGTAATTTGCCTGTTAGTGAGCTAGCTCTGCAATGAGCTGCCTGCCTGGCTTTGTGCAGTGGCCAATGCAGTTGGAATGAACGCTATTGTGCTGAATCCTCCTGCAGAGCACCTGATAAAAGAATAAAGAACGATGACATATTCTAAAAACAATAGAGGAATTAAGGGGAGACAATAGGCCAGCTGCTTCATTAAAACAATCAAAAAATGGCATCCTGTACCTAGTCCAGATAATTAAAAACACTGCTTTGCTTTCTACATTCTCTCTCTCTCTCTCTCTCTCTCTCTCTCTCTCTCTCTCTCTCTCTCTCTCTCTCTCTCTCTCTCTCTCTCTCTCTCTCTCACTCTCCCACTCTCTCTCTCTCTCTCTCTCTCTCTCTCTCTCTCCCCTCCCTCCCTCCATCCTCTCAATATAATATTCACCAGCTCTACATTGGCCAGGCGACTGAGGCCCGGCTGGCTTAATGCCCATTCCTTCTCTTCCCCCTTTGATGAATGCCGTATTTGAACATGTAGTTGAAGATGAACATATGATGGAATTCAAGAAACAAAATCATGTGGGGGGGGGGGGGCGTTCGTATATGTAAGTACTCTCACTAATCAAACCTCAGAGGATGAATCGGATGGGGAAATAATGTACTGTACTGTACTGTATGCCCCTCCTCCCCAACTACAAACCCCAGAGACATCAGAGGCCATTTAAGATTTCTTCAGCTTTAAATTACTTTACAAAACAGTGGATGTTTTGCATAGTAAAGTAGCCTATATAGCAGTATTCAACTTTAACCCTAGGATGTCCGGAGCTTGCTGGTTTTCTGTTCTACCTGGTAATTAATTGGACCCACCTGATATCCCAGGTCTAAATAAGTTCCTGATTAGAGGGGAACAATGAAAAAATGCAATGGAACTGGCTTCAAGATCCAGAGTTGAGTTTGAGGGCTATGCGCTTATCCAGAGCGACTTACAGGAGCAATTATGGTTAAGTGCCTTGCTCAAGGGAATATCAAAAGATTTTTCAACTAGTTGCCTCAGGGATTCGAGCCAGTGACCCTCCGGTTACTGGCCCAACGCTCTTAACCACCAGGCTGCCACCCTACAGTAAATGTGAACATGGGCCACCGTGGTGGAGAGGAACAGACACTATAAGATACTCGAGGATATGAGGAATGGAATACATTTGCTCCCGCCTGCGCCACACCACTGTCCGTATCTTAATGAAAACACAAACAAAATCTCTCCAGCCTCGTTGCAGTGAGAGAGAGCTGGGAGGAGACGACAAAGAAGCACAAATAACAGAAGGGTTTGCATAATTAAACTGGCCTGCAGACAGGTATTTAAATGTTTGTGTGTAAACAGCACAACCTTTTAATAGTTTGCTGTAAAATGCATAGTTACGCACATCAGCACTCTCCTCTTCCATCTGTCTAGAGACAAATGACTATTGCAATGCAGTGAGGCCATTACAGCTACAACACAGGCCAGGCCCACTGCAGAACAACTCCACATTATGGGGCTGAGGGTGGCTTTTAGCAAACATACACTAACCTTCTTTCAGTAACCACGTTACAGTACCGGGACATGTGTTCTATGGATTTGCAGCATACTTTGAGAAATGTCTAAGGTTGGGAAGGGGTTGACAATATGTGCCAAATGCATCTTGTATTCATGTACACATCACAACATTGTACATGCATTGGCATGAAAACGTATTCAATGTGAAATCAGAGAGACAGGACACTGTAACCATGTGGTCTGTCTCCTTGAGGAGCTGTTGCCAGGAGCTTGATGGCGATTTGCAAACGGCCTGATTATTTCAATCCCTTATCCAATGTCTGTCTCTCTCTCTCTCTCTCTCTCCCTCTCTCTCTCTCTCTCTCTCTCTCTCTCTCTCTCTCTCTCTCTCTCCTTCACTCTCTCTCTGCTAGCTAACTGTTGCTCTGTCTTAATTGTGAAGTGATGGTGGTAGAGCCGGAGGGATCAGTGCTTTTTGTAATTAAAGACCTCTGGTCTTGTCTCCAAATCAGCCCAGACTTTCCTTGTTGAATGGACGGCTAACCAGGGAAAGCCTCCTGGCATCTACGAATATCAAGTAGCTGCCTGCCATGTTTGTTAACGTGTTCAGGGTTTAATGTTCTCTTAACCTAGATGTGTTTGTTGTATAGCCCATGACCAAGGACTGGGGATAAACTCAGGCTTTGGGCCTGAATAGTAGCCTACTCACTGTAAATGTGACCAACTGCATTGGAACCTGGGTTGCCTGCTTGCCACAATACTGTGTTCACCCGCTGAGCTAAAGCCCAGAAATGATCTCAGGAAGCTAAGGCAACTCTTCAGGTTTCAGGCAAGGCTACCAATCACACAAGTATTGTTCAGTAAACTATAAACATAAATCATATTCAGTGCAAAGTCAGTATTAGTATATGGAACTAACAGAACAACACAACAGCCTATACTAACAACAGCCTATAGCTACAGAAAAACTAAGCAAACTCCCCTCCTCATGAATAACAGCAAATATTGAGAGTGTTTCTGAACAGACAGGATGAGGATATGGCAGCAGGCTGTCAAACCATCAGGTTAAGACAACAGCCAGAGAGCATCACAGACAGGCCGAGAGAAAGCGGAGTGAGACTTCCCATGGCAGAGTGAATTTAAGTCACTAATCGGTCAAACAATCCTATTATTACAGGGTGTGGTGTGGAAAACAATGCAGTTAGCGGACTATAACATTATAACATAGATTTGAATCATCTTATTCCTTGCTCTCTTACCTACGCCTCCCATTCTGATGATATTATTCTGGAAACCACTAGAAGGCGCTCTTCTCATGCTAAAACTCAACTCTGCACCCAGAAGAAGTTTGCTACAGTACGGATGATATCATGTTGATGCATAGACACCCTAAACACGGCAGCATGTCAGACCGACAGACCCCGTCCATACGTTCAAGAAGGTATAGAATGTGAAGTATTCTTATGACCATCATTTACTCTGTTCCTACAGTTCTGAGACAATGTATATGATGTAGATATTCATAATATCTAAAGTATTATGATGGTTATTGATCTGTTGTACCTGTCATCACATGTTTGTGAAAATACTAATAGCCTAGGTGTCAATTTTGTGC
This sequence comes from Thymallus thymallus, assembly GCA_023634145.1. Lineage (NCBI taxonomy): Eukaryota > Metazoa > Chordata > Actinopteri > Salmoniformes > Salmonidae > Thymallus > Thymallus thymallus. The sequence goes on along the minus strand of CM042415.1, from coordinate 18,658,112 downwards.
AAATACACATTGTTTGAGGCATAAAATAATGTATTCTATTGACAAGACCACGTTTAAAAAAAGCATTGTTGAATATATACTGTATGTGTTTATCGTGCCTCGTTTGTCTGACACTCCAAACTCAAAGCTCACCAACACTAATTTTAACATCAAGTTTTTTGCAGATGATATCCAACACTGAAAGCTCATGGATAGCCTTGAGCAAATGGCAGGTCAGAGTCCACAAACCAGGGTTCCAAGGAGAGTGTCATACAGAATCCCACCGGTATACATTCATACCAGCTACAAAGACACTAAACTACAACACATCTCTGAATAATCATGTTATTTCATTTAACAGATATTCAATTCCGTCATTCTGAGTTCTGGAACAAAGAAAATCTGTAAAAACATTCCTAGTTTCCGGCGATGATCTGACTGAGTAGATGATTTTACACAGTGTAGAAATGAGATGCTTCCTTTTATAATTAAATGATATTTCTTCAGCAAATCTCTGGAGACGCATGAATCTGTTTCATTGCACAGTGAAAATAATATTGGCAAGTGCCTGTTTGTCTGGTCACAGAGAGAGAGAGAGAGAGAGAAGGATAGAGAGAAAAAGAGGGAGAGAGAGCGAGATCGAGAGCGAGAGAGAGAGAGAGAGATCTAAATTTGAATGAATATGCCAAGTTTTTTATAGGTCTATTAAAACTGAGAATTTATGAGGGAATTGAAAAGATGTTAAATGATTTATTTGATTACAATTTATATAAAAATAGTATTTAATTAAAATTAATTGGCGCAGTGAGATATAAACAATATCAATTAAATTGTTATGTATATCAAAATTATAAATTACAAATATGACAAGAGACAGTTGTGAATTTTTTTTTTTTTAAATAGTGAATTTAACAATCTAAAAATGACACAAACAAACACTTTCTGTAATTCTGATAATACAGTATATCCCTCTCAGGGTAACTAGTTGTTTCCGAACACTACGCTACGAACACTACTCGGCACACATTTCAAAATGACTTTTAGATTCTCATGGGTGTCACTTTTAGATTCTATTTCTAAGTAATAACATCACAAATTCCATGAAATAATGCTAAAATCCTTACGGACTTAGGCTAAATGTTACAACCAACACATCCAAAGTGTGGTGCACAATGAGAGCCACTTTGCAAACAAGTGTTTTAATGAATACTGCTATCCTCCTACATTTTGTTGTCTTTTACACAAATAAATTACATTAAAAAAAAAATCACAACACCCTTGTCCTCTAGGTTTCCCAGGTCTAACTATGCTGTGTTCTCTTCCCCGGCCGGGCCTGGTCCTGGTTGCGGTCAGGCGACATGTGTTTACTTGGGTCCCTGCTGGGGAGCAGGGTGGTGTTGGGGGCCCAGGCCTGGCTCTCTGTCCTGACCAGGCTACGTGTTAATGGGACGTGGAGGTCCCTGTGACAGGCCGCTGCTGTGTTGAGCACCACCACCACCACCAACACCACCACCCGGGCAGAGCCAACTATGCAAAGCTGTCCCAGAACCCCAGCTGTGGCCCGGTGGCCCACGTCCCCCTTCCGATCATGCTACTCAGGGAGGGAGCAGGGGAGCAGGTGAACGGCGGAGCTCCAAAGGGAGGGCCAGGGACTGGGAGAGAGACACAGGGACGCAGCGCCTCAGTAGCTACTCCAACATGGCTCTGTCCCCGCGCCACCACGCACCACATGGCCTGCCTGGTACATGGACACCAGCCCTAATGCAAATGCCCTAACGCTGTTTAAAATGGGCCACTCTCTTTTTTGGAAAGGTCTATTTGGGCCTTCTGGCGATAACCGTTTTTTTTTTCAGAGAGAGGGATGAGAGGGGGAGATGAGAGATGCACCTGCCTAGGTTGTCAACCATTTTGGAATGTTGAGACATTATTGATCTGATCTGACGTGAGAATGGAACCGGAATTTTCAAAGTTGTGGCCTAGATTAACCTGATGAGTAAACTAACCTACTATACACGGATACACTGTGTGCTGCAATGGTTTCAGCGCAACCTTTTCTAAAAGAAAAACATAGTAGGATTGTGCCTGCTGTAGTTCACAGAGCCCAGTAACAGACAGACAGACAGACAGACAGACAGACAGACAGACAGACAGACAGACAGAATGAGAACAACAACAAGGAAGCACAGCCTCCTGAGTCCAGATGCCCACCACCACAACAGCCACCGTAGCTCCCTCCATCCCACCCTAACATGCCCTCTGCCTCTGCACCCCTGTAATTCTACATATTGCTTAAACTACGCGCTAATTAAAATTTCTGTCAGTTTGCAGGAGAAATAAATAATCTGTAGCTAAAAGGCCTAATTGCGTTTGTCACATTGTGGTCTTGGTGGCTGGTGCGCTGGGAGCAGCAGCCGCTGCCCCTTCCTCGTTGCCATTCTGTCGTCCTGGCAAGGCCCCTCACTGCCCCAGGTATCGCCACGCAGCCATCTGGAGCCGACATCTGTCCCTCTATTGATCACAAGGGTTTAGCACTTGATCAAACAGACTGCGACAGGATATTGCTCTTTTCCCCACAGAAAAGGCCAATCGCTTGCGTGAGGGTAATAGAGTGGAACTGAGATACGCCACCAGCGCGGCGGGCAGGCGGGCGGGCAGGCAGGCAGGCAGAGGGGTAGTGGCAGGGATGGCAGGAGTGAGGTGGCTTTGTTACTACTGTCCAATGCCAGTTTGAGCCAATAGACCAGCCACACTGTCTCTCTCTCGCTCTCTCAGCTGCTGCTGCTTCAACAAAACACAACATTTTAAAGTGTGAGAATAACTCAAGCACTGAAGCGAAATGAAAATTATATTAGCCACAATTTTCCACTTCTATATTTTCCACTTCTTTCCTCTCCTCTCTGAAAATATGTTTTTGTTTTCAAGTGTTTGTTGAAAAGACTAAAATGAAAAGCGACTGGCCTTGATAATAACTAAAGTGTCTTTGAACCTGTTGAGAATCAGTACATCACTTTCAAGCTGCATACAGATACTCTATCTGTGAGATAACATCTTTTTGAAACTTTGAGGAAAGATGGATACAAGAAAAATACGCTCCTGTACATGAAAATGCCCCAGATTCTGTGTAATTACTTTCGTTTTCTGTAGAAAACAAAACGTTCACCTGCAGAACTATTCATGAAATAATAAATAATTGAAACTATCAGGATTTAAAAACACTATCTACATATGACAGGAATAAAAATGAATCCTTGCAAATATGGTTTGAAAAAATAAGCAGAATTTGGAACATATGATCCAATTAAATAAGTTTTCCATATTCGATTTCAACCTAGAAAATACCCGTTCTCAACTACAAAAACAGAGGACAACAACTGTAACACTTTAGAGCAACGATATAGAAACCCATGAAAAGATGTGTTCCTTTATGCTATTTCATTTAATGGTATGTTGTTGGACAGAGGATACAGTAGTTCAGTAACACTTTACTTAGAGCCTGTAGGTATGATGCTTCATAATGTGTTATAGGCATGACTTACCCTTTATAATGTGCTTATAATATGTTATGTCTCTCTACATTTTCAGCTGACTCTTCTCCAGCTCTCCTATTTCCCACTGCAGTTAAACCATTAAACACCCTTGAGCCTGAGGTGACCATGCTGTAGCCTGCAGTATGAAGCTATCTAGTCTCTAGAGGCTGTTGTTGGAACCTAAAATAGCTCTTACTGATCAGGCATGCTTGCAAAGCACCACTCTCTAGCTAGCTAACATCATGTTTAGCAAGTACGGACAATTTGATAGGATGTGAAGGTGACATTTATTTCAGTATTGTGGCAATATTGTGATTGTTCCTTCCTGTGTAGAGAGATATGATTCCCCTTGCCTACAGTGCTGGGATTGTCCTTTGGAATAAAATGATGCAAATTTGGGGATGAGGCAACTAATACCTTCCCTCCACCTCTGTCTCTCCCCCTCCCTCCCCCCCCCTTACCCCCCAATCCTCCCCCGACATGAGAATTCTGATTAATCGTGTGACCGCCCCTTCGTTTTGCATTTTACACAATCTCACAGCGCCACAGCGCGATGTGCGAGGTGTTTCGCCACTTTTGGCAAGCTGAAAAGCTGTAGCCCAAGGAAGAACAAGTCAGTCGAAAGTATGAGGGGGGATATGACCAGGGGACGTGATAAAGAAATTATCAGCGAGTGTGTTTTCCTGTTTGGTTTTAATCTACATTTAATTAAATTCTTATCTGCTGTGTGCTTATGGCTGCATCTGAATGGCGAGACTGCATTCATTATGAATGGTAAAATTGAACTCAGTACATTGTGTGTGGCCCAATAAAGGAACAAGACTCTTATTGCACTCGGTGCATGCACAGCACAAGCTCCGACAGACATGCGGGAAAAATAAGTCAATTAAGATGGGTCTTTAAATTACTGCTGTATCAAAACAAGGGTAGGCTCTCTAATAAAATCCTGACAGGGGTGAGCACAGCCGACTGGTGTTAATATACATCCCATTTGATACAGCCAATTATATTAGTCTGTTTATTAAGGAATACACCGTCCAGGTCTAGATTTACTGGGTTGGTCATGATAGTTCTTAATCAGTGGCGACAGGAAAGTTGACTTAAGACAATAGAGGGGTCAAAAGACATTTGGTTTATATAGCCGTATAATCATTTGATTTGATGGTGTTTATCTAGGTTAAGTGGTGGAGAAAACAAAGGTCAACAACAAAATAAATGTCAATAAAAACATAACCAACACACACACACACACACACACACACACACACACACACACACACACACACACACACACACACACACAGAACCTTGATGGGTTAAACCAAAGGTAGCCCGTCTCTCTTGAAAATATCATTGCAGGAGAACATTGTGTAAAAAAAAAAAACAGAAGCTCCATACTGTAATACTATTGACAAAAGCACAAAGCTTATAACAAGGCGCAGTACTTCACAAGCTAAGAACAATATCCCATAGGCAGGCGGCAGCGCCCCTGGTAACCGCCGGAAAAAAATAACTCTGAGCCTATACTACAAAGTTGGGCCTGACAAAATCCTTAAATCTTTCCCTGTTTGCTTATTCAGAACGTAGTGGGGGAGACGGAAGCTCCCTGCTGCCTGGCCATGTTTACAGAGCTGTTCCCATCTCTAGGCCTTGCTCATCCACAGATCCACAGCACTGACACACGACGGAGACATGATTAGGGGCCTGCCTTTGCATAGGGAGGGGGTGAGGAGGGTGGAGGGATCGGCAGATGAATGACTTTGGTTGCGTCGGAGAGGGATCACAGGAGATAATCTCACCCGACTGCCGCGGTGGAGTTCTTAGATCTGGTCTTTAAAATAATGTTGGGAGTCAAGTCTCTCCAAAGCCGGCACAGGTTATCTTCTGTATTTTATGTTTGCTGTTTAAATCTTAACGGGACATAGCCAGCAAGGGAGAGCAAATATGTCTGGAGTCGGAGGAAGCGGAATGGAAATGCTATTGCGGAGGGTAAAGATTAGCAGTCGTTCGTTCACGGGAGCTAAGGAGATGAAACTCCCTCTGTTGGAATGGCTTTTTATTTCAGGGGGGAAAAAGTTGGAATGTTGGAACATTTAACCTTGTGAGACTCCGAGACTCCTTAGAGAACAATGGGATAACAAACCAGATCTTTCCTCTATTCAAAAACAAAATAATTCATAGACATTTATACAAAACGATACAAACAAGCGCCAATACTGAAAATGAGGACGAAAGTATATTCAATAATTAGTCATTTTGGTAATTTTTTGGGCACTTTTTCATCACTTTCTACTAACATTTGAAAGGATACATATATATGGCATATTGGGAATGTTTTATAGTGTTCTCCAGACCCCTTCGATCATTTTAAACTATCATTGGCCTTTATGTACCAATTATTTCTATAGATATGTGACACCTGTTTAATACGGCCCCATGGAGCTGGTTGGCAGCCATATTGAAAATGGCCGCCAGGGGGTAATATAAAAATCTGCAAGGACACTATATCTAAAAACACTTCTAAGCACTTGTCCAAGTTGTGTGTGAAATGTGGTGCCTCTATTCCCAAACCCACAAGTACCCTCACATTTAACACTAATTCTAAGGTTACTAAGGAAATAGAAAACAGTCCACTACCAGTACCAACCACACAAACACTACTGATACTAATACGGTGAAACATAAATGACTGCTGGCGATATCACACAGACGCTGTAGCCATAAAATACAGCTGCCTGTCTCAGACTAGAAACCCTCTGTATTATACTCATAGAGAGGAATAAACATGCATGCACAATTTACTGTCCCCAGATTTCTCTTTTGTCTATCTTCTAAATAAGCACAGTTTATTACCACTGCATTAGTAAATAGCGTGCAGTGGTAACATTTGATTTGCTGTCCAGATGATTAATTCCTTATCCTTTCACTATTTAAATTGTCTTTGTAATAATTCCCTCCTATCCGTGGCCATAGGCAGCCATCATCAGGCCACATCACCTGTTCGTTATCGTACTGCCGTCCTGTTTGGGAGCTCTTGAAACGATGCCGTAGCATTGACTCCTATTTAACAGCGGGTCTGTGAACTTCTCATGGCTGATGGCGGAGGCTGGAAATTACGCTAACAACTCATTAACATCATAAAGAGCCTTTCAATAGAGGGACGACACCTGCAACCTTCATTTGCACATGCTAAAACAAAACATTACCTGTGATTTTTAATTTGTGAATAATGTATGCATTTTTTAGACCCTTTAAAATATTCATTTTTTTCTAAATGAAGGAACACTTTTGGGCTTGGCAACTATCTGTCTGTCTCCTTTAATGTGTACTGGATGTTTACTGGAAACAAACAAACAAAAATGGACCGAAATGGAATACTGGCAAAAATCCTAAACCTATTTTTGAGAATTACAGACAGGGCTGCATGTCATGTGGGGTACATTTGAAAATATATGTGCCTACAGTAGCAGCCAAATCCTGTGCTTGAAATAACACATTCAATTTTCTAATTTTCTATTTGAATATAGAATATTTTCCAGACAGACAGTTACTGGTCCGAGTAACAAAGTTGTGCCTGCCTACCCATCACTCTGTGACACTTTACTGGCTGGCTGAGCTAAGCTGGTTTAGACTGACAGTCTCCAACCAGAGAGCTTCCTCTCCTCTCCTCTTCCCTCCTCTCCTCTCCTCTCCTCTCCTCTCCTCTCCTCTCCTCTCCTCTCCTCTCCTCTCCTCTCCTCTCCTCTCCTCTCCTCTCCTCTCCTCTCCTCTCCTCTCCTCTCCTCTCCCCTCCCCTCCCCTCCCCTCCCCTCCCCTCCCCTCCCCTCCCCTCTCTTGCAGCCTCTGGCAGGGCTCTCCATTTCCATTGTAACCCTCTCCTAGCTGACTCTAAGTACACTGACTCTGCCTGCCTCGGGCAACACTACAGAGAGAGATGTCCAGGTAGGCTCTCACTATTCCAGCTGTGTATTACCCCACCAGCTAGCTAACTTCTTCCTGCTGTAATACACTTACACCTCATTACAGAAGCACGTACAGACTACAGCACTAATACAGCCTTAATCTGCTCCAAATCGTTCTAAATGTCAAGCTTGGGCCAGGGACTTCCAGTCCACTGCACCGATGGTCCCCCCTCACAGCCCCACCCCGTCCATTCGTACTAGTCAGCCCAAGAATTACATCCAGTCATTGCCAGAGCCAGTGAAACTTTGAACTCTTTGTTCCAACGTTCAATGCATCATTAACATACTCTTTGAAATTGGCTCCCTCCAACCAAAAAAGCCCCCAAAATAGCTAAATATAAAAACAGTTAATTTTCCCTCCCAGTCCCTCCCTACCATCGCCACCACCACCACTATCCGTACCTCCCACTTTCTCTCTTTCATTCTCTCCTCTCTCAATGAGAAGCCTCTTCCCTCACTCCAGTGAAAGATCCAGTCTATCCGTGTGATAGACTGACTAAGAGACTGCAAGGCTGTTTATTAATAATGAATTTGGAATGTTTGTGTGTGTGTGTGTGTGTGTGTGTGTGTGTGTGTGTGTGTGTGTGTGTGTGTGTGTGTGTGTGTGTGTGTGTGTGTGTGTGTGTGTGTGTGTGTGTGTGTGTGTGTGTGTGTGTGTGTGTGTGTGTGGAATGTTATCAGCTCGCACTCACACAATCCAACCAATGGTATGCCCTGATGGGGGTAGCCTGGGTTCCTCATTAGCAGAACATATTTAATCCAGAAGTTTCTTATCAAATGGCACACCTGCATCTCTAAATGGCATTTTCCACATTCATTCATTCACGTGTATTTGGGAGATGAGACTCCAAGGTGCTTTGTGGAGATTAAGCAGGAGAGAGAGTGCAAGCTTATTTTATCATTTAGCGGGTCTGGAATGAATCCAATGAGTTTTTTGTCTTGTTGTTGTAATTAGAAAGCCTTTTAAGTGATAACGCCTGCATAGGAATATGAATATGGAGCGATCGGGCCAGTTCCTTTCTCTTTCTCTCACTTCCTATTTCCTTCCTTCAAATGGTTGAACGCTGCATTTCTGTTGTAGCAAGGATTAACACACGCTTCAGAAGTTTCATGAAAGACTTGAAAGTAGGCAAACACTCAATTGGGAAGCTCAAGCTCTTTTTCTAGTTCCTGCTCGAAACAATAGGGAGATATGCAGGACCCAGGGTTGAACACTTACTGTGTACACTGTTGAGCTGGCTCTAAGGTTGACATGCTGGATGTCTGTGTTGAAATGTAGGAACCTAACATATCACACTAACACGATAACAGCCACAACACTGTCGTACATACCCCAGCATATACAACACCAGTCAAAAGTTTGGAAACAACTACTCATTCCAGTGTTTTTCTTTATTTTTACTATTTTATTGTAGAATAATAGTGAAGTCATCAAAACTATGAAATCACACTTATGGAATCATGTAGTAACCAAAAAAGTTTTAAACAAATACAAATATATTTGAGATTTTAGATTCTTCAAAGTTGACACCCTTTGCCTTGATGGCAGCTTTGCACACTCTTGGCATTCTCTCAACCAGCTTCATGAGGTAGTCACTTTTTTGGTTACTACATGATTCCATAAGTGTGATTTCATAGTTTTGATGAATTCGCTATTATTCTACAATGTAGAAAATTGTAAAAATAAAGAAAAACTCTGGAATGAGTAGGTGTCCAAACTTTTGACTGGTGCTGTATATCAATAATGTTGGATACAATAACCTATGTGTGGTGGTAGAATGGTGCCAATGTTCAGTTTAGCAGTATATTAACAAATCATCTGGCATGGAGGGAAATGTTCCACCAAATGGCAGTGAGTCTTACTTTCTGATAGGAAGAGACACAAACAGCCATTAGGGTAATTTCTCAAACCCATTTTGACATGATCATAGATAGAACACAATATGTAGCAAATCAACACCCATATAGATGCAATATATGTGTTATTATATTTATATTAAATCTACCATTTCCTATTACAACCCTCCCCTTTCACTTTCAAATGGAGAGGGCATGCAGTCCCTTCAGTTCCTTCAGTAGTGGCATTTATCCCGGCCCTGTGTGCAGTCCTGTGTCTGTGTCCCTGTGTCTGTGTCCCTGTGTGTAGCCCTGTGTCTGTGTCCCTGTGTCTGTGAGCCTGTGTGTCTCCCTGTGTCTGTGTCCCTGTGTGTAGCCCTGTATATGTGTCCCTGTGTCTGTGAGCCTGTGTGTCTCCCTGTGTCTGTGTCCCTGTGTGTAGCCCTGTGTCTGTGTCCCTGTGTCTGCATTCCTGTGTCTGTGTCCCTGTGTGTAGCCCTGTGTCTGCATCTCTGTGTCCCTGTGTGTAGCCCTGTGTCTGTGTCCCTGTGTCTGTGTCCCTGTGTCTGTGTCACTGTGTGTATCCCTGTGTCTGTATCCCTGTGTCTGTGTGCCTGTGTGTATCCCTGTGTCTGTGTGCCTGTGTGTATCCCTGTGTCTGTGTGCCTGTGTGTATCCCTGTGTCTGTGTGCCTGTGTGTATCCCTGTGTCTGTGTGCCTGTGTGTATCCCTGTGTCTGTGTGCCTGTGTGTATCCCTGTGTCTGTGTGCCTGTGTGTATCCCTGTGTCTGTGTGCCTGTGTGTATCCCTGTGTCTGTGTGCCTGTGTGTATCCGGCAGAGCAGCAGTAGCAGCAGGAAGAGATAAGTGCAAAACTGAGAAGTATTGATCCAGTAATAGTGGTTCACACTTTGACTCTGACACCTTAACCCTGCAGACATAATGTCATAGCCTCTTATCCCTTCCTCTTAACACAACCTGCCTATCTCCACCAAGCTGTCACCGCTGGTAATACGCTTCTCAAAGCTCCCCTTCCTAAATCACTGAAATCTTTGCACTTTCAAGACATTATTTATTTTTCTCCACCTTTTAAAGAGTGAAGCATGATTTACAGTTCAGTAAAAGGTTGTGCTTTGGATGTTTTTTTTTCAATTTTTTATTTTTTGGAGACCTAGCTCCTTCTACATTTGTCAAGGTAATTACATTTCTACCATTGTGAGAGAGAGAGAGAGAGAGAGAGAGAGAGAGAGAGAGAGAGAGAGAGAGAGAGAGAGAGAGAGAGAGAGAGAGAGAGAGAGAGAGAGAGACAGAGACATTCACCACATGGCAGTAATTACCATGTTAGTTTCTATGCAATTGTGTGCATTTAGACTGCATGACAAATACAGTTAGAGCTAGAGTCTGCGTGTTGTTCCTGAATGCACCGTTCGTTTAGACCGTTCTCATTAACGGCAAGCGTCACTGTGCAACGAGACAGTATTACACTCTAGCAGTTAGGAATAAAGCCTAATACCACATCATTACTCTGGAGCTAATATGCATTGTGTGCTGCAACTGGAATTCCTTAAACTGGGCTTTTTATCAGTTAGGAATCAGGAGTTTAGACCAGTCATGGATAACACTTGATAATTAGTGGGGTAGTCCACAATCCACATCCAGAAATATAACCGCAAAAATATAATAAAAGCAAATATTTCAGGCTGAAATGATATGATGTGAAATGATGTCACAAAGGCTGAAATGATCAGACAGTTGCCTTATACTATTTTAGTACTACTGCCACAAGGGTGGATAGGCCTTCCTCCACTAAAGGAACGATGCCAAATGTTGACATTATATGCAAATGTTGTTTATTATCTCGCAGGCAGGCAGCTCCAGCTCAGAACATCCTGCCTAGCCTGCCTTATTTGGGCTGCACAGCACCCGCCGAAGCCCACGGCAACTTCCAAAGCAGCAAGGTTTATGCACAAGAGCTTCTAATGAGCTCTCAGGGGCCACAGTTAGCCGAGCACTTTTCACAACAGCAGTTGGTGAAGTTGTACACTAACTCAGATGGCTCCATATGTTGCCCAGGAGGCCTGGAGACTGCCTGTTCTCAGGGAGAGAGGGAGAGAGGGAGAGAGGGAGAGAGAGAGTCTCCTCCTAAAACTATTTTCTGTTAGAGGTAAACAGGTAAAAACTGTCTGCTTCTGTATTTGAATGCCTGGCCGCTCCAATTGTGTTCAACATTAATTTATGTACCTCAGGGCTAGAGTGTAAAACATTAGGGAGGGATTTAAAAGGCAGCTGGTGGTGTGTTAGAAATGCATTCATACAAATACACAGACACTCATGTACATTCATCTACGCAACACTCAGTTGCCATGCCGACAAACAGAAAGTCTTTTGCAGGCATGCTATAGTATGTATTAGTATATCCTAATGCTATTATTCAATGTTCTACCTAGATTACATTATAACCTGTAGTTTTATACCAGCATGCTGCCTTACTATTGGCCAGTTGAAGTGCCTGATAACTGTACCTGGGCTAGACAAAAGGGCTCATCAGCAATATCCATGTAGAATCAGCGTCACATCTGAAGGCCCTGGCTAACCTTCATCTGCAGGCAGCCACTCACTGGGTTCCTATTTCAAGGCTCTGATGATCAAACATCTCCTTCAAAAGATATCAGGCCTCTCTCTTTTGCTTTAGAAGGCTGGCGTCGTTTAGATCGGCTTTCTCTTGAATCGCCATCTCAATGTTTCGCTCCCCTCAATCTCTCCTGGTGTTCTGCTTTTGACCCTGAGCGGCGCCGAGACGACGATGTGCCTCATTAACCGAGGCATCACACTGGCTTCTTCAACGTATTGTTTCTCGCACCTTATCCCGCCCTGCATCTTGAAAAACTTGGAATAAATTAAAGCGATAACGATCCCGCGTATTAATGCCATTAGTCACAAATGAAGTGGTTAATGCGGGGAAAGATAAGGCTTCAGATCTGATTCAGTTGATTCATAAATAGAAGGGCTGGCTTGTTGTAAAATGGCAGATAGACTGCGCAAATTGGGCTTAGACATCATAAAGCAGCCTTAGTACCAAATTAGCCTCAGGTTTTCCCACTCATTCTGCCTCCTTCCCGCAAGGAGGAATGGCAAGAGAAAAGAGGCCATTGTGTGGCGTTCAAAGACATTATTCTTTGAACAAATATTTCAGATTAAACACGAGAACACTGATACTTCCTTTACCTCCAACATGTACTTGCTTATATTTGATTGTGACATTTTAAACAATTTCTCAGTAAGGCTCAAGGCATTAGGGGACAAATGACTGGGCTGAGTCAATAGAAAAGGAAGGGGATGGGAACTTGATAAGGAGGATACAGTGTTTGTTCAAGTTGAGGCTGCTGTTGGCTTATGAATGTCTTTTTTCTGAACAGTGAGGTGGAGCTTGGGCAGTATGTATAAAAGGTCTAGAGTCATGGTCCAGCTTCATATTGAGCAGCTCACATGTTTATCACCGTTTATAAACTGCTTATGAACCCTTTATATATTTTTATTATTATTACTATTAAAAAACAAATTTATTTAAACTTTATTTAATTAGGCAAGTCAGTTAAGAACATATTCTTATTTACAATGACGGCCTACACCGGTATAAACAGTATAAAGTACTGTATGTACCTTAATGTAAAGAGTCATGCAAATATCCGCTAAAGAACAATGATCAACGTAGGACTGAACCAATCACATCACAGACCAGGTGGACAGCTACCATCATTAACACCAACTGAAGGCAAAACCAAAACGTTCAACTGTAACATTTAAGGTCCCTTCATGTCCTACTGTCAGAAGGCTGTGGAGGAGCTGTGGTAATTTGTCAAACTGCAACCATAGAGCAGGCGTTAGGGACTAAGTTGGATGGGGAAGAAGAGAGAGAGATGGAGAGAAGAGAGAGAGATAGAGATGGAGAGAAGAAAGACAGATAGAGGTGGAGAGAGAGAGCGAGGGAACAAACCTGGCAGGCATGTTGAGGCCATGCCAGTGCTGCCTGTGCCACGCGGTGTGGCAGGGGGGCACTTGCCAGGAAACGTGGCAAGAGGAGGAAAGATCAAACAACAAGGGCTGTAGATCTCAACCAATCTGCTCTGTATTAATGTCTGAGCCAAGGAGCAGCTGAACCAGACGTGATGCACAATGTGGGACATACAGGGACGTGTGTGTGTGTGTGTGTGTGTGTATGTGTGTACTGGCCCATGGCCTGCGGCATCTTCTACAACCCAGCCCCACCACACACACACCCAGCTCACCAAAACACCAATACCAAACTAACAATGGCCACCAGACAATGAATGGTGAACATCCATCAAGGTGGAATTCTGTAATACTCATTAGTCAAGGAGAGCAGATAGTTATTGTTTGGGTTAAACTTGCTACAGTAAAGTAATCTTCTCGGAGACATTAAATCAATGCTTTAATAAAAAAATAAAGTATAATTTCCAGGAGTAAGTGTGTTCTGCTCCCAGTCAGCCAGTGTATGTATGTATCATGGCATCGTGGTGGAGGGAGCAGTGGGACTAGTAGACTGGTATCTGTGTAGACGACAGGACGCGCCTCTCGGCTCCAGTGGGCCCAGCAACACACACCCAGGCCCCGGTCCTGGTCCAGAAACTTGTTCTGTATAGCCGCAGTAAAGCAAGCAGACGGCAAATGAGTTCCAAGCTGCCTGCCATCTCTCCCTCTTGGACAGATGGTGAATTAGACAATATGCTATCCAAAATTACACTGAAATCACATGGCTGCCTGTCTCTCTTTGCTGTGTCTATGCCGGGCGTTTATGGCGACTTTGGCGAGTGATGGTTGATGAGGGGCTGAGACTGGGGCTAGGTATCTGGGGCTAGGGTTAGGGCTGGAGCTGGAGCTGGAGCTGGAGCTGGGTATCTAGGGCTAGGTATCTGGAGCTGGGGCTGGAGCTGTGGCTAGGGCATCTTGGGCTGGGGCTGAAGCCAGCCTCATTGCTGGTGATTGATATCAGAGTGCTGGGATAGGATGTATGGCCAGCAGGAGCATCAGTGGACCGGGACGGGTGGGTGTAGGAGGGCTGCTGGGGGGGTGTAGGGGATGGTGGTGGGGGGGGGGGGGGGTGTTGCTGAAGAGCTAGCCTGCTCTATGACAATGCATAATGAACAGCCTGCTATTTGGAGTGCCTCTGTAGGAGCCAGACTTCAGTGGAGCTCCTCTGAGAGATATGGGAGGAGAGGAGGTGAGTAAATGTTTGAGAAACTGACTCCGTGTCTAACGTAGGAATTTTCCTGCTATCCTCCATGTATGTGACACCAAGCGTCTTATGACAGTATTAGCCGTATCGCTACTCCCTGTTTTTGAATCATCTTGAACCGGGGCCTGATATGAGAATGTGTCTGATATGAGAGAGTCTACAACACTACAATGTCTTGGGAGAGTTTGCCATTCGAAAGGATCTCTGTCAGAAATCTCGTCTGAGGGAATTGTGTTATTCTATCGCTGCATGTGGTCTGAGATAGGATTGTAGAATTCAGCAGCTAGTCTTTATTTCATATGAACAGTTTGAAATGAGTAACCCACCAATAAAACAACAACCCTTTTATACTGCATACTGTAGATAATCCTAATTAGAACCCATTGCAGTCAGAACTCATCAGATCCATCAGACTGTTTGGGAACGATCCCAACCAGAGAAACTTCACTACATAACTAACTAAACTACACCTACTGTAGCTAACCTACACCTACTGTAGCTAAACTACACCTACTGTAGCTAAACTACACCTACTGTAACTAAACTACACCTACTGTAGCTAAACTACACCTACTGTAGCTAAACTACACCTACTGTAGCTAGACTACACCTACTGTAGCTAAACTACACCTACTGTAGCTAAACTACACCTACTGTAGCTAGACTACACCTACTGTAGCTAAACTACACCTACTGTAGCTAAACTACACCTACTGTAGCTAAACTACACCTACTGTAGCTAAACTACACCATTCCCTTGGTGGAAAGCTCAGTCTCCGTCTTTGTGACATCTTCAGGCAATTACGCCAAGCTACGTGTGTTCTGACGGGGGGTGGGCAACGGGGGTGTTATGTGAAAAAGTAATTTTGGTGGTGCACTCTTCAGTTCCGGTCATGCTCTGTACATAGAGCAAATTAAAACCCTCCCAGTAGCCTATGTAAATATGCTGCCTACCGCGCTGCGCTTTAATGAGCCATGATATGAAAGACATATAAAACCAATGGAAAATAACTGGCCACTTAAAGGTGGGGTGCCTCTGACAGGTGACAGGTACTGCCAAGCTGGAGACAGGGTGGGAGGTGGTGGGGGAGCTGAGGGCGGGAGAGCAGGGTGATGGTGGCAGATGATCTATGGCATTCTGGAATAATCTCAGGGGCTGAATGAGCGAGGCAAGCCAGGGTAGAGTAACTAGCTTTTTGCCTGAGGCACTTCAAAGTATGTGGGTGGCGGTGGTTTGGGAGTAGGGGTGTGTGTGTGTGTGTGAGGGGGGTTGTTAGCAGAGGGAGCAGAGACAGTTACTGCTGTGTCTACTGTCTGCCTTGAGACGAAGCACAGCGATAGTCCCAAAAAAAACACAACTTCAAAAATGTACATAATTTCCAGCACAGACCTCAATCCTCTAATAACCTGTCTTCTAAAAACCTTACAAGGATGACCTATCTCTGAATCTGCTTTGTATGCAGAATGTGAAGTCAGTACAGTAATGAGCACCTGTTTAAGATGGTTGCGTACCAAATGAACTCACATCTGCACCCGGCCGATTAATCCAAAACATTCAGAGAAGTCATTTATAATATCACAGAATCCATAATCAAGATTACCTTCCAGAGCCGGGTAGACGGCACAGACTCAATGCCCAGTTCAATGAGGAGCGAGGGAACGTATAATTTCATGACAGATGCACACATTCACAGGAAGCGCAGGGTCATTTTAACATTCACAAGCACGCAACAATTTATTGTAGAAAGGAAATGCGCAACCAATTATTATTGAGGAAAGAAACAGTAGTCGCTGATCGATACTGTTATACTTTGACGGCATAATGTCAGGCGAATACCAATCTGCATGTCCAACAATTTATAGCATTATTTAATGTTAGGAACGTATGGACATGTATGATTATGTGTCTATAATTGAAGAAACTGTTTTGTGTGCACAATATTAATTATGGGAATTATGTTTATTGTAAAGCTTATAGGCTTATTTGTTCAAATAGGTTACAGCAACTAAGAAAACACATTTAACACAACTAACCACCGTTTTTCTCTTAAACGTGTTGGTGGGGAAAATATTGATTTAATGAGAGGGTAAATGCAATGCGTTTTCAAAAATGAAAATGGGGAGAAAAGATATGTAGATTTTGGGAATCTGAGGCATTCTTTGTTGTGGGTTGAACCAAGCCAAAGCCAGGCTAATGCCCCTCTTTAAAGTATCTCAGACAGCTATAAAGGTATGGCAGTCTGATAGTCTCTGATGTTGTTCTGACAGTTCTAGTCATGAGGAGGGAGAAAAACGGAGAAACGAACCAGCGGGATGCCTTATGAATTTAGACTAAGTTCAGATTCAACGTGTGGCCAAAACAGAACGTCTTTGGACTCTCCCTATGAACTGTCAAATCGTGCAACCAAAACCACACTGGCGAAAATGCATTCTGCCAGTCTCCGCCTCTTTGTGAGCTGTCAAAGGTTCATAACATGACTCTGACGAACAGAACACACGTCAGCCTCAATGTTTAGTAGGCCTAGTTAATGAATGTAACTACAGCGGGTGAAATAAGTATTGAACAAGTCACCATTTTTCTCAGTAAATATATTTCCAAAGGTGCTATTGACAATCCATACATACAAAGAAACCAAAACAAATAAGTTCATAAATTAAGTTATGTGTAATAATGTGAAATGACACAGGGAAAAAGTATTGAACACATGAAGAAAGGGAGGTGCAAAAACAGCTGAAAACTATCAGTAATTAAAAAGCAATCCAGCCCCATGTCAGTGCAAATTAATATCAGCTGGTTCAGTCCCAACTGATGGCCTACAAAAAGGTCTCATTGCCAAGGTGTCACACAAGACACATCTCATGATGGGTAAAAGCAAAGAGCCGTCTCAAGACCTTCGCAACCTAATTGTTGCAAAACATAATGATGGCATTGGTTATAGGTGCATTTCTAAGCTTCTGAATGTTCCAGTGAGCACTGTTGGGGCCATAATACGGAAGTGGAAAGACAATAATTTCACCATAAATTTGCCTCGACCAGGTGCTCCTCGCAAGATTTCTGACAGAGGAGTGAAAAGAATAATCTGAATAGTTGTCCAAGAGCCAAGGACCACTTGTGGAGAGCTTCAAAAAGACCTGCAAGGTAGCAGGTACTGTTGTCTCAAAGAAAACAGTAAGTAATGCACTCCACCGCCATGGCCTGTATGCACGCTCACCACGCAAGACTCCATTGCTGAAAAAAAGCATGTTGAAGCTCGTTTAAAGTTTGCCAGTGAAATACTGGGAGAATATAGTGTGGTCAGATGAGAGCAAAATTGAACTGTTTGGATGTCATAATACACTCCATGTTTGGAGGAGAAATGGCACTGCACATCACCCTAAAAACACCATACCAACACGTTTGGAGGTAGGAACATCATGGTGTGGGGCTGCTTTTCAGCAAATGGTACTGGCAAACTTCACATAATTGAAGGAAGGATGAATGGGCAAATTTACCGATACATTCTTGACAAAAATCTGCTGCCATCTACCAGGATGATGAACATGAAACGAGGGTGGACATTTCAGCAAGACAAATGATCCCAAACACACAGCCAAGGAAACTCTCAATTGGTTTCAAAGAAAGAAAATAATGCTGCTAGAATGGCCCAGCCAATCACCTGACTTAAATCCCATTGAAAATCTATGGAAAGAACTGAAGATCAAGATTCATAGAAGAGGCCCACGGAACCTTCAAGATTTGAAGACTGTTTGTGTGGAATAATGGGCCAAAATCACACCAGAGCAATG
The DNA here is from genome assembly GCA_023634145.1 of Thymallus thymallus. Lineage (NCBI taxonomy): Eukaryota > Metazoa > Chordata > Actinopteri > Salmoniformes > Salmonidae > Thymallus > Thymallus thymallus. The sequence continues at coordinate 18,639,769 of CM042415.1, read as the reverse complement.
TATGCGACTAGTTTCTCCATACAGGAGGCGTCTTGAAGCTTTCATTACCAACAAAGGCTTTTGTACAAAGTATTAAATAAATATCAGTAAGTGTGTTCAATACTTTTTCCCTGTGTCATTTTCACATTATTACACATAACTTAATTTCTGAACTTAGTTGGTTTCTTTGTATGTATGGATTACTTGGGTTGTTACCAACATCTGGTGAAAATTTCATGTCAATAGCACCTTTGGAAATATATTTACTGAGAAAAATGTGGCGTGTTCAATACTTATTTCACCCGCTGTATGCAGTGGGAAAATAAGGCTACCACCATGGTCACAATATGCATGAACCCAGGGGAGGAGGAGAAAACATCCTTTCCAAAAAGTTGGTATAAACAACTGTGAATTCTCCAAGATTAATTATTGTACACATCAGCGAGTGCGCTGATACAATGGTCTTTCTGTGTGTAATGAAATGATGACATTGGAGAGAGAGGAAGTTCACGGCAGCTGTTTCGTTACGTCCTCGTTCCTGATCGCAGGAAGTAGCGTTTTACAAGCCATCCTCCATGTAGCCCCCTGGTAACTTTGCATGACCTTGTGAGGTTGAATAAGACTGTAAAATTGATTCAGCTCCCTGTAATAAAAGAAGCATGCACATTATCAGCATTGTAATTATAATTAATACTACCAGCTAGCGCGGGGTAGTAGAGACTTCCATTATTTACGAGGAGGGTCCATGCTAAGCAAACACAATAATAATCTCCTCTATATTTGTATTGATATGTTGATGAATGACTCTCTTTCATACCAAACACCAATGGAATGTCTCAGTCTCTGATCATACCAGTACTGATTACTTCCCCTCTCATCCGTTCCCTCCTCCCTCATCCCTCCATCCTCCAGTCTTTCATTAGTCCTTTGTTTGTCTCACCTTAAGTCTCACTGATCCTAGACCTCATTACCGTAGCATGGTCAGGTGATAGAGACAACTACCACAGTCACTGAATAAACTGTCCTAGCTAGGCTACTCACCTCGTCTCACAAACCACAGCAAACAGATGCACATTGTCTACAGAATATATACATTCTTAGAAGAAGCAGACATTCTCACTCATATCTGAGAATGAACTGCTGTCCAAAAGAATTTTAACCCATATTTACTTTAAATGAACAAAAAGACATTGATCCTATTCCAAACCGATGACCCCATGGAAAAGACTTGGGCAGAATCTAACCCAAGGTCCACCATACTGCCCTACCAAGCAAAAAGGCAGTAACTGCTCATTTTTGCTACATTAAATACATGCTTAATCGTGTGGACAAGTACCCTGTCTCTATTGTATTGTGTTTTGGAGAAAATGGGGGTCATGTTAGCAGTACCTGCATAAAGTTACTGTGAAACCAAGGTAAAAAAAAGTAATTTTTCTCAGTTCCACACTATGAGCAGTTACTGCCTTTTTTCTTGGTAGGGCAGCATAGGAGGAACACATATGTCATTTTCCAAATGTGCCAGAACAATATTACTTCTACAATGCAAAATAGTAACAAAACATCATTAACTAAACTATATCTAACGACTGAAATAATGATGAATTCATGTGGTATTCTATAAATTGAGTAACTGGCTAATGGCTAGGGTAGGACTTTACCGCGTAATAGTGAAATTGTGTAACATAAAATCAAAGCAGAGACTCCATATTCCAGGTTATCCTTTATAATTAGGTGTCTGTGTAGCTTATACCATCCATCCCTCCTGTAAGATAATTGCAGCCCATCCCTCCAAATTTTGCAGAGTTGAAAAAAATGCTTATTTGTCCATATCTCCTTATTAATTCTCCTCACAAATCCTTGATTATTTTCCAATCCTTTCCTCTGATAGCAGCGCTGGCTGGCTCCGTTTGTATCTCTGTTTCTCTCCCTCCTCCACACGCAGAGCAGTCTGCTGCTGCCTGCCTGCCTCCCTGCCTGCCTCCTCAATCGTCTGTTTTGTTTCTTCTTTAATGAACAGTTGGATTCTTTTATTTCTCTACAAGTGCTGGATTTGCCTTATCACCCCCCGTCCCTTTGAGGGTTGCCAATTGGTTTTATCCATGGATGTATCATTTCTTAGGCTTCCTCTTTTTTTCCCCACAAAGAAAAAGAACCAGTTCGTCAACAAGCCTCTCCGGAGCTGGAGATTAAAAACCTCAACATCACCTACCTTCCAGCGCTACTCCCAACTGGTTTGTGTAAAACTCAATTAAACTAGTCCCCACTGAATTTACCATTACAGTACGTTAAAAAGAAATTCTTCAAGCGTGATGACAAAGCTCAAACGTTACCTTCAGAGCCGCTATTTAAGAGATTTCCTAAACATCTTATTCTTCCGGGTTTTGGCCTCTTGTCGATGTAAAAGTCTACTCCAAAGACAAAGAGAAGGGATTCTTTTGACTTGGGGAGAAACAAACTTTATGATGGATTTATCAACAACTAACTGCACAAAAAGTCACAGCCTCTGGTTGATTTGATGTAAACATTGAGGGAGATAAACACTGCTATTAAAGTCACTGTTTATCAATTACAACAGCAGTAAAGAGCAGTCCCTTTGACAATTTATAGGTAAAGATTTTCAAACGTTTTCATATGACGGATGCCAACCTTCCCTTTAACCAGTCGTGGCAATACAAAGATGTTGATCTTGAGGGGCGTTGTAATATTTTGATCTCAATTTCAGAGCTTCATCGTCGATATCAAATTATACCACTGCTTTAATACAATCTGGTTGACTTAAAAAGGCTGTTCAGTCAAGCATCATGTTGTAGTCTAAACTACATAGAGAGAGACGGTGGCAGGCAAGACAGCGTGTTCATTTACATGTGCCATTGTTGCTTTCAGCCACATGCTAGAGAACAAGAAATGGAGCGGGGAGTTTCTTAAGATGTCTTCTCTTTGTGTTAGATGCTAAAGTAACATTAGGATGAAGAGCTGGCCTCATCATCTTTTGTATCCTCTGTTTTGATAGTGAACGGGAGAGAACAACCACAGCAGCAGTAACGTTGAGGGTACGGCTTGGCGTTCCACTTCACCCAGGCAGGCCTGCTTATCAAGAGGGAGGCCTTCCCCTTCCTCCCCTCCCTTCCTACCCTCCCTCCCTCCCTTCCTTTCCTCCCCTCCTCCCCTCATCGACAGGCTTGTCCCGCCATTCTGTCCTGGAATGCTGCAGCAGCTTGGAACCCTCTCAGTACTTGAGTGGGCGTTACGTGTCATTGTCTCAGACGTAGGGGCATTATGTATGTGTGTGTGTGTGTGTGTGTGTGTGTGTGTGTGTGTGTGTGTGTGTGTGAGCGAGCTCCACAAGCGGCCCACCACAAGGTGTTTCACTACAGAGATTAGAGGAGGCCTGTGTTTTGAGCCCAACATGCTCATCCCAGGACTGGGACTGGGCTGCAGACCAAGATCACTCCCTCTCTCGTGTCTACTCTGCTTCTTCTCCAGCTCTCTCCAACACACACACACACACACACACACACACTCACACACACACATCACTGGCCAAGAGATCTACATTGGGAGATAGTACAGAGTTGAAGGTCAGGGCAAAGCCTGTGGAAAAACTCTCTGATAGACCACTTGACACTGCTGTGCTATTAAAAAGAAAAGTTAATTTCCCTTATGCTGCTTAACATTTGTCACGGTGTGAGTCTACTAATGTGACATCTCCATTAGACCTATTCAATATGGGTACTGCAATAACGATGCCAATTTTCAACTTAAGGATAAAACATTTAAAATAAAAGATGGAGGATTTTAATCCATGTAATATTAATATTTTATAAGCCAATGTGCACATAAAACGATTATGCAAAGCCAGAGACAAACTGTAACAAACTGCTGTTATCTGCTGCAGATAAGAAACATCTACCGTACAACACTAATATTCTGTTACTAAATGATTGTCGGTTTGATGATAAATTAAAACAAATTGTAGAAACGGAAGAAAATCAATATTGATTCATTGATAACAGACAAGTAGGCAGACAGACAGGCAGGCAGTCAGTCAGTCAGGCAGGCAGGCAGTCAGTCAGGCAGGCAGTCAGTCAGGGCTGTTTCTGGTTAAACTCAGAGAGGAGTGGTGTAATTATCCTACTTCTACAATATGCTACACTTTACATTTAGCCAGGATGGTAAGAGAAAAAGTGTTTACTAGCGAGCACAAATTCCTCCACTTCTCTGCTGCATGTGGACCGAAGGAATGGCTGCTTGAATAATTCATAGTAAGAGCCACGGGCATATGCATGGTTTCAAATGGCTGTGAATGACTACACAGGTGGCACGCTGCTGAACGTGACGCAACATCCTCCAAAAAAATAAACTACCTTTTCACTTTCATTGCTCCATGATGTCTACAGATCTTATACAGTGTAATTGAGTTAGTCACATAGACACCAACGATAAAGTCCTACTGAGCTCTAAACTGCTGATTCAATTAAAAGCTAATAATAATAGAGCTTTGCTTATTGTTTTACGGTTCCAGGTCCTCCTTCATCGTCACTTTCATACCTTTATCTGAGAAGGTATTATTAGTATATACAGTTGAAGTCGGAAGTTTACATACACTTAGGTTGAAGTCATTAAAACTCATTTTTCAACCACTCCACAGATTTCATGTTAACAAACTATAGTTTTGGCAAGTCGGTTAGGACATCTACTTTGTGCATGACACAAGTAATTCTTCCAACAATTGTTTACAGACAGATTACTTCACTTATAATTCACTATATCACAATTCCAGTGGGTCAGAAGAGTACATACACTAAGTTGACTGTGCCTTTAAACAGCTTGGAAAATTCCAGAAAATTATGTCATGGCTTTAGAAGCTTCTGATAGGCTAATTGACATAATTTGAGTCAATTGGAGGTATTTCAAGGCCTGGTTCATCCTTGGGAGCAATTTCCAAATGTCTGAAGGTACCACGTTCATCTGTACAAACAATAGTATGCAAGTATAAACACCATGGGACCACGCAGCCATCACACCGCTCAGGAAGGAGACGCGTTCTGTCTCCTAGAGATGAACATACTTTGGTGCGAAATCAATCCCAGAACAACAGCGAAGGACCTTGTGAAGATGCTGGAGAAAACAGATACAAAAGTATCTATATCCACAGTAAAACAAGTCCTATATCGACATAACCTGAAAGGCCACTCAGCAAGAAAGAAGACACTGCTCCATAACCGCCATAAAAAAGCCAGACTACGGTTTGCAACTGCACATGTGGACGAAGATCATACATTTTGGAGAAATGTCCTCTGGTCTGATGAAACAAAAATAGAACTGTTTGGCCATAATGACCATTGTTATGTTTGGAGGAAAAAGGGGGAGGCTTGCAAGCCGACCATCCCAACCGTGAAGCACGGAGGTGGCAGCATCATGTTGTGGGGGTGCTTTGCTGCAGGAGGGACTGGTGCACTTCACAAAATAGATGGCATCATGAGGAAGGAAAATTATCTGAATATATTGAAGCAACATCTCAAGACATCTGTCAGGAAGTTAAAGCTTGGTCGCAAATGGGTCTTCCAAATGGACAATGACCCCAAAGTCAAGGTATTGGAGTGGCCATCACAAAGCCCTGACCTCAATCCTATAGAACATTTGTGGGCAGAACTGAAAAAGCTTGTGCGAGCAAGGAGGCCTACAAACCTGACTAAGTTACACCAGTTCTGTCAGGAGGAATGGGCCAAAATTCACCCAACTTATTGTGGGAAGCGTGTGGAAGGCTACCCGAAATGTTTGACCCAAATTAAACAATTTAAAGGCAATGCTACCAAATTGCGTGTATGTAAACTTCTGACCCACTGGGAATGTGATGAAAGAAATAAAAGCTGAAATAAATCATTCTCTCTACTATTATTCTGACATTTCACATTCTTAAAATAAAGTGGTGATCCTAACTGACCTAAAACAGGGAATTTTTACTAGGATTAAATGTCAGCAATTGTGAAAAACTGAGTTTATATTTATTTGGCTTAGGTGTATGTAAACTTCCGACTTCAACTGTAACTTTGAAACACTTGAATGAAATAAATGGTTAAGGAAATTAATGGGTTGTGTGGATCAGGCTCTAACAATGTATTTGCTTATTGAGAAGAATCCTGCTCGAAACGCATAGTCCATAGCTGAATATAACAAAACGTCTCAAATTGGAATTCCATTATTCTGATTTGGTCCAGCAAACATGTTATTGTTGTCATATTTTAGAGCTGACAACTTGTCTCATTTGGGAGGATAATTAGGATATTATTGACTCAGGCACTGTGACATGCATTTTACATTTCAAAATGTCAATCTTTTATATTAAAGACACTTCATTTCTAATAATGGGGTGTTTATTGACAGGGAAAGCGCTTGAGATTAGACATCTACTTTAATTAGTAATTCATTCTGTCTGCAGTCGTATAATATAAAACATTCCAAATCCCTTTGAGAAGAAAGAAAGTGATACTCGAACTACTGTACTCTGCTAAAAATAAGGGTGATCTGTGGTTCTATAGAGAACCATTTTGAGGTCCAAATACAGTATGAAGCGAGCCATTAGAACCCTTTTTTCTTCTATATAGGTAGCACGGTTTCTTCTAGCAGTAGAACTGTAACACCCTGAAGGAGATGATAGATGTCGTGCCGTGTCTCTGAGTGGAGAAAAGGAAAGGAAGGCTTGCCGAATTCTTGACATGAAATATTACCTAGGCCATTCCACAGAGCAAAGCGCTTGGGATGGCGGGAGAGATAGCATCCATCCTCTTAGTATACCAAACAAACAAACAAAACCTTGGTGACCTTTGACCCGACACAGGAAGTACAACTGATAAGTCACTACCAATTTCTTCTTCTTTTTCCCAGTTTTTTTTTATAGGTTTTTTCTTTCTTTGGCCCAGGTTTCACCTTGCTACGCATGTGCCCTTCTATTAAAGGTAGTAATAGCAGCAAATGTCCTTCCCTTAGGCTTATTTTTATATATATATATACAGTGGGGAGAACAAGTATTTGATACACTGCCCATTTTGCAGGTTTTCCCACTTACAAAGCATATAGAAGTCTGTAATTTTTATCATAGGTACTCTTCAACTGTGAGTGACGGAATCTAAAACAAAAATCCAGAAAATCACATTGTATGATTTATTTGATACATCAGAAAAGCAGAACTTAATATTTGGTACAGAAACCTTTGTTTGCAATTACAGAGATCATACGTTTCCTGTAGTTCTTGACCAGGTTTGCACACACTGCAGCAGGGATTTTGGCCCACACCTCCATACAGACCTTCAGGTTTCGGGGCTGTCGCTGGGCAATACGGACTTTCAGCTCCCTCCAAAGATTTTCTATTGGGTTCAGGTCTGGAGACTGGCTAGGCCACTCCAGGACCTTGAGATGCTTCTTACGGAGCCACTCCTTAGTTGCCCTGGCTGTGTGTTTCGGGTCGTTGTCATGCTGGAAGACCCAGCCACGACCCATCTTCAATGCTCTTACTGAGGGAAGGAGGTTGTTGGCCAAGAACTCGCGATACATGGCCCCTTCCATCCTCCCCTCAATACGGTGCAGTCGGCCTGTCCCCTTTGCAGAAAAGCATCCCCAAAGAATGATGTTTCCACCTCCATGCTTCACGGTTGGGATGGTGTTCTTGGGGTTGTACTCATCCTTCTTCTTCCTCCAAACACGGCGAGTGGAGTTTAGACCAAAAAGCTCTATTTTTGTCTCATCAGACCACATGACCTTCTCCCATTCCTCCTCTGGATCATCCAGATGGTCATTGGCAAACTTCAGACGGGCCTGGACATGCGTTGGCTTGAGCAGGGGGTCCTTGCGTGCGCTGCAGGATTTTAATCCATGACGGCGTAGTGTGTTACTAATGGTTTTCTTTGAGACTGTGGTCCCAGCTCTCTTCAGGTCATTGACCAGGTCCTGCCGTGTAGTTCTGGGCTGATCCCTCACCTTCCTCATGATCATTGATGCCCCACGAGGTGAGATCTTGCATGGTGCCCCAGACCGAGGGAGATTGACCGTCATCTTGAACTTCTTCCATTTTCTAATAATTGCGCCAACAGTTGTTGCCTTCTCACCAAGCTGCTTGCCTATTGTCCTGTAGCCCATCCCAGCCTTGTGCAGGTCTACAATTTTATCCCTGATGTCCTCTCTGGTCTTAGCCATTGTGGAGAGGTTGGCGTCTGTTTGATTGAGTGTGTAGACAGGTGTCTTTTATACAGGTAACGAGTTCAAACAGGTGCAGTTAATACAGGTAATGAGTGGAGAACAGGAGGGCTTCTTAAAGAAAAACTAACAGGTCTGTGAGAGCCGGAATTCTTACTGGTTGGTAGGTGATCAAATACTTATGTCATGCAATAAAATGCAAATTAATTATTTAAAAATCATACAATGTGATTTTCGGGATTTTTTAGATTCCGTCTCTCACAGTTGAAGTGTACCTATGATAAAAATGACAGACCTCTACATGCTTTGTAAGTAGGAAAACCTGCAAAATCGGCAGTGTATCAAATACTTGTTCTCCCCACTGTATATATTAATTTTTTTGTCACTCGTGGAAGAGGGAAGAGTGAGATGCAAAATCGTATTTTGCCAGCTAAGGGCTTCTATCTCTGCAACAGAATAAAATCCGGTCCAAAACACTGCTGTGCGCATTAGGCAGCTGTGGATTTAAGCCTTGTCCGCCATGATCAAACCAGGATTTATGAAGCATCATAACTCCTGACAACACCCAGCAGCTTATTAATTTTATATATTTCTGTCCATTCCTTGATATTCCCAGCCTTGACAGTCACTCAAGATAAGCCAAAAGCCTTTTGACAGGATAGAGTGTATATATATATTTTTCACTGTTCTCCTGCTCCACTCCTTGAGAGTGAGTGCCGCTCAGTGACTTGTCTCCCGTTTTTGTCTTCACTTGCAACCTTACCGTTTGTAAGGGGCCCTTAAATCAGTTGCGCACTTCGCACGGACAGGAGAGGAGAGGGGCCCATGCAGAAAGAGAAAGTGAGTTGTGTGTGTGTATGAGAGAGAGAGAGAGAGAGAGAGAGAGAGAGAGAGAGAGAGAGAGAGAGAGAGAGAGAGAGTGTGTGTGTTTGACAGAGTGTGATCGGCCTCCACCACAGTATCACACACGTGGTGGAATTTAATCAAAACACTCACTAATCACCATTTACAGGCCTTGCTATATAAAAGGCTGTTCTCAGATATGAGAGGGCAACATGCTGATAGTGTTTCATTTAACTAGAGTGTAGGTCGGAGGCTTGATTTAATGTGGCCCACAGGAAAACCAACGAGGGAAAGAGAAATGGTTGTTCTTTATGTAATGATCACATAAGTTCACATCAATAACGCCCTACTCATTACCAGAAACACTACATGAAAGAGGTAGAGCTGTTCTCTCACTGCAGTGTGAGCTCTAGAGTATCAGGCCAGACTGACTAGACTGTATAGACTGTGGGTAGACTGTATAGACTGTGGCTAGACTGTATAAACTGTGGGTAGACTGTATAGACTATGGGTAGACTGTATAGACTGCGGCTAGATTGTATAGACTGTGGCCAGATTGTATAGACTGAAGGGTAGACTGTATAGGCTGTGGTTAGACTGTACAGACTGCATAGACTGTGGGTAGACTGTATATCCTGTGGCTAGACTGGGTCGACTGTGGGTAGACTGTATAGACTGTGGGTAGACTGTATAGACTGTGAGTAGACTGTATAGACTGTAGGCATAATGTATAGACTGTGGGTAGACTGTATAGACTGTGGGTAGACTGTATAGACTGCGGGTAGACTGTAGGTAGACTGTATAGGCGGAGCTACTCTATGGCAATGTGGCATACCATACTACTCTGGAGTGGGTTAATTAGAGCCTTAACTGCAGACTGCCTCTAGGCACAAGCTGCCATGTGGTCGCTAAAGGAAAACTTACTGCTGGGCTGGGCTCAAATACTGTAGCGCTAGGCTAGCTAGCTAGCACACAGTACAGTATAGAAGGAGGCAGGATGTAATCTTCAGGAGCTGTTGATACAGGGAAACACTGAGGGTTTGGGTCAAAGGGATTAAAATGGTGGAGGTAGATGTGAGCAGGAAGGGGGTTGTGGGATAGAGCGGGGAGCAGCAGGCGCCGCACCCCGACAACATAGAGGAGAGTGAGAGATTACAGGGTAGACCATGAGGCTGGGGTTGAGGATTCCTTCTCCCTGAGAGCTAGGGGACAGAGAGAGTGACTCCAAATGGCAATGGAACACAGCATTACCAGCCCACTATTCAACAATATGCAGTACCCATGGAGAAGGCTTAGCTTAGCAGGGGAGGCCAGGGCATCAACCAGGACCAGGAGGGAGAGCTGGATGTTAGACCTCCATGTTGCCTGGGTGATAGGAACGTTAGGTCCATTGTAGATGCCATGCGTCGGGTGATGTTGTTGAAAAACCTCTGTGGCTGCCCTACACCATTGTGGTATGCAACCATTCTCCTTATGGCTTACAGTTTGTCTATGGTAAATTATATAAACTACAATACTACATACTTTCTACATTTTGGAGACTGCTGCACCAACGGCAGCAAAAAATGTCAGTCATTGTTGATATGAGATGTCAACATGTCTTCCATGTCTTTATAACTCCCTGTGTAAAGTCCTCTAAGAGGGTTCAAAATCCAACTCACCACATTTGACAACATCCATGGCTCACATTACAGTGTATGTGTTGGTTGAATAGGAGTGTTCCAACCCCCTGTGGTACTGTAGCAGCTGAAGTGGTACAGGGACAGATGACAGATGTGTTCCACTGACTGCACTGCATGGAGGAACACAACATAGTGTCTGATAGAGTAAGAGATGCAGTGTATCAACACTCTCTCTCTCTCTCTCTCTCTCCTCTCTCTCTCTCTCTCTCTCTCTCTCTCTCTCTCTCTCTCTCTCTCTCTCTCTCTCTCTCTCTCTCCCTGCCTCTCTCAGGGGCTCAGAGAATGGATGGCCCTGTCTGACCCGGGCAACACACACGTCTTCACTACAGTACTGTACCTACAGCACGCCTGTCTGCTCTTTGCTCGCTACACACACACTCGAGCGCGCACACACACACAGAAACACAGAAACACAGAAACACACACACACACACACACACACACACACACACACACACACACACACACACACACACACACACACACACACACACACACACACACACACACACACACACACACACACACACACACACACACACACACATACCCACCCACACAGAGGGGCCAGGGGACCCATTTCTGTCACCCTGTGCTACAGAGCGCTACGGAGCACTGCGACCTCTCTTTAGGCAGGCAGAGGTCAACTCAGCTCTGACACTCCAGGAGCTGCATGGGGAGACGGAGTGGGGTAGATGGGGAACGGTGGGGGAGGTAGGGGAGGGTGGAGGAGATGGCGGAGGGGTCCAAGCCTGGGCCTCTCCATCACCATACGTACCGTACCTCTGCCACTGTCACCAAAACACCAAACAACCACCAGCCTCCTCTCTTCATGGAGCTGTGACCCACCTCCTTTACCTGTATGTCCCCCTGTCTTTACCCATGGCATTGGGGTTTAAGAGGGGTGGAACGGCTGAGATCCCATGACCAGAGCATCATAAACCCCATAGATAAGCCAGCAATGGAGCTAGCTAGCTCCTCCATTGGGGACCAAAGTGATACCCCACTGATAGCACACTCTAAAAGACTGCAGGGATATGTTTTTTCACACAGCCGGATGTGCAATCAATAAAATGGATTAGCTGCAGAGGTATGTATAAAGCTTATCAGGGAGTTCTCCTCCTGGAACACAGATGTATGTCCCGCCTAGTGGCCAAGCTCCTAAATCACTGTTATATTATGAGAGGTATGCATAAAGGTTATCGGGAAGTTCTCCCCCTGGAACACAGATGCGACCGCACAAAACTATTTTGTAATGTGTCCGCTTATTTCTTCAGAGAAAATAAGACTTATTTTCTTCCAAAAATGTATTTCTAAACAGATATGCAATGTGTGAGAAGACAAATAAGAAGTAAGCGTTTCACGGTAAGGTCTACACCTGTTGTATTTGGCGCATGTGACAAATACAATTTGATTTGATTTGAAATGAAATAAATCCCTGCAATGAACCCTATAATGTAATTCTATTGTGACCAGGGTGATAGAGGTGATATTCTATCTCTTCCTTCTAGTGCCCATCAGTGTTTTTCTTCTGCCATGTGCAGGGCGTCCATGCAGTTCCGATATTCTTCCTCGCTCTAAATGTGTGTGTTGTGTGTGTGTGTGTATAAACACTCATTCACCCCACTGATCTCTCTCTCTCTGACCCCCTACTGCAGATGAAAAGCACCTAAAGGAGGCCTCTCCCTCTTCCTCTCTCTCTCTCTCTCTCTCTCTCTCTCTCTCTCTCTCTCTCTCTCTCTCTCACCTCTCTCTCTCTCCCTCCCTCTCCTCCACTCGCTCTCTGCTGCAGCTGAAGGTGGGTGGGGGTTCATCGTAACCAATTGTATCCCACCACAGAGCTTTATCCTAAAGCACATTGACAATGCTTTTCACACCTACTTACGGCAGCCGTGCCATGATGGGGGTGGAGAGGCTGGGCGGCCTGGCAGGAGAGGTGAATCATACACAACAGTTCTAAAAGCAGGCCAGGGCCAAAGCTCTTAAAGACACATAGAATGGACTCTTTAACTAAGCAACTGTGATCCTCTTGCTCAAAAACTTGCAGATAATTATTTTAATGTCCAAGGAATTTTTTATGTCTGAAATCACACCCCTATTTTCTACTGTGCAGCTCCTGTCCTGAGGACCGGTGCCTCTTTCAGGGAGAGCATTAAAAGTCTTGCTGGGCTCACAGACAGACAGCTCCATCTGCTTCCCGCAGATCGATACACAGGCATTTCTCATCATCGATTATACAATTATGCTAAAGCTAAATCAACAGCCCACTCTCCAGAACAAGCCCATTAACCAATCCTAGACAGGAGAGGAGAGTAGGCTAGAAGAGCTGCTGTATTTTACCCAAGTGCTCCAAAGCGAAGCCTAGTGCCCAGACAGTCCAGGTACTTCACTAGACATGATTATAATGCCACAAGGGTGCAATACATCACTCTTATTAGCCACACCGGAGCACAATGGTATCATAATTAATGGGCACAGCAGGATTGAACGCTGCCCTGACATGGAAAAGTGGGTCTACTTAAGCTTTACAAGGCATTTAAATATGCAGAGTGAATGGCACAGTGAGTCAAAACCCTCCTGCTACGGAGGGAGGGAGAACGGCCAGCTAGGCTACACGCTCATTAGCGTGACACGACACTCTCAGTGGCATTGATACAAGGACGCATGGCCGTCTGTCTGTGTTGTCCTCTACTGCAACAACAACATAGTGCCTGACTGGGGAGAGTGATGGATGAAACACTACTATACAGCATGCCTCTCCTCTCTTCTGCTTGTTTTTTGTGTGTCTTTTCTGTGTGTGTCACAATTAGGTTAAGGTTTATGAGTGTTTGTGGTAACATCCTAATTTGGGGGATGTCTAGTCTGTGTATTGTGGTTTGTTTGTGGCGGATGTTCACTGAGTGGGGGCTGTGACAGACAGAGCCTGGTGTCTGGTGTCTGTGTGTGTGTGTGGTGTTTGCAGGGGAGGCCAGCCGCCTGCCTGTCTGCCTCCACCAACAGTGAGGGAACAATGCACATAAAAGGCTGTCGGAGGAAGAGTCTGGGCTGACATCTTTCACTGTCTCTGCTGAATGAAGCAAGAACAAACGCGTGTGTGTGTATGTGTGTGTGTGCGCATTTTGGTCTGTGTGCTTATGCATGATGTGTAGGATGCTAAGTCTTCTCACATTCTATATAATGAGGTCTGCTGTCCTTACCATCCAACCCCCCCCCCCTACCTCCCACCACCAGCCTCCAGTCTAGTCTTACGGTACAATAATCTACCCCTGCCAGCCACAGTGGCATACCCAGCTACTATGACACTACAGCTAAGGTACAGCCTGGGCGCTCCGCTCACTCCAGCCTGACCGTGTAGTTATCGCCTGGCTCAGTGCAATCAATTATTGTTGCCGCGGAATCATTAATAATTTCCGAATGAAAACGATTCTGTTGATCTCTGTTGTATTTTAATTAAACATAATTACGCTGCTGCTCTAAGCTGTGGTGGGGACTCCTTTAGGGTACAATTTTGTTTTAATACACTGATAATGACATTTTGACATTGTGTCAGTTGTTTAGTTATTATTCAATCACACTATTTCCCTATGTTCCCAGATAACGGATAATAACCTCAGCACCTCCTATTTGTCGCAGTCGTTTTAAAGGGGAGGGTTGAAATGAACAATTCAATCTGAACTTCCAGTCCCAACCAGTTTTTATGATATATTTCCCCCTTTCTAAACCAAGCATGTATTTTACTCTGAATTCTCCATATTTTGTTTTTGGACAGAATTTTAAAAAATTCAGATCCAATTTAAAAAGTACTGTGGAAAGACTGTTAAGATTTCAGTTAATGAGAAATGTATCTAAAAAGATCTAGCCAGGTCCTGCAAGTTCATCTTCTACTTCCGAGGTCTCTGGCTGAGAGCGTATGAACAAAGTACGTGTGAGAAAACGGATCAGATGGCGAGGACTTAGTGAATATGAAATAACACAAAGACAGAGCAGTGAGTTACAGTCTAATTCGACACTGTATGGGCTTATGTAAAACACCCTAGTTACATTGGTCAATTTCCGCTCCAACAATGGCCGAGTTTCTCCAGAGACATATTGGACATGCTGTATCTGAATGTGGTCCGCTTAAGAGGCTTACGCCAGAAAAACCTAGGTGACCTTAGAATAATACAACATAATATCAAGACAGAGAGTGGGTGAGTTTCTAAGGGCTCAGATATCAGGTGACAATGGTCGAGTGCAATAGGAGAGCACTGAGTTGAATACAGCCACACTGACTTCACTGTCATAATCCTAATGATGATATACATTTGATGTAATGTGTGGACAGTAGGTACTAAGAAATTTGACGAACTGTAAAGCATGTAGAATGATTGGTGGGATCAATGTCCAGTCTCGGAGGCCTGTCATTATGTCCTCTCTGTAAAAGGCCTTATAATAAGAGCAGTGGAAATGGACTGTTATGTGACGGACGAACTACTGTAACTCATGACGCTGTGGATAGGAGTGATCCAGAGATGATATACAGCTATTTATTGTCCCATTTCTTCTTTATGTTTATTTTTGTTGCAATTACTGAATGTCGCTCTTTTGATGAAAACGCACCAAAAAAATGATGCAATTAAATAATATGCATTTCTTTCTGAATTAATAAACACTTCCATATTGTTAATCAAATGTACCAATTCTCCACTGATATGCCCCCCCCCCCTCTCTGTCTTGCTCTCTCTCTTTCCCTGTCGCTCTCTCACTCTCTCCCTTTCTCTCTACCTATTCCCTCCCTCTGCGTTACTGTA
The DNA here is from genome assembly GCA_023634145.1 of Thymallus thymallus. NCBI lineage: Eukaryota > Metazoa > Chordata > Actinopteri > Salmoniformes > Salmonidae > Thymallus > Thymallus thymallus. The sequence goes on along the minus strand of CM042415.1, from coordinate 18,624,285 downwards.
ACGTGTAATTACTCCACAGACTCGCTGCCTGTTTCTAAAAAAAAACGTCAGTGGTTCAAAGAAACTGTCCATGTGTGGCGCGGAGCATTGTGGAGGTTCCAGGTGGATTTCTCGATAATGAGTTAGTGCAGCAGTCAAGTTGAGAGTTTTAGTAATGGCTGGCTGCTGTGCTCTGTGCTGAGGCACTACAGTATCCTGGCTGCCTGAATGGAAGTCTAATGTAAAACAAACAGCACTGTACGCTTACTGTTAGAAAGACAGCCCGGTAAAAACAGATATTATGTTCATTCTACTTTTTATATTATCACGTCTTCAAGGGGGAATTGGTAGAAATTCTATATTTTAAAGTAATATATATATTTAACACAAACTGTGGGCATATGAAACATAGAAATAATAACCTACAGTTTAGTCTTAGTTAATAGGGTAAACTCTCAAGTAGAAATGTTAGTTTAGAAATGTCTCACTATACAGTGTGTTGTTTGTCAATATCAACAACACAAAATGATAGAGACATTGAGTGGCAAATCATTAAAAAAGGGACATTCGGTAGAACCAGGACACAGGACAGAATAAAATGTAATTCCATGTCTAATATTAGGTATGTGGTAACCGTGGTTGCGTGTTTTCTGCTGGTTGCCCGGGGCAGCCCAATGGGGATTCCAGCAAACTCACACAGTCCTTGTTCCACAGTGAACTAACATGTATTATACATTCCACACTGCTGGATTGCATCAGTCCATTGGGAATCATTTCTCTCTATGTCTCCCTCTTTTCCCCACAGATTTCTATGTCCCATAGAATGTCAATGGTTGAAGGTCGTGAACATTCAGTGGAAGCCATAGCACACTGACAACACATTTTACTTTCAGATCACCAACAATAAACTACGATATGGGAGGGTGAAATATAGTGCCAACTCTAGTTAAGAGGCACTCCTCAATCCATGCACAGAAGATGTCTGAGACAGTGCTCAAGAAAGCCAAGATGATTGGAACACGAGCCAAGTAGCCATATTCAGCGAGAACCAATGAACCAATGAGTATATTGAGATGTTCACTGATTGCCATAAGTCAACTGCCTTTCTTAGCGCAAAACAGACAAACAGACAAACAGCAACACTTGGGGAGAGATGTAAACACTGAGGCCCTATGGCTTTGTATGTCTGTGTGTCTGTTTCATGCAGAGATGGAGTCATCACTGAGTCATTCTGTACTGTCTGGTGTCTGCATGGGGCCATAGAAATACAATAACTAGAGCGATTCTGTCTGGGTCCATAGAAATACAATAACTAAATAGATTATGTACAATAACTACAGATATTCTATGTGGGGCCATACAAATACAATAACTAAAGAGATTCTGTACAATAACTATAGAGATTCTGTCTGGGGCCATAGAAATAGAACAACTGGATGGGATGCTGATTCTGTCTAGGCCTACAGATTTAGTGCTGCAATTATTGTCTCAAAATGACTTTACATAGTAAGGTGACAAATATTATACAATTATTTCCAAATTGAAATGAATTGTATTTTTCTGCATTTTATCGTCTATTATCACTTGGCAGGCGTGTGATTGTGGAGAAGGGTTTAGCAGCCCAATACTAATACAACACAAATGGCTCTCACTGGGGGATTTTTCTATGTGATCTGACTATCACTTAATTTTCTAATTGAATAAGGGTAAACTAGATGCTATGAACAAGGGGATATGAAGGACAATGCTACAGAAGTGTTCACAGATCCATAACGTTTGTGTGAGATGATGACAGTACTGCAACTACAACTGTCTCTCGGATGTCTTCTATAATGAATATGAAGATAGGGAGGGGAAAATGAAAGACTTAACAAAACGGGACCACATCCTGTTATTACTCTCTTTTTTGTTTCATATATTCAGTCTCCTGGCAAAACGATTAGGAGATTTTTAAAGAAGTGTATAATCTCCTTTAACAGCTTATCATAAACTTTAATGATTTGGTGATAAAGAGCACAAAGTTAAGTAGCCGGTTAAGAGGATAACTCCCCAGTGCAGTCTAGTGATTAGTAGATGAGAATTGGGAGACCGAAAAAAAATCTGGGTTGCAAATCCCAGTTCCCGCTCTGATTCACTTTGAGGGGAAGAAACTCCATTTCAGCTCCTTCGTGAGTCTAGTTACAGGGTAATCATTTTGAAAACGGGATAAATAGAAACCACTTCTTGCATCGCTTTTGAATTCAAACATCTTTATTTACTTATTTATGTGCCTGTGTGTCTCTGGATACACCCGTCAAGACCCAATTATGGGCTGCAGCAGCCAGTCAGAAGCACAGTGCTTTCATAAAGAGTGAAGTCTGAAGACTGTACTGTCAGTGTCAGTGTGCCATATTAGCATTTTACAATAAGTAACCTTAAGCCCAATAACAAACTAAGGATGGGCAGCCATTTTGAGCTTGCCTAATATGGGCATTCTAGCTGTATCAGACAGCAAATCAATTCCACATTTTTATTCGAGACTCACAACCTCTATGGTCACCCCCAATTACCACAAATCACATAAAAAGAGAGATATGCCATTAGCAAGTTTCAGATTATCGTCTACATAATAATTTGGGGGAATTGTAATTTGTGAACAGAGAGGACTTCACTCAGAATATAATGATTTACTTCACGTGTTGTTTTCCTGTTCCTAATAAATACTTTGGGTTGATATACTAAATGACTTCAGAGGGATGTAAAAAACTATTTGGTGTGAAAGACAGCGAGAGACAGACAGACAGCAGAACTGAAGCGGGGGGTGATTGTCTGCTGTGGTGTTGCTAGGGAGATAACAGACTGTATAGAGCAGTCTGGAGCTGGAGCTTACCTTTGCTGTACACCACACAGTTATTTTTGTTGTCTTCTGCGCCTTGCCAAGTCACATCCAGCAACCACCTGGGGCCCGCGCTGAGCACCACCGGTACACAGCTCTTCATCTTCTGGACGGGGACAGATAACAAACACTAATCATATACTTATTTTTGGTGATTAAACAAACAACAATTAATAATAACCACCAAGTTACGCTTTCTCTTTTTCTCTTCAAGCCATAAACAGGGTCATTTTATAAGCTAGTAGGGTCTCTTGTTCTCCACGCATTGAGAAGATTTGGGAATTGAGAGGATTGTGGGTGGAGAGGATGGAGTACAGGGGGGGGGGGGCAGTTGGGGTAGGAGAGTGGCTAGATTGGTGGGGGAGAGGGGGAAGGGGGGGCATCCAGTGCTGCTAACGCCTGGTCCCTATGATCCCAATGATACAGTATCAGATCTCCTAGATTAAGAAGATCTCGGATGCCCAGAATGCAATGACTTTTAGAGTGAAGGAGGCGAGTGTTCAGTGTGTTCAGAGTGTTCAGGACTGAACTTTAGACACATTGTGTTGCGCTATCGCTGGGATCACATTATTTCCTGAAACAGGCAAGGAAGAATTTAAAGAATCAGTATCCATTTTAAAGGGCGATTGAGGTTACGTCTTATAACACGCCGGCAAATTATTCTGAATGTGTAACATCATTTTTCTTCTGGGCTCGGGTCAAGCGTTGGTGCTTTAAGTTATTTCTATAGAAGGAAAACAGGGAGGTAGATACTGTGGCCCCGGCTAAATCTATTCACAACCAGACATGGAGAGGGGTCGGTCAGATTGTAAGGCCTTTCTATTTATTTTCATATGATTTTCTATTCTATTTTATTTTTCAAATGGCTTCTTTATTTATTTATTTTTTACAAAGGGTAATGAAAGCCAAGAGTACATCTTCAGTGCTCTTGGAGAGTTGTAGAAGCCGCTTTCTTGGGCCGCCATTACAGTAGACTATTGCTAACTGGCAAAATGTCAGTATTTCAAGGCCGTTACTTTTTAACCCCCAGGCCCTCCTTCATTAGAGTGTTAGATAAATAGTTTAGCTGAGAGAAAATGGGCTGGGGTGCAATCTCTTCTCAACACTTCATTTATTTTTCCATTTGAAACAGGCAGCCATGAGACACCATCCATCTGCCTAATGCAACACAAAAGCACTAGTTGTCTCACTATGTGTTTCAGATATTTCCTCGGAAAGGCCAGCACAACCCTTCAAGGGTAAAAGCCAAAATGCCACATTCACATGTTAAAGGTATGAATTGGCACAGACACACACAAAATATGTTTTATTGTGCACGCGGTTGAAGGAGTGTTTAGACATGCACACTAACACACTCACGCACACGCACACACACACACACACACACACACACACACACACACACACACACACACACACACACACACACACACACACACACACAGACAGACATCTTTCGTTAGTAGTGACTGAGGATTAGAGGGCTCTCTCTCTTTTCTGAGAAAACAGAAATACTGTAGGCTACATACAATAACAAAAGTGCAGACACCATATGGGCTCCGATCTCAGTCAGTCTATCAAACACAAATTAAACATTACATATAAACTGAAAAGAAAAGCTCAAGTCTAGTTCTTACATAGCTCTAAGCAACGGTGGACTTCTGCCAGTCAGACCTAGAGAACAGTACATTGTGTCTGTTGATTGATTTATTCCTTATTATTTAGGCATCTTATCCCACCTTGGCAGAGGAACGGAGAGAGACCTCCGTCATTTAATCCGTCCTCTATTTCACATCTCAAATTAGCCTGAAAATAAAGTCTTATATCTTCAGCTAACCTGTAAATCTTACACCCCTGTCGAAAGGAGCAAAGGAGACGGATCTGATTGTTGCTATGACGACTATCTAAAATGAGAATCGGATTAACCCTTTGTCAGATCTCCAGACTGGGGGCCATCTCTCTTATTTGGCTGTGTGAGGCTTCTTCTTCTCTTCTTCCTGTCCGTCTAGTCTCTAAGGCCTTCTGGGAATTCACTACATTAAACTGCCTCTCACCAGGGGGAGACTAATAAATGGGTATTGTTTTCAACATTAGAAATACTGTAAGAAAGCAAACATATTTACTGAATTACATTTCCTTTTATATTGTATTTGAATTATTTACATGTATTTTTGTTTCAATGTGTTTTCTTAATATATCGCTTAATTGTCAAAATCATCATAACATAACTTATTAATAAAACTAAACGTAACCAATTGTAAATTATTAAATTAACTGAATACATTTAGCAAAATAATGGTACATTTATCATATAGCAGTAATTTACATTTGCTGAAATTTAAATGTGCTATTCATATAAATGTACTACCCTAAATAATAACTATGTTGGGGCCTTGAAGTATTCCAGACAAAGGAATGCAGAGGAGCTGTATTCTGGGCATTACACACAATGATGTCACCAAGGGGAGGAGCATCTTAGCCTTAAATGAACACCCTCTTCCTATACAGTAAAAACAGTACATATGTAGTCAAAGCTTCAGACAAAGCCAGAGTGACAAGCAGAACATGTTGATTTCTCTGGAGTGAGAGGGATGTATACAAAATATAAACATACCCCTTTCTCTACAGTAGCTACCAATCACAACTAAGGAATGTGACGTACAACAGTGAATCTGTCCTGTTCTACTTCCTCATGAATAAATGTATTCAGAACAGCAAAAAATAATGACCCCTATTGGATATTACAACATCATGGTTGTTGTCACTGGCTTTAAAATCGAAAGCCACATACAATAAGGTTTCATTCAGACTAACATTAAGACTAGCTATTCTACAGTGTCTACGAATCAGAGGTGATTAAGAGAGTGTTAACCACCATTCACAGAAATTAAAATAGGTGGATTTATTACTTCAATCAGATCAAGTTAAAAAAAGAGTAGAAACAATGGTGATGTTCAAATTTGAAAATGTATGACAATTAATTAAGGAAAGTTTTTTCTTCAATAAAATCAAATAGAGAAATTTAAAGTAGCTACAGTAAATTACATGGACGATAAACGTGGCAAAATATGTCAGTTTATAAAGTAATGTCATGGATACGTGTTGAAAACCAACCACCCTTCCTCCTCATGGTGTGTTGTGGTTTATCCACCCTCTTCCCTCACTCCAGTGGTTTCAATACTCTCCCAGGTTTTTTTCTCTGAGCTCTGTTACCATTCAGCCAACGTGTAAAAGATACAGTGACCAAAACAGTGTAGTCAGCTAGGAAGTGATTACAAACCGATGCTCCAAATTCACTATAAAATGAAAATCAATATTTCCACAAGTTGCTGCAACATAAAAGATAACCTTCATTGATTTTTCTAGACTTAGGCCTCTGTGATAAAATCGAAAATAAATTTTCAGCCACATGGATTTGGATCAGAGCGAAGAGCAGGGACTGAGCGATAAGTTCCATTGCACATCTCTCATAGTTGGATTTTTCCTCCTTCCTTCCAAAGGCAGAGCCCTAGCTATTTATAATTGGCCCTGTGTGAGGAAAAGCTTCTATCAGGAATCTGTTCTAATTTTTATTACTGAGAAGCTAAAGCCTGTTCCAGATAATTTGGAATTTTCAGGGGAATTGTGATGGAGCTGATGGCAGCGCCGGACTGACTCCAGAAAGGAGCTAACCTGTAATAGCCTCTGTGGCTGGGCTGATTAAATGTTGCCATAGATGAAAGACCTGCCATCACCGCAATAAATTAACCAATCACACAAATCCCAAGTCGCTACTAATCCCTCCTTGATACCATGATCCTCAGATCAGCTGAAGGAGGTGAGGAAGAAAGTGGCTGGTGACACTCAGCTTCCTCCTAACTCCCTGGTTTCCTGTGTAAACAACAAGCTAATGATATCACCGCTGACCATTTCACCACCACTGGGCAACTCTTAACCCGCTTCACGGTCAGGCCAGGGGAAATCGATATCAATCCTTGGTGGGAATGATTCTTTCCTCATCTTTTTTTACCCTCGTTTTTTTTTTTCTGCCAAGGTCACAACTGTAGTACTGTATCTGTCCTGATCCACAACTGCAGAGAAATCAAACTCAGTTTTAGTCTGAGCATCTTTACAGTATTTTCTACTGGTCATTTTGCTTAAAATGTCCACTGTATATCCATTAGCCAAGGATATTAAAAGACTAAATGTGCTCTTACTCATAATACAAATGCTAATATATATATATTTGATAGCATTTTACTTAGAAAATACACATTTCAGTTTTTTATATTTCAATAAAAATGTTCAGTTTCTTAAATGAAACTAGTCCTTAAGTCCAGTATAAATATATATATTTTTTTCTTCAGTGAAAAGCATTGTAAATAATTGAAAAGCAGCAGGTTCGTTTCTTTCAGTTCATCTCTCCTGTGCAGTCTGTTTCTCACTCCCACACACAGCGCTTGACCCAGCGTTCATATCTTAACAACATGCCACTAATAATTTTGATGTGTCATGTCCATATAAGGACTCGGGTTAGCCCTTTATATGAAAAAAGAAGGGCAGAAAAGCTTATGGATGTGTTATGTCAAGTTTCTATATTATATGTTAATACGGTGGAGGTATATGGGATAAAAGACATGCACCTGTTTACAGCATACTACAGCACACACCTTGATAACGTCCATTGCAATTAGTTGTTCACCACGATGAAACAAATTGCATGTGGTCAACTGGAAATTTCATTAGAGGAGATTTTCCTCTAGCCCTCGTTATCTCATTCCCGTATTAATATTCCTTTAGCCTCAAGGACGGATGACTTGCCAGGGTCTTTCTGTCAAATAAATGGCACAAAACCCTTTCTCTTTCAATCCATCTCCAAGTTTCTATGCATGTTTAGAAAGCTCATATGCAGTATATGGATATTTATGTATATTTTCCTTTATTTTAACCCTAAGAAAAAATTATTATCTGTCAACATCCCAGATGAACTGGGAAATGCTTCCAGTGCATCCATTTCTCAGGTCTCATTTGAAGCCATTCTCTCAATCTTTTAATGGCAGTAATGTTACAACTGTCAAAATAAAAAGATACTGTACCTTCATGCAGCTTTTTTTTTTTCCCTCTCTCTCTCCCTACAGAAGCATCTGCTATTGAGAGTCTAAATAACAGAAATATGCAAAAATTCGACACTAATTCCCTTTGGAGATAGATCTTGGCTGCTGCCCTGTCATAAATCAGAGCATTTCGATATGAAATGAGGCAAGCTGCTCTAATCATTTCTGCATTTCAAATTGGATCACTGGCTCAATCGCTTGGCTTTTAGACTGCTTGCCTAAGAGCAAATGTGAGGTGGGAGATAATTCGGAAGAAATCTTCTCCCTCCCTGCGCTCGCTCTTTGCTGCAGTTAGTTTACTGCTTGAGTGCAAAAGAATGCTTTTTTCTTCTCTACCGAACCCCCCCCCCCCCCCCCCACACACATCTTTCTCTTTTCAACTTTGTTAAATTGACTTTTCGTTTTAAATCGATAAAATTGAGAGGGACTGCTGTTCCTGGAATCTTTAAAGGGACGCCAATCACTCTGCCTTTAGTTGTTGTTGCTGTAATGGCAGCTACCCATTGTTGTGTCTTAAGTTTGTAGATCATGGCAGCTACGCTGTATGCCATGGGAAATATACATACTGTATTTTACCATTTAAATTACATCCTACTAACAGTGCTGTAAGCATCAAGGTTCACATATCAGTTATTACTTATTTGAATGTATCGTTCTGCTCCTGATTGTAACCACATATGAACAATAAGTGACCTTGAGTCTTAGATACCACATTTACTGTATGTTGATTGATCATTACAATATGACATACCTAAAGCCAAATATGGAGTGAATAAGACAGAAAAAAGGAGTTAGTGATCTCCAGAATATAATGTATAGCCTATGTATCATTATCTGAAGTAAGGAAGAAAGTTGAAAGTTGAATTTGTAAAACCACTTAATAATGACTAGGAGGTACATATCCTGTACATGCACGTCTTTCTTCTGTTTGGCTTCGGTCAGAGAAATAACATTGAACGCCTCAGTTCTCGCTGTTTGAATTTCCTATTTGAATTCAATTGGGGACTTGTTTGATCTTTGCATGTAACTTAGGGCTCGGCTCCTGGAGCCACGAGAAGCTATGTGAGCACATAATAGAGAAGCGACAGCCAGCGATGTGTTCACCTGTACGGTACATTACTGTTCCCCCAGGGTCACTGAACCTTTAAACACACAGGAATAAACACATGGAGGGGCCTTTCTTCAAAGAAGACACGAAGAGACAAAGTCTATCAGCCATTAAGGTCACAAGCTATCCCTCCACACATAAACAGACCTAGGAGCAGTCATACGTCAGTGAAGACAAGCCATCACATGATGCTTGAATAAAGCCCTGATAAACCTCAAAGCCCCTTTTAGGTTCAGCCTTGGATTTTTACATATTCCTCTGAACTCTTATTTCTTCTCTGTCAAGTCAGAAATCCCGATGCAATAAAAAAAGCATCTACGTGGCATTATATTTAAGGAAGCTATTTTGCGCGACCCCATTGGCCATCCCTGAACTGCAGAAAAATCTTTACCTACTGATATTTGCATAATTATTTGATTGTATACCTATGACACAGAAACAGTTTGATTCTCAGGGCACTTTGGAGAAATGGGGGTCTCACTAAATCCCCTTTAAAGACTGGCCATATTTACACTGAGGTAAGTAAATAAGATAAAGATGGTGAACTTGCCCCCACTAAATGCATTAGACGTGAACTCCCTTATCACAGTCTCAGCACATGGACTGCTAAAAGATGGGGTTCCAGGACGGGAAATGGTCTTTGTTACCCAATTAGTTTACTGACGACCCTATGGTGTAATATTCCTGTTTTGACAGCCTCATAAGCACACACATACAAACACACACACACACACACACACTGCTATGTGCTGGACCACCAGGCCTGTGAAGCCGACACTGTCCAGGCCTCCTCTCCTCTGGTCATATCTGGGTTCTTTATCTCAAAGCCTCCGCAGATAGAAGACCCATGTGACCACCGACCAAATCAGCATTCTTCACGCAATACTTTCAATTTCTGCTGTTCATCCATCTGGAGTCATTTGACAGCGTTTTGTCTTTGGGCTTTGGTGGGCCCCGAGCCAGGCTAGCAAGGCTGGGGGGGGGGGCTGGAGCTCTGGGGGGCTGGATGGGGGCTGGAGGCCGGGACAGGGGGACTTATCAGAGGCCAGCAGCAGGGACTCGCTCTCGCTGGAGGAGGTGAAGCAAGCAAAGCCTCCACTGTGTTCCTCGACTCCTCCACCAGCGCAACCAAGAGGAAAGAGAACACAGCAGCCCGGCCTGGGCCAACCCCACGTAGAGACTTAGGCTGCATCCTATAATATCACTCTATTCATTCCCTATATAGTGCACTTTCCACCAGGGCCCATGTAGTACACTATATAGGGAATAAGATGCCATTTCAGTCTTAGAGTGGCTTGGTTTACGTGTGGGGAGGTGTGATGTGGTGGCAGCATGCTATAAATAATGGATGGCATCAGTGGCATGGCATCAAAGGGTCCTGAAAACATCAAGCAGCCTACATGTTATGATGCTTTCTTAAAGATCTCTTTTTTTTTAGGGCATTTTTGCTTTATTCAGACAGATTAGAAACAGCAGAAGGAGACAGATTAGGAGGAGACAAAGTGGGAAGACGGGGGAATTGAACCCCGGTCTCTAGGGTTGTGTGCATGCACCTCGACCCCCAGACCATGAGGCCTGCGCATAATGATGTTCTAGTGGGATGAGCAACATAGTTGTCTAGGACCGAAAGTTCTCTGGAATTCAAAATGCTGAAAACATAATGATAAGGATGATGTAGTGTGTGTGTGTGTGTGTGTGTGTGTGTGTGTGGTGACTGCTGAAGGGAATGGCCAGTCATCTAAAACCAGCACCATAAATAACCTTAGTCCTCACTGTAATGTAGAATTACTATCAGGAGTTTGCGAATGGAAACAATCGAGGATTATCTCGAGCTCTTCTCAGGGAAGTCGTTTCAACATATCACAAGTACTGCCATGACAGAGACAGATGGCAAAGCAGCTGGCACCACTCAACTTCTTTTCACTTTTCTGTTTTCCCTCCACTGCAATAGAGGTCTGTCGTGTGTGTTAATGGGATATATACTCATTCTTTTGGCAAGATATGTTGCATACTGTAAAAGGAGGAAATGTGTGACATTTTAACATGATCTAAATCCTCCTAAACGGTCTGCCTCGTTAGTAACACGCTTGAAGTGAGGTACGCATCGTAACCCAACAAGTACCCACTCTAAATCTAGCGGAAACATTCGTTAGCATTCCTAAACCTTTGAGAAAAGTCATAGTGTGTAACTTGAAAGTGAATGCGAGCTTCTGTGTCAAATGAAACAAATGTTCCTGAATGTTCATGTTTATATCAGGTTTCGAGTTGTGTTTATTGAGGACCATTTGCATTCTACACCTCAGTACTGTACGTTATACACAGATTGTACAAAACATTAGGAACAACTTCCTAATATTGAGTTGCACCCCCTATTGCCCTCAGAACAGCCTCAATTCGTCGGGGCATGGACTCTACAAGGTGTCGAAAGTGTTCCACAGGGATGCTGGCCCATGTCGACTCCAATGCTTCCCGCAGTTGTGTCAAGTTGGTTGTATGTGCTTTGGGTGGTGGACCATTCTTGATACACAGAGGAAACTGTCGAGTGTGAAAAGCCTAGCAGCGTTGCAGTTGTTGACACACTCAAACCGGTGCGCCTGGCACCCACTACCATATCCCGTTCAAAGGCACTTAAATCTTTTGTCTCTGAATAGCACACATCCACAATCCATGTCTCAAGGTTTAAACATCCTTCTTTAACCTGTCTCCTCCCCTTCATCTACACTGATTAAAGTGGATTCAACAAGTGACATCAATAAGGGATCAATACTTTCACCTGGTCAGTTTATGTAATGGTTTGTATACTCAGTGTATGTTCCCTCATCTCTCTCTCTCTCCTAAAGCCACATATGTAAGACAGAGATAGACAGAGTCAGAAAAAAGGAGTGAGTAGTGAGGGAAACCAATGAGTTCCAAGCATCCTCCATTCTCCCAAACCTCCAGGCAGTAAGAGCTGCTCCAACGCCAACACCTGCCCTCCAGACAAGCTCTCTCTCTCTCTCTCTCTCGCTCTCTCTCTCTTGCGCTCTCTCACTCTTGCGCTCTCTCACTCTCTCTCACTCTCTCATCACTGTATAATTATCTTAATTGACATATCTATACGAATCCCCAACTCAACATAAAAAGCATCCATTCTCACTGTAACATTTAGTGTAGAGATCCATTCCCTGTATGTATAGCATGATTGAGTAAACTTACATCACAGCAGGGCTGCATGGCACAAAGCAAGTCAGTGAATTCTGCCTTCCTTATCTGGGGACCTGCTAAATCTGTTTGTGGTGATGTAAGGACAGGAGAATGTCAGGTTCACTTGTAGATCAAGTCAACCATGCATTATCTCAAACAGTGGAGCTCAGCCCCAACAGCCCCAACCCCAGTAGCACTGAGCAGCACTGAGCCCTTCAGAGGTAATACACCACGGCATGGCGGCATAGCCACAGGATGGATCCCAGCAGAGCAAAGAGAGAGGAGCAATTGAAAGGAGCTTAGAAAGGCACCAAACAATGGCCCCGGGGCCCGGACACCCCCTCTGACACAGGTCATAACCCTAGCCTCCATTCGACTCACAAGTATGCCTAACCAAGCGTTGTTGTCAGATTTTTGTCATCGAGCTGATGGTTTAGACTGAGAGAGGGATGAATACAGTGGAATATGTGTTTTTTAAACAAAAATAATGTGGTATGACGTAAACACTTTAATGTGTGTACTGGTCAATAATAATGTGGAATGCAGTGAAAGTCAGAGAGACCGCCAGATAATTACCATTTTACCCATCTGAAGAGACCCCAGTCTTAATATTGGTTTAAGCCCAAGAAATAATTGATGCATGCAATCACAAATTGGTTCCCAGCCTAAAATTTGGGGCCATTATTTCATTAGATGGAGCCACATTCTTTGTGCCAAAATTATTTGTGTGTCCAACATAGAAATTCTAATCCGGTTAGTGCAGATAATAGTCTGGTTTTACCAACCACATCCAAGAGGGTATTGCTTTCAGAGAGAAAGGAAGATAGGTCGGCCTTATATACAAAATAAAATAAATCAAATACATTGTTGTTTTTGGGTTATTTCTTAGTGTGCTGTATGATGCTGTGGCAGTCAGTGTGTTGCCAGTAAGCAGTAACAGAGAGGTGGTGTTCTGTAACTACTATCCTGGGGTGTCTTCTTGCATTTGTAATTGGATGTTGTACTGTAAATAATTGCCTGTGCAAGTGCCAGTGCGATGATGGTGATTTGTGCGTGTGCATGTGTGTGCATGGCTTATATGTGAGTGTGTGCGTGTGTTTGTGTGCACGCGCGTACATGTGTGCACGGACGTCTGCGTGCGCGCCTGCCCCATCCGTACTCTACTCTCAAGTCCCACTGATTCTCCTTTCCAGCCATGTTGAATCCTCTTTCCTTATCAGGCGAGCCCAGGCCTGCATCAGGCTCTCCTTGCTATGACAGAGGCTACAACAATAGGCCTGCGATACCGCTGCTTAGCGCTGCGTTTCGAAGGGGAAACCTGCCACGGGCGCAGATTAACAACAACACACACACACACAAAAAAATAGATTGCAGCCTCCAAAACAAAACATTTTTCAGAATGCCTTCTCTTGATTAATGAAGCAATGACAAGAAGAAAAATATTATTTCGGAGCAGAAAAATCCATGCCACCACTTGTTCAAGTTTAGTGGGGTAGTTAACAATAAACGTATTGAAGGGAGAGGGTGGGAACCGGGAGGAGATAAATGTCTGAGTGATGGCTTGAATAATTTCTGGAGCTTTTTTTGGAGCATGGACAGCAGGACCTCATTTCTCACCTTGTTCTAAATGACACAATAAAAACACTCCTGGGCCTGACAGACACCACCTCTCTCCCAGGTGCAAATTAGGACAGTATCTTGTCACTTCCCTTTTCGTCTCCACTCTCTAGGTAAGACTCTCTGTTCACAACCAAAAGGAGAGTCTACTCTTCTCAGAAAACACACACATAATCATTTTTTGCTTCACACGCGACAACACTTCCACTGCCAGCTGCTTCCCTGATGTGGCTTCCTGTCTCTCCACGCAGAAACACGTCACGCCGGACGAAATATCACAGGCAATATAACCTACAATATACCAACAAAATGGTTTATTGTCCTTTTTAATTTCCTTCTGATATACAAGGAACAACAACAACAAAGGTAGTGTTCCCAGGATATGACCAACAATTATATAAATCCACGTGCCTCCTGTTGTAGATACATACCATGTTTTCTGTCTGTTTTAGGAGTTGACCTCAATTCTTTGCATCACTACCAACTGAGGGCTAAAGTAAAAAGATCAGCATACAATAGACCTTTATAATGAGCATTAAGAGCGTAGAGCAGGAGGCTACAGCCTCACCAACACCCATCTAAAACAGACAGACCTCTAAATCTGCAGCTTATTATTAGCCTGCCTCGGAATCAATTATCAACACCTAGCGACAGAACCCAGCTAACCACCACACTGGGGCCTACTCTGGCCCAGCCGTGGGCCTTTATTCACATCCTGTCCCGCTTTGTGTAATTACTACGTCTAAGACACCTGCTACTCAATAGCTTCGACCCAGACGTGTCGTTTAGCCCCCGATTGCAGACATTTATGTCTGAGTGTCACTATTCATTTGGGTTAATTTAGGAGTGTTGGCTGGTTGGGCCGTGCGTGTCTGGGCTGGGCTGGCTGAATGTGCTTGTCGCTCACCTGGTTGTGTGGCGAGCTGGCTGGTGTAATTGGAGCTTAATAGTCTGATTGATCAGGGGAAGAAGTGAGAGAAGTGAAGAATGAGGCTGAGCACTGGCAGCTCCATCAGTCAGAGAGGAGAAGAGAGAGAGAAAAATCAACAGAATGCAACCAAACAGGCTACTGACAAGCTGGGGTTGCAGCTTTGGCCAGCTCACTTTCTATTTCTGTCTGGGCTCTCGCTCAATGGTTTCTCTCTCTCTCTCTCTGGTCTCTCTCTCTCCCTCTCTCTCTCTCTCTCTCTGGGCCCTCTGCCTCTCCCTATCCCTCTCTCTCTCTCTCTGGGCCCTCTGCCTCTCCCTCTCTCTCTCTCTCTATCTCTGGGCCCTCTGCCTCTCCCTCTCTCTCTCTGGGCCCTCTGCCTCTCTCTCCTCTCTCTTTCTGGGTCCTCTGCCTCTCTCTCCTCTCTCTTTCTGGGTCCTCTGCCTCTCTCTCCTCTCTCTTTCTGGGTCCTCTGTCTCTCTCTCTCTGGGCCCTCTGCCTCTCCCTATCCCTCTCTCTCTGGGCCCTCTGCCTCTCTGGGCCCTCTCCCTCTCCTTCACACCCTAAAATAGTCCAACCCTAGGAAATTACTTTGTTTGGACAGTCCCTGCGTCATTCAGGGGTAAATTACTTTATTGAGAGAACATTATATTTCTATGGTTGATACAATGCACTGAGAACCTGAAATCAGTTCTACGTATTCCGTCATTAACGTATCACTTATTTTTCTTTATTTGAAGACAATGTCAATTAGGAAAAAGGAAGGGACATTTAGACCTAGTGTGATCATCTAACACAGATAAAGCAAGAAGAACAACTTTGGTTGGACCTTTGATCCAGCAGGAGTGTCAAACCAGAGGTGTGTGTGTGTGTGTTAACAGGTTCTTATAGCAGCAGCAGGCTTTGTGTGGATAGCTACAGTACCTCACAACAAACCCAGCACCCCTGTGGCCTGGGGCTGCTGCCACGACCTTCCCATCAGCTGTGAAATCTGGTTTCCTCTTTGATAAAGGCTGGAGATGTGACCCTATCTCTGTCCTACAGATGACCAGATTTCCTGTCATGCTCTTTCCCCGTTTTTCTCTCTCTCTTTCCTCTTGTCTGCTAGTCCTGCCTGGACAACTGTAATCCACCACTTGCTGTTCTCCCCCAGCGTCATACATCACTCCCTAGCCATAGAGAGCCACAGCAGGCCCATAGAGACCCACATCAGATCCACAGTAGACCCATAGAGACTCACAGCAGACCCACAGCAGACCCACCGAGAGCCACAGTAGACCCATAGAGAGCCACAGTAGACCCACCGAGAGCCACAGTAGACCCATAGAGAGCCACAGTAGACCCATAGAGAGCCACAGCAGACCCACACTAGACCCATAGAGAGCCACAGTAGACCCATAGAGAGCCACAGCAGACCCACACTAGACCCATAGAGAGCCACAGTAGACCCATAGAGAGCCACAGCAGACCCACAGTACACCCATAGAGATGCACAGCAGACTTACAGAGAGCAACAGTAGATGAGACCGCCAGGTCCCTCTGCCTGCTGCCTCTGTCTGACTCTGGGGACCAGCACTACAGACTCACCACCTCTCACCAGAGTATGGATTGGATGAGGTTGGATATGATGTAGTGGTTAAAAAAAGGTAGGTGGCTCTCTTTTATATCAGGGTTCAGATGGACCTGCAACCTGTATTGTTAGGGGATCTGAAAAACCACAATCAGTCAATGGGAAATATCATTTTACTTGGATAAAGTATTTATTTTTCGGGCAATATCGGTATGAATGTTACATCATAGTAAAATGGAGGGATGATAGATAGTTAGATGCAAACAATTAAATTGATAGAACCCAAAATCAATCCCCCACCCAGTAACGGCAAAAAATTAATGTAAATAAGTGGGTAAACGCTCACTCAAAATAAAAAAAGGTGCATACCCTACCCCGAGCTGACAAGGTAAAAATCTGTCGTTCTGCCCCTGAACAAGTTAACCCACTGTTCCTAGGCCGTCATTGAAAATAAGAATTTGTTCTTAACTGACTTGCCTAGTAAAATAAAAAAAAACTTCAATCCTAGGCTTTAGCTCAGCTAGCTAACACAGTTTGCATGCAGTTACCACTCGTCCCTTCTGACTCCTGAACACTATGCTCCTTGTTGGTGTAATCATCAGACTCACAAAATCTCTGCTACTACCATGATGGACAGCACCACAAGTGCAAGCTTTATGGAATAATCACAATGAATCTCTGGATCATGGGACTTTTTCATGTGGTAAGACCACATGACTTACAGTACTAGCTAAGTTTGCATGTATGCTACAATCACGGAAGACTCCTTGATCTAGATACAGAAGTCTGCGAGTGACGTGTCTGAAAGACCCCTTTTGATTCCAGCGAGGGCATATCAATATCACACAAGAAGGTCACGTGTTTCCAGCTTGGATTTCAAAGTGTGAGAGAGAAAGACAGGTGACGTTAATGCCTTAGAGCTGCCATGCCATGGGGTAATTCAGTCACTTCTGTGGTTTCACAATCTAACACAGAGAGAAGAGATTTAATACTCCCTAGAGGTCATACTTCATGAGAATGACTGAGAGCCCCTCTTGGGTGAATGAAGTAGAGACCAATGAAACAATCAGAGTTTATTTCTACCTTAAAATACTTTATACTGCCTTCCTGACCCTGTAGAGGAACACGAGGCTGGTCTGACAAGCATCAAACTACTCAGCTTTCTCTTTTCTTAGACTCTTATTTCACCTCCTAAGGCTTTCTCTGGTTGGGTAAGACATTAGAGCTGCTTTCCGCCTTTAAATGTCAATATTTTTAAGACGCAGTATACAACTAACTCCCTTTCCTCCCTCACTAGAAAACAAGAGCTAAAATAGCTTTCTGGGAAGTTGCCAATGGGGTTTTTACCGTACTAATGTATACTGTATATACAATGGGGTTTTTACCGTACTAATGTATACTGTATATACAATGGGGGCTTTACAGTACTAATGTATACTGTATATACAATGGGGTATTTACAGTACTAATGTATACTGTATGGACAATGGGGTTTTACAGTACTAATGTATACTGTATATACAATGGGGTTTTTACCGTACTAATGTATACTGTATATACAATGGGGGTTTTACAGTACTAATGTATACTGTATGTACAATGGGGGTTTTACAGTACTAATGTATACTGTATATACAATGGGGGTTTTACAGTACTAATGAATATATACAAGCAAACTCCTTAATGACCAGGTGGTTGGTAATACAAGCCTTGCAGTGTAAGATGAGTCACTGATGGAAATAGGAGAGAATTGATTGCCAGCTTTCTTGTTCATCTATAGACAAATATGAAGTATGTTCGTATCACAGTAAAAAAAAAAAGGCAGCTCAATAAAACCAGAATACGCTCCTCGAGTTCAGCTGGGCTTTAATGAGGTATTGTGTGAAGTTGCTAACAGCCAGCAGCTCATTTGAGAGATGACTGAGACTAAGAGAAGCGAGAGGAGAGGAGGGCAAGCAGCGAAGCATGGCATATGTACCCGTGAGAATAGACACACACGGGAGAGATCCTTAAAGGCAATATGCCAGGGAGCTCTTCCTCTATCTTTAATTGAGAGAAGATGGTATATTCTCTCTAACCCCTCCACAACCCAGGTGAAGACTAGCAACTGGCTCAGTTAGACGCCTAAAGGTAGGAGGATCTCAGGGAATGATTCAGGCGAAGGCAGAGGGCTGTAACTAAGAACTTAGAACGTTACAATATTGTCCAACAGCTCAGTCTCTTAGAATGTGATCAGTTGCAAATGTAGTTAGTTCAGCATGTAATGTTACATCTTAACTACACGTTTATGAAGTATACAAATGTAGGAAATACTTTAGTCCAAAGTCTCTGATAACTGCAGCTCAACCATATGAGGATACATTTGACAGAACTTGTTCACTCTGAGGGCAATAGACTGTCACATTGGCTACATACCTTTCATGTAAATTTATGCAAAAATGGAAGAGAACTACAGTGTATTTGCATGTCATGCACAGTAGTGGCTTGAGGTGTTCATCCTTAGAATCACTCTTTGCTTGAGGATAACAGGCCTGGACCCGAAAAGAGTCCATATTTCATGGTTAGATGAAATATTTAATGCCATTGATGACTTTAGAACCGTGAGGTGAGCTTAGAAAACAGTCAGAAACAGCTCAGATAATGATTTAATAAAGTTATAGCGTTAAAGAAATCTGTGAGAATGGGCAGGGCCTCTGAGTCTAAAATCCATGTGGACTTTTCCTTATGTTTCTTAACAGGATGAATGTGAGATTGGTTACAATTTTTAATAAGAAATTTCTTAATTAATCCGAATGCAAAATGAAATATCAAAACCCTGGAGGACTCGTCGTTTCACCAGAGCACCAGGTCAACATATTTTACAGCCGTTAAAGAGGAACTTCACTGGGACGTCTTAAGACAAGAGGGGCCAGCTGATTGATGTAAAGCTGGGTTGAGAATAGTAACATCAAATATAATGGAGGGTCTGGACTCAACTAAAAAATTCACCAATTAAAGTGTTTAGTCGTAGAATATGCAGATGAAATGGTTAAAATGAATGCACTTCAAAGCCTTTTGTGAGGGCCAATTTGATCCCTGAACAGTCAACTCTATGGGTCTGACTCTGTCATGGGAATTGGTTGCCTCCTCCTTCCAGTAGAATAGGCTTTACCCCTACCCACCCACTCTCGCTGTATTCTGTTGATGAAAGGAACTTGCTAGTAGTCTGGCGGGCAAGACCTCTAGGAATGACAGATGACTGTTGAACTAAAAATATAAACTTTTACACATTTTTTGCAAAGTGAAGGTTAGGTTATAGACCAAAGTCCTGGGCCCAAACCATTAATTACATGACATAATGTTTTGGAAAAGGGTGACAGATCATTTGGTGGTATTCTGTTTTTTCCCCAGTAACAATGTGACTCTGACAGAATAAGTGAAAGAAAGAGGCAGACGTTAAAAGCATGACGTACCATGCCACTGCCATCAATGTTCATCTCGATCTTCCCGTTGAAAGGTCCCCACGTGGTTCCCACAGGGAGCTGCTGCCGGCTGTGGATCCGACGCTCTCCATCCTTGTGGAACGCATCCAGCTCTCCTATAAAACACCAAGCATCGAAACAGTCATCCATATCATAAAACACAAAGCATCTAAAAACAGTCAGCCTGTATCGTCCAGTTCTCTAGAAAACACAGTAATTAGTATCGTTAGTCCTTAAACAAACCTCAAAGATCATTGAAAAAAGGCTCCTTTCCCTTTTTCTGGATAGCCAGAATAGCCACTTGTTAAGTGTCCAGGTATTTGGCTTTGTTTTGAATTGTTTTAATCATGCATATCATTTTTACAATGGACAAATAATAACAAATCAAAGTAATATCCATACAAAATATGTTATATTGTTACATACACAAGATAGGTGCAGTGAAATGTGTTGTTTTACAGGGTCAGCCATAGTAGTACGGCACCCCTGGAGCAAATTAGGGTTAAGTGCCTTGCTTAAGGGCACATCGGCATATTACTGTTTCTTTCCCCCATGCATATAGATCTACAGTCCCTCATGTTCATAAAACCCACTAAACAGTGAAGGTTAAGCCACCTGCTTATAAAGCTAAACTAACCAGGAGTGAATCCATCATCATCAGTTGGAGTGTTTCAAATCAAAACAACAGGCCGGTAACCTTGCCTGAAAGGTGTCTTCACTAGAGATAATCTCTGTGAGACATCGCAGGGCCAGGCTTAGTGACTGGCAGGCAGCGAGAGAGGCAGCGGATTGATCCAGGAAGAAGCTAGGCCCCTTGTTAGTGCTGTGCAGCGCTACACTTAATGAACTGTGTAACAGGATAGCACTGTTAGCGCAGCTAGCTTAAACACCCCTGCTATCTTATCTCTTAGATTCAGTGTACTTTTTTGGGACTGTGATTCATCAAATGGTTATGATAATTGGGGCCGTAGCATGGTCACCGCTGGGTTTCTAGGAGAAAGGAAAGTCATGCAGGCCTCTCAAGTGCACATTTCCGCCCGGTCGCCTTGACAACCTCTGAGTGCCTTGGTTGGAGGATTTAGACCCTCAACCCCCTCAAGTGCTATCTGCTTTATTTTCCAGTGAACGTCTACTCTCTCTCTGTCTGAACCCAAGTGTTATGATTGTCTTCAGCACTCATAATAACTTATTACCCTTTTTATTGAGGCACATTTTCATATAATCTTCCCACTTTTGTTACAGTAAAGTTAATGCAATATACAGTATAGCACAATCTATAAAGACCCAGAAGGTATTAATGTATTTCTCAAGTTCTTACTGTAGTGACCGCACATGTGTGAACCATACATTTATAGTTCGCCTGCACTGATGTTGTAGCTGATTAGTATTCTGGGTATGTATTCTTTGCATGTTGAGTGAAGTGAAATGATCACTGAACTTTATAATAACACTCCTGTGATATAATGACCTATTCAGCCAAGGTCTATTCCGTAAATATCAGCCTTGTATCTGTGACACGCTATTGTGTCTGTCTGTTGGTATGGAAATGCTTTCATCTAATGTGCTCCTTCTCATGCATAAACAACATTTGGTGACGGGTGGCTACGCTAACAATAGGCTACGTTGTTGTTGTTTCCTAAAGATCACACACACCTGGGTGACATCACACCGTGGAGTCAGGAAGAGTTTTCTTTAGAAATAATTTATTATCTTTTATATCAGTTACACAGTCAACTATAAAATACACCTACATTTCAATAACATTACAGCCCGAACAATTACTTGACGTTGGATAAATATACAAATATATTGCAAAACTAGAATCAAACAGTGTAATATTCTCATCTCAATACTCTAAACGTTCCTTTCTGTATGATACCAAAGACCCCACTGCCTACTGTATGTCCAGACAGGCTACTAAACTTTATTTTAGTGGAAGAATTAACTGGGATGATCATCTCTCTCCTCCTCCTCCTCCTCCTCCTCCTCCTCCTCCTCCTCCTCCTCCTCCTCCTCCTCCTCCTCCTCCTCTCTGTCTGTAGCCCACTGCGTTACTGACGGTGTGGTGGAGGTGGCTAAGCTCATTAAGAGGGAAATGATTAAACATTGGAGCACAGCTGGCCACCATCAGAGGCAGCAGGCTCCCTCGGTGTGATGCAAGGGAGAAGGAGCGCATGCAGCCACCGCTTGATGCATTCTGCCTGTCCTCTGATAAGAGCCAGGCCCTTTAACCACTTGGATGCTAGTTCCTGTTTAGCCCTGCTTGACACACCGACCGCTAGCTACAGCCATCCCCAGCAGGCGGGTAGTCTCTCTCTCTTTCGCTCTTTCTCTCTGTCTCTCTTTCCCCCTCTCTCTGTCACTCTTTCCCCCTCTCTCTCTCTTGCTCCCCCCCCCCCTCTCTGGTTGGTACGAGATGGGGGGATAGAAGTAGTAGGTGTGCGAGAGAGAAGGGAGAGGGGGGTACAATTCAATTGGAGGTTTGAGGTCCTCATACAGTGTCTGTGTGCCAGTTGTTTGTATCCCGTACCAAATGTTGCCTGAGGACCTTGGCTTCCAGCTGGTGTGTCACATCTGTTGCAGATACAATCCTCCGACCTCAACAAAAACACCAGCTGAAAAATAATAAGCCTTCATGCTTTATCTCTCCATTTGCCACCAGCATTTAGGAGTCCACTATCTTTAGATAAAGAATATATAGATATGCATTATGATAATAGCCAACTGGTTTAATCTAAATGGGGTCTGTGGACAATCTATACTCCCTGATATCTATGATATTGTGGCTGGTCAAAGCGAAGAAGTCTCCTTTGGGAAATCTTTAGCCAAATGGTGTAATAGAACATTATTTATCAAACTTTTCCTCTCTGAGGTACTGAGACTATTTTTTTTTTACAATTCAAGTGCCAAAACCCTCACCTTCTCATTCTGCTCATTACCTTAATAAACCTTAATGACAAAGTAAAAAATAAACACACAGTATTGGACCCTTTCTCACAAATCAAAGACCTGAAGAAAGAGTAGCCTTCAGTGAGCTCCAGTACGGGAAGCTCTGACAAACCCTACCCCGTTCTACGCCCTCAACGTTGCTCAACACCCAATAGTGAAATGCCACGGTTCTTGGCAAGAGGCAACTGATGATGTGACTAAAGAGTCACTCCCCCCTTCCCCCATCTCTCACCCCCTCCCCCCTCGATAAGATAATCATCTGTCGCTAGACTGGGGTCTGTTCCTGCTCTCTCTGGTCTCCACTGATACTTGGCAGCCCAATGAATGTCCCTTTGTGTGTGGAGAGATCCTCCTCAGATAGCACCCAAGATGCTCCACACTGGCATCTGTTTGTTTTGCTGTTAATGGCGGACAGAGGGACAGAGAGAAAGAGGAATAGGGAACCTCATCGTCTCTCTCTGCGTCTCTCTTCTCTGGCATAGCTCTGAATGCTAATGAGCAGTGTCTCAGTGGCAGGGTGCCAACTTGGTCTGATTTAAAGAATAGATGGTAGAGGGGTGGAGAGAGAGAGAGAGAGAGAGAGAGAGAGAGAGAGAGAGAGAGAGAGAGAGAGAGAGAGAGAGAGAGAGAGAGAGAGAGAGAGAGAGAGAGAGAGAGAGAAATAGACACCCCAAAGCTGAACCCATCACCCCTTTTTTAAATTCAGTATTAGATCTCCAATAACATGACCTGTTATTTAAAATGAAGTACATTTGCCCTCACCTCCATTCAAGTGTTATCTAAATGCAGTTGGTACAGTCCACATACAGTAACACCATAGTTCAATCCATGTGACCAGTGAAGTATGTTCTGAATGGTGGGTGCATAGGTTCAGTAGTAAACAATCACTCAACCATAAGATTACTTTCTATGTGGCAATATGCCATTCACCGGACTCAGAATGTTAGCACAGAAATGTTACCACAAAATCTCAATGTATAAATGTTTGAACACTATGGTGGATTCCTAACGGATGATGATGGATAGACTTTGTATTCAAATGCTCTTCCATACAATAATGTACTCTACATCTCCTGGTGTGGAACTTCATCCAATTTGGATTTTACTTAATATAAATTTCTCTACAGTGAGGTTCATAATTGACAAATGACATCATAAGGTGGCTGCAAATTATCAGTGGTTTGACTGTAGCCATTTAAAACATGAATATTAGTTCAGTGACCAACTGAAAACTAAGACTTACCTTGGTCGCCTATACAAATTCTAGTTATATGTATTTATACACAAACAAATAATATTTCCATGGTGAAATATTTTTTCAACTAATAAAAACACTTTCCTACTATCCCTTGTATGTAACAATATTTTTCTCTTGAAAAAAACAACAATTCACTGGATATTCACTGGATATCACAAAATGGGAAAAATGTAAACCATGTCAATCTATGTAGAGGTGTACAGTACAGTAAGAGACTGCTGTGACAACGTTCAATAATAACCCCTTGTCTGTCAGTTCAGAGACGCAGCTATCACAACCATCGCTATTGATGGAACAGGTTATAGAAGTGCCAAATGGGATACAAATGAATATACCACATGGAGCATATAGAGGGTGAAATGGAAAGTACCGTATCTCTCCACAAAAGGTGCTACATCTCTAAAGGAGAGATGTGATATGAAATTTTACAGCTGAAGGAGAAATGCCAGTGCGCCTTGATAAGAGAGCGATGAACTTTCCTCCCCTTCCCCTAAACCTCCATTATCAGGTCCAAGAGAACAAAATGCATCATTTATAACCCAGAGCAGCACTATTATCTCTGGGCAAGACACTTGTTTTAAAACACAGATGGACCTTTTCCCCCCTCCTCTTCCTCCTCCTCCTCCTCCTCCTCCTGGCTCACACCCTCCTTTTGAGCAGCGGGAGGGAGGAGAAACTTGACCATTTTGGAGAGCAAGTTTCCTAGACAACCACATGTGCTTGGCTAAGAGGAAGGGATGCAAGGAAAGAGTTGGCCCCTATAGTTCAGCCTTATTTTGAGGACACTCCTATAGGTCAGCCTTGCTTTGAGGACACTCCTATAGGTCAGTCTTGTTTTGGGGACACTCCTATAGGTCAGCCTTGTTTTGGGGACACTCCTATAGGTCAGCCTTGTTTTGGGGACACTCCTATAGGTCAGCCTTGTTTTGAGGACACTCCTATAGGTTAGTCTTGTACACCATATTACTGTCCTGCTAATGTGACTGGACGTTGTAGGCTAAACTGCTAAGAAAAAAACCCTAACTGTTCCAAATGGTTGCCCAATCAGGCGGGCTAGATGCAGTTATTTCGAAATCAATAGATTCAAAACGCCAGGCTTTTGAGCGGTTATTCAAATGACATTCTATAAACTGCTATTCACTGCAGTTTACAGCCTAGACTAGAGTTTTGCACTCACTTGAAAACAATAATAACATTATTCATTACAGTGTGTTGTTGTAGCCTACCTTCTTGTTCCTAAAAAACTGTAGGCTACCTAACCTATGATTTTGTTATCCGATAAAAAAAGAAATTCTATCTCTGAGTAAATTGACTGAATATTCACTGTAGTATGAAGCCTAACTTTGAGCTTATGAATTATGGTATAATATGCATACGCTTCTAACTTAAGCTATACGTTCAATCTCGAGCCTGTCTGTCTTCATTGTTCTGTTGTGCAATAACGCACCTTGCCTCTCCGCTGTCACACCTATTCCTTTTAAATATTGTGGAGTCCCAGTAAAAGCCACTACAAACTACAAAAGCTTTTTGGAAACGTATTTCGACTGCTTTTCTTAAGCCTACTAACAGCCTATTGGAGGAGAGATGCACGCTTGCTCTTGCTCTTGCTTGCTGAATGTAAAATATGCTACAGCATTAACAATAGGGGAGTTGGAAAGGATAAGCCTATATTTTCCTATAGTGGCTTAACACTGGGCTACATCCTGACAAAATAGGCCTACACCATTTGAGTGGCCTGCTAATGTATCTTTCTGGGCCTTCTAAACTGTAGGGAATGGACCCAAACTGATAGAATTGGTTGCATAATCAGGCCTAGGCTGTTGCCTATGCCGTTATTTCAGCATGAAACAAAACAGGAGGTGTGAGAAGGTTATTCAAATTAGCCTACATCACAGTTTACAGCCTATGGACAATACTTGTGTATTCACTTGATAACAATAATACGTTCCTCATTGCACTGTGTTGTTGTGGCCCAGGTATAATAGTTTTCTGGTCTAAAAACGTAAGGCCTAATCAATAGTGGAGCTTTGCGTGCCTGGACAGATCTGCCATTTCATCATCTGTTCATTCATTTTTCTTGCACTTTGACAGGTAAATATTTAGCCTATAGCCCTAATATTTAGCTAATGAATGGCCTAATATCTAGCTAATTTGTAGCGTCTTACTTCAGCTACACATCACTAGCCTCTCTTTCAGCTGTTCCTGTGCGCAACAGGCTAAAGGCTACGCAAGCCTCTACTCTTCTCGTAAAATCCCAGGAATAGCTATAGGCTACAAAAGCTAGAGGACATTTGTTTTGATCATGTTCTATACTACGACTAATAGCCTATTTGTGGAAAGAATCAGGCTTGCTCTTGCTAATTACTGAATGTAAAACAGGCCTACAGCTTAGAAAATGCATGTCAAATCAGATGAAATTGTATTGGTCACATACACGTGTTTAACAAATGTTATTGCTGGTGTAGCAAAACGCTTGACGGGAAAGTTGAGGAAAGAAAGTGCATCGGCGTGCTCACTTTTGGCCGGTTATGATAACAATGTTGCACTGGTGCATTGTAAATAGTTGCGCAGGACAGAGAGAGACATGAGCACAGTGAAAAAGAAGACCCAACCATTTGAGCAACGAGGCAATGACATGCTGTAAAAGATGTGCAGGCTGAACAGTTTGTTGATGAACTGCTCCATTTAAAACACCAGTTACTGTGTTATTTTCCAGTTGTCACTATGACAATGAACACAGCCTGAAAGCACTGAATGGTCTGAACCAGTATATGTGCGTTAGAGACCTCATGAACGGTCTTATGTTACCACCTTATTAATAGTCAGCAGTAGGATGAGTTGATCAGTTAATTGACAGGTGTAGGACTGTAGAACGATAAACAATAAACTTTGTTATGATTGTTTATTATTATTGTTATAGGTATAGTTATTATAACTAACATTATTATCACAACAGAACTATCCTACTAGTAGGTCTAACTAACGTTAGCGAACTTGAATTAAATAAATATACAATTAAACACTTATTTACTTGACTTTCGTGCTCTATAAATTGACTCTGCCAAATAATTTACTCTGGCAAGTTTGCCACTTGCGCACTGAGGTAGGGAAGTAAAACAGAATTCGAATCCGTCACTTCCGTTGTTTGGCTGTTGCCCATAGCAATGTTTGAAAATGAGGTGGATAGATCAGCCTTGTTTTGAGGACACTCCTATAGGTCAGATTTGTTTTTAGGCTGGCCCCTATAGGTCAGCCTGGTTTTGAGGACACTCCTATAGGTCAGATTTGTTTTTAGGCTGGCCCCTATAGGTCAGCCTGGTTTTGAGGACACTCCTATAGGTCAGATTTGTTTTTAGGCTGGCCCCTATAGGTCAGCCTGGTTTTGAGGCCCCCAAGGCAGACAACACAAAGCAGAGAGGACCGGGGTGATTCTATTGCTAACAACATGCACAATGTATACAGAATATAGTTTCATACAAAGAAGTTGATGAAACGGGTATAAGACTTTCTATTGATTCTGGCAGGTTGAGAATATAATATATTGTTGTTTAGATCCAATTTAATCACAAGAGGGAAATCAGAGAACTGTAATATGAACAGAAAATAAATCTAACATCTACTGAGAACTTGTCTCTGATGTATATAATTGACGTGAACACCGAGGCGGTGTGCTATCACTGAACAATAGGAATATGCCAGTTGTCAAGTGCTAAGTTTGATCAAACGCCTAGTGAAGTTAGCAGTAAGCATAAAGACATCAATCTCCAAGACATCCATCTTATACAAGTGCAACACTGCCTATTGATAGCTGGTGAAAGAAGACAGGAAAACTATAATGAAAGTCTCCTCACACAGATATCTCAAACAACATCTAGAGGACGTCACATTTTTCTTTAGATTTGATTGTTTTACATGTTGAGAAGCATCAGAAGGATATCACTGCAATTTGGCCTGTCAGATGGACTGAATAATTGTGTCTATTCGATTATACTGTATATGTTTAGAAGTAACGCATGCACATACCTCTATGACTGGTTGAATGCTTGCTTAAACACAAACACTTTACAGACTTTTATGAACAAAACTAGTGAAGTTGAGAACACTTGCTTTCATTAAAAAAACGAACAATATTTGTATAAATGTGTTCTAAGAGGGGAAAATAAATCTATGGAAATAAATCAAGCAAACAAGGCTATAGTAGAAAACATATTTACAGTAGTAACTGTTACCTATGGGATTGAATTTAACACTTTATTTACAGACTGGAGTATTTCAAAGAGCTCCTGAAACCTCTTCCCCAAGTCAATTACCAGATTTCAAACTTTCCGTAAACAGGAATTCTGTTTTTCCTGGGTGACCTAGTTGTCTTTTGTGAGTAGGTTTTAGCCGGAGCAGTTTGACAGTCAACAGATAAGATGGATTAAGCTTTTTTTTCATCCAGTTTTGATGTGAACAGCGTAAAAGCAGGTTAAATCATCCAGTTTCAGGAGTATTTTTAAATGCCTGGAGATAGTGTGATAAAGAGGCTAAACCTAAGACTTGGGCTGGGAAGGTCAAGGTTGCGGTTTTAGAGAGCAACTACCCGCTGATGAGGCCAACTCCCTGTCTCTCTCAGAGCAGACTCAGTGTAGCAGCCAAGCCCACCTCTCATCACTGCCAAAAAAGATACATGTGAGGAGTGAAACAAAATCCACCAAGCCCACTACGAGGGGGGGGGGCATCAAAGAGCCATGCACCTACTGTCTGTCTGTCGGTGTGTGTGTGTGTTTGCATGTGTGTTTTCAGGGGAAATTGGAGTATAGGTGATGTATAGTATATTTGAGGTCTATATAGCATAGAGGTGGTCCTCTGCAGCGCAGTTGGTAGAGCACGGTGCTCACAACGCCAGAATAGTTGGTTCAATTCCCGGACAAGCCATATGTAAAATGCTTTGGCATATTTTATATATATTATAGGTGAATTGTACATTTCAATTTATGTGCATTTGGTATCTTTCCAATATGTAATTATAACACAATTGACTTTGAGTGTTTTTCCATGAATAACTCATTGTAATTACCCCTGGCTTGTTTTGAATAAGACAATGAATATGCAAATCTGAGTTGAAGTGATGGTTAAGGTGAGAGAGCATCAAAAGGGTTTGAAATCACCCAACTGGCTTTCTGATTGCAATCATCTCTAAATTGATTTACATCAGACATGATGTAGGCTACCTGTACTGGGCGGCAGGTAGCCTAGTGGTTAGAGTGTTGGGCCTGTAACTGAAAGGTTGCAGGATCAAATCCCCGAGCTGACAAGGTAAACATCTGTCGTTCTGCCCCTGAACAAGGCAGTTAACCCACTGTTCCTAGGATGTCATTGTAAATAAGATTTTTTTCTTAACTGACTTGCCTAGTAAAATAAAGGATAAAAAAATACTGTAGGATCAATTGCCATAATTCCTGGCAGAAGGATGTTCGAAGCAGAAAGTGAAAGAAAAACGGATGCAGCATGTCAGATCATTCATTAAAATAATTCAACACACAGCGTATAACTAGAAATACAATAAAAAATCTATAGAAATTATAATATAAATAATATTTTGTGAGGCAATTATACACTGTAACAGTAACTGTATCTTTTAATTACAGTAATAGGGCAGATTGTTACATTTAAAGTGAAATAAGTACATACTGCACATATGCACCTTTTGAACATGCAGTATGGTGAATGAAGATGGTTGAATTCTCTCCAACCTGACTTCAGGCACGCTCAGTGTGGAAAGAGGAAGTGACTGCCACAGTCATGTGATCCGCTCTAGCCAATCCTGAATCACATGTACATTTTAAGTCACATGGTGGTGGAAAGACTATTGAGAATAGATGGCCCCCAAATAACAACACATCTAATTGACCCAAAAATAATCACAATCGGATTAATACTCACTTCCATGACAAGCTATAACATAACATATCACCCCCGTTCAGATGGGAGACAAGTGAAGTTTGGTACGTTGGAGACATTAGGGACATATTTAGCAACATTTTGTGGATGGCTTTTCCCCCACTGCTTCCCATGTCAGTGACAGGGGAGAGTAATCCTATACACAGACTGCTATTGTGAAATGAGAAACTAGCCTCCTTCACTGCCAGAGACCAGATGCACCTCTCTCTCTATCCTAATCTGTAAACGACTTAAAGGAGCCTTATCTCCGGGCTCTTCTGCTTCATTTCATGCTTGATTTACTTTAATTTGTCTGATAGAGCACGAGGATTTGGAAATGGCCCATCTTTCGGCAGAAAATGTTCAGATTTTTCTCCGGCATTGTTATGTGGAGGTTTTTGACTTCTCTCTCTCTCTCTCTCTCTCTCTCTCTCTCTCTCTCTCTTCCACTCTCTCTCTCTCTCGCTCTCTCTCTTTCCCTCTCCACCCCCGTTCTCTCTTTCTCCCTCCATCTCTCCTTTTTGCTTCCTTGAGAGGGATCTCGCCCCAGTGCAGCAGTCTGTTTGAGTGCATTTAGATTTGAGCTAACGCAGCAGAAACAGACGTTTTTTTTCCTTTTCCATGTGCTGGTGGTGTGGTGTGATGATTTTGTGATGGGCAAGAGTCTTGTTTGCCTTTCAGATTCTCATTGGGCGCGGTGCAGCCGAGTGCTTCAAACCACAAAGATCTTATGTTTAAGTTAAGAGGCGGCTGGCCCTCCAGTTTAGCAAGTGGGTGAGCGGCTGGCACTGATAAAGTTGCTCCACAATGGAGGAGCCGGGGACGGGGACAAGCAACATGTCTACAGTCAGATGGCTGGCTGATGGAGCTCTTTTCTGGTGGCCCACTGACTGACTGACTGACTAGTGTTTGCATGGCTCCGTCTGCTCACATCACATCACCAGGTTTTCTCTGGGTTGCTAACGAATGTCAGCTGATCAGTGAGCTGTGATTAGGACAAGTATATCTCTCCAGAGAGTCTCAATAATCTCCATTCTCCATTTAATGAGCCAAGCTAAGAACCAAAATACAAATGATATATTGTCGTGCCAATAATTACAAATAAGCATGATGTTTTTTAAACAGTATAATGCAGTATAATCATAACTGTAATACGGGGGGTTAGAGCTCTTGCCTGTAATTTGTTTCCATTCTTTACAATAAATAGACAACTTTCTACTATGGAGGGTCTGATTTAAATGAGTCACAACTTACATATTCAGTACCTCCCACACTGACATGCAACGTTACTAGTCAGCCCTCCATACAATGGCATAAATACCACAAACACACGCACGCAAGCACTCGCACGCACAGCCACTGACCATAATACATACACAACTACACACACACACACACACACACAGGAAAAAGCGAGGACAACATTGAAATTCATCTCACAGCCGGAATTGACTTAACTGCGGGTCTGTGCACGGTGATAAACGGAGTGATGATCCGGCAACACGTCTTTATCCATGCTTTGCTTTAATTAACGATGGCTTGTTTGTTGAAAAGATGATTAATATGCCAATGAAAATTGCATAATTGAATACCACAACACTCACAATCAGGGAGGAACATGCAGTTTTTTATAAACTTTTTATTATCATTATTATTACTATTATTTGGTATTTTAATTCAGTTGACAGCCAGTGCCCGCCCCCCACCCCCCACCTTCACACAAAACCCAGCTGGAATTGGCATGACCAGGGGGCCAAGCCAGACACAGCTGTTCATCACCACACACACTGTCTAAGAGGCAGGGGCCACTGCTCTGATATCAATACCTTTCACTAGGAGGAGAGACTGTGTGTGTGTGTGTGTGTGTGTGTGTGTGTGTGTGTGTGTGTGTGTGTGTGTGTGTGTGTGTGTGTGTGTGTGTGTGTGTGTGTGTGTGTGTGTGTGTGTGTGTGTGTGTGTGTGTGTGTGTGTGTGTGTGTGTGTTTGTGTGTGTGTGTGTGTGAGAGAGAGAGCGAGAGGGAGAGGGAGAGACAGAGAGAGAGGGGGGGGAAGAGGGGGAGAGTAAAGCTTAAGATGTACATTCCCACAGCCAAACCATATGCATTGATGACTTGAGGTGCTCTGTTTTCAAACCGAATTGAAACAAAAAGTTAACGTAAATAGGCCAAATACTGTACATAAAATATGACCCAGTGCAGCTACTCAGTAAGATTCTGTTGAACTCTCAATGAATCATGGAGACGCAGCACAGAGATCAGAGGGACTCGAAAAAATTCAACTTCCCGTAGGATTCAGTTGAGTAACACATAGTACTACATCCTCTCAAATAACTTGCACGAAACATTCTCCATGTACATTTTAAATACGCACATCACATATTCACCCGATTGAGTGATACCTCTCCAAATAAGTTAAAGACTGTTATATTTCTCATCTAGTTAGTTGTTAGTGGGAGCTAGCTAGCATGCTTTAGGCCTGTTGGGATGTTAGTGGGAGCTAGCTAGCATGCTTTAGGCCTGTTGGGATGTTAGTGGGAGCTAGCTAGCATGCTTTAGGCCTGTTGGGATGTTAGTGGGAGCTAGCTAGCATGCTTTAGGCCTGTTGGGATGTTAGTGGGAGCTAGCTAGCATGCTTTAGGCCTGTTGGGATGTTAGTGGGAGCTAGCTGTTCCATATGTTTGTGTGCATAACATATTTTCTCCCTCTTCCCTGCTAACCCTACAGTATACTCCGCAGCATCACTACATGTTAAATGTTACTCAGAGGGTATAAGCATTGCAGAACAAACAAATATTCAGAGTGCTAAAGAACGAAAGCAGCATTGGGAAACAAGTCCCCCAGGGCAGAATCACTGCCACCAACTGTGTTCAGCTTCATATTTAGCTAAAGCTTTCATTCTCATTGAAATCTGTCATGGAAAAAAAATGAAGATGTGATTTTCTTGTGGACATCCAAGGATACAGTGATTCCCTTGAAGAATGTGACAATCAATAGAATCTATATCTATTGACTATTTTAAGGACACTGTTGCAGCCTACAAACAGCCCGCAAACTCTTACTCAAAATACCTAGAACGATAATAACAGCGATTTAATTTAGTCCTATTTTTGATTATATAACTAACAACCATGAAGTTCTGCTATAAAGCCTCTTAGTACAGTATATCGGATCAGTGAGTGCATTTGCATGAAAGAACTGCAGCATATGAGTGGAGGGATTTCTCTAATCTCTTGTTGCATATTTAATCAACACAATCAAAACATTATTTTCCATGTGTGTGTGTGTGTGTGTGTGTGTGTGCGTGTGTGTGTGTGTGTGTGTAGGCTATACATGTATGTGTCTGTGTGAGGAAGTGAATGTAATGTGAAGTAGAGAGAGCATAGCAAAGTTTCTATTTTGCAGTGTGGAGCACCAGATTAGACGTTCACCACACATTCACTGCTTGCTCTGGGCCAGGGATGGCCCACAATTTCAGAAAAACCCTGATGAGAAAATGAGTGCTGAGATTGCAGTTTAGTTTCCATGTTTTCATTCCCAAAGTTCCTAGCTGTTGTTTATAGTTTCATCATCAATATCTGAAATCTCATCATTATTTTTCCAAGACGATAAAAAGCTTTGAATAAAACCACTGGGAGAGATAAAACATCGCTATGATGCTCGTCCAAATCTGTTGATTTGAGGGAAGAAATGATAAACAACTTGAACGAGTCTCCTCAGTTTTCTACTTTTCTACTTTTGGTACTGTATCTATCTATCAGAAGAAGTGGTTGCTACATCATCGTCTTATGACCATTCTGCCCAGACAGGCAGTTCTACAGACGTATGATCTTAATTTTATTACCCTGTTTTCAGGAAATGTAAAACTTGTATTTGAGGTTTAAAAAGGCTTCTGAAGTTTGTAATTTCCACTTTGAAGTTCAGACTTCATTTTCCTTTACGAAAAATGTATCCACCCCTACTAAAATGTCCATTAATTATAATCGACATAACAATTATTGTCCTGCTGTAGCTAACTGGCTAAAATTAAGATCCTACATCTGTATCAAACCATTCAAATGGATCTTGCGAGTTACATTTCCGGCGTACAAAAGCTCTGCAAACTTCTCCTGAAGGATTCGTCTACATCCTAATATTTCCAATCCAATTTAACCGGAGCAGTCGGAGTGGTCTGAGCACTAGTTTACCAATCTTTGCTTTCCAAGACTCTGTGTGCTGAAGGCTTGAGGGGTTCAATCAATGGCGCTTTGATCTCGACTGGAACTATAATTATTTAACATTGTTACAAGGATTTCTCTAATCCATCCTAGCATTAAATCCCTTTTACACTCTCATCTTCTGCAGCCCTAATCTGCATCTGTGCACTCCGTTTGTCTCTTTCTCTCATTCCAGCACCCCTTCCTCCTTCCTTCCTTACCGCGTCCTCAATTAATGGACTTCAGAGTCAGAATTAAAAATGCACTGTTGCCGTGCAGAACTTGTCAGGTGCCAGGAGAACTCTCATTAAAAGTAAAAGTGTGTGTGTGTGTGTGTTCAGGATGGAGTCTTCTAGAGGTGTGATGACAAGGGTCTGTATAGGAAGTGTGCTGCCCCAGCTTGCGGACTGGGGTCGTCTCACAGTTACCTCATAGTGTGATATCATGTAGCCACAACACGTGAAGGTGTACGGGGGAATTCATATCCCATTTGGACAACAAACCTGCAAAATGCATCTGCTGTATTGTGCTGTATCGGAAAATAAGTTTGTCCTGACACATTCAGGTCATTATTGTCTGGAGTATACCTATGCAGGATCTTAATTTGATGCACAGCAGGAATTGCAAACTTGCAGTGTGTTCAAGGTTTAAAAAGGCTTCTAAAGTTTCCATTTCCACAAATGTCAGACTTGATTTGCCCTAACAAAAATGGCTATTAATTATAATCCACATAATAATTCACATTTCCTGTTGCTGCCGGAATCATTTTTCTGCTGTAGCAAACTGGCTCAAAATAAGATCCTTCATCTGTAAATCCTAATCTGTATGTTTTGGTGGTCATTCTGACTCACAACAAAGAGAGCCAAACACTCTGTCCATTCCTCCATCCTCAAATATTTGTGACTCTGTGTTTCACAATGATATAAATAGCAGCACAGCGATGGCAAACATTTGTCGAGGCACCTGCCACGGTATCATGGCCATCTGCTCTACAAATTCTCCTCGCGTGACATATGTGCATAAAACCTGAAATGTTATTGTTTCCGTGTGGACCAGTAGGCGGGAACATTGCCATCGGCACACACTCAGAGATGGGCTGGAGTAAAAATTGAGACCACTGTAGTCTTCATCTGAGGACAGGCATGTTTTGCCGTGCAGCTTTTGATGACTTGATGCAGGGGGTGGACGCCTGCGGGAGATGAAGGGGGTGGGTGGATAGGGGAGGGGTCTGTTCCTGTCTGACTGTCGCACATCGTCTCGGAGGGCCACTCCTTCAGCTGATCCCAACCTGTCCGACCGTGGCTCATGCCCAACCAGGCCAGAGAGAAGGCAGGGCCGTGCCCGTTCAGGACCAGTCAAGCAGAAATAATTATGGGCAAGGTGATCATCACTTCTGCTCACTTGCTTGTGCTTAGTGCCCTCCTCCCCTCTACTTCCCTGACACTGTTTCCTTCACAAACCTTCTCACCCAGCTGCTGGTGCAATCTTGGACGCATTATCTTCAAGTCAGACTGTTTGTCAGATGTATCCTACTTACTTGATTTTAACAGTACAATGACATGGTATCATGCTAACACTGAGATGGAAGATTACATTATGTTTACAGATATACATCAAAGTGTCTGCTTAATCAGCCATGTAAGCCTAGGCTAACAACTGCATTCCTACAAACGTAGGGAGAACGTTTTACTCTGTACAGTATCGAGACAAAACCACACAAGAAGCAATGAGAGAGAGCCTCCTCTGACGCTAACTGAGTCTCCATGTCTTTTCACGGGGGTGTGACTCATAAGAGCAGACATGTAGATTACAACGTGCAGAAGTTCATTAGAAGCTACTCTCATTTAGCCTTGAGGAAGTGTGGCAGATCTGTATCGAAGACAAAGTAGTCCATGGAAATGAGTGAAGAATAGCAGTACTTTACAGTCTGGGTTATCTCCCATTATTATACATGGATTTCAAATATCCATGACGCCAAATGAACATGAAACAGCAGATCTCTATGCTGATTGCTTCAGGGATGACATGGTTCTATTGAGAACTCCCTGGGTGTTCTCTGTTCTATGAGAGAATTAATGAGTCACATGGTTCTACTGTCATGCTATACAGGAAGGAACACTGGGAAACTAGTAGTTCCAATGGCTAGGGTTAGCATGGTGCTTGACACACCAATATTGTGGGTTCATGGACCACATAAACATGTGTCACTGTCCGTGTCAACTGTTCTGTAAGTAACATTGGATAAAATAGTCTTCTAAACGACTAGATTACAACACTTGATATGTGTTCATCCTTACACTGTACATAAATATGAAAAGTTCAATTAGAGAATGTCCAGGGGTGGTTGAATAGGAACACCAAAGACAGGTGAGGATGTTCAGAGCCCACCTCCTAAAAAAAAAGCCACCTTTCTTTATGTAACAGTCATTATACATCCTATTCAGATCTACACACTGAGTGATTAAAAATGATCCGGTGCTGATCTTTACCGCACCTGCTTAAACTTAAGCCAAGAAATAACAAAGAGAATTTGAATGCTACCGCTATCTGAACATTTACAAA
This sequence comes from Thymallus thymallus, assembly GCA_023634145.1. Lineage (NCBI taxonomy): Eukaryota > Metazoa > Chordata > Actinopteri > Salmoniformes > Salmonidae > Thymallus > Thymallus thymallus. Next base: position 18,587,588 of record CM042415.1, on the reverse strand, counting down.
GACATTACAGCGTAGACAGTCTCAAACTAAATACATTTGCTTTTAATCGCTTTGAACAGGAAGCCGTGTAATTTCAAAATGGTCGTATCTGATTGTCTGATTTCCCTCTTTATTCAAATTATAACATGCCCATCTGACGTTTCCAACACAATGGGAAAAATTAAAAAGGGAAATGACCTTTCATGGCAGGCGTGATGGGATAGTGCGCAAAGATTCATTTCTTGCCCACTGCCCACAAAGACAACAGAAGGAGTGCCAACCATATCCGTCTCTGAAACTTTGGCTCCCTCGTTGACCAGTAGAACATAAAGGATCTTTGGGGCTTTGACCAGGTAGATAGATACATGCTTGTATGTAGGACTGGTCAGTGAAACAGTGGTGCTATCTCATCTGAAGTCATGTTTCTGGAGTTAGAGTTTGAGAGAAACCCTAAGTATGTGACAGACAATCCAGGGTCATGTTCAGTAGGGCACAACGGGAACGGTAAACTGAAATCTCTATTAGTATTGGACAAGTTTAGTTAGGTAGGACCTCACTCAGTTTCAAACGTTTTCTCCATACTGAATACCCCCACCCCCCAGTGAGTCCAGCAGTCAGTGTTCTGTTATGAGCCTGTAATTCTCAATATTCTGACGGCTAAGGACAGAGAGAGGGAGAGCAAGAGAGTGAGAGAACAGTGTATAATTACAGCCAGTCATAGAGCTCCCATTCCATCCCCTCCCATCCTATCTCCCTTTCAAAGACAGCAGTATTTTTAGGCTCAGCGTTTTCCCCCGGCCCAAAAGGCCTTCTCTTCGTCATGTGATGCCTGCTGTCTCTTTGTCATGGTGGCCCTCATAGTTGAGCGCTGACCCCCTCAGCCCTGTCTCCTGGCTGATCACAGTGATGTTTTATTACTGCCCAGACTCTCTAATCTTTAACCAGCAATGCTCATTTCCTTCCCCAGATTTAAATGCAAATGTAAAACTTTATGATAAATGCATTATCTGATAGGGGCTGATAACACTGATTCACTGTCAGTATAAAACACACACTGCAGGGGGCTTCAGCACCGGCACAACTTGTCCAAATCCCACTTTTAAAAACGTATGTACCTGCTGCAATATATTCTTAAGGTCATAGGCATGAGAAGGGAATCATATTTTGTGTGTTCAGCAATGTGGATGTAATGCCCTCAACAGTAATTGCTGTGTTGCTATCCTGTTCGATGTATTATCCATCACTTTGATGAAGTGACTTTTAAGACAAAATAACAAGATACAACTATTTTTATAAACCCTTGTGAAGAAAAGCAAGGGAAATCAGCATGGTAAAATTAGATATTCAAAGAGAAAATAACTACAGTTCATTTTTTTATTATAAGCTTTCTTTCGGGGTCCCGTTCTATGTTCAAGCACGTACACAATACGATTAGGAGCAAAGCAATTTCATCCACCCATTCAACGCTGGTAAGTTAACTTACTATTCAATGGTGATAATACACTCGTTTAGCTCACCACATCACTTTTCCCAATTTTTCCATCTATTGTTGTTAGGAAGCACAATTTATTCCAACTTTAGAGACTTTTGCGGCTTACATCTCATATGCCTTGCTCTTTCCTTCTCTGGTAGACTTGAAAACACTTCCCAGCAGGAAAGATGTGTCATTAGATGTCATAAAAAAGCCACTTCCTGGTTGAAATATGGCTTTCTGGTTGTGGGATGTCAGATGACTGCCAGACAACCAGATGACAACCACCAGGTAGACATTCGAGAGAGAGAGAGAAATTACGTAAACTTACTTGGTCCATCCCAGTCCTCTGGGCCTATAGCTGGGTGTCTGGTCTTCTCACTCTGTCCATCCATGTCTGACTCCCCTGCTTCTCCACTGCCATCTTCTTCACCTGTAGACAGACGGAGAGGTGGGACAGGTTGGTCATACAGCGGCATGTTGAGTGACATCACTCACAGTTAAATCATATTGTTGCCAGACCACGTTTGATCGAGGAGCACCCATATAATACAGCTGGAACAACTGTTATCAATGAAGAAGACATACGACTATATCCAAGTCATAGTGTTCAAATATCTTTGACAATACAATGCCTTCTGAAAGTATTCATACCCCTTGACTTATTCCACATTTTGTTGTGTTACAGCCTGAACTCAATATGTATTAAATAGATGATTTTTCTCACCCATCTACACACAATACCCCATAATGACAAAGTGAAAACATGTAATAATTACATAAGTATTCACACCCCTGAGTCAATACATGTTAGAATCACCTCTGGCAGCGATTACAGCTGTGAATCTTTCTGGGTAAGTCTCTAAGAGCTTTGCACACCTGGATTGTACAATATTTGCTCATTATTCTTTAAAAAATTCTTCAAGCTCTGTCAAGTTGGTTGTTGATCATTGGTAGACAGCCCTTTTGAAGTCTTGCCATAGATTTTCCAGACGATTTATGTCAAAACTGTAACTACTGTAGCCCACTCAGGAACATTCAAAGGCATCTGGTAAGCAACTCCAGTGTATATTTGGCCTTATGTTTAAGGTTATTGTCCTGCTGAAAGGTGAATTTGTCTCCCAGTGTCTGTTGGAAAGCAGACTGAACCAGGTTTTCCTCTAGGATTTTGTCTGTGCTTAGCTCTATTCCATTTATTTTTATCCTAAAAAACTCCCTAGTCCTTGCCGATGACTAGCACTCAGCGATTAAAGCTTTTTGAGGTTGTTTCGGTTTCGGTTCGATTATTAAAAAAGCATTCAGATTTTCAGTTCTGATACATTTTTTAAACATTAAATGCACTATGCCTTATGTGGGTTGAATGCTGTAACAACACAGAATAAAACAACTAATACAAGTCCCATGATAGTATTGACTGCCCTTTACTGCTTATCACTTATTAACCAGCATTTATTCACATTTACTTTACTTTAATAAAATATTTCAGTTGTTGTGTATGTTTGTTTTATTTGAATACTTTATTATTTCATTCAAATTCAATATCTCATCTTTATAGAGCTGCTGCCTATGCTGTCTGACAAAATCAATTTTTTAGTAGCTCTTCAAAGTACAGAAGGCATACATTTATAATACAAAGTATCAATCACTTAGATTATGTATTTTCAGGTAAAAAATACCTCGCAAAGCAACTGCTCTCTATGTATACCTCTTGATCGCACATTTTTCTGTCTCTTATGTAGCAGGCGTAGAAGAAACAGACCGGACACGTAGGTGTGCAATGGATTATGGTCATTGTAGTTAATTATCAAGTTTTCTGCGCTAAACTATGCGGAACATTGGCCTGTTGGAAACTATAAATCCCTACTACATCGCACAGTTCAGGCATGATCTGATTAATCTCTAGAGCACTGCAGCGCAATGTGTGCATTGAGTTTGCAGAAAAAAACAGAACGAAATGGAATTCTAATCATTTAACCGATGTCTCAACATTACCGGTGACAAGCATACCCATAACATGACGCAGCCACCACCAAGCTTAAAAATAAAAATATGAAGAGTGGTACTGTTGTGTTGTGTTTGATTTTCACCAAACATTTCACTTTGTATTCAGGACATTTCTTTGCCATATTCTTTTAAGTTTGACTTTTTTATTTTTATTTATTTAACCTTTATTTTACTAGGCAAGTCAGTTAAGAACAAATTCTTATTTACAATGACAGCCTAGGAACAGTGGGTTAACTGCCTTGTTCAGGGGCAGAACGACAGATTTATACCTTGTCAGCTCGGGGATTCGATCCGGCAACCTTTCAGTTACGGGCCCAACACTCTAACCACTAAGCTACCTGCCGCCCCACACTTTAGTGCCTTACTGCAAACAGGATGCATGTTTTGGAATGTTTGTATTCTGTACAAGCTTCCATCTTTTCACTCTATAATTTAGGTTAGTATTGTGGAGAAACTACAATGTTGTTGATCTATCCTCAGTTTTCTTTTATCACAGCCATTAAACTCTGTAACTGTTTTAATTTCACCATTGACCTCATGGTGAAATCTCTGAGGGGTTTCCTTCCTTTCCGGCAACTGAGTTAGGAAGGATGCGTCTATATTTGTAGTGAGGTGTATTGATACATCATCATTGATTAGTGGGTGTATTGATACATCATCTAAAGTGTAATTAATAACTTCACCATGCTCAAAGGGATATTCAATGTCTACCTTTCTACAAATAGGAGCCCTTCTTTGAGAGGCATTCCTGTTCTGAGAATCTCCCTGGTCTTTGTGGTTGAATCTGTGGTTGAAATTCACTGCTCGACAGAGGGACTTGTATATGTGGGGTACAGAGATGAGATAGTCATTCAAAAATTATGTTAAGCACTATTGTTGCACACAGAGTGAGTCCATGCAACTTATTATGTGACTTGTTAAGCACATTTGTACTCCTGAACTTATTTATTTAACAAAGGGGTTGAATAATTATTGATTCAAGACATTTCAGCTTATCATTTTTTATTAATTTGTAAAAATGTCTAAAAACATAATTCCACTTTGGCATTATGGGTTATTGTGTGTAGGCCAGTGACACAAACTCTCAATCTAATCCATTTTAAATTTAGGCTGTAACACAACAAAATGTGGAAAAAGTCAAGGGGTGTGAATACTTTCTGAAGGCACTGTAACTAATGTTAAAGGTCTATGGCTCAAAACAATAAATAAATGGTTAAGTTAGCTATATGTATTCTTAACATTAAGCAATGTCAGCCCTGCAGCTTTGAATACATTGTCGTATTGTTACTATGCAATATATCCCAGTACAGTGCATTGAATTGTAAGAAGTATCAAGTGTGTGTAAATGTGGGACCACTGGCTGGTGCAGCTAACACACTTTTATCTAGCAGAGTTCCCCATGAGTTTCCATACAGGAGGAAGCCCACATGTAGCAGGAAGGAAGGAGGAGCGAGAGAGAGAGAGAGAGAGAGAGAGAGAGAGAGAGCGAGAGAGAGAGAGAGAGAGAGAGAGAGAGAGAGAGAGAGAGAGAGAGAGAGAGAGAGATGAAGGTGGCTATTTTTTACTGTTTGATCTATTGTGGAAGAGGGAGAATGTATGTTCTAGGATGCAGAACAGCAGATTCACAGTCTCAGGGCTGAGGCTCAGAAAGAGAGAGAGAGAGAGAGAGATATATATATAGATATATATATATATATATATAGAGAGAGAGAGACGGGGAGAGAGACAGAGAGAGATAGAGGGGGGGGGGGAGGGGGGGGGAGAGAGACGGGGAGAGAGACAGAGAGAGATAGAGGGGGGGAGGGGAGAGAGAGGGAGGGAGAAGGGGAAAGAGGACATATATATATATTTGTCTATCTATCTCTAACCTGGGAACTAAAGTGCTTAAATACCTTGTTAAACGTACAACACTATACACCCTACACAGCCACAGCAACCACCGGGATGGGAATGCTGCTTACCACGTTCCTAGGGAATTCACGGCGGCCATTGCTGTTATTGTTTACATCCCGCCCTCTGCTGACGCAAACGCAGCGTGTGACGTCATCCACTCTGTTATCGCGAGGTTACAGACAGCGCATCCCAGTGCTTTCCTTGCCATTTCGGGGGATTTTAACCATGCATCTCTCTCTTCAACGCTGCCCACGTTCAAACAGTTCGTGAAGTGCCCAACCAGGAATAATAAAACTCTGGACTTGTTATATGCTAATGTGAAGGATGCATACAACTCCACTGCACTCCCTCCCCTCGGTAGATCGGATCACAACCTTGTCCACCTCACCCCACTCTACAGGCCTATGGTCCAACAGCAGCCTGCAACCACCAGGACTATTAGGAGATGGTCCCCAGAGGCGAATGAGGCCCTACAGGACTGCTTTGAAACAACAGACTGGGATGTGCTCTGTGAGGCTCATGGGGAGGACATCGATGGACTCACTGACTGCATAACAGACTATATTAATTTTTGTGTAGACAACACTGTACCCACCAGGAAGGTACGCTGTTTCCCAAACAATAAACCCTGGGTCACCAGCGACCTGAAGGCCCTGCTGAATGAGAAGAAGAGGGCCTTCAAGGAGAAGGACAAGGACAAATTGAAATGCGTCCAGAGGGAGCTGAAGTTGCGGATTGCTGAGGGGAAGAGAGTGTATAAGGAGAAGATGGAGGACAAGCTGAGGCAGAGCCAGGTGAGAGAGGTGTGGAAGGGTATGAGAAATATCACTGGCTTCAAAAAGTCAAACAGTGGGCAGACGGAGGGGACCCAGGACAGAGCCAATGAGCTGAACCAATTTTTTAACAGGTTCGATACTGGCCCTGTCCACCTCCCCTCCAGCTCCCCAGACCACACACCCTCACGGCTATCCCACCCCCACTTTGCTCACAGCACCTCTGCTGAGACAATCAGTGACCCCACCTCTGCCCCTGCCCCCCCTGGACTGATCCTCAACACCCCCCTTCCCCCCAACTCCCCACCTGGGCTGGCTTTCACCACCAACCAAGTGAAGAGAGAGCTGGAGAGACTACACCAGTGGAAAGCGGCGGGCCCTGATGGCATCAGCCCAAGGGTGCTGAGGGTCTGTGCTGACCAACTGTGTGGAATACTCCAGCGTCTTTTCAACCTTAGCCTGAGCCTAGAAAGGGTCCCTGTGCTGTGGAAAACATCCTGCCTCGTCCCAGTGCCCAAGAAGGCACACCCCACTGTCCTGAATGACTTCAGACCTGTAGCGCTAACATCCCACATCATGAAGACCCTGGAAAGGTTAGTCCTCGCTCACCTCAGACCCCTGGTGTGTTCATCAATGGACCCCCTGCAGTTTGCATACCAGCGCAAAATCGGGGTGGATGATGCAATCATCTACCTTCTGCAGAGGGCCTACTCTCACCTGGACAACGCAGGTTGCACTGTGAGGGTCATGTTTTTTGACTTCTCCAGTGCCTTCAATACCATTCAGCCCCTGCTACTGGGTGAGAAGATGAGGAGGATGAAAGTGGAAGCACCCTTAGTCTCCTGGGTCACGGACTACCTGACCGGTAGGCCACAATTTGTGCGACTACAGAGCTGTGTGTCAGAACGGGCTGTTAGCAACACAGGGGCCCCCCAGGGTACGGTCCTGTCCCCCTTCCTGTTCACCCTCTACACCTCAGACTTCAGATATAACTCTGAGACATGCCACCTACAGAAGTTCTCGGATGACTCTGCTATTGTAGGGTGCATCAGGGGTGGGCAGGAGGAGGAGTACAGGAGCACAATCAGTGACTTTGTGTTGTGGTGTGAGCAGAACCACCTTCAGCTCAACATCAGCAAAACTAAGGAGATGGTGGTGGACTTCAGGAGAACCAAGGCACAACTGACTGCAGTCCCTATAAAGGGGACGGATGTGGAAATGGTTGAGTCATATAAGTTCCTGGGTGTCCATATGGACAACAGACTGGAATGGGCTGGTAACACCGGGGCCCTGTACAAAAAGGGCCAGAGCCGACTCTACTTTCTGAGGAGGCTCAGGTCCTTCAACGTGTGCAGTAAACTACTGCATACCTTCTACCAGTCTGTGGTGGCCAGTGCCATCTTTTTTGCAGTGGTGTGCTGGGGAGCAAACATCAAAGCCGGTGATGCTTCTCGGGTAAATAAGCTGATCAGGAAGGCTAGCTCTGTCCTGGGGATGAGCCTTGACACTCTAGAGGAGGTGGCGGAGAGACGGATCCTGGCCAAACTGCTGGCCATCATGGACAACGTCACCCACCCTCTGCACACTATGGTTATGACGCAGAGGAGCACTTTCAGTCACAGACTGATCCCACCACGGTGTGCCAGAGAGCGCTACAGGAGGTCCTTCCTGCCGGCGGCTATGAGACTATATAATGCCTCACCGGGGTGCCGTGCCGTCGGCAACATAGATCTGGAACTGTTGGGGTGCTAGGACCTAGTTTAACAATTATGCATCCATCCGTGAGTAACTCTGGTCCGTCAGCACTCATCCACTCAGGACCTATTTATTCATACAGGTCTGTATATACATACTCATGTACAGTTGTTATATTATATCACATGCAATATTGTAAGTAATTATTGGACGTAGGCATTCACTCAGGAATGCATATTAGTATCCTGCCAGTTGCACCTTTTCTCATTGCTTTTAGTATATCGAATGTGCAATAAGTGCAGTTGTCTGTAATTAAACCCTGCGCACTAAGGACTGTATTTTAAGGGAATTACTATTATTACCCCAAATGATATCATACACACATTTAGCTATTAAAGTATCTCTTCCTGTCATTTACCTGTACAGTTTGTGTAAACATGCAAGTATTCACTTATCTGTAAATATAACTGTATACCTAACTGTACAGCTAATTTAACTAATTTAACCATGCAAAATTTTCACTTACCTGTTAATTTACCCAGTCTGTCTGTTAAGTAAACTATTATTACCCTCGCTCATATCATACGAAGTATTTCTCTGCCATCGACCTGTATAGTATAGTTAACCATCCAACATCCACCAATGTATAGTGTACATATTCAGCCAACCACTCATACTATGCAATGTCCTTTTATAGCTTTTTTTTTTTTTTTTTTGCACTCCAGATATCTTGTATTTCTATACTTTTTCATACTGCCGCTCTATGTATCATGTACCGTGTATCTGTCTTTTGTGTACTTTTCGTTGTGGCATTTTGCACCTGCCCTGTGTTTTGTTGTAGCTGCTTGACAATGAAATTTCCCCCCCGGGGGAGCAATAAAGTACCTATCTATCTATCTATCTATCTATTTTCCATGAAATCCTCTTCTGTTTTCCATGTCTAGGTCCACTATATAGGCGCAAATAATTAAGTTGTTCTATAACAAACCCCTTGTCTGGTTCTGAATCCATGTTCAGGTCCACTATATAGACACAAATAATTAAGTTGTTCTATATACAACTTGCTGTGATTGGGAGTCCCATAGGGCGGCGCACAATTGGCCCAGCGTTGTCCGAGTTTGGCCGGTGTAAGCCGTCACTGTAAATAAGAATTTGCTCTTAACTGACTTGCCTAGTTAAATAAAGGTTAAATAAAACGTGGCTAAAAACACTAGCACAGTGGCGGGGAGACTGCTGGATAAGAGTGTCTGCTAAATTATTAGAATGTAAAAATGTTTAGTCTCCAGCCCTGACTTCAGTCTCTGAGCTCTACTGCCCTGGTTGGTGGTGGTAGGCTTGTTCTTAGTGGAGGGATACTTACAGCAGTTCTATCTGGTCACATCATCTTTTCCACTGCTTTGATGTGCTAAACCTTCACTGTACGTCCAAGGGCGTTGATGTATTATTATTGGACTTCATTGAAGAAGGAAGCGGAGGGATGGATTTAGTCAGACCCTCCTGATGTAAAGGTACTATGATTACTACTACTACTGGCTCTGGTTAAAAGTAGTGTACTATATAGTAAATAGGGTGCCATATCGGACACGTCTATACAGTCCAGAATAAGGCCTTAACGTTGTGTCCATCCTGGGTTAATCTTCAGATCTATAAACAATCAATACGCTTGTTTGGCTTTCTACACACATGGGTCACTTCAAAGAAGGCAGCAAACATTGCCAAAAGGATAGCAGCTTCCTGCCTCTCTGTGAGGAAAAAAAATAAAACGACAAGTGAAGGAAGTCTGCAGCACTGTCCTACTAACGGTAACATGAGGTCACAGTGACCCAGTTTAGCTTACGCAAGTGTCTGCTTGGGATGGCGAAATTCTCTCCCTTTCCTTCCTTCCCAGTAAGTATTATCAGTGAGCCCACTCAGTGAATCCCCCTCGCTATGTATTGTTGGGGGCCTGGAGTACAGTTAGCTGGAGAAGCTCTTTAGCATACTGGGGATCACTAGGCGTTGTGACGAGGACAACAAAGGACGAATATCAACAGTTCCTTTCAGTGGAGCGAGTTTAAAGAAGCCGGGTAAGATAACATTAAAGGCAGTACCTTGATCTCAAGCGAACATGTTAAGCCCTGCAACGAAACGTATTGGAAGTGTTTAATTACAGCTCAGGAAATGAAGCTACAAGATGATTCCTTAATTAAGCAGTGATTACGGATTTTCTGCTGCCTTCTATCTAACCACCGTTTGCAATGCATTTTAAACACAATCGCCCAGGCAACCTCACAGAGATGAACAATGTCACAGGCAAGAACTGGGCTTGATTAAGTTTCCTCTCTAGCAAATGTCGCACAGGAAACCACCAAGGAAGAAAAGGTTGTACCAGTATGTAGGATACAGTATGATAAAAGATACAGGGTTACATACAGTATATACTGTAGGATACAGTATGATAAAAGATACAGGGTTACATACAGTATATACTGTAGGATACAGTATGATAAAAGATACAGGGATACATGCAGTATGCAGGATACAGTATGATAAAAGATACAGGGATACATGCAGTATGCAGGATACAGTATGATAAAAGATACAGGGTTAGATACAGCCTCCTCATGATTTCAAAGTGCATGAGGTATCTCAAAACCTTTGTGCCATACAAATAGACTTTTAAAGCATTCCGTTTCATTCAGAGGCGGATGTGTTTGATATAGCTTATTTCTTGCGGTCTTATCAAAGGATACAGATGGTCAATGATCTACATTACAGTCTATATCATAATAATCTACCGCTGGCTAAATCCCTTTCCTTGTGCAATCAAATTAAGACATTTAGAGGTGAATGAGAAGGAGGATGGAGAAATGTGGAGTGGAGAGTATGGATAGGGTACAGAGCACAGTGTACACTACCGTTCAAAAGTTTGGGGTCACTTAGAAATGTCCTTGTTTTTGAAAGAAAAGCACATTTTTGGTCCATTAAAATAACACCAAATTAATCAGAAATACAGTGTAGACATGTTGTATATGACTATTGTAGCTGGAAACGGTATATTTTTTAATGGAATATCTACATTGGCGTACAGAGGCCAATTATCAGCAACCATCACTCCTGTGTTCCAATGGCACGTTGTGTTATCTAATCCAAGTTTATCATTTTAAAAGGCTAACTGATCATTAGAAAACCCTTTGGCATTTATGTTAGCACAGCTGAAAACTGTGCTGATTAAAGAAGCATTAAAACTGTACTTCTTTAGACTAGTTGAGTATCTGGAGCATCAGGTTCGATTACAGGCTCAAAATGGCCAGAAACAAAGAACTTTCTTCTGAAACTCGTCAGTCTATTCCTGTTCTGAGAAATTGCAGAGAAACTGAAGATCTCGTACAAGGCTGTGCACAACTCCTTTAACAGAACAGCGCAAACTGGCTCCAACCAGAATAGAAAGAGGAGTGGGAGGCCCCGGTGCAAACATTTACAACATTAACAATGTCTACACTGTATTTCTGATCAATTTGATGTTATTTTAATGGACAAAAATTTTAATCTTTCAAAAAGAAGGACATTTCTAAGTGACCCCAAACTTTTGAACGGTAGTATATGTTGGGGCGGGTTTGGCGGGCATGTTTCAAGGAGTCAGTGAGCTGTTAGAATCAGCCCTCCCTATCGCTGTTTCATCAAAGGACAGCCTCTCCAGCCAAATCACAGTCTCACACGGTTGGGTGCCACACATCCAGGTCAATAAGCTTATAGGCGATTTACACAAACATCTCCTCCAGCAAGGTAGGAACAAAGTCATATTGGCTTTTTCTCTCCCTTTTAGCATTGTCTCTGCCAAGGAAGCCCTTGAAAATGTCAATCTGGTTCGCGTGTGACTTTAAGGAGCTCAGAGCCGTCTAATCTGACCAGCCAGCCAACAGACAGGTTGCTACTCCCTCTACATAGTCTTATTGTAGCATAGGGAACGCTGATATTTACATGGTGTTAGTAAAGCAAATGGTTACTGTATGTTTAAACCACCATAGGATGTGTTAGGTTAAGATTAGGATTTAGGGTTGGGTTCGACCATAGATCTATGTTAGTCTCAAGGTTGTCATAACAACCAAACTGCTATCAAGATCACATCGCTTCTAATGAATGCCTTGAGAAAGATCAACTAGCTAAATCTAGTCAAAGGCAAATGACAGAAGGTCATTCATGTTTAAAGAAGGTTGTTGATACAGCAAATGCCATGTAGTGATCAGCCATTCCACAAAGACACTGTCCCCACCAAAGTCAAGCATACCTCTAAGACTTCTGTCTCTGCTCTCAGAAAAACCATTAGAGAGAATAAATCATAAATCTTTCAGAGACACAGGCAGTGTCAAAACACCCCACCAACACTATGCAGTGGAGCTCTCCAATGGAGGGAGGTTATTAGTGAATAAGCTTTGCCACTGTCCCTTTAACCGCCAATAAATTCCCATCATTACAGAATCTGGCAGTTTTCCTTGGCGTCTGCAGCGCCGGGTTTTATCTCACTCTCCCTCCAGTCTGGAGCATGTAGATCTGGCCCAGTTAGATTGTCATACTTAACAAACATTCATGATTAATTTCCTCCACTGAGTCAAATGGGGCTAAAGGGATGTCTCGATTCATCTTATCGCGCCACAAATTAGCATTTCCCATATTCCTCAGCATCAACTGTGCATTAAAATTCCACATTTACCATTCCAGGCACTGGGCTGGCAGAGAACGGAGGAGATGTTCTGTTGGTGAAGAACCTGATTATTTCGGAATGGCACAAAGAGTGGTATGTGAATTCTGCCACTTTCTGTTTGTTGCTATATGTCTCTGACTGACTATGATTCAGATTAGCCATTGAAAGGTCAAATCGAGGGTCAATGTGATGTTGTATTTACCACAATGAGTAGCCTACCAGATATTCAAATCCCCTTCAACTGTGATAAAGTAAACTGTGTATGACTGCATTGTAATGCCATCATTTGGGTCTATGAGCGGTGATTGGAACATAAATGCAATCGTCTTATTCTTAGAAATGCAATTACATTTATGTTATATGGTCAATGTATGCACTTTGCTAACATCAGAATCAAATGTTCTCAATCAAAATCTATGTATATTAAAGCTGCTTTTCGGCATCAGTAAATCGGTGAATCTCTCTCTCTCTCACACACACACACACACACACACACACACACACACACACACACACACACACACACACACACACACACACACACACACACACACACACACACACACACACACACACACACACACACACACACACACACACACACACACACACACACACACACACACACACACACACACACACAGAGAGAGAGATAGAGCAGCTTGTGCCAACACCGTGTTAAACTTCACAGACATCCCCCTTCCAACTCATATTCCCTCAACAATAAAAAGGGGTACAAGGTGAAATTTCACAATTTCAGTAAAAGAGATGCCACTCTGGAAATAAAATGGCATCCTTCTCACAATGATGTCTCTGGGTGTGACAACAGAGTATAAATCAGGTGTGAGGAGTGTCTTCCTACCTCTGGTTCAGTTCACTAGCAGGCCTCCATAATGAAGTGGACCGTGCACAGGAAGTTGATTGAGGAGAGATTCTGCAGGTGAAGGTGCGGGTGTCTGCGGTGGAGGGGTGTGGTTTGTCCAGAGTGCTCATTGGTAGAGCCCCACTCTCTAATTGAATGTTGATTCACATGCTCTTCTCTCACAGAGCTTCCCTGTTCTATTCTAGCCGGCTACTTCATTTCACACCAATGTATGTAGTTTCAGAACCATTTTGATGTGTGGTGTCACGGACAGACAAGAGCCTCTCAATCATTTCATGGTCGATGAGTAGGCATGGGTAGAACTGAAGACTGAAACACTCTCCAAATAGTTTAAGGTGTGCACAAAGTGGAACGCTTACACAGTTTGCAGAAACACTGATTACATAATTGACATTCCGAATAAGAATATGTATAAGCGACAGGGATTCTGGGAAAGAACAGACTCAATCTTTGTTATAACATTGGACGATGTAACAACCAAAAAATGCATGATGTATTCTGCCAAACAGACGCAAAAGCTGACTTAATAAGACTCAGGTACTCCAAGCAGTTGGTAAAAGACAAGGTGACGACATAGTATGATGTGTTGGCGTATCTTCACTACACAACACATACAGAACTAGCAAAGGTCCCCTCGCAAAACAGGTTTCTGACCTCAAGGGTAATTTCCTGGTTAAAGTAAGTAAATAAAAGGATGTCAATAACAGGAGCAGGACAGGAACAGAAGCATGAACAGGTTCCAGAGTCAACCAACCACGGCCCTAGGAATTGGGTGAAGAGTCTCAGTCACGACCAAGTCAAGTCAAGCTGGGGCGTCAAGGTGCTCCCACCAGTTATCTGAAGGAGGCCCTGCCTTTTCCGCAAGGGTAAGACAGACGGGCATTCAAGGGTAAGACTTTGGTGGCATTCAACTTCTTGACCTTTGCGCCTTTAAGCGGCTTTGCTACTTCACCGCACTCCGATCAAAGTTAATAAGTGCTTCATATGTTAATGAAAATTGGTCCTCCTCTTTGTGTGTCCCACCGCTTTTTAATACCTATTATAGGCTCCAACTTTTAATGGAGGTTTTAGGTCCCTGTGACAAGCCCATTTCGCAGAGTGACTACACAGATACAAGGCTAAGCTAAGACCACAAAGTCCCACAGTGTGGCTCAGTGGAGAAACCTTCCTTCACAGGGGAGACCGTATTCTCGGAGAGGGAGGAGAGTAGGAAGAGAAGATAAAGGCCGTGGGATGAGTGGTTGCATTAAACCCTACGTTCAACTCCGCACTGGACTAATTACACCACAGCCATCACATTTGAGAGGGTTTAGTTAATCAAGGGGGTCTTTTTTTCATCCGATAGTCGAGGAATAACACACTTAAACCGTTTAATGCTGGTCCAGGATTGCGTCCTGTTTAATTCGCGGCACTTTCAACATAAGTGGGGTAAATTTAAGCCACTCAGACACAGGTTTAAATGAGGTTTAAAGAGATCTCGTTGAGCAATGGGACATGGCTGGAAAATGGCTATACCTGATGATTGTGCAGAACTTGCGACGAGGAAAGAAAAGAAACTTGGATAAGACATCACTTGGGTTTTAAGAGGAAGTGGGAGACTTAGCTAAGCTTAGATAGTGAAAGTAAAAAAAAATCTGACTGGTAAAGCTTGTACATGACAAGGGAAAGATTATTTAAGTATCTCGAAAAGGAACAGTTGGCACTTCGGACAACTCTTAGTTTTACTTTATTCCAAAACATCAGGAAGTGAAAGGAGATTTGAGGCGCCACACACACTCATACTTGGTCTTATTCAAGACAATGGCGCTATCAAATGGTTTCTCCAGGGCTCTTTGAAGACTTGTTCAATCACATTTTAAGAAATGTTCATATTCCTTGGGCTACTTTCACATACAGTACTGTATTCAGTGGTTCTCCTGTTACTGTGTACAATATACAGTTATACCAGAGGCATAGGGAAGGAGGTTTTGCTGTTAATTCCAATTTCGCAAACCTTTTTTTGAAGAACAAAGGGACGCTGTTATTGATATGATTATTGAGGGCATAGCCTATGCAAAGCATGAAAATATTTCTTTTTTTGAAGATGTTTTCAAATCATAAAAGTTTAAAGGTGTGAAAAATAAATAATATTTCAAAACATTTATTGTTGAAGGAAAAGGAGACATTCAAAGTATTGGTTCTTCATTAAAAGGCAAATTTATGGCATTCATGAGCCAGTGAATCTGGGGACACCTGGGGTACTAAAACCCAAGAACTGGGGGTATGGGGGGAGGTGTGTGTGTGTGGATGTGGGCATGTATGCACCTCTGTGTATGTGTGTCACAGCTCTGTCATCTTCACACTGTAACCTGGAGCAGGTTGTAAATTAACTCCTGTGATGGCAGGGTGTGACCAAAATGAAACAAAAATAAAGCAGCAATCTAATTGAATTGGAGTTCAAAGAGTAGTTTTGGGGTTTGACTGTGTGCTAGGCGTTTTGTGGCTGATAGTCCTCCCAGCAGTAGCAGGTGTAGGCTGGGAGTGTTCAGACTGTTCAGAGTACTGTAATGGTTCAAAGGTAGGGAAGTGACACGCTAGCTCACTACTTTCCAGTGGGCATGTAGGGCCTTCATAGGAGCATCAGAGATAGAGAGACAGAGAGAGAGATACAGAGAGGGAGAGAGACAGAGACAGAGAGAGAGAGTTACATAGAGGGAGATACATAGAGGGATAGAGACAGAGAGAGAGAGGAGAGAGAGAGAGAGAGAGAGAGAGAGAGAGAGAGAGAGAGAGAGAGAGAGAGAGAGAGAGAGAGAGAGAAGCAGTGCTGTGGGTGACATCCAGATTAATCCGTTGCTCTAAGGTACATTGTGTGAATCAGATATAAAAAAAGGACAGATTCAACACTGAACACAGAGATGCAGGAGCATTTCTCACATTGTTAAATATGTGCTGCCAGACTGCCCTGACTGTGTCCAGGTTTGGTTCTGTGTACCAAAACACACCACGTACCACT
Source organism: Thymallus thymallus (assembly GCA_023634145.1). Classification (NCBI taxonomy): domain Eukaryota; kingdom Metazoa; phylum Chordata; class Actinopteri; order Salmoniformes; family Salmonidae; genus Thymallus; species Thymallus thymallus. Next base: position 18,571,214 of record CM042415.1, on the reverse strand, counting down.
AAATCCATGTATTTTAGTGTCTATGACTGCCATGTGGGTATTATTAAAACTAGGAGAACTAGGAGAATCCAGGTCACCTTTGTTGCAGTAGTACTCCATGTCTTCACAGCTCATGTTCTCTGACTCAAACTCTGCTGAGAAGTTCTCCTCTGTCGAGAACTCATCTTTGGCCATGAGTTCGTTCTCCTCTGACACACACTCCTCCTCTTCCCCCAGGGCGCCATCCTCTAGGGGACCTGGACACACACACACACACACACACACACACACACACACAAACATACACACACAGTTAACAGTTATTATTTGATATATACTGTAAGTTTAGACATACTGTATAAGACAAGATGGACCTGAATGCTCTTTTCCAATTAAACACATAACCACTTCATCTAAACTAGGCATTGAAGAAGTGCATTGTGGATGTTTTGCACCTGAAAGCATCCTGCCTTGTAAAATAAATGACTGGTACCGACTAAGAGAGAGTAAGAAAAGAAGGTTCCTCTGTGACTTTTCACACGAGCATCAGCATGGGAGGTGGAAAGCAAATACTCTTATTAATTTGTTAGACTTATCAGAAGGTGCAATGTTGATTTCCCATTTACAATTCATGCCTCCAGGTAAAACACCAGTGCAATCTTAAAGGAGACATTTTTCAGTGTGATTAATTCCCCCCCCCCCCCTCTGTGCAATATTATTTCTTTAAATCTAAATGATTTCAGTTTTTCTTCGCTTGTAGCTGTACATCTCTTCTGGTATTTGCATATGGCCATTTTGCTTCAATAAATTGGTGCTGATGGAATTACAGTACTACAGCCTGAATTGTATTAGTTCAGAAAACATTTCGCCCTGCATCTGAATGCTAACACCTCTCCTCCTCCCCCCAAAAAGATTGCTAATGTCCCCAGGTAATTAGCATAGCAAAAAATGATTGAATTTATTTAACTTTAAGGTTAGTTTGCATTTGGAAAAATACACTCTTGCCAGTCCCACTGAAACCTACAACTTTTTTCCTCCCCCTTTTTTTCTGTCTGCGTGTTTAAACTGAGAGTGAATAATCATATCAAACGTGGCGTTGTCAGCGGCTGGTACAAACGTTCATCTCTTTCAGCCTGTCACACTTGAGCTACACTGCAGCCTCTCTATCAGGTGCCATATTGGAGGCTCTGACAGACAGAAAGCTACATACGTATGCTACACTGATATCCTCTCAGCACCTTTCTATGTGTTTGTTCCATTGTAGCAGGGAGTAGAGCCTCTCAGCTTTTAATAAAGCAATAATTTATGTTTAAAAAAAACTGGTGTGCCTCTCCTGTTTCCTTTTCTTCCCGCACGGAGCTTCATAAAAGACCCCCTGATCTCCACAAACTGCTTGCTCTTTTCATTAGGTTTCTAAATGACTCCTTTGTAGCAGCCTACATCTGCAGGAGCCCTGGACATGAAACGAATTAGCACACACAACTCTAATAGACACACTGTGTAGGGGAGAGAGAGAGAGAGAGAGAGAGAGGGAGGGAGAGAGAGAGGGAGGGAGAGAGAGAGAGAGAGAGAGAGAGAGAGAGAGGCTGTAAATTAGGATACAGTTTTATGATCTTATCTGATGCCTTCTACTGATTCCACCAAGAGTGAAGGAGAGTGAAGCATGAAGAAGAGTGAAGCATGAGTCAATGAGTCTTCTCCGCCATCGCTTCAGATGATATTGAGAGATTCATATCTCCACTATCAAGGGGAGATTGCATGACTGGGGTTAAACCCGTCTGCCTAGGCAATTGAGGACGGTGCGACTGAAGAGGAAAATACCTCTGTATTCACTTTCTGTATGTGTGTATGTTTCATTACACAGCTGAAAAGTGTGTACAACTAAAGGATTCTACCTCATTGCAGGGCAAATTAAACACCACTATCTGGCCATACAAAATACATCTGTAGTTTAATAATAATAGATGAGAGATTGTCATGGCCAATAAGAAATGAGATGGGAAAGATTAGATAAGAGTGAGTGTGTTATAATGGTTCTCTTGTATTCTCTACTCTAGCATCACAAGTTGTAAGGACCAAATAAACTAAAACATGTTACCAATGCAGATGCTTCATGAAACACCAGTATTATTGCATATTGTCAAATAAAATGATATCCAAACATAGTCTGGCACATGAAAGGAGTTTGGATGGCTACTTCTTGGGGTCTGCGTAGATTACCAAAGTTTGAATGCTTCCCTCACATGTTTAGTTTATTATACAGTATTCATTGCATGGAGAGACCTGAAATTATTTCAGAGACAGCAATGATAAGAATAATGACTTTCTAAATGACTAGCACTGCACTCCTAACTCATTTTCTGATAGTGGCATCCCCTGCTATATTTAGATGTGTACTGTTTAGAATCCTGCCACATTCCCTATGTGACCCACTATATGGATGTTGTTGGTGCGTTTCTATCAGTGATGTATATTAACCCGGGATTGTTGATGCTATATATTGGCCAATGAGAGGGTTTGAAGCCACCGGTCGGCCATATTGGCACTCCACAGAAGACGCAGTCCTACATGGGAATGAATGGAATTTTACAGTATTTCAATTAAATGTTGCAAGGACAGAATTCCATGTATTTAAGTATTGTTTTGTTGTAGCGGGGACATTAACATTAGAACTTTGCTATACTTGAAGATTTCTTTATGTTTAACTGCTACAGTGTCGGGTACTGTTTCCGCTCCAGTCCTGCCAGCCACTGACCATCAGCCCTGACTGTATCAACCCTATCCATCTAGTTCTGAATGCTCTTCAGCCGAAGAAGGAAACTTCAGCCCAGTTCAAATACTAACGCAGTAAAGCAGCCAGTGCTAATAGTGCTGAGCTGAATGCAGACCAACTGTGATCACAGTGCTTCTTTTGTTCAAGCCATGGCCTCTGTGTGATAGAAATCAACTGAGCCCAATGGAGCCCTAGAATGATATGGTAATACCCTGTGGAGTCTATATAAACCATGGGCTAATACTCTGACCATAGGCTACTGTATGATCAACAGAACATTCATGGGTCAAGCACCTGGCAGCAGAGGTAGCTAAACGCTCAAATCCTCAATACGTGCGTCAATGAACTCCAACGTCAATGAACTCCAACGGAAGAAAGGAAAACACAACACACTTCACACAAACATATGAG